>JAOEFI010000006.1:14367382-14426559 GCA_034621735.1 Anopheles plumbeus
CCCCCCGTATCACGTGAGGAAGCATTTTTTCCATGCGTTCGGGTAAGTCACACACTCTACCATCTGTTTGGTTTCTGGTTTCGTGTTGAATCTGCTAGAGAGCGTGTGCAACATCTACTCTACCTTGTCCTGTGTACTGCACTTCCGTCGTTCGTCATTTCCCCATTGTATGACGTTCGACATGACTGTCCTGATCCCGATCGGGCTTGATTACGTGACCGGTACACGATTCGATTGTTAATTAAATGTGTGAATGGGAGGCGAGTCCTTCTTACATCACGGACCACAGTCACCGTCGTGTCACATGCAGAGAAGAGCTTGAGGTGCCGAACGACATTCGAGGGGCTCTGTCGCAATGGAAGAAAACAATGCTAAATTAACAACATTGTAATTGTAGCATGCCAACTATATTGCAATAAATATAGGTTCATTCTATTAGCTCATACACTCATATACACTGTTCTGCGCCTTGTCCAGACATTTCGTCTCCTAGCGCGGCCACACATGATGCATACATCACTGTCATCAATACTTAGGGAAGGGAGGGGGGGAACAGAAAGCAAACAAAATGTCACGATTTCCACCGAGTTCCCCGGCCTTGCCGAAAACCTTGCCGAGGTTGCCGAAAGTATGAGTTTCGTGACCGTGCCTTGGGCGTTAGTGTTAATTATTTCTTTCGCCAAACGATCGTCACTCGCCGGTCACAAGACTTTTCGCTGCATCACGGAACACGCGCGCGATCGGCGGCGTACTCACTTGCGTAACAAAGTACGAGGTCAGGGAGGCGGTGGATGGGCGGTTGGACGCTGGTGAGAGCGGAAGGCAGGAAGAAAGAGGTTGACGGGAAAACGGAGAAAGGAGGAGGACTCTGGGGGGGCGCGAACCGGGGCTCGAAAGATGCGAAACAAAAGTGTTTCGAAAAGCGAACGCAATTCGCAGAATCCTCACGCGAACGCTGCCTGCATGCATTTGTGGAAGAAGAAAGAAACCTTCCGCCGACCGGGACAGGCAGAAGTGCAGACACGAATTCAGCGACACATTCCTTCCAAATTCAAACACAGAAGTGTCTGTGATAACGTTTGACGAAAAAGGTTTCATATTGGGTTTCTCAAGCTTCCTTTATCTTATTTAGGAGAGAGCTCAAATCAAATAATTTCCAATTATTCTGCAGTATTGGCACATTTGTTTTCGCTACCAACCAAACACCAATTGTTTGTCCATCACATTCGCCAAGAAAACCGTCACTCAAAACCATTCCACTCTTCCGGTCAACAGGGGAACGGCAAGATGTTGCGCCAGGGACTGTGCTTTTTCTTTTTTTTTTTTTTTTGCAACACGCTCCCTCGATCCTGTAAACACAACCCTATTCCGTCAGAGAGCGCCTGTACCGGTCGCATGATCAAATTGTTTCGCATGCAATGCCACCCCCACCTCGGGCGACGTCTTGAGGACGACGTCGTGGCATTCGGGTCTGTCCCAAAATAGTAGGTGCACTGTGCAGTTGAGTATCGGTTGCATTCCCGGCTGTTTGTAACTGCATTCATTAATCCAATCCGCCCATTCATTAATGGATTCACTTTTCTATAATGAAACCCTCCGCTGTAGGGAATGATGCTGGCTGTTGTTCATTGTTGTTCCTTCGCAGGTGGCTTGAATGTGTCCGCTTGAGTAAGAATACGTTGAATGAGTTCTCGTTGAGCATTTTCAGGTCGACCCATCAGTTTCCGGCATTCTTGCAGCGTCCTAGAGTGCAGTCCTGCAATTCTTAACTATACCAATACTAATTTTTAGAATTGCTGCACGCAACTTTTCATCATAACTTTTTGTCCAGACCTGCATGATTACTTATTCAGACTACTTGTCCTGCAAACACCGGCCATGGATCGGATCACGGAGATTAGCTAACCAAACGGTGCTATCTTATCAGGGCAACGCACTTTGGCGCACTTTGTGGGCGATGCGCGCGAAACCACCGACCACAGAGAGGATGCCAGGATGTTTACTTTCAGACCTTGTCTTGCGGAAATATCCTGAAAAGCTATTTATTGCTTCAAGCGACACGGCACGCCTGTTTGTAGCTGCCGCTGACGCTGCTGCAGCGCAACCGAATGGCGGACTCTGATTTATTGGTGTCGTGAAGCTAACGCTGACGCTTTTTTCCTTTCC
The DNA here is from genome assembly GCA_034621735.1 of Anopheles plumbeus. Classification (NCBI taxonomy): domain Eukaryota; kingdom Metazoa; phylum Arthropoda; class Insecta; order Diptera; family Culicidae; genus Anopheles; species Anopheles plumbeus. The sequence continues at coordinate 14,369,549 of JAOEFI010000006.1, forward strand.
TGTCTGCTCTTATCCGGCTGCGGTCTAGAAGGTGTGGGCTCTAGGAAGTGTATGTTTACCTTCGGGTATCTTGAAGAAAATTAAACCCCAAGACGTTTTCCAACAAGACGCGCGAGAAAGGTAAAGTTTGGCTAATTGATTGCCACGTGATAGATGGCTGACGTTGTTGTAACGTTGCCCTAAAAACAAGAAAATCGTTCACATAAAACAAGGAAACGAACTAGCAACGCAGAACGAGACTTTGCGACTGTACCGGACAAGCTACCGGCAGTCCATTACTCACTTAAGATAACGCTTCTAATCAAATCAGTTTTATTGAAAAAGTGCGGTAAAGAAACGCACGAAATGATGATGTATCATCGTTCGGGGATTTTTTCGCTGTCGGATCGCTATTACACATTTCACTTTAAAATGGTTTTATGATTCACTTACTAAAATAGTCCAACGAAAGTTTGACCAGCCTACTGTTTGAAATTGTCTATTACGTAGTAGTTGGACCCTTTCGCATGTCACTTATTTTCTCCGGTACGTGCTACTGTAATCTAAGATTTTCCATGTAATCATTGTGTCCAGTAGTTGCTTGCTGAATGGTTTCAAATATAATTTTCCCGAAAGCCTTTTATTTTGCTAAATATTTTGCTCCCGCCGACGGGGTCTGTTTGCATTCCACCGATCCATGGCTATCAACCCTCTTGACTTAATCACTCAATCACTCTTTATCGCTGACGATGGTAGTCGATAATCTTAATTTCATATCTCACGGACCGAATAAACCTGCCGGTGGACGTTACGGGGTGGACGTCATTGGAACGGGGAGTTAATCCCGGCGCGGGTGGGGTACTAGTCATGTGACTCGATGCAGGAATTCCGGATTCGATATCGAACCGCAAACACACGACGATGAGTTGCCAGACTCGCGTCAGGTCACGCGTCGCAAGAAACTATATACTGTTAGCGTGGTTACGAAACAATAATGTCCGTCGGCTGTTGTGTGTGTACGCCGACACCTGCATTCTTAAGTGCTGTTTGTTCGGATGGGAGATGGGAAAATTATCAGCACAATTCCGTCATTGAGCGTACGGAAGACGTCGGTCGAAATGTCTGCCCTTTTGTGTGGAGACTAATCGCGGACGCGCGCTGGGTTGCTGGAGAGCCTTCTTCACACGGAAACAATCGAGGAATTAGGGAGTTTAGAAAGTACATGATGCAATCTTTCAACCGTGATAAGAACAGTGGGAAAATAAGTTAAGCCGGATTTAAACACTATGTACGTTGCATCATCGTTTTCAATTGACGACAAAAAAAAAAGCCGTACTCCCCCGCTATCGGAGCTTCCAGGCTAGACCGTTCGATCCCATTCCGTGGCACGTGTTGCTGTTGTTTCCAGCCCTAATCTCTACCATCGGGTTTGGTTTTATCACAATCAGCCGAGAGCTTGCCGGCGGGGAGTGGGTGGCGGTGAACCTCAAATCAAGACAACCGACGGGCGACCTGATCGAATAGATCGGATTTGAGCCCTACTTTAATGACTAAATTGTGTTGCTGCGTGCGTCTTATCACGCTCCAACGCGGTCGAGCGACGTCACATTTTTATGAGAAGCCCTAAACCAGTATTAGCAAAGTGATTAAATGGGATCGGTGTCAGTTGGATGGTGTTGCATCGATCAGGTTCTTACGTACTTTTTTGCACTCGTTCTTTTCCCTTTCTCCACAGGCAATTCCCTTTCAATGTCGATCAGGTGCGCATTTTGCTGTTCAAGGAGTGCGATCTTCGTGGACGTCAGATGCTCTTCGACTCCAGTGCCCTCGAAAAGGTTTCCTCGGACAGCAACAGTGCAGCGGCGGCGGCGGCAGCGTCGGCCTACGTTACCGATCACCGCCCGGCGTCGATCCCGCTGGTGCAGAAGTGCGAACACTGTAACGTGTTCTACCGAGTGCGGAAGGTAAGTGAAGCTGCTCCCATCGAGGAAGGTTTTCCAGGACGTTTATGATATAATTTTTCGCTTTTATCGTAGCACAATGATCCACGGAACGATGCGACCACGAAGGAGGAGATCAAACAGTTCGAGGAGATGATCTTCGGCTCGGCGCCGATCGCCTTCCGCGGCAGTAGCTTTAAGGTCCACTGGCTGAAGAAGCCCAAAACGCTGATGTGCTCCCTGGTTTTTCCAACGCCGGTGCATAGCGGTGCGAAGAAGGGATCGGTTTCGACCAACCCCGGCTCGGAGCTGTTCATCGCCTCGGGCGGTGGAAGTGACGGGAATGGTGTCGGCAGTAGTACCGCCGGAGTCGACTATAATCCCTCCGTGAGCGACCTGAGCTCAATCGGTACGGGATCGCTGCATTCCTTCACCGTTTCCTCCTCGACCGCCACACAGCACGACCCGTCGATGCTGCACCGGATGCGACCACTGCTGCCGGCGGAGTTTTGTAACTTCGACCGCTTCGCCGACCTGCGGCATTCCGCTAGCAGTGGCGTCGATTCCGGGTACGGCGGAACGGACCCGTGGGCCCTTTCGTCCGGCTCCTCGCGCCATCCAAACTCGTCCTCGCACCGTAGCAGTCTGTCGTCGATCTACAGCGACTTCGATTACCTCCGCCGACTGAGTACGGACAACTTCAGTGTGGACATTCCACCGTCACCGCACTGCGTCAGCCTGCAGGGCTGCCAATCGTATGGTAGTTTCCATCGGCGGGTAGGCAAGAACCTTGCGACGTCCTTCGAAAACGGACACACGATCGCCGATCATGTGGGGAATCTAGACGAGCTGGGGCAGATGATGTCGGCCGTCGGGCACACACATGGTACCAGTACCATCGATGGAAGTGTGACCTCCCGAAATCGCCGGTACAGTGAAGCGATGGAGCTGAACAGGCGGAAACCGGGCAGTGGTGAGCTGCTGTCGACGACCACCAACTACCAAGGAAGGGCACCAAGTAAAAAGCAACGGCTGGGGGTGGCCGTGTGCATCCGGCTGAATGAGACGATGCAGCAGGACACGGACACGTTCTGCTCCGAGCACATGACGGTTTTCGAGTCGATCCTCTGCCGGGTACGGGTGGCCGTCGAGAAGGCTTACTTTAAATGGAGGTTTCTGCTTCAGGTAGGTGTTTTCGAGTACCAAACCAAGATGAGGGGATGTAGGAATCATATTGATCAACGTTTTTTATCCTCTTTGTCCATGCCAGATAATGCTTGGGGCGTGGCATTCGACACAGCAGTGGCTGAACGACCTCTTCACGGCGCCCCGGTTGAACAATCCTGTCTGGCTAACACTCAGCAGTAGTAAGCTGACCGATCGGAATCTGGCAACGCTGGCCAGTACGTTCATGAACGATCTCTGCTCGTTGTTATCGCTGGCCGATACGAAGGATACGAATTTGTAGGTATCATATTGTAAGAGATTCGCTTACAGCTCCATCAGAAGCCTTTACATGACAGGAAGTTTTTTTTCTCGGTTCTAGTTTCATCAGTACCGTGATAACGGCCGTGCTAACGCATCACCTCGGTTGGGTTGGCACGATCGCCGCCATGACGTCCAACGAAGATACATTTTCCGGCAGCAAGTTGGACCTCATACGGCGGGAGAAGGTCCGGATGAACGAAATCACCGCCAACCATCCGTACAGTGTGCTATGGGCGCAGCTGGGCGATCTGTACGGTGCCGTCGGTTACCCGACGAAGCTCTCGAAAACGATCATCTGTGGTAGCTCGCAGCTCGGCAACATGCTGGAGAAGCTGCTGAACGTATTGTCCTACTTCATACGCTGCTCGGAAATCAAACGGACGGTTTACGTAGAAGCATTCGACGAAGCGAACGTCCGGACAGCGTTCATAACGCAGCGTGAGCTAGTCAATGCGGACAGTGAGCCTGTCGTTGGGGAAGAGAGGGACTCCAAAAAGGCTTCTGCTGCAGCATCGACGATGACAGGTTTACTTCAATCACCGGGAACGCTTCCTCCTGCGGCTTCCTCAGGGATGATCCGATCAGCTACGCGCATGAAAAACCTGACTTCTATGGGCACAGGAGATGGCCAAAAGGTACCTGCACAGGATGACGCATCTCCCGCTGTTGGTGGTGGGGAAGGGTCATCACCCAGTAGCGAGGAAATGCGTAAAGCGCTGAAGAAGAACATAATGAACGACATTCCAAACGTGATGGTCTATCGGGACTCCCGTTTCGTACGGCAGGAGCTCCGGATAGGCAACCAGAGCATGGACACGGGTCTGGTGATGAACGCACGCGAGAAGCAATACCTCGAGGCACATTATCAAATCGGAAAGGTTGCCTTAATTCAACCGCAAACAGCGGCGGACAACCCAGAGCTGGCAGAGGAGGCGATGGCTTTCGAGGGACAACACGTACGTCAAGCGGAGGATGATCGGGAATCTGTTCGTTTGTCCTACCTCATCACGGAGAACAGTCTCGGGGTGCAGCCGGATGCGGTAGAGCCGCAGCAGCGTTTGATTTGGGGCGTGGAGAAATCGAAGGAAGGAATCGTGTTCGAGCAGCTAAAATACATCAATCTGCTGCGCGGCGAATACAACCAACTGAAGGGCGGCGGTACGGGAGAGGAGGAGAGCGAGGGCAAAAACGGCAACGAGGTCGTCTTTGTGTTGGGCGAGAATGAAATGTTGAAGGACATCCATCGAAAACCGGGACAGGATGCTCCGGTAGTGCCTCTGGACTCGATGAATCAACCGCTGAAGCACTGCTGCCAACAAAAGTTCAACAATTTCGACAAGTACCGGCAGATTGCGATTAACTTTCTGAAAAGTCGCAACCTACCCGACCATCACCTGCTCGAGCGGGATGGAAAGGGACATCCCTTGGAGGGAGGGTCCGATTCATTCCTGGCCATGGTTGCTGCAGGCGGTGGAGCTTCTGACCAGGAGAAAAAGGGTGAGGGGGCGGATTGCGCTCTTTGTCATCAGATTCCAACCATAGTGTGCCTGCAGACGCCGACAAACGCGTCGGAATTGGAGTTTTTGGAAGATTTCAACGAATCCACCTACCGCTACTGGCAAGATACGGTCAAAAATACACCCGGTCGGGCTGGCAAGCCTGCGGAACCGTTGGATGGTTCAAAACACTCGGGCTCCGATGATGCGTCTTCTGTAACCGGTACAGGGCCACTGTTGGCTCATGGAAACATTCCCGATATCGTACTCTCGCACCATCATATGACCACACTGGACGAGAATGACGAGCTACGTGCGAAACATCCGGGTAGTATTCTGAGGCTGGTCGACATTCCCTTCCCGAGGGGTATGCGAACGACCAGCGCGGGAAGTGATGAGAATAATAACAATAACAACCCTCTTGGATGTGCTGGCGGTGGCATCGGCGGCGGCAACAGTAGTAACAGTGGCAACAGTGGCTCCAGCAGCGGCGCTGGATTTGGACACCATCATCACCCGAGCGATTCTGGCGGCTCCGGCGGTGGTGATAAGACTGACAAGGTATCTCGATGCTTTCGGACCGGATTCATGCCATCCCTTTTTAGCCGTTTGGCGGGCCACTACATGCCAGACATGGTGCTGCAGGCCACCACGGCTCCACCCGAGACTTGGGAAGCGACACTGAAGCGCGATCTCAACCACAGCGCCCGGTTCACGCTACTGGAGCAGCACCAGACGGAGAACAATGCCATCATTGCCAACGTGGATACGCACGAGGTACGGTTGCTGTCGTCGCAATCGCAGGTCGACGGGGATATTGTCGGCATGTCGCAGCTGGTTTCCGCCATGCTGGAAGCCGTTAATGCGATGTGGTCGGCAGGCATATCAGCTTATCAGGTAGGATACCTTCTGGCGTGCCGCATTTGACCTGGTTATTTGCATATTTAAACTTTTTTTTTTACTTTCTCGCAATTCCTGTCCTCCTTCGCCAACAGTGTATGGGCTTCATCGAATCGAAGCTGCGCGAACTGTACCTGCAGTCAGAAACCATCGCCAGTGTGATGCTGGCGACGGACTTTTGCACTACGAACTCGATCACCACCGCCATGGACATCACTGCCAACGATATGGAACTGTTGCTGTCAGTTGCCTCCGTCCATACGCCCGAGGCCACGAAGCGCTACCGGGTGCTGATGCGTTAAAACGGGGGAAAAACACGGACGTTATAACCTGAGCTTGAGATTTTGTGTAATTCGAATGTGATATTAGGTTAGGTTCGTTTGAAAAGGTGCAATCGGAGAGAATAGGAGTCGGAGGGTGGCGTCCGAAGCGAATTAGAAGTGATTAGGATTATACAAGAAAGATACCGGAATTAGAGGGACACTTCCACACCCACCCAAGTCATCTCCTGATATGCGAATCTTGTGCATTGTGCGATAAGTATTCCGTCACCCAAGGCTCCTGCAGTGAGGGGCTTTTGCGCGGTGAATGATATTGCAAATGCTCTCTCAATCACCTTTACTACTTTTTATACATCGGTACGATGTGACGCGCAGTGTGAAACACGAAAAGAAACACAGTTTCTAGCCGACGCGCAAGCAGATTTATTAAGCTAAAGAAAATAGAATTGCAGAGCAATACAACGTTGTGACCACCATTGATGCTTAGTGGTTTAAGAACTATTAGGACGCGAACTACGCCCAGCGGTTGCGCGTAATGCAGCAGTAAGATTTAAAATTAAGCTAGAAATTCATCGACAGTGACGCCTTGGATTGGCTTAATCGTATCAGCTAGTTAGTTTTAGTGAACAGTGAAGTGAATGCCAGTGATATAAGATATTTATTGAAGATGAATTCGCAATAAAATCTTTGTAACAAAACTATTGTTGAAACACTACAAATCGATCGTTGGCTTATTTCGTTCGACGTAGGTGAGTTGTGACTTTAGCGAAAATAACTTAACCGAACAATTCTTGAGAAAGAAAAGAAGGGAAAATGAGCTTAACACTAATGACTCAAAAGAACAGATCCTATAGAAATAATGTATTTAAAAATGGTATTGCTATTACAGTTTTAGTTTTGTTGCGTATAATAATGCTATCTACAATCATATTCGTGGATTTTATATCAGAATAACATCCTTTGTTGACTCCTTGCCGGCTTCAGCTTGGGACGGTAATTGGCCAGGTGTTTGTGGTGGCAACACTGAAGGTCCCTGATATTTGACCTCCACGACTTCAATGTATGGACTGTAATAGGAAAGCGGTTTAACTAATAGTTCCAAGAAAAGCAATTCTACAGCTTCGACGTTCACCTACCTCGGTTTCTGGGGAAGGTTCGTTTCCGTCGGTTCACCGTTGAAGAACGACTGCAAACTGGAGACCAGCTGAGGCAAGCCGTTGCTGGTCTCGACGGACGGCTCGGGCTCATTCTTGTCCGTGGACAGGACCACCGCCGGTGCCGCGGGTGTCGTCACTTCCGCGCTTAACAACGGAGGCACCTTGGAGAGGACGTACTTGGCGTACAGTTTCGGTTTCTCCAGCGCCTCATTCGCCATACGCAATGGGTACATGGCGACATAGCGCAGCTGATCGGCTACACTGGACACGGCATCGCGGGACACATCGTACGCGTTCTGAGCCGTCTGCTGCACGCGTTCCTTCGCCTGCACGAGCATTTGCTCCTCGCGTTCCACCAGAGACTTCTGGGCTTCGATCGCACGCGTCAAGATGGCAGCGTGGGCGATGGTAGCCACCGCCAGCATCATCAGCAGCGACAGTCGGAGCGATGCAGTTGACATTTTACTGGACGTTGGAGCTGTTCTATGCTAACTACCTTCTCGATGGCTAATGTCGAGCGTAATGCGAGCGGTTTCCAATGGCCATGTGCTTATTTATAGGCTCATTATGGCTAGAAGTTGCCTACTGCACGACCGGTCCCGAGGAAAATGGACGGACGAACCGGACATTGTAATCCTACACCGTGGCCGTCCGGTTTACCGGTTTCAAGAGGTGCTGCGTGGAAATCGGCCAATCGACAGTGGAATCCGTTATTCTTCAGGTGATTGTCGAAAAGTTGATCGATTAGAAGACAAGGTTTGGAGAGTTCAAACATGCGGCGAAGGAAAAGTGGTCAAACGATTTTTTGCACACACTCAACGCTAATCTCGGTGCCACCAGTAAGCACAAGCTATCAGTCAAGCCGGCACTGACACTAACGGTCCGGTGGCACGCATGGTAGTGTCCGCATATCACGTCATCGGCGCGAACAGCGCTCATGGACGGACTCCAACACTTCTTCACACGCCACGCTACTCTGGAAGGGAGGGCAGATGAATCGTCCGGAGGTGCGAAAAAATACCATAAACACCGATGATTTGCTCTTTGCATAAAATTTATCACCTTATCGGTGAAAACCGTCAGTCTGCTTGCAATCTTCGACGCTACCGGAGCTGCCCGTTCGGAACTCGAGTGTTGTGTTTCAAAGGCAGGCCCAACCAGGCGGGAGACAAACGTGTGATTCTTTTACAGCCAGACTACCCTGCTCCACCGGTCGACGGTGATTTTGATTCGCAACAAAAACTTCGGCGCCACAGGAAGAACCGACACAGCGGCAACGATGAATGGACTATTCAAAGTGAGTTACTTCCGCCAGTTTGCAGCGCTGGGAGTTTTTTTTTTCTAGACCCGTTAAATGTCAGCAAAGCAGGTTGCAGTTGTCGAAAGCGATAGAAAGTGGTAATATTGGTTCAAAATTAGTAGCCAAAAAATATACTCACGCTCACATTTCGTGCCAGGAGCTGTTCGCATGGACACGTGTTAGCATAATCAACTTCCTGAATTAAAATATTCAATCCCTCGCTGGAAGAAGCTTCGTGCTGGTTGAAACACCAAACTGGTCGGGTTGGTTCGAATTGGGCTGGTAATTGGTAGGATAGTGGTCGGCGATGCTCAAAGAAGATTTTCTCGTGATTCTCCTAACCGTACAAGCAAGCCGTAACCGGGGAGCGATTTCAAAATGTGTCGCTAAGGAATGTAGGAACAAGTGCGGTCCACAGCAGCAAGTCCGGTTAGCATTCTGTTGATAATTGAGGGTTTCACCTTCATTGCTTACCACATGGCCAGTACTTTCCAGCTACAATACTTTGTGCCAGGTTTCCCGCCAAGGTTGTCTGGCTCATCATTATCTGGTGGCAATGGGTTTGTTCTTCGGTTTTCAGGCGTTGTAGAGGGTCTCGTTTTTGCCATGAAAGTTTTGCCATGAACGAAGTGAGAGTGGTTCTAGAGTTTCGAAACTGCTACCAAACGCATTACTTTTGCAACACATCTCGTGGCACTGGATGAAGCATAAAAGATGAAGAATTTTGTGGCCATTTCAGTAGGGGCGTCATTAAAATGTAAAGTTGCCAAACCAACGCTTCTGCAAGAGCCTGGAAATCGTCATTCTTCGAGTGTGATCTGTTAGAAGCTACTATATTCCCATGTACGACCCATTCACTCATTGTCGTTACATTCCCCCTATTTGCATTTTATTTGCCAAACAATCCTATTGCAAACATCTGCTGAAAATGTGTCCGTTCGGCGCCGAAGAAGTTGACGAAACCGAAGAGAAAAAAAACGAAAGCGTTAGATAATATTTGCTAAAAGCGTTTCTCCTTCCCAGCTTAATGTTTGCACACGCCAAAACATGAATTTTCTGGATTGTAAGAAGGAAAAGAGAAGCAATGTAGAGGAGAAGAAACGGAAAGGTATCAATCTTCGCATTTGCAAAAAAGCGATCATGCACATCGACAAAACAGCGAGTTGCATTAACACGTTGCTGCATTTGAAATGTTGGGCGACATTGATTAGTTGTGCTAATCTTTTGAAAGGACCCTCAAACGGTGTAATTGTTTCACAAAAAGACTAAAATTTACTGGATTAAACTGGATATAGATGTCCCAGATGCTTACTTAACCAACCCTCTCCATATTGAGCAATCCTACATCATTTGCGGAAAATAAAAGCCTTTCTATTAGCACCTGCATTGCGATGTTCGTAGTTGAGTCATTCGTGGTAAGCCATTGTAAAAAATATTTGGTTGTAATGTGTTCTGTGTTAACATTGTTTGTAGGTTCTACCAATTCTCGCCCTTCTGCTGGTGCGAGAGAGCACTTCGGCGCCACAGCACGGTGACATTTCATCCCAATACCCAAATGGAGCATTCGACGACCACGTGCCGAACAATGATAACAACCAGCAATTCCAAGACTACGCAAGCTACCTGACACGCTTCGACGAGTGGGTTACGGGCAAGAAGGTTCCCATTCCGTCCGATCCGGCAACTGATGCCCTCCATCAGGACCTGCCAGCGGATGCGCCGAACTTCGCCACAGCCAGAATCGCCCGCACGCCGGCTCCATTTGACGATCCCGTTCCTCAGGGCGGCGAGGCCATTCCGGCTTACAATGAGTACATTCGCGAGCTGACTCGGTTCGATCCGGCCGTCAGCGGCAGCCGGGTGGCCGTTTCCGATAATACATCGCCGGATGGGCATGCTATCTTCAAGCGCGAACAGACCGCCGACACTCTGATTAGCGATGACAAGAATTTTGGGGAGCACATCACCGACAAGGTGCCAGTAACGACGGAAAGCGACCCAGCGTATGGGGAATTTATCCAGGAGCTGAAACGATTCGATCCGTTCCTCGTCGGGCATAATGTGACGATTCCACACAACACCACGGCCGACCAGGTCTGGAACAGTGGAGAAAGCAAGCAATGAACATTGCGGAACTTACGGATCGATCAGTCGCGATCTTAGAAAAGGAAATGTGTATATATATAAAGTAATTACATCGCCAAACATCGACTGTCTCAGTGAATAAATCTACAAATTTCACCTTTCAATAAAACGCTTTTGATTACATGAAACAACAAATGCCCATGTTTTGTTCAAGTTCTTTTTCGCCAGTTGATTCCTGTTCGTGTTAGAATCTTCGTAATTAAGAATTCGAAGATGCCGTATACCTATTTGCTGGTAACTACGGACAAGGCAATCAGGTCGAAAATGTTGCCAGGAATCCTCATTCGGAAGCGGTAACGTTTATAGCCTTGGTTTTACGTTACGCTTAATTCTGAATAGCTGCGTTCAAACTATTGAATGTTTGCGCCTAACAGTATGCTACAGTGTGGTAAGCTGAACTACTTTCTGAACGAAAGGACATGCGCGAGGAAGTAGAAATGTTTACAGACAATTAAAGGATATATTAAGAAGGCCTATATTTGAATACCTAATGAATTGTAACATTATATATCTACAAACGATGATGAAAACCCACTATTCGTATGGACAACTATTTATGTTTTATATTTAACATCACATAAAATACAGACAATACACACAAATTTCACACAAAAAGAAATACAATCGCTCCTGGTGCTCCAGAATGTAGAAAAGGTAAAAGAGTTGCTTATCACACTAATGGCCGTTTCCCTTGGGCTTATAATGCGAGGCGGAATGAGCGTGTTTCACAGGCACGGTAGAATGAGCTACCGCTGGTTTCGCTGGAAATTGAACCTTCGAGTAGCCATGATGTCCCGCCGTGTGCTGAACAACGTGCTGTTTGTGCACCGGCTGTGGTTTCGATGTACTAGGATGAAGATGTTTCACAGGAGCCTCATGATGGTGAGCTGGCTCTGAGGGTTTTTGTCTCATGTAGGCAGCACTGTACGCAATGGTGAATACAATACACAGTAGAAGCATCTGAACGCAGTGATGAAATATTGTCGTTAAAATGAGATATGCGAAGGAGGGAACGGTGGAGAAATAATAACAACAATCCTACCATCGAACGAGCCATATTTTGCGACGAGTCTTATTCAATTTTTTCGGCACACAAATTGTCCAACTCTTTCTCTTCGGAAACAAATCTATAAATGCCGGCTATTACTCCTGTGAACAACCGTGAGCTTTAGAAGTGTTTGAGTCAGTTCCTATGATGGTACACCTGATAGACGATCGAGACCTCACTGCCCATGGCTGAATTTCGAAAAAAATACCTTCTTTAAATACCTTGACAGTTGTTTAAAATTTTATAGTAGTAAAAGGAAAGTTGTTAAAACATTACATACAAAACGTCTATACTTTACTTACAACCCCTTAAATAATTTTGTAAAGCAGTATCGATTACATTCGGCAAACCGCATATTTATTGTTCTTTCTTTAGCAGAGACACGCATTCGTTATCAATAAGTTGTTATGTACCTATACGCAATCTGCATTAACCTATAAACGGTTGATAAGTGGTTGCTCGACTGTGTAGACGGATTGCGGTTTCCAAATAATGTGCGATGACCATGCCAGAAGTTTTATTACACAAACAATACCGGCTCAAAGCCGACTTGTCTTTGAGATGATGTGCCCAGCTTATGTTACGCAAACCCAACCGTCTGGGTTCTTCATTAGGCATAGTGTAGGGCCTCTAATTCTTATCAAGCAGTATGCGTCTATGTGTTATTCTGTATTGTGAACCGTCCCATATGATCACCCCCTAGACGTCGGCAATGATAGCCCCTAACCCTGCGCACCACCTTAAGCTTCTATTATTTGCCACGATTCTTATGAGCTATTGTAGAAGTAAAACATTCTTATGTTTTTGTTAATGAAAGATAATGACCGCATGATGATTGGGCAAAATTACTAATATTGCTCATTTGTTTTGCTTAGGGTCGTTTGCTTCGATCTACTACAATGCCAATAATGCATAAATGTGCATGTATCCTTCAGTGGATTGGTTAATTGTCTTTGTACAGTTCGCGTGATGTAAAATATGTTCGAAAACGGCTGTTTAATAGGTCATGAATAAGATACTGATAAGGAGTACGTCTCAGAAATATAACAGAATAATAACAACTACTACGACGAAAGGATTTGTGATTTACTGTAAGTCCAATAAAAGTTTCAGTCTTAACTCGAAGGAGTATTTAAAAAAATTGTTTTCATTATTGAGCACACAGCTGGAAACACCGGGAAACTGTAATATTTTCTATGATACGAATGTACCAATTTGAATGTTCAAACTGTTTGTGTTTTGAGCGGCCAAACCCTTCAGAAACTATTGGTTAGTTGGCCGGTATGTTTTGCTAATCAGGCTAGAAGTGGGTTTTTGCCAATGTTGTTCCTTTAAGCGGCAAGTTCCCCACGATCTGTTATTATTTTGATTTTCTGTAGATTGTGCACGGAGAGCCACGGTTGTATGTTACTCGGAAACCTCCCACTGATAAGCATAATATAAAAGGAAGCTGAGTTGCGCTATTAAGGCTCGATCAGTCAGTCTACGGTTGTGCAGTGAACAAAGCAAGACATTTCAACGTACCATCCGTTCATCATGGCAAAATTCTTGGTGAGTTTCACCGTCTGAAACCGATTTTCTGTGAAATTATTCGTTGACAATTGTTTTCCTTTCCTAGGGACCTATGTTGTTGGCGATTTTCGTCTTGGTGGCCGTTGCTTCCGTTCACGGTGGGTGAGAGTAAAATATTCCATAGCTTGATCGCGAGCTGGTTGGTTTTTGGAAAACTAAAACAGAACTATTAATGGACGCTGGACGATTAATGGATATTCGTGTATATTCCTACAGGAGATCATCACGGTGAGGAAGGAAAGGAGAGCGAACACGGTGAGCATCACGGCGAGCATCACGGTTCGGAATCGCATGGGGTTGGACACGAACACAAGCACGAACACGGAAAAGGTTGCGGTCGCGGTAGCCACGGCAAAGCCGGAGGATTCCATGGAGTACATCACAAACACGAACACGGCAAGGAACATGAGCACGGGCACGATCATGGAAACCACCACGATGGGAATGAGCATGGCCAGGGACATTGAGAAGCTTAGGATTGTTCTATCGATGTTCTAAACTTGTTATACATTCTGGAAAATTGAACGGAAAACAGTTTTAATAAAGAAAAAAACATTCCGATAGAATATGACACCGTTTGTGGAATAACAAGCAGAACTAAATTGAGAAAAATATGAGATGTTTCAATCTATCAAAATCTGTTTTCAGCAATATATCAGCATTCAGAATGCATTTGATGAAGCTTCATAGAAAGCAATTCCGTTTTTTGAAACGCTATTCAGGCACACTTAAATACGGTGTGCCAATAAGCAAAACAAACAAGTGACCCAATTATTTACCCTCGAATTGATTTGTAACAGAAAAAAAATGCGCTTGCAAACGATTCCAATTAATTCGTTGTTTTATACCAACAAATATAAAGACAAATGAATCAATGATTTACATTGGTATTTCCCAAAATTGCCATCATGGGCAAATGTTGTACACAGAATTACTCCTCAGGGACATTTTGTCCGGATTTCGTCTTGCACCATCGTAGAATTCAAACAAATAAACAAACAAACAAAAACCGTAGAATTTTGCGTAACATTTTCTTCCATATGGCCTCAAAATGCATCATCACCACAAAAAAAGAATTCTAATCAAGTGTCGATAAGATTTTTTGATGGGTGGAGTGGTTTGTACATGTGCATGTTTACTTGGTTGTTGGCTGCTTGTTTAATAAATTTCCTCCACCCGGTTGGTCATGTTAGCGTCGTAATAGCCCTTGAGGCTTGAAGAAGAAGTGAGCAAACCGGAATATGTGTCGTCCTTTTCAACCGGTAGACAACTGACCACATTAGATACGTTTAATCGCAAGGTTTCCGTTGATGAACTCTCTGATCTTCTGCGTCAAGAGCGTTGGGGCCGTAAGGCGAGAACACGTCCGAAATGAAGTCGAAAACCACTTCCACGAACCAAGACGACTATAAAAGCCCGTTGGGTCCTCCGCAGGGCTGTTAGTTGCGAACGGACACTTCTCGGTCGAATATCTCAGTTCTTGAAATTTTTTTACAGTGAATCTGCAATGGCAAAGTTTGTGGTACGTGGGAATCAAAAACGCAGCATTTAGATCGAAAACAAGTGCTTCATATTTTTCGTGTGCTATGGTCAACATTAACGAACGGTTTTTGCTCCATCTCACTTTCAGGTGTCTTCCATTTTTCTGTTGTTAGCCGTCGTTGTGATGGTTAGTGCACAAGGTAATAAGGAGTCTTTCTTATGAGTTGATTGTAAATAGAATTCGAAGGGCTCAATGCGTGAATCATATATCCATCCCAAAATCAGCCCATTAGTGTTTCCTAGAAACGTGAAACTTCATTTCGCAAAATAGATTCAATTGCATGCAGATTACAAGTAAACGAAGTATTTATGTTTTTCACAATGTGTTAAAATTCAGAAATTTGTTTGATCATTTCACATCATGTATGAAATAAACATTTTATCTCAATTAAAGGTCTAGGAGGTGGCCATGGAGGCGGCCACGGAGGTGGTCAGCAGGGTCATGGCGGCGGCTTTGGCGGACAGCAGGGTCACGGAGGTGGCCACGGAGGCGGTCATGGAGGAGGATTTAACGGACAGCATGGTGGAGGCTTTGGCGGACAGCAGGGTCATGGAGCTGGTCATGGAGGAGGAGCAGGTCATGGAGGACAGGGCCAGGGCCATGGTCAAGGTCATGGCGGCTACAAAAAGCATGGCTACTAAGAACTTTAAATAATTTGTTTAATAAAAAATGTGATCTGGTTAAGTAATCTGACCATTGTTGTGAAATTATCACTGTTAGTTCGGTTCCGAAAATAAATAAAAATATTGTTTGTAGCATAAACGATGATCCCTGAAATCGTGTGCGTGTACACAACAGATCCCGCCGGTATGCTGATAGCTTGTTTGAAATTATCATATTAATAAGTATTGTGGCCGGTTTGCCCCGAGGGTTTACCCTCTTACCTAGGGTTTGTTGTTCTGGTTCTCTTCATTGTATCCTGTTTTCCGACAACCTGACAATAACAACAAGAGTTTTGAAACGGGAAACGATTAACAATATACAATGAAACTTTGTGTCACGTGCTTGATTTGTGGATTTGTTTGTTCAACATTGGTCTGACTGAGTCTCTCCTTTAAATGTATTATTCTAAATTGGGTTCAGTGAAAGTGAAGCTGAGCTGATTATATGAGGATGTGATAAAAGAGAAAGCTTTATAAACATACCATGCCGCCATGCAGACATCAAGAAAATAGTTAAATTAAGATTAGCCTGACGAAACTATGAGCAGAAAGGTTGATAATAAATGAATAAACAAAGTGCAAAAAATAGATCCGGTATAATGGTCTAACCTTAGAATGAGATCACGCCATCGCACATTGTCCGTTGGAGGCCGGAAGAGGACAGTAAAAGAATAAAACCAGTTAGACTGGTTTCTTTTTACCACTTTCCTCAGTTTATTTCGAAGCGCCATCACTAAGCTGGTCCGCTTATCTAATTCTGGCGATTTACTATTAGAAATGTCGAACCAACGCGTAGCGAAGGGAATTTTTCGACTTCAATGAAGGAAAGATAGAAAGACTCCCTTGAGATTGAAGTTGGCATATTGATCAGCATCAACACTTCCTGTTGATAATTCATTGCCTATCCCAAGGCGCAACAATCACCATTCAAGTCCGTTCGTTTCTCTTCGAATGAAGCTGGGGCTAACTGAATTCGATTTCTTTCTCACCATTCAAACAAATTATTCAAACACATGTGTGTATTGTGGTGCTGTTTTATACATTTATTTTACATTTGAAAAAGTGCTGAAAAACAAATCAGAGAAGAACCTCGGTCTCAAGCGCCAGGTCGGAATCGGTCATAGTGCCCTCGCCGTACCAATTTACCAGGCGTTCCAGCGGCTAGCGGTGGCAGCTCCTGCAGGCCATCCGGCGGCAGCACCACGTCCGGCCCAGCTGTTCCAGCCAGCACCGGCTCCGGCTCCAGCAGCTCCCCAGCGGTTCCACGGGTCGGTTCCAGCGCCCCAACGGTTTGCCGGGTCGTATCCTAGAATACCAAAAGCGTTGCAGAAAACTAAATCGCGTTTATGCTCCTCACTCATATGAACCTGGTCGAGCGGCGGTCATGTCATGGCGATTGGCATAGCCACGGTTCCAGGCGGTCGGATGGTTCCAGGTGTTCTGATGGTTCCAGGAGTTCGGATGGTTCCATGCGGCCGCCGGATCACGGTTCCAAGCGCTCTGGCCGTTCCAGGTATTCGGGTTGTTCCACGCACTCTCAGCCTGATCGAGACCGTCGGTGCGGCCCGGCTGCTGGCCAGGCTTGTTGTCGGCCGGAGCGGCACAAACTGCAGCGACCAGTGCGGCGCCAATAAGGACAAACTTAAACATCTTGCTAGGTTCGATTGGCAACGGTGACAACGGATAAACTGTTCAAACTGAGAGCTAGAACACAATACTGCTGAACTGCTAGTTCGACACTGGATAAAAGTTAAGCTAATTGGTACGCTTTAAATAGTTGAAGCTAAGTAGGGCTTAGTGCACTGGCACTACCATGAGCACTTGTACGCTTGTCCGCTGGAAGGGATGCACTTTAGCAACCTGATACTAAGCTCATCCGCGTGACGTTTCCTTAGGCTATTGGATGAGTGAAATATTCAATGCCGCGGAGAAGGAGGAGAACTTTATTCTAATCTATCGGCTGGCCCAATGGTACCAGGCATGGTGCGCATGCTCCGTACTGGACGAGCCTTCGGGAAAGGTTAAAGTAAGCCGAATGCGTCGAATCGAAGCGAGGTTCCTCCCTTCCCAGAATCGAATCCGAAAGACCAACGCCATTGCCACGGCCGGTAGTAGTTGGAACCGCTCAATGTTAATTGTGGAGATAATTTAAACTAATGCTGTGCTTTATTTACATTACACTACGGCACTCAGCAGAGCGTGGTCCAGTGCAGCATTAGGATGACTTTTCGCACCGCCTACCTTACCGAGCCCTTCACCATTCCGGGTCTCCGGGTGAGGATCGTGGTCCATTTATCATCCAACCGGTATGGGCATCGTAATGTTCATTCGAATATTAGGTCGACAAATAATTAGCCATACATTACCAGCGCTGAAGTGCTTGCATAGGGTGGTTAGCCATAGAATATCGATTATGCTGCGCAGTGTCCCTTTCCCAGATTCTTGCTCCGATGTGGAGAGAAGTTCACCGCGCAGGTGCATCAATGTAGAGAAGATGCTATGGTTGCTTGACAGCGTGGATGATTGATTACGAATTGTAACCTCGGCGCTGGTCACGGTGCAATTATTTGGTGCGGAATCAAATTACTTCAGCGTACAAACGATTGGAATGAATGAAGATATTACTCAATTGCAAACAATTCATATTTCAAATGAATGAAAGGCAATTTTTCTCAATTAAGAACACAGTTTGTTCAGCAAACCCGTCGAGAGATTATTCCGACATCTGACGCTGAGATATTCCATGCTCCTATAAACAGTTTGTACAACGAATATGTGTTTACATATGTTAGGAGATTTAATGCGTAGTATCATTTTGTTTAAAATGTTAACGATCGCATGATGGTGAAACAAAATCAAATGCCATATAGATGCACCATACTTTTTACCCCGCCGTAGCTTAATTGAAGGCGGATTTCGTCCCTTCATCGCCATTTGAACGTTGTCCAGCCATCCTAGGATAAGAGCTTTGTGCGGGCCTGTTCAGTGCCTTGTAGTTGGCTCATATTCTTCGTTCACCAGTGCTCTTTGGCTAGCTGGCATGTGTACTATAAAGTAATGAAAAATGTGATACGTAATTGCTGCATGTCGCGAGATTGGTTCGTGGGTGTCAACAAAACGCATGCGCAAGCAACATGCGGCCGAACAAATAATAATCGTTTGATTAGCATAAGTGATGCACACAGCGGGTAAATAAAAAACAACACCAAACAAAATATGAGCCATCTTTGGCATTTTCACTAATCGCTGTAACAGTAGGTGGTTATTAATGAGGAGCCTCTCGCCGGCGCCGATTAAGCTGCGGTAAGCAGTTGAAAGAATGAACCCGGGCCCATCGTTTAATCGGAACAGGTGCATTCTATCTGTTTGTATCCAAGGGATTAGAAGCTAGATATGGATTCATCCAAATAGAATATTTGCATATTGTGGAATGTGCCGGGAGGAAATATGTCATATGATGCATTAGCATACCATTTTGTTGCCTGATAATCTTTGGCTTGATTTGTTATAACCACCAAATGGGAGCCCCCACATGCACAATAATGTGTTGCAATTTGTTTTCACACTACTGAATGTAGTAGAACTGCACAAAATAGTCTCAGGCAGTACACGCGCTTTCTGTGATTATGAAGATTATGAAGATTAAAAATCAATGTGAAAAAACCAATCCGTATATTGGCATTGAAGATTGAAATAACCGACAACAGGTGACCACAAATCCCATCATGGCTGTGTATAAACAAGTTTAATTTAAAACGAATCTCAAATGAAGCATAGAAAAGCTGAATTGATTTGGTTCTATCCTCGATACGATACGATATTGCATATGGAATAATAAGATGCAGGCGATCCAAACGAAGCCAAACAAAACTGAAGCGAAATGGCCCGCAAAAAGTAAAAAAAAAAACAATTTCGCGTGTTTGGTTGTTTTGTTTGATGTTTGATGTTTGGTTATTTGCGGTCAAAGGGTGCGAAACATTAATCCACGTTTCAAAACTATGTAAAAACACACAAAAAAGGGGAAAACGCCAGCAGAAACCCGTTGAAACTTTTAAATGGCATGCGATTGCGTACCAAGGTTCATATGGTACAAATATGAGGTGGTCCGTTTAGAGCATATTGACAGCGGGCCATTTTGACAGCTGACATTAACAAGACAATCGGGCAAGACTGGCTTGATCATTGCCTTTTTTGGGTTGATCGTGATACATTAAAAATTATATATATCCAGTTTTCGTTCCTCGTTGCAAAATTTTCTGCCGCTCACGTTAGTTGCATCGTGAACGGTGTGGTCGTATGTAGGTAAGAGCGTCGAAAGCAGCGGCATTAGCCGCGGCAGGAAGGAAATGCTTATCGCGTTTCGGTGCAGTGCAATTGATAAACAAGACCCGTTCCGCCTCGTCCGCTTATCGGTGTTTTTTCTGTACTGGGGTTGTGTGCGTCTGCCGTCAGAGGATCGGCGTGAAGCTCAAGCTAGCCCAGGGCGTGATACTTCTGCAGTGTGGTGACTTCTGTCGAGAGAAACTAGTGGCGATCGGGGCTCGTCCGTCCGGTGGCCACAGTCGAGTTTGGTGACCTGTGCGTGTGGGAAGTGTCGGTACGTTATGCGGCGAGTTCTGTGCGAAATTTATCATTATTTCATTGAATCAAAGCCGCAAGGAGCGTGCTGCGAAGCTGGCGATAAGAGTGTTGAAGTGTGCTTCGAAAAGTCTTTAGACCCTCTTCAACATTTCTCAAACCGCAACCTAATCACGTAACTAGATAGTGCCAAATCCTTTCAGATCCGAAGAAAAGATCGGTATTTGAGGTTATGCTTAGTGTCCCGGCAGGCATGCGTCGCTGCTAGAGTGTACAGGACCAAGCTTACGCATCGAAAGGTGGAGGAGTGGTAAACTGCTTATATTTTCCGTTTCAAAAAATGATTATGTGGTTGCAAAGATGATCGTTTTGAATCCGGGACGACGTGCTTCGGAGACTGGAACATGCAGTGGCCACCGCATCTCGACGACGGCGGTTGACGAGAGTGCGTGGGCGGTAATGGGTTCAAGTTCTTTTTTACAGCCCCTCAGCCAGTGCTATTAACAGCCCAGACCAGTTGTCGCTGATCGAGTCCGAGACCGAGAGTGTAGATTTAAAGGCGGAGAACGTGCTGAAATATTTGACCAAGGTCTGCCAAGCTGCTCCGCAAGTGAGAGGTGCTGCCAGGTGCGAACGGTTGCGTGGATCTGCGTCGATTTGTATCTCCCCCAGCGCAGCTTAGCGGTCCCCTAAGAGATGAGATTCGCGGGCCGGTTTGAAACGAGACATCCTACCCCACTTATGTGTGCTCTCCGTGTCGGTGGAAAACTACTTTACTAATGAGTCTACTTCTGGTGTGCACAAGTTCCACCGAAAAGACACTTACTTCGTTCAGACCGTGCGCAAGATATTGTTTTTTTTGTCGCTCTCACTTTTGCAACGTGCTTCATCAGCACTAGCGGCGACGCGGACCCGCCAGCCAGTGGAAGTGGGAAATTGGGTCATCCACCGTGGACTATCCACTTTGTCCGCGCGGTGATAGCGATTTGATTTTATTTTTATTCATACTGCTGGATGTTGTGGGTACACCTTTTCTGCTGTGTGTGTCACTTTTGCTACTCCCCGTTCGTTCCACGGTATGCCGGACTCGGAGAAAGTTTTCGCCAGAACCCCCTCATCTTCTTCATGGTGAACGTGTGGCGACCTTCGCCGCTTACTAATGCTGAGCAACAAAACAGAGTTCGTTTCTATGAAACATCAAAAAATTAATCAGATTACACTCCCTTTTCTGCATTCTGTCAAATAAGGTAAACACACAACAGAAGTGGATTCGCCCTCGTCGGTGTTGTCTTTCTTTCACGAGAATCGGGAAACGTCACCGCGCGCACCACGTCCAATACAGCACACATAGTCAGTCGTATCGTTTTTAGTTTTTATTTACCTTCGAGCGAAACCGGTAGGGTGCATCAGTTTGTGTTGTGTACGCGAATCGTAGGTTTGTGTTGTGTTCTGAGCGTTCCAGGCGTCAAAACACTGCTTTACTCTATCCCTGTGCGCGTGAGTCGCATTCCGAACTTATTATTTTGAGCCTCTACTTGCTCTCCTTGTTCTGTTACCAGGATTCGCGAAGTAGAAACAACCTTTTTTCGTTGCTCTGCAGCATGCTTTCTTGCGATCAATGAACGATTAGAAACATGTCCTCCTTGGCGAAGCGGGTGCCAAAATCATCCGGGTTCGATGTTGTGTGCATTCCACCAGCAAAACTGCGCAGTGCCGGCAGAGAGCGCAGCAGCAGCAGTTGGAGGCAGTGGTGCGTACGTCAAAACTAGTACCTCCCGCTGCGGTAGACGCGTTAAGATGTTGCTACTGCAAGGGAAAGAGTTTCGTCTGGGTGTCTTTGGACAGCATCTTGCAGTATTTTAACAAACTAATCCAGCGTTCCAACGCCACCATCACCGGTGGCGAAAGAGTGCGGAGGTACGCGGACGAAGATGCAACGCATTTCGGGCGCCGGTTCCGTTTCGCGTATTGATTGCATTTGTAGGAAATGGGAGCAATCGTGTGAGCGCGCGCGGAACGGAAGGAAAATCCAAAAACCCGGTGATGTGTGATGGCTGACTGGCTGGCTGGGAGCCGGTACCTGGTGTGTGCCCCAATGCAGATTGACTCGATGGTTATGTGCGCCGGTGAAACTGCACGAATATTGCCCGACCACTTTCGCTCTAGCCAATTTGCCAATGCTTCCTGTGGCGCACGGCCCACCTTTCTTCTTCATCGCCTTGTCATTGACCACCTCTACTCGCCGCTGCCCGGAGAGAGCGCTTCTGTCAAGGCAGCATCAGCTGTTCTAGAAACCAGCAAGAAACATAAATATGAAACCACCGGAATTCGAACGCCAGCCGCCTTCACAGGGTCGAGCCTGTATTTCCTTCTCTTTTCAGTGCGGTATCGAGTATCTTCGCACTCTCCACGCTTATCCGTATAAGCAGCAGTATGGCGTACCCCTCTGGCGGCAAATGGCAATCTATTTGCTGCTGCACGACACGACGATGATATCATCGTACATCCGGTTTTGTGAATAATTCGTCGATATTTCTTCTCCCGCGAGGAAGAAACGGCACGTAGTCGGACGTCGCGTATCCCGAGGAATGCGAAGCATCCAGAATGTGTGTGGTGCTAGCGTTTCTGGCATTTCAAATTCTTTCTCCTTCTCGGCGGGTTGACTCGGTTCCATTGTTTCAATATTGCAGACGACCGCCATCGACCAGTAACATCTCTTGCCTTCTGTAAACAAGGACCGGTCGTCGTCGTCGGAGGTAGCCGCGTACGCATAATTTGGCGCCGATGAAAAAACTTAAAAATCGTCGTCAGCGTCGTGTTCGATCTTTGAAGTCACCAATGTTTGTGCTGTTATGTTCAGTTCAGCCTACAGAAGAAGATGGGACTCCAACGTTCTTGGTGTGCGCGATCCGTGTACGTGTGTGTACGTTCAGAGGCGAGGCACGGAAAAGGGCACCGATATTCAAAAACTCACTTTTAGCCAGCACCGAGCAGCATATGAATGATGGACGGATTCGTGCTGAGAAATGCCAGCTTGAAGGTCAGGCGTTTGCTGTTCGACGTCATGCTGCAGGGCAGCTTAAAATATTCGCTTGGCATGTGTGCGGATTGCGAAGACATGGTGCTGCTCCAAGGCAACGAATGATCGCGCCGAGCGGAGGCAAACTTCTTCCAGGCTAGCCTCACAAAGGATTGCTATGCTGTTGTAATTCAACACGCGAGAATTAGTCACTGTACGTACAAAGGACATTCCACGATGGCTGAATACAACGACACAAAATGGAGAGACGAAAAGAAGAAATTGCTGCACTTTCTTGCAAAATTCTTGACGACTTACTCAGTTCTATTTTGGCGGATATATTTCGCTATACGTGGAGCAAGGTGTACCCATAAAGAAACATTGTTTCACCAATGCTGTAAATTTCAGTGAGGATAAAACTGGGGCAAACAATAATCATCGAATACTAATAAATGATTGTTTCATTTATCGTTCGATTGTAGCATTGTGTTTATGGCGTTCGCGAACCAATGAACACTAGACTGACGTAATGCAGACGGGTGTCCCCGCGGGGCAAGCAGCAAACTTACTTACGAGGGCGGAGGGAAGAGAAAAAATACCACGGAAAAAAGTTACAGTACCGTCCCAATCGTTCGAACCGCGGAAAACGAAACACGAACGAGTGAAAAAGAAAGACGAGCACACGCGGTGGTGTGTTGTCACAGTTTGTTAAACTGCAAATATTTAACGACCAAATGATCTTAAATCATTCGAGTCGTCCTTTTCGGAATGAAAGTGAAAGAGATAAGAGATGTCGTCCCCCGCAGTAAAAAGCCAGCCGATCGTAAGCCGAAGCCGTCGTAATGTTTGCAGCGTCTCCATTTCCCTGTTTCGAACGTTTCTTCAGTCGCCTTTAACGTTTCGCGGGGTAATAAGCATGCACAACTACGTGGCCGCGGGTGAGGGAGGGGGGGGGGGGGGGCGTGGAAGCTTCGTCATCGACATAATTTGGTCATGCCTGGCTGGGCTGGCTGGTCTCGGAAACAGGTGTGATAAGGCTTATGGGATGGGGTGATTAAAAATACATAAACTTCTCGCGTTGATGAAGACGTTACCGTTTTTCTTCGGTTCGCTCAATCATTTGTTTTCGGTTTTTGCCCCATAAAATAACCAGTTATGCCAAGCCAGGGAGGATGGTCGGATATTGGTCGACAGAGATGTGGGTATTGGTCTTGCAAGAAAGCTACCGTTTTTCGATATGGGGAGTATCAGTGATGGTCTTAAAACTTGATGAAAGATGGATATGCATGCGGTTACTAAGTTTTGTAAGCACGCTACATACCTCTTGAATTCATTTGAGATTCGAAGCGTGTTTCATTTCCTGCCGCGGTGTTGGTTCAGTACTTACGGATATTGATATCCTGCAGATGATGGGATCGAACCATAACGTAGCCTGATTCACGGTAGAGCAGTTCGACAAGGCGATAAGGATGATGATGATGATGATATATGAAGACCAACGTTAAGCTTCCATTGGTTTCCATTGAAACTTCGCGATTGATTTCCGCACCTTCGATTAGACGACTTTTCGACCGAAAGCGAACAAATCTTAAACGGATCTTGAACTGTTGAGTCACCTGCGATATGGTTTAGCAATTGTGATTGAAATTATTGGGCGATAAAAATGTCCGCGCCTGCTCTTATCGGCCCCCACATATCGAATGCATAGCTGGGAAGAGATAAGTGCCCAACATAGCGAGCAAAACGGCAAAAGTAAGCGCGATGAGTGATGGGAAGCCTACTCGCGATCGTAGTAGGTGGCTAGCGTTTACAGTTGGATAGGCGCGTGCAGAAATCCGTGCCCTGCTAAAGGGAGCGATTTACCGTAGTTCGTAGCAAACTGCCAATCGGTTCGACGGTGTTCCCCAGCTGGGACCAGCTAGAGACTTTATCTGAAGTTTGTCGGCCGTTCTTATCACTTTCCGACAGGCTTAGGTTAGAGTGATCCCGCTTGGTGTTGTGACGTCCCGCGACTGTTCAGTCCCGTGAAGTGTGCACTAGTGTCGGGGTGTGTATGTGTGTTAGTTAGTGCCGGTGTGTACCTGCCTCTGTCGGTCCATGACGGGCGACAGATGAATTTTTGATAAAGAAATTTACAACTTCTACTAAACCTCGGTGGAGAGTAAAAAGCGAAAAGTAGTGATCCAAGGATACCACCTACTAATCGGGTGAACGAAAAGCCAGTTTTGAAGCGATAGTTCGAGTTGGCACCGGGAAAGCAGGAGAGAAAAGCTGTCGGAAGATGTCGTTTCGTGTGGTGCGGAGTTCCAAGTTCCGGCACGTCTACGGGCAGGCGCTCAAACGGGAACAGTGCTACGATAACATCCGGGTGTCGAAGAGCAGCTGGGACTCGACGTTCTGCGCGGTCAACCCAAAGTTCCTGGCCATCATCGTCGAGTCGGCCGGAGGCGGTGCCTTCATCGTATTACCTCACAACAAGGTAGGTTTGCTGCTGATAAGGATAAGGCTTAAATTTGGAGATTTGTCGATACGGGTTGATTAGTGGGCCTTCAGCCGGTTTATTACAACTGGTTCTTCATACCCTTTGGTGCAATGTCATTTTCATGTTCATCCCGCTCCGAGCATTAGGAAGATCTTGGATATGTTTCTAGCAATGGTGCGATGGTGAAAGAAGCCGTAGCATTGCGTTAGTAAAACAGTCTCGAATATGAGTTGAGAGCAAGCGTCCGCTACTCCTGGCACCTGAGTGAGGATTAGCAAAGTCCGTTGCTCCTCGAGTGCACGCACGCACGAACGAAAGAAGCAAAATGGCCCGCAACCGGGTGCGCCGGTCCTGGCGGTTTCCAAGCGCAAAAATGACTCGTCGGCGCTGATCGTCTTCGAAGCGCGTTCGGTTCCAACTCGTCCTGAAAAGTGTGTACCCGAAAATAGCTCCTTATAGCCGGGACTAAAATTAGAACATTCTTCTCAATTTAACTTCGATTTTCCGCACCGCCAGAGACCGGCAGTTAGCGGTTCGCGAACGACCGAACGGGGAAAACGTCTCGCGGACCTCTTTTGTGGCGAGGGACTCGGGTTGGCCGCGGACTTCTTCCTCGGCGTGCTCGGCGGACGAACGTGTCGGATGTTGAGGAAGGACTGATGAAGCGCAAACAACACCACCCCACATTGAGTCATCCTTCGATGGCGCGCACCGGGTGGTACGGGTGGGGGAGGCAACGGTTTTTTTTTCTCTTTTCCACCCCGTGTGAGTTTCCTTGCGTCCCAGAGGGAAAAGCCGCACCGCGCCCCACCTCGGGTGTGCGTAGTCCGTGCGCAAACGGCGTGCGTTTTCTCTGGTGGACGGAGCGCGCCGTGCGGTGACCTCAACACTTCCACTGCCGACATCTCAGACAGTTGAAGTGGATTTTCCTGTTAAGGCCACGAATCGGGGACCGGGTGTATCGATATCGATGTTTTTCTTTCGAGAAAACTGCCATCACCGGGTGGGTTGGTGGTGGATGCTGGAAGCTGACCAGTGGGGTTGCTAGGTCGGATGATCCTCTGAAGTTTTCTCATTCGAAAAATCCTATTTTGTGAAGGTTAAGTTACGAAAGGGCAGAAAAGAAAAGACGTTGGTGCTCCTAACTAGCTGGTGTCCAAACCAACAGGTTTATTTTTTAACTCTCACTTTCCAATAACGTCGGTTAGAATAGAATATGTAGTTCATGTTTTCTAAAATAGAATACATCGATCAATGCCGTTTTACATGTTAAAATGAAGAAGCTTGTAAATTAAACAATCCGCCATCCGTTTTTTAAATTTTTCATTGATTATAAAAGGAAATACATTTTATATTTGTTTTAAACCAACACTGCAAATCATTTGCAATACTAGGATGGATTTTTAAATCCTGCATTTTGATGATCTCTCCTATCATTCGCCACCACCCATGTGCCACAACCATCAACAAGAAACGTGTCACGGCAATAATTTCGTTGTTGCAATCAGTTTTAATTTTCGCGAAGGTGTGTGCTGTTCACGGTCCCCCTTTTTCTACCTTTTCCCTCTTCCACTTTGCTGCTTTCATTACTGTCGACTGCGCTGCGGGCGTGTAAACAAACCCGAACCGATTCCACAACGCGATTGAGGTGCGAGGAAATAATATTTACTTTTTACTAGCGTCACCCATTTTGGCGAAAATGGGATCATCGCATCGTAGTGACGATTATTCACCGTTGCGCCACGAGAAGCAAAACAAGAAAAGGAATCTAAAAAAAATTGGGACTGGCCGCTTAATGGATCCAACGGGCGGACTGGCGCGGGGCCAAATGTTTGAAATATTTCATTTCATTTGCATCGACGCGATCGAGACCATGCGGCAAGGACGGAAACGGAAGAAGAACAGTGGCCGCACGCGTGGTTTAATTGAGGAAACACGCGACGAAAAGTCGTTCTTTCGGATCGTACTTTTTTTTTCTTTCTTTGGCGTCTCTGGGTGGAGGAAAATGCCACCCACCGTTACGAATCGAATGGACCTGGCTTTGGTCCTTGCAATTTTCCAACCTCCCTCGCTGGCGGTGCTTCGCCAGATGATGGACTGCCGATGGTCAAGCGGATGGTGACGCCGGCGTAGGTGGGCCGAGCCAATAATATTCCATATCGCGCAGCGGGCGCTAGAAATGTCCGTATAAGGTGCGAGCGGATTCGGTTGGGATGTGCTCGGCGCGCTTTGCATTAATTACGCGGTTGGCCTCATTAGTGCGCAGCAACGGAGGCGCACTGTACAGTCTACCGGTCGGCCGGACCCTTTGCCCTTTCGGACGTCCCTTCGATCGCGCCAAGATCGTCCCGATTTGCTTCGCCCGTCCGCTTTTCCGTCGCCATTTCTGCCAAATAAGACGCGTGGGCGCCACGGTGCTATTTTTGTCCTACCGGTTGCCCTTCCCTACCCACGTACGCCATGCCCCCCCTCCGCCTGGCCTGTTCGATGGGATCTCGACCCCGAAGACCAGGGAGCTCTGGCCTTAGTCTGATTTTCGCGGCTGGAAAATCGAAACACGGATAGCAGGAGGCAAGAGCCAAGCAAACTCCGATGAGGTCAACCTTCGCTTCGGCCCGTGTGGCCCCCGTGTGGTTATTTTGAGAGTGAAACGCGCACCCGTTAATAGGCGAGAAAAGTGTTGGCGTATGAAAATGTAAACATCACGGCCCGATCCTTCATGCACGCGCGCATCGCCGCCAAATGAATGCCAATTGCATTTCATTTTCCTGTGGGAAATAAATCGAACTCTATTTTTACCAATATCCCCTCCGCACCCACACACCCAGCAAAATGCGCCAGATGATCCAGGACCGGATGGACAGGTGGCATTTCGGGTTCGGGTGTGGCGTGTTGTGTGCGCCGCGGTCCGGGATGCGTGGGTCGCAACCACGTCCACGTGTTTTTTCTGGGCGTCATCCCGCTTTCAAGGCATGTTTTTCTTCGTTGCGGAAAATCCCTGTTTGTTTTCCCTTCGGCCGCGATCATCATCGGGTGCGTTAGACAGGGCCACCCGCTATCATTGAGTGATGATGATGATCGCCACCATCGGGCCGCGATCGGGATCATTCGTGCGCAAAACTATTTTTAAGCCGTCCTCCCTCTCACCCGGTCTCGCGTACTACGACGCTTCTTTTCTTCAGGGCACTTTGGATGTGCCCTGCCCCTGCCTGCTGATCGGACAATTTTTCCTTCTGCGTGAATGCGCGGAGGTCGACCACGAGTTTGAACGTTCACGGGTGGTATCCCATTTTTGAGGGACATTCTAAATCAACATTCGTTGGGCTGGATTGGATGTTTCCCTAACGGAGGTCATAAACATTTTGTGAATAAATAAATCGATCGGCTGGGTTCAGGCTGATCGTCAGGAAATTGTGGGTTTTGTATCATTTTCGAGTGATATTTTAAGCACAGGGGGTGGAGTTTGTTTTATCACAAACTAAAGTATGAAAAATAAAAGATCAATTAATGTATGTTTCATCCAGAACAAGTTTCAACGAGAAAAGAAACAGTAGAAAAGATTATCGGTTAATAATTCAAACAACCCTTCCATTGCTTTGTAAAATAAGAAATCCCATCAAAAATTGAGGTTAATATTTCTCTCAATAACATCCTTTCTTTCATTGTTCGCGACGTTCTACATTACCCTGTTTTTATTCTACTTCTTCTTCCCCCACCAGGTTGGACGCATAGCGGCGGATCATGCACTGGTCGGTGGACACAAGGGCCCAGTGCTGGACATTGCCTGGTGTCCGCACAACGACAATGTCATCGCATCTGGGTCAGAGGATTGCGTCGTGAAGGTGAGTGTTTTCTTTAAACCGCGTCAAGGCCGACAGAAAGGGAAAAGAAAATAGAATGACACGCGTTCTAACGAAAACAAGAGGGCGCGCAGTCGAGTGAAGGTTTAGTTTCGTTCGCGACGCGGGCGGCGGATAGTTTTCTCAGTGCATATTATGAGAACGTCTTGAATGTAAGCGTTTAATTGAAGGCCATGGCATGGAACGGTAGATCAGAGATGCGTGATTACGGACAAAGTAGCAGCCAGCAATGATCGATAGTAACCGCGCAGTGTTGCAGGGATAACGAGATTCATTTTGAATACATTTTAAAGATGATTAGATTAACACATTCAAGTACATGCAAATTAAAGATCTAAACTAATATTTGATTGATGTCTTCCCTCCGTTGGCAAAGGTGTGGCAAATTCCGGACGGAGGCCTCTCGAGGACGCTGACGGAACCGGTGGTGGACCTGGTGTACCATCAGCGGCGCGTCGGGCTCGTCCTGTGGCACCCGTCCGCCCTGAACGTCCTGCTCACCGCCGGCTCGGACAACCTGATCGTCGTGTGGAACGTCGGCACGGGCGAGGTGCTGATGCGCATGGACTGCCACCCGGACACCATCTACAGCGCGTGCTGGAACTGGGACGGCTCGCAGCTGGTGACGACGTGCAAGGACAAGAAGATACGCATCCTCAACCCGCGCAACGGCGAGGTGCTGGTCGAGGCGCTCGCGCACGAGGGCTCGAAGGCGACGCGGGCCATCTTCCTGCGCCACGGGCTGATCTTCACCACCGGCTTCAACCGGTCGTCCGAGCGCCAGTACTCGCTGCGGGCCCCGGACGCGCTCGGCGACCCGATCGTGATGGTCGACCTGGACACGTCGAACGGCGTCATGTTCCCGCTGTACGACCCGGACACCAACCTGATCTACCTGTGCGGCAAGGGCGACTCGGTTATCCGCTACTTTGAGGTGACGCCCGAGCAGCCGTTCGTGCACTACATCAACCAGTTCCAGACGCCCGACTCGCAGCGTGCCATCGGCATGATGCCGAAGCGGGGCTGCGACGTGAGCACGTGCGAGGTGGCCCGGTTCTACCGGCTCAACAACAGCGGCCTCTGCCAGGTGATCTCGATGACGGTGCCGCGCAAGAGCGAGCTGTTCCAGGAGGACCTCTACCCGGACACGCTCGCCGACGAGGCGTCCGTGTCGGCGGAGGACTGGATCAGTGGCTCCGATGCCGACCCGCAGCTCATCTCGCTGAAGGTAGGCGCCCCGGGGCTGAGGGATGGGCGTGCTTCGCATGCGATTCAACAGGAAGACGATTTCAGTTCCATCGGGCGGTCCCGCTCACACCACAGGACGGGATGGGATGGGATGGGACGGGATCACGCTTCACACGCCAGATGGATGGCGGCTCCCCATGGCCCATGGACGACGAAAAGGGAATCTCGTTCGAACACATGATTATTTACTTGGACCGTGGCCAACAGGTTCCTAGTGCTTGATCGGATTAAATTACTCAATCAACAGCTCAATTCTCAGCTGGACTTCGGACAAAGGAACAGATCAAATGCTTTCGAATAAAAGCCCGACTGTTGGGATGGTCTTCGTATGTTACCAGTTTGGCTGGGAGAATGTTCTATCATTTTACCACCCGTCCAAAACTGTTCAGTATCGTTGTGTTCGAAGTCGGCCCATTTGTCGTCCATGTGGATCCAACCATCGATGGTCAATGCCATTCCACGAACCTCCAGAGTAAGTCACTCTGAAGCCACATCGCTAGCCGCGGGGTTGAGAAACGTAACAAGAACGATTCCCCGGCGCCCATATACGCTTCCACTTGCCATGTCATATCCTCTCACGCGCACAACACACACGCTTAGTTTGTAAGCATTGTGTACCGACTCGTAGCGCTAGAGCACCCCTCTTAAACCCGCTGAAAGTAGGATCGTGTCTTTCTCGTGCAGGGCGGCTACGTGTCGCAGGCGCAGAGCACCCAGCTGACGGTGACGAAGAAGTCGAACGTGCTCGACAGGATGGGCCCGAAAGGTGGCAGTGCCGGAGGCGGTGGCGGTGGACTCAAGTCGGGACTGTCGGCCCCGGGATCGGCCGGAGCGTCTGCCAACGGGTCACCGGTGACGGTCAACAATGGCACGAGCGGAGGCGGCAGCACATCTCCGGCCAACAATGGCGCACAACACATAACGGTCGGCGGCGTATCGGTGAGTATTGCGAGAGAGAGAGAGAGAGAGAGAGATTCGGTCAAGGATTGGAATGACCATCATTTTGCCCCCCTCCGTCTCCCCCCACACAGGAGCAACAGTTTGGCGAGCTGAGGACAAAGTTCGAGGAGGAGTTCCGCAAGCTGAAGGCCATCATTGTGAAGCACGAAAATCGAATCCGTTCACTGGAAGCCACGGTAAAAGTGATGACCGACCGGGGGGCGACGGAGCTGGTGGACGGGGCCGCTGGTCTGGTGCCTGCATCCGCCACAACCGCCTGCGCTTCGTCCCCTGCGCCACCATCGTCGCTCCCGCCGAGCACAGACGATGCCAGCCACCAGCATCAGCAGACCGGAGACGGTGGAGGCCACTACCACAACGCCAACCGTGGACCCGACGAAGTCTAGATGGCGGTGGCTCGCTCCCTCCCCCCTCCCCCTGAACCGGGGAAAAGGAAAACAACGACGGTGTGCCTACGCTGGTACTGAGCTTCCCCTTTTCCTCTGCCCTAGTTTCCCCATCCCTCGTGCTTCTCTGTGAGGTTTAAGCTTAGCTTCCCCGCGCCCTGTTCCCATAATTAGTAATATAGGGGCGCTCCCTTTTTGCCAACGTGCGAGCATCCAGAAAAGGGAAGTGATGAAAACAACCGAACAAAACGAACACGCAAAGCTATGTAACCGTCGCGGCTTGGTTTTGCCAATACTTTGTAAATTGATTGCCTACCACTCAGGCGGACAGGCGCACAAGGAAGAAACAGAAAAGGGAGCGAAAGGACGATCGACAAGAGCCGACTAGCTGCGCACAGGTATCTCATAAAAGTGTCCATTTGTATTGGAAGTGTGGAAAGTGCCGGGAATAGTACACTTTTATAGAACTCCAAATTGAAAAACAGGAAACTAATCAACGCAACAATTCATAATATGAGACAACGTAAGAGATGGTGCCGCCGCGCCTGTGGGCAGAAGAGGAATTGAATCGAAAAAAATGCGTAAAACACACTAAACTTGAACATCACAAGCAATGCCTTCATATATCAAACATGCTTACAGCTGAGCTGATAGGGAAAAGAGATTTTTGTATTTGTAATGTATGTTTTTTTATACTAACTTTTTGTATCTCCTTTGCGGTATCGGAAGGCGCAAATGGTCGTCTTGTCGCTTTGGCCAGCGAAGCGGCCACGGCACGCTGCTGGATTTAGCTAACCAGCTAGGATTCTGTTTTTGCTTCTTGCTCAAGCTTGTCGATCTCGAATTTGGGGGACGACGCACGGTAAGAACGGTAGACGTATTAGGGGTTGAGCAGCGACAGGCAGAAATGGTGCATATCGTGGGTGTTCCTCTTTTTTGTGCTTTGTTCGGATCCTTTCGAACAAAGGAACGACGTTAAGAATTATTTTTTCGCATAAAATATGATAAAAGAGCTTTGAAACTGAAGAATGAGAAGAACAAAATCAACCAACAAAATTGTAAACGAAAACCCCCAAGCATTATAGATAGGAAAACATTGTTACAAAAATACAGCACAAGCGTAATATCATCGGCTACATGCTCGGGTCTTATTAGGAGGAGAGGAAAGAAGGTATCCGATCCCATCGACACGACACAACACAGAAAGTAAAAAAAAAAGAGTAAATGAGGACAATGGATGGATGGATGATGGTGCGAAGCGATTAATACTTATTATTAAATTAATTCTTATTACTTGTTTTTATGATTAGATAAATCAAACAAACAAAGAGAGAAAAAGAGCGAAACACTGAAACAAAGGTATATTAAGTATTTTAATCCGAGTTTTCCTTTCTTTGCGTCCTCTGGTTGGGTACCTGAAAGATGTCTTCCTTTTCGGATGGAAAGAAATGTTGATTGAATTCCAGAGACAAACGGTTCTTAGCACTTTTAGATATATAATGGTATATTCAGTTTAGAGCTGTGTCTTCACTAGCTTTCTTGCCTAGTATGTATGTATGTATGTATGTTTCAAGAGCATCCTTTTTTGCAGTATAGTTCAGTGCAGCAAGATGATGGGCCCTTTGCTAGTTTGTCTCCACAAAACCACCAAGACTATCTATTGTATGCTGCTACTCTACGTTTCTCCACGCACTGTTTTCGTGGAACAATGTATGAACGAAATATGTTAAAAAGACTTTCTTCTCTACTTCTGGTTTATCGATTTCACATGCCACTATGCAGTGCTACGTTTTCGTTCTGTTCTACGTTTTTTTGGGAATACATACAATTTTTCTCTTAAACATACAAAGTAACGATCATTTTAAGTATCTCTGCTCGCGCGCGATAGACTGCAACGCAAGTATAGGACGACACGATACATAACGTAACGAACTATACTATAGCATTCTTGTTGGCTTTTCTTAGCCGATTTTCACCTTTTTCCGGGGCTACTCGGTTGTAACCCCTTCGTACTCATTAGATCTTTTTGGGAAAATTTACTATTTTGGACGATTTTACTCATCTTTGTTCATTCATTTGTTTACGAATGACAAACACTTCGTTCGCTCCTCAACATTTGTTTGTGTTTAGCTTGTAGTGAAAAATATTGTATCTATCTTTGTTGTTGCCTCTTTCTTCTTGCATGCTTGCATTTTCTTATATTTACTTCCATCTTAGAACTAGTTTTAGGAAAGCCTCCACAAGTACATCGTACTATTTCATTTGTTATTTCACTTTTCCACAAAACGGAGAGTTTCACCAGACATTCTTTTTGCATCTTTCTCATATCTTTTTTGTTTTATTCGATTATTTTACACTAAATTTTCACAACATTAGGTGTAAATAGATTCACATCCGACCAAATGTGCGAAAAGAAGGAGGCCTGGGTACTAAGCAAAATTTGCACCATCGCTGTTGTTGTGCCGTTCTATCCCACACAACAATCTGCCTGCTAGCAGTATGTTGCAAATTTATCAGAAAGACGAAGCAAACCTTGTTCTGTTAGAGGATTTAATGATGAACCGTCATCCTCCCTCTAGTGCTGTGACCCCCTTTCATTGTGATTTTTGCTTTGTACACGTGCGAAAATGTAAAGAGAAAATTGCCTTAAAATGTCGTACTCGTCCAACGAGTAATTCGGGGGGAGGGAAAATTGGAATGGATTATGGGGATGAGACTTCTGTTGATGTATGCTTCTAATTAAGTTTCTCTCGCTCGCTGCTTCCCTATAATGCTTGTCCCTGATCTGACCCTAGAGCTATGGTTAATTTTTCTTTACACATTCATTCTATCTCACACATGCATTTCGCTCACGGCTAACACACTTTTCCGCTTTAATTCACTAAAATCTTTAAACGAATGTTGAATGTATAATAGCTTCAGATACAACTTTTTACTTTCACCACAGATAGTTCCTAGTTTGTGAGGACCGTACCCCGCACCGGTAAAGCTGGTTTGTTAACGGCAATATGTGCCAAAAAATCCGAAACGATTCCGAAAAAGAAAACTAGAAAAGCACAACACTTTGCATGTTCCATCACCCTTCTAAACGTATAGAAGTGCAAAGGAAATAACAACTTACAAATGACACTACATGCCGCAACAAAGATTGTGTTTGTGGAATTTTGTGAAAGAAATTAGATTTCGTTCTAGAATTCAATCCTAATTTGGACTTGGGTGTGTAAGAACAGTAAAAACGCAACGACAATTTGAAAAGAACTAACTATTGCTCGCATTCATCGGCAAGGCAACGGATGTGCCTTTTCGTTTGCTTTCATGCGCATGTTCACCTGCCTTTCCTTCCTTCACTGAGTACACTTCTCCAATATCCTTTCAGAAGGAGAAAACGATACGATAGATTACAAAGTTCCCTAACACCTGCCTCTGCTATTGGTTTGCTTCTATTTGGCCCTTAAATCTGTGTTCTCATAGCCCTGGTTTGCCCTATCACTAAACTCGTTTGCATATCTTTGTCCCTAAGCTTTACTTTTCTTTTTAAACAATTAATATCCCTACTATCACCTAGCACCTATCAGTTGAAACGACGAAAACCGCGACGATCACGAGATAATACGATACACGACGACGAGACGGCGATTAATACGACCACGGCGAGATTTACGCGAGTTTGACCCGGTACAGTTTTGAACATGACGACGGCGATGACGACCACGACGCGGCGGAGAGATTATAACATTGTGGTGGAGGAACGAAATTCTCTTCCATTTCTTCCACGACGCGCGACACCCTGCGGGATTTTTACGTTTAGTTTGGTTTTCACTTCTGTTTGCTTCTGTCGATTACTTTATCAAATACCAATACTATAAACCCTATACAAAATTAAGAAACTCCCTAAGGGGGAGACCAGCGTTTGCTTTTACGCGTGCAAAGGCAACACGCACAGTGATATACATGCATAAGGATGATAACGAATGGTTGAGAAATTAATTAAATATCTTTAAAAAACAAAGTTGAACAGGAAAACCATGGGTGGGAAAATCTTGTTTAGTAACATGGAATATCACAACAGTGAACAACAGCCGATGTTCTTCCCGGCGCGATTCGAACTGGCACTGAATCGAGAAAAGAGGACGTAATAGACTTAATTTTCTTCTCCGACATGCTCATTTGCTGTTTAGTTTATCCTAATGGCTCAACACTGTTCTGGTTTCCCTACTTCTTTGTCAGTTAAATTTTTCAATAGTAATGTGTTTTTTTAACTTCATTATACACAGCCCTACTATGTATTTAAATAATGTTCCTTTTGTGTTGTCCCTACCGTTTCCCTACTACCCTAATATACGATACGACGCGTTTGGTTTGGCTGTGCTTTGTGTTAGATAAATTTCTGAGATTGGTTTTGTTACTGGCTGAACCTAACTAACTAAGTCAATATCATAAGAAAAGAGCACACCACATGCAATGCAAAAGACGACCACGATCACAAAACTGCTTGTTTCGGCTGTACTTCATAAGCAAAACGAAAAACAACACACCGACTAAGTTGAAGAAAAAGAAGTGCTAAACATTTTTACAATTGATTGAAACTCAAACCGCATTAAAAAAGGGACGCGCCACGCCGCAGTGCAACAGCTGACAAATGGATGGAATTGGGGTGTTGGGGGTGGAAAAGTTAACATAACTGGTTCTTATACGAGTTTAAAAAATTGCACATCAATAGGAATACTCTTTCGTCAAATTCCCTAATCCTATTTAGCATCGTTTGTGTGGTTTAGTCCAGTTTTCTTTGCTTCTTTGTCGCTTGTAATGCTTGTGAAATTTGCTCTAAACCGGTTGTGTGTTTTACATTGTTTGAAAATATGTTCTGGATTTCTGTTCAGTCTTCAAGTTTGTTAACCAAGTACCCACTACTTCGCCACCGTTGGCACAGTTTTGTGATTGGTCTGCAGATAGTATTCACACATTGTTTTCCCTACTTGCTGTAGTGTTCCTAACGCCTAAATTTGCCTCCTTTCGTGCCCACATTTGGTATAATTTAATAAATTAGTTTAATTTACTTTTCTTCTACTAGAGTGTAAAGTTCCTGTTTTGCAGAATGGTATCTGTTGTTGCTTTAGAATACTTATTATCATTTCAGACATTGTGCCTCATGTAGATTTGTTCCGATCGATTCGATAAGGGGTTGAATGTATTTGATTGGCCCTAACAACTTTAGTTTCTTTAGTTTCGTTTAGCTTTTCTGTTGGAGTCAATAAATAAATGTCTCGCTATCTAATGGCACACTGTTTAATGAGTCTTCACAACTTTCGTTTCAACTTATTCCTTGGTGCAATTATGAGTTTAGCTCTGTCGTCCCAGCGTGTGAAAAAAGGACGATTTGTCGCCAGAATTAGAATTGTGCGAAATCTAGATGTTAAACTAGTCAACGAGTCCGTGTCTCTGTGAAGAATCTGTCAGCCTTGCTATTTTCTGACTTTTATTTTACTTTTCTCTTTCTACTTGTATAGAATTTTTTTGAATAATTTCTCTAGGCTGCCCCCACCTTGTCTTACAGGGATATCGTAGTACCGTCGGTAGTGGAAAAACAATCTTTGCCGATTAGTGTACCAACTGATTACGAATATATCTACGAAATGAAATTGAAATGTCCCGCTTGTAACGGTTTCTACAACGAATCCTTATCCTTTATCGCGACGCTTACCACGAGCGAACGAACGAATAACGCGACGAACGACCGAATGTGTTTTTTCTCGATAACGCGACCCGAAAACGAACCGACGCGACGCGCGAAATTCCGACATTTGAACGAACCCGAAACGAACGAACGCGAACTGCCCTATTTCTGCCTTAGTTCCCTACTTGCTTAGTTGCTCCTATTGATAATATCACCTATTCTTGCCCTGCCGTGTGGCTTAGTACCAAACATAAGGAAACGCACACTGCCTCAGGCTGTTGGCCAGCTACGTCTGCAGCTTCGATTTGTATGCGATAGCAGGGGCTTGTTAAATCATTATTTCTTCCATTTCAGGTAAAATGGAATTTCAGTTCAGTTTCGAGATTTTGTTATGCTTTATTCTCCACCAGTAGTAGTAACTAAAATTGCAGCGATGTGCATTGACCCTGTCCTCCATGCAGCCAACGAGTAACTGTATACTCTGAATTCACGAGCTAGATAAATTAATGATGCACTTTTGCTGCAGTATTTGCATCACAAAAAAACGCAACCTTCACACACGCATTCATCCGTCGCACTGCAATCACACATGTTCCCTAGTATTTCCCTAGCTTCCCTATCGTTTTATCTAAGCTGTCTTCAATTTCTTTAAGATTTGCCCTGGCCCATCACGTACGACTCTAATCCTCGCTGTTTCTCTCCGTCTTGGCAATGTTGGATCATTCCATTTTGGTATGTTTCCGTTCCCTTTGCTTCCCTTTCTACGCCCTACGCCACTGCTTCACTGATTCACTAATGCTACTTGAGTACGCACAGCCCTATCGTCTAGATTTGTATATGGTTTTAGTTTTTGTTTGCCTTTTAGTTCAACGATTCCCTAGTGTTTTTGCTCTGCCCTATTCTAGATACCCTAGCACCTACGTCTGATGACAGAAGTCCCCAAAAGGAGAGTATTATCTTGTTTGACTCATGTTTCGTCGAATTTCGATTGTTTTCGATTTGAGTTCGGTTCATCTTTTCCCTTTATTTTTTTTAAATATTACTTACTCTTTTGGTTTTCGTATCGGTATTTTGTTTTGTTCTCTGGGCAAGAGAGGGGATGGAAAGGGGGATTTTCGATGAACTGGGAGTTAATCTTCAAGTGTAAACTCGCCATGTACATGCACGTTTGTGAACCAAAGCACGGAAAACTGCCTAGTTCGTTGAGCTGAGTTGAAACCAGCACAAGCACACGCGCGACCACCCTAACGGTGGTCGTTTAATGCTATTAGAAAAGAAAAACCAACAAAAAGCCAAAAATACAACCCTACAAAGCATCTGCACGCAAGAGCGAGTATCTCACAGATAACCACGCAGTATTCCCAAATTTCCTCCATGGGGCTACTGTGAGGTGTAAAAGTGTTCTAAAAATGTTTCAAAAAATTATGCAACATGAACAGTGTTATGCTCGCTGTAGGTGTAAATGTAACTTCCCGATAGTAAGACGATGTGGTTGCATTATGTGCGATACTATTTTTCTTCTTGTTAGAGGAGAGTAGTAAAATTTTGGATTTGATATCTCTAATTACTGATCCTTGACACTTTTATACACCTTTTGTTTCATTTCTCTTTCTGTGTATCGCTGGAGTAACTTGATCTCTACTCTACTTCGTATATATATTTTTTGTTTATATATTCCCACTACAATTGCTACACAGATCGTGATTGAAATTTACATTCTCCTTGCCTTCCCAAAACAACTATTTACTCTTCTATGCTCCACGCGAAAAACAACTTCAATTCTTTCATTGCATTCAATGTAATGTGTTAACTTCAGGGCTAGCACATTTTCTAAGCCATTATGGTTGCAATTCGCTGTTAAAATAAACAAGCTGGTGATCACTAGCTCTTGTCAAAAATATACCAATTCATAGACACTGATACCCAGGGCCATAAAAAAAACTCATTCGAGCGATGGTGATAATTGATAAAAATAATAATTTGTTACCATCGCGTAAACCGACTGCTTACTCTTAGCTTGCTAACCCAAACGACCGACTGGCCGATCGAGCTGTACTTTTTAGTACATGCCCGACGATGTTTTACCACTTTAGATGTTGTACATCACCGCCAGTCGTTCGCTGAGCTGGGGCGGGAACTGCTCCACGAAGCGGCTCCAGTTTTCTTCCCCAACCTGCATCTTGAAGCCGTGCAGAATCTGCAATTAACACCGCACAGTTAGAAAAAGCTTCGCGCCACATTCGCACCACTTACCTTCTGTAGCATTTCATGCAAATCCTTCTTCGGATTCATCCACGATGCGGCAGCATCGCAGAAGAAAATGAAATCGGCCACGACGCCGACCGGATTCACCGTGATCATTTGGCACATGCCACGGAAGGCGGAATCCTTCTCCTCGTTGTCTCGAATGTTGCGCAATGAGGAGCACCTGTTTCACACAATGGAAGGGTGAGGAAAGGAGGAAACAGTTACCTTCAGCTTCACATTCTACAATCGTTCGCAACCTTCGAGATTTTTTTAAAGAGAAGCATATGACTTAATAACAACCAACACAAAATAAATTTTCCTTGAAAGTAGAGAAAACGTGTGTACATCGAAACACGAAAGAGTTGGACTAAACATACATAATACACAGTTTTTGTATAGGTAAAAGCAAAAGGAAAATAGGTGCGGAATACTGCGAAAAATTTAGTTACACACCACTGTCGCACAAACTGTTGCAATGAAGGAGCCACTTCTACGGGGCACACGAGACCGAGACGCCCAATTGTTATCGCTGTACAGGAAAAGGAAAAAGAGAAAGAAAACAGAAAAAATAGAAAAAAAATGGAAATGACATGATGTATGAAAGTCAGCCGAAGGGTATGGATGGTAATATTACTTTTTTCATCTTTCATGTGCTTAGCAAAGCAAAGGGAATCTCGATAATTATATTAATCAAGTAACCAGACTCATAATGGGTCGATTTTTTTTGACATCTTAGCGAAACATGATCACGAATGAAATTACTGTAAATCTTTGGAAAAAAAATTTTTCGTGCGGGAAGCATCAATTCCGATGCTTATCACACAAAACAACTAATTGATAGTGCCATTCTAACATTCAATAACACTCAAACATGTATGAAATAGCATAAATCTGCTTGTGACACGAAACTAACCATTGACAAAAAAACTTATATTTTAAAACGTGACATGAACATAATTACATTTATTTGAATTTGGGATAGTCAATTGAATGAATGAAACATAATTGAATTTTTGGTACTGTTTCGGTGTAGCGTTTCATAAGAGAGTTGTAAACGGTGATAAAACATTAAGGCGAAAACCACGATTAAAACAAATCACTTACCAGTGTTTTCAAGCAACGTTTTGGGCGTATTAGTGTTGTTGATGATTTCAATCAACTGTGTCAATACCATCGGGATGTACGGTTTGGTGTCTTCCACTGAAAGGGAAACGTTTTTATCAACATATCAAGCCACATTTCACCTGCAATCCAAACACATACTCAGTTTGATGCTGATCTCGCCGATCGCCCATGTTGCATTGTTGCACACAGAAATGTGCTCCGGGTTCAGGTTATGCCCAAGAATCGGAAGAAAGTCGGCAATATGTGGATGCACATGCTGGAAGCAAGCCTTTGTCAAGTCACCCAGGAGGGCGAACGACGACTGACGTACCTACGTAGGGAAAAATTAAGCACGAATCAGTTAGCTTTCAACCTAGATCGACAAGCTCACATATGGACCCCGTACCTCTGGCATTGAGTCTTGCATGCACTGGTAGAGCAACTGCATTATGTTGCTGCTCACAACCAGCGTCTCAATGTGGCCGTCCAGACCCTCCGCCAGCCCCGAAAGCAAATCTAACGCCACGATCATAAAATCCTTGTCAGGCTGCTCGAACTGTCCTGGGCTGGTTGTGCTGGCCAGATCCTGGTTCAGCGTTTGCTGTATCAGTGATATGCACCGACGATAGACCGGTTCGCAGTATGGCAGGAAGCCAGACTGCAGCGCCGTAGCCACGCTCGATAGACACTCGAGCAGCGGGAACAGGTCTTTGTCCTCGTCCTTCAGCATGTTCCACTTCTGAATCAGCGGTGGCATCAGCATGTTGATGTACTCCGGCTTGTTTAGGTGGTGTCCCACCGAGTCGGCCAGCGTGCCGATGGCATCGTAGAGGATCAGCAGGTTCTTGTGCTGATACTTTCCGAAAGCAAACACTAGCGTCTTGAGAATGAATCCCAGGTAGGGTACCAGCTCGGTGCAGGCTTCCTCCTCTAGCGTGGCAAAGGCCGAACATGCCGCCTCCTGGACACGCTTGTTCGCATCGAGGATGCGCTTCAAAAGTTCCTCCATCAACGGCTTCAGATACTGATCGTGCGGCTGGCTAACGACCCAGTGCGCGTACCGCGACAGCGTCCAACATGTGATGGATCGTACCAGGGCCTTCTTGTCCCCCAGACACGAAATCAGATACGGAATTAGCTCGGGCAGATGAGGAATCATTCCGTTCATGCAGCCTTCGGCGATCGCCCCGAGGGCGAGGATGCCACTCTCCTTGATCACCCACTCCTGGTGAAACAGTGTCTCCTTGAGGATGGGAAGCAGTATCGGCAGAAAGTCATCTTTAAAAACGTTCGCCAGTACATCCAACGCAGCAGCACTGCACTTTCGCAGATTCCAATCGGACAGATTGCTATCATCGTCCATATCGTCGTACGGATCGTCGATAACCTCGTCGTCGTCATTGCCCTCCATGGAACGTGCCGCACCGTCTCCACCGCTCACACTGCTACCACCTCCGCTGGATGATTTCTGCGTGTGCGTACGTGACTTGTGGAACCGCGGCTTGATGTCCTCTTCGCGATCGGGAATCATTTCATCCTCCTCTACGTCGCCCTTCAGGATAATGATATCTATGTCGCAGTACTTCATACCACGCACCAACACCGGCACCAAGCACGGCAGGTGTGGTGTTAGCACTTCCTTGCAGATCGTCTGTTCCGCCAGCGTCAGCCAGAACTCGCACGCCTCCAGCGACGTTTCGTCCGAGTCTTGCGTCCGAATCAGCATGTACTCGATGATGTTGTTCATGTGTGGCATCAGTCGGTCCATGCGCACCTCTAGCAACATCACCAGCCCTCGGCAGACGTTCTTACGAACCTCCCGGTCGTCGTCAGACGACAGATGGAACAGGTTCTCGATGAACGTGTCGATGTGCACCATCAGCGCCTGCGTGCGGTTGATAATAAACTGATTAATGCACGCGATCGCATTCGAGCGGATCTTCGGGCTCGAGTGGCGGAAAAACTGCAGGAACTTCGGGATCATGATGTTCAACGGGCGATTCAGAGCGCTACTGTCAAGCGTATCGGCGGAATCCTCGCAGATTTTCTGCAGCGCTCCGAAAGCACCTTCACATACACTGTAATCCTGCGAGTCGAGCATGTCACACAACGTCGGCAGCAGCTCGGGCCAGTTCTGGAGGCCGCCCTTATTGGCGATGGTCGTGATGAGTATACCGGCGGTCGCTCGGATTAGCGGGGACGGATCGCCGAGCGCCATAAGACACTCCTGCTTGATGTACTCGATAATGGCCGGCTGCAGGTGCGTTCCATGAAGGCGGATGTTGTTCTTCAGTATCAACCCGGATAGTGACCGTGTTGGTTCATCCTGCGTGGTGAGCTTCGTTAGTACGTAAATCAAGTAGTTATTGAAATCCGGGTACTGGTTGAGTTCTTCCAGTTTCTGTAAGAGAAAGAACAGGTAACAGAAAATGGGGCATTTCATAGCAGGATCGCCTTTTTCAACACTTCCTACCATCTGAACTGCGCGTTGTATCGTATTATCCGTTGATTGTGACTGCTTCAACAAGGTGATAATCTGGTTCAGACCATCCGCTTGAGGTTCCCACGTCATCTTGCTGCCTTTTCAAAACCCGACGAAGGAAAGTATGCCTTGGAATTTCTTTGCTTTCCTATAGAACTGTTATCCTTTGTTCTGTATTACAGTATGGTATTCTCTTCGGCACTCTTACGACCGAGATATGAGTCGATAAATCAGTAAATTAAAAGCGTTTTACACACCCGTTCGCCACTTCGGCGAACACTCTCGAAATAAATGAAAGATGAAATATAAAATGACGCCGAAGTCTGGAAGAAACGAACCTTCCCTTTTGCTACCTACAAGCAGCTGCTTCCCGCGTGCGCCTTTTGGTTTCTACACAGGTGCCTGTGTGAGAGTGTATGTACCCGTGAGTTGGTCGTGCCCTCCTTCTGGCGAGCAAATCCTTTTCTACTGAGCTTTGCTGCCTTCTTTCTCTTTCGCTCCACCTTCTACTGCACAGCGATTTGCGGTGAACAGATTGTAGGTAACTACGATGGATCAATCACGGAATAACCGCTGTTGATACACGCACCGCGGATGAAAGCATCGATTCGTTCTAAAATATTTCACTTTAGGTTCCTTTTTTGTCGCAAAATGAAATGATTTCACCCAACTTTTCTTTGCAATGCGTGCGAGCAAGTTGCTTTCTGTGTTCAATGGATGACTGATGGTGAAATGTGTTGCAGTGAAGCAGTGCTGCCTGTTCATTGGATATTAAATTGACTAATTATCATTATCGAACGGTTTACATATGAAAATATAACCGAT
The DNA here is from genome assembly GCA_034621735.1 of Anopheles plumbeus. NCBI lineage: Eukaryota > Metazoa > Arthropoda > Insecta > Diptera > Culicidae > Anopheles > Anopheles plumbeus. Next base: position 14,413,925 of record JAOEFI010000006.1, read on the forward strand.
ATCGTTTTCAAAGGATGCATAATACATATATGTAATATCACGAATACTTCGATTGTGATATATCACGTTCATAATAATGGGCAGAATCAAAATTGGTACAAAAAGAGCATCCTAAGAAGCGGAGCATGTCTGGCATCCCTTTTAGCGGAAGCCACAGTACATCTTATTCTTTGAAATGTCAAAACTTTTAAACTAGCGAATTAGCGCGCGCTTCTTTCCTTGTTTTCTGAAATCTTCGATACAGTATTTCCTTCGCATCAACAATGTAAAAACTGTATGGCTAATAAACGTGACGATGATTGCGGAATGTTCATAGAGTGCGTCGATATCCACGATGAATGTTGAAAATGTACCGATATGCACACACCCAGTGAAAAGTATTTGCATTGCATTTCTTTGGTGCTTCGAAACATAGAAAGCTGTCAAAAGTGCAAATGTTTTGTATTTACATCAGCTACGTGTTACTACTGCTGCGCCCAGATCTCTTAAGCCCGGGTGCGTTCCTCGGGTCGATAACATTGCATTTAAACATTGATACATTCAGCAACACTTAACATACAAAGCAGCAATGACTTCCAAATTGGAAATTAATGTCCGCAGCCTCATAGCCCAGTGCGAAGAGATGGTGGCCGTGGACAAGCAAGATTGGCGTTTGAAAAAATACCTGCGGTCACTGGATACTATGATACAGGAATTAAATGAACAATTTGAGTAAGCTGAAGGTAAAAGCAGGTTTCGTGCGAAGCGACTTTAATATTTTTCGAAACCTCTTGCAGCAAGCCAGAAGACCGGTTGATTGAAGAATACCAAAACCGTTCCGCCGAGCTGAAGCGTGGCGCAAACTATGTTGAGTCTTCAACTGAAGAGAAGGTACGTCTTAAAACAAAACTGAAAGCGAGTGATCCAATCGGAGAGGATGTTATGCGAGAGGTACGACAGATTCACGATCAAAAGTTCGAAAAGGAGCTCCGTACCGAACTGTTTAATGGTAACTTTACGACGATACGAAGGCGTGCGGGGCAAAAGGTGGCAGAGAACCTAGAACAAACGGTCAAGCAATATTCGGACGAGCAAGAGAAGCTGGCAGAAGATATGCTAAGGGTAATTACAGCACGCTGTTTTCCCTTATCTCTCCAATGCAATAACTAATCAATATCATTTTTATTCCTCCCTCAGCTGACGAGAAATTTGAAGGAACAGACAGAGACGGCAAACAAAATCTTGAAAAAAGACACCGAGGTATGGATCGAATATTGTTATCGTGGCGAGTGATACCTTATCTCATTGCAGTTGGTAATTTGAATTCAATGTTGTATCAATTCCCCCGCAGGTCGTATCAAAGTCAGCGGAATTAACGGATAAAAATATGTCCTCGCTCGAGGCAGAATCTGCCAAATTGCAGGAGAACTCAAACAAGGCCTGCAAATGCTGGATGTGGTTGATGATAGTGTTCGTTATGGCGACATTTATCTGTAAGAAAAACGAAACTTCGAAAGCTCTCTGTTCTATATCATTAATTTTCAATGTCCTATATGATTTTGTTCATTGCAGTTATGGTCATGTTTATGAAAGTAATGAAAAAGAAAGTCCAATGAATGTGTCGAGCCTGCCAACGCCCATAACCCTATAGCAAGTAAAGACCAACTCAAGAAGCTGTTCTAGTTCATGCGATGGTGCCTTTCCCATTGTATAGAATTCCACGGTTGATTATTAGTCTTATTGTTTTTTTTTCTGTTTGTTGATCTGTATACATATTGTTTGTAATTTTTGTCGCTGTCTCTAATAGGAGTCTAAATATAAAAATGCTTTTCCTATCTTTTGCATTCGGATGTAACGTACACAGTATTCTAAATTTCAGCATAGCCTAGACTGTTTCAGGTAACACTTTTCAGTAACAACTTTATTACTCATATGGATAAATTCGACAACTTCTGGTGCAGGTATTGGGCACTCTAGGGTTTTGGAATAACAATTTACGTACCCTTTGTTGCCTCACATCCCGTTGTACGCCGGTCCACCACCTCCTTCGGGCACAACCCAGTTAATGTTTTGAGTCACGTCTTTAATGTCGCAAGTCTTACAGTGAATGCAGTTCTGGGCGTTAATTTGCAATTTCATGTTGCCACCATCATCGTTTGGAACAAACTCGTACACACCAGCCGGGCAGAATCGGGCCTCTGGGCCATCGTAGATGCTGAGATTGTTCTTAACCGGGACGGTATCGTCTTTCAGGGTAAGATGCGCCGGTTGGTCACCCTCGTGGTTGGTCCCGGTCAGAGCGACGGACGAGAGTAGATCGAACGTAAGCTTTCCATCTGGTTTAGGGTAGTCGATCGGTTTGCAGTCCTTGGCCGGCTTAAGTCGGGTATGATCGGGAGAACCGTGGCGCAATGTCCACGGTTCACGGCCTCCAACGAGAATGCTGAATCCGCTGTACGCAACGCCACCAAAAAGACCTAGACCGGTGTGGAAGCTGGGCCGAGAGTTGCGTACCTTATAAAGGTCCTTCCAAATGTACGACTCTTTAATACTGAAATGTGAAAAATTATTGAGATTCAGATTCACATCATTCGTGGAACGTTTGCGGATTTACGTGAGTAAAGAAAGATTAACTTACCGTTCGGAGTAATCTTTCGGCTCCAGGCCGACTTTTTCCTGCGACGCACCGGAAAGGAGCGCATCACAGGCACTTTCTGCCGCAAGCATGCCGCTTTTCATCGCATAGTGGCTTCCCTTCACACGCGGCACATTCATAAAACCTGCTCCACAACCCACCAAGCACCCACCGGGGAAGGTGAGCTTTGGAATGCTCTGAAAACCCCCCTCGTTTAGCGCACGGGCTCCGTATGCTATTCGAGTACCCCCTTCGAATGTTCCTCGCACCGTCGGGTGCGTTTTGAAGCGCTGGAACTCCTGGAAGGGACTTAGGTACGGATTCACATAATCCAGGCCCACGACGAATCCAACTGCCACCACCGGGGTCGGTTCGTTGAGATGGTAGAGGAAGGAGCCGCCATAGGTGTTCTTGTCCAGTGGCCAACCGATCGTGTGTTCCACAAGGCCGGGTTTATGATTTTCCGGCTTGATTTCCCACACTTCCTTCAGTCCGATACCGTACGTTTGAGGATCATTTTCTGCGTTCAGCCCAAACCGGGCCATGAGTTGCTTCGAGAGGTGACCTCTACAGCCTTCGGCAAATATGGTGGTTTTGGCGTGAAGTTCCATGCCACGGGCGAATGTGTCCTTTGGCGAGCCATCCTTGGCTATACCAACGTCCCCCGTTGCAATGCCTTTGATCGAACCGTCCTCGTGAAAAAGTAACTCGGCTGCGGCCGTTCCGGGATAAATTTCTACACCAAGCGCTTCCGCCTGCTGGCCGAGCCATGAGACGACGTGGCCTAACCGGACGACGTAGTTTCCGCGATTATCCATCGGCCATCCGGGGAAGACCGGAATTGGCAGCTTGGCCGATTCTGTGAGGTACGAAAATTTGTCATGCGTTACAGGCGTATTCAAAGGCGCCTCCTGTTCCTTCCAGTCAGGGATGAGCTCGTTCAGGGCGACGGGATCCAAACAGGCCCCGGAAAGAATATGTCCACCAACTTCGGCCGCCTTCTCTACCAAGCAAACGCGCAACTCCTGACCCTTTTCTGCCGCGATTTGTTTGGCACGAATGGCGGCAGAAAGACCGGCCGGTCCCCCACCGACGATAAGAAGATCCGCCTCATCGACGAAGCGTTCCATATCGACCTCTGGAATAAAGAGGGTTAATCATATTTCAGATATGAATCATGCATAATCTGCCTTATTTCCTCACCTGCCCATCGCGAATCTTTTTCACGCTGTTTTATCGTGTAGTGCGTGGTAATTTTCGGGAACTGGGCCGAAGTTTCCGCGTAGCATCGTAACTGTTGCTTATTAAGGATCGCTCGAGTATCTGGTAGACAAAAAAAAAACCGCAGTGATTACGTTCGACTCCAACTGGCTACAAGTGGCAGGACGTCATCACAAAACATTCGTCCAACATTTTTAGAGGTCAAAGTCCAATGTACACCGCACCTCGGTCAAGCAGGTCGATTCGTTTCACTGACGGGCAAACTTACACTTGGAAATGTTAAGGATGTTTCGCGACATGATCGGGAGACTAATTTTCATTTAACAACGTCTACGCTATCACGACTCGTTATGCAATCGGCTCTTTCTGCTTCAAAACATAAAGCGTGAAGGACACAAACACCAATATTGCCGCAGCTCTGGAAGAGATGCTATACTGACGATCGCTTTGTGCTGCGCTGATCACTGAGCACAACCAAGAGAAACTATGTATGATCGTTTAAGGACACTAGTGAAAAATTTCACTTCAATGTCCCGCGCTGCCCCAGAGCAGATAACGTATCGGATGCCGGACCTTGCGGACTGCACGATTCGATTCCAACGGACACCACCTGGATAGGATGTGATTTTTACTACTCACGTTGTTATGATATTTTCATAACACGGGATGAATGTCGGCGCTATCATGTTGCTGACGTTTCGAATGAACACAAACGCGATGCGAGATGGATACAGTATAGCTGTGCTAGCTGTAGGCAGTATATAGAGACATTGGTTCAATGAACGAAAAACGCCTGAGTTTCTGCAATTTGTGTGCGCTTCAACTAGTGGTATCCTTTTAGTGGCTTTTTGGGCTTGGAAAGCGGTTAAAAAATAATTGTGACATGGAAACATTCCAAAAAAGAAAGCATTTGATAATGAAATGTTGTCCATGGTGCTCATCGTTTTATTAAGTCAAATCTTATAAAAAATGGAAAACCACATTGAATTCTCGTCGGTGGCACATCAAATGAAAAAAGGATTCATTGCTTCTGCAACGTTTGTCTGGATCTAAAATCTTCAAGAATCGTAACATTATCCATTAGCTGTGTCTGGTTTCTCACGTGCATTGTCAACTTCCAACATTAAATCTGTTCTTCCACATGAGCCTAATTTTTTCCCAAGGAAATGAGGTCAGCTGAGTTTTATGGGTCATCCTGCCATAGACGATCCAGCGGCACCGTTAGACAAGTATACGGTCTGAGTGCATCGCATGCACTTGTTGCTTAGAGAAGCGCCTCAAGATGACGACAAACGGTGCCGCATGTTGCGGCGCTCAATTTGTTTCAAGTGTGGCCCAATTACCAACGGTAGTACACATGTTTAGGAGTCGTTGTGTGACAAATAAAACCACCGAAAAAAACTTCACCGCCAATCAGCGGCACCGCGATATTAAAAACACTGCTCCGCCTCGCAAGTGGATGCTTCCGTTTCGACTTGAACGCCAGCAGCAAACGTCGGCGACGATCCTGGCGGGCGTCCTTGGCGTAATTAGTAGCACTTAAAATTCAATTTCATCCGGCGCGCCGCTCGGTAGATTTCAAAAGCATCGCCCATGAAGCGTCAGCAACGAGTTCCCAGTGTCGCTGGTGAAGAATCAAAATGTAACCTAAATACGAGTGCACTGGCGGCCATTTTTGAAACCTTTTCCCACCCTTCACACAGCCCGCGGGTTGGCCGTAAGGAAGTTGATCCATCCCAAACCAGATCGGCTATGTTCGTCGAAGGCTGGGACCATACGCCTGGGCACCGCCTACCACGCAGCAGTCCATCGGGTTTACTTCCGATGGTAGGGTTTTGTTTGTTTTATTGACCACCTTCATCAGGTCGACCGGAGGGCGGCGACGTCCGGGCGGAACCCCCTGTGGAAAAGGGCAGAAAGAGACCGTCGTTAGGACCCATTAATCACCATGATCATCGTGCGTGGCGTGTCCTGCGGCCCGGAGGGCTCGTAAATGTGTTGTTAGTTTTTCGATTCACCAAACCGTTATTAGCTTCGGATCATTTTGTGTCGGTTTCCGATGGAAGGGTCCCTTTTTTAAAGCTCTTTTTCCGCACCTTTTCGATGTTAGTCGCCCAGGCCCACTTTCTTCTGGGTTCGACGCGTTTTCCCATCCTCGCGGTGTCTTATTTCGTGCCGTTTCTGGCAAGTCATAATTATAATATTTCACCGTTCGTTCTAAGCTCGATCCTCGACCGTGCGTGTTTTCTTGTTTGCTTTTTCGTTGCGGAGGGTTAGCACCACCCGGAAACGTAATGAGTGTCTCGGCAAGACAGGGGGCACGGTCAAGGGCTGCATGGACGAAGCATCCTCATTACTGGACAGGATTGACAGGACGACTTCCTGTTTGTATAGCTAGTGAGGATTATGACCGCATGTCTGTGCACTCGACAAGTGGGTCAGTATGACGACTGCCTGTTATGCTACTTTTGTTAAGTCCCTGGTAAAACTGTTGAGGAAAAATGTTTAGGATAAGGTATAAAGATAAATGTTTCAAAATAATATGTACTATAACTTTGAAAAATACTGGCAGTTCAATCTTTCTACCGCTTTAAAGTATATTTTTCCCCATCCTCACTACACACTATCAAAAAGATCGTCAGAAAAGCTTCACCCCGTCAATCCTCCTTATCCACCGACGCCCGTTGGCTCTAGGTCGAATGAAGTGGATAGGGAACAGGGAGCAACAAAGGCTGGGTCTTACGACTGGCACCCGTCTGGCGCGACGGACTTCATTTTTCACGGCTCCATCTGCTCCGCGTTGCCCGAAATCCGCCCCAGAAAGGAGGGAAGGCGAAAGAAAAACAAAAAACCACCATCCCCGGTGCGCCAAGAGCAGAAGAGAGAAATTTAACAATTATTCCATCACTGTGGTAATTTTCAGTTGTGAACGATAACTTCCCAAATTGTGAGACCCCCCAACGATTGACCGCTGGCGAAATGAGTTTTTTCTTCAATATTTCTCCAGGTTTTCTTGCGTGCGCTTACGAACTGGCGGGTTTTTTCTTAATCGTCTCCCCGGCGTGGCTTGTTAGTGGCTTGTGAGTGCGGGCCTGACGAATATCCTGCCCGGTGTCCTGCTGTGAACGAGAGGATTTTATCGTTCGACTCCGACCTGGCGAGATTATGGCGTGCGATAGTTGATCGGTTTGCGGTTTGTCGTAGCGATGGGCTTCTCCCGACATTTGGTGAAACAGTTGATGGTTCGTTTAGTGCTTTCCGGTGGGAATGCTAGAAGTCCTAGAACTCTGCAGATAGAACAGGCACGATAAGCGTATATTAATTTGCTTTTTTTCTACCGATTAATTGGCGAGCAACTTTCTGTCTGATATGCAGATCAGTTAATGAGGATGTGGAATAAAGTGAGCATGTGACATAATTTGAAACTCTAACATTAACAAGAAAATCGATGAACGATGGTTGAACAGATTTAACAACAATTACAGCATTATTGATTTAACTTTAAAATATAATGTTATCGAAATGAAGTTCTACTGAATTCGGAAAGAAAAAGAAATGTTCTGTGTGCGTTCTGTGCTACCCATATCGATACATTATTTTGTAATCTATCAAACCATTCCTGGACGGCTCGGAGCTCTTCAATTTCTGTAATTTTCACTCAGTAATTGGACCTTGACATAGTTTCCCATGTTTTTTCCGCATTCCGCACATTCCAGAGCGTCCGGAAATGCTTCCGTGATTGCATTCGCATATTGTTCCTGATGTCCCTTCGAATCTTTATCGTTCGCTTATCAGCACGGTCTCGCCGTCCCTACTACTTTCTTGGTCCAACCATGACTTCCGGTTTCCGGTGTTGGTAAGTGACTGTCTCTGTGGGCCCGTTCGTTCGAAGGTGTCTTACCGGTTTGTGTCTTTATTATCGCCCCCGTTCGATGGTATTTTCGACCATTTTTTCCCGAAGCAAACGGGAAAAAAAGACACTCCACCGGAAACGAGGGCGAAGGAAAACACCCCCATGAAGCGTGATTGTTAAACCAATTGTAGCATAGGTGTAGGAAGCACCGAAAAGTGCACGGGAGGCCCTTCACTCACCCACGTCCACCGGAAGAGGAAGAGCGGAAGCGAAAGGGACGGCTGATGCGGAACGGATCCTCACCGGGGAGTGAGGGCCGCAGGCGGGGCCCGAAAACAAACACCGGCGCAGGCGGCTGGTGGTGGCGAAATAATGGCACCGAAAAGTCGAGATCGCTGGCGCCATGAAGTGCAATTTCCAAATTTGAGAAAACTAATACCTCTCAAGTGGTTTTGTTCACATATTTTCTGCCTGACTTTTAACACTCGATTCCGATGCTCGGTTCCGTTCCGTCCGACTGGGTTAACTTCTTTGCGCTACCTTTTTCTTATTCTTCCTGTTGGTCCTTCCTCCCAATTTTTTTTTTGGGCCCGTATGGTCAACTGCACCGTCCAGTTGGGACGGCGATTTGGGTGTTGCGACAGGCGGCAGCGATGTTTCTTTTTTGTTTTTCGGGATGAACTGCCACCACCAGGCAGCCGGGGAATTATAGGTTTGGAATTTCCCATCCCAACACGCCCCGTCGCCGGCACATCGGCCTCGCTCGTGTTGTGCGGATGAACGTCGTTGAAAGGTTTGTTATTTATTTGCCTCCCCTATTCGTGCCGTCTTTTCCCCGATTTTTCCCACTATGCCTTTCCTATTTAGGACCTATGACGAAGGGAAATCGGCCGGTGTTGGGTTCCTAATTTTAGCAAAACCAACAACCCGTCTGTTTCTAGTTGAAACGTCTTGGCGAGCGTTGCCTTAGGTAGGCAAAAAAACAATCATCAACTCCCTGAGAAGGTGCGGCAGAGCGAGAAAAAGGACGATCGGAAATGGGACGGCCCGGGATGTTGTTTTTATGATTTGCATGAACCGGTTGGCAAAGGTATAGAGAAGAGGGAAGCGTTAGCAAAGCCAATAAGTCACTTCCCATTTTTACGAGCGGAAATGCAGAATTCTTACCTTTGGGGCGCTAAAGACACAGGAAGGAAGTTCCTGACGTACGGTACGTGAGTAAAATAGCTTTTAGTTGCGACATTGACTAGAATCATTATTAAGGAATGTCGTGCAAGTATGCAATCGAGAGCGTAATATATTTTACTGTGAAAATGTGCATGTGTTCAGGAAAATAACTGAATAGGTATAACGTTTTAGAAGCTTCCAGGATTAAATATCAATAATGACATCCTAGTATTTATTGAGCATGCACAGTCCCGTTTTCATGCATTCATAATTCCTCCCGCCAAAAAAACCCGAAAAAGCGGCCCAGCAGCACTACTGGCGGTACTCGTCGCTTAACCGTGGCCGCTGTCGGCGACTAGAAACCCGGGCAACACATGTACGACACGATTCTTATCTTAAACGCTCTCCCGGCTTTTCTCAGACTTGTCCGACAATGTGTTCCCACCGAAGCGCAAGCGCCAAGCGCCACCGGAATGAACGGGAAAATAAAAAAGAGGAAGCTCGGAAAAAAAGAGACGCGAAGTTAGAGTGGACACAAAAAAATGTCCACCAGCAGCAGACAAACGATCGGAGCATGTCGCCGCCTGGACGGCGGCCGCCTAGCTGGCTTCTTGCTGGCGTGGCTCAATTTCTTGCCTCGTTCGGTGCTCTGGCTTCGAGCCGCATGGATTTCGACTGTGCGGGTTTTGATCGCCTCAATCGTCCAAGGATCGGGCGCCCCGAGCTGGGCGCGCTATCAACCGAAACAATCGACCTATGAATGGCCTGTGCTTGGAACGGCCCGGTCCTGTCCGTCTCGCCAGCGATACGTCACACTTACGGGGACAGGGAAGCGGCAGAAGCGACCAGCGTCCAGCGGTGCCGATCGCACTCGAAAGGACACTCGAAAGGGTCCCCGCTGAAGCGCCTGCGCACTGCTGGAAACTGGCGGCACCGGCATGCCGGGAGCGGAACATCGAGATAAGTAGGCATCCGGGCCCTCATTGGGCGCTGGTGTCAACGGTTCTCACAGGATCCCGATCCGGCGTCCTTCCCGTTCGTTCGCTGTGAATGGTTTCCGCATGGACTGGAATTAGCATAATTTCGGAACTAATGCGAGCAGCGGGTGTCTGTCGCGCGATCCATGCCGCCGTCGCCATTCATGCCAATTCGGTTCTCCGAACGTTTGAGCACGCTTAACGACTCAGACGGCGTTCATTCGGAGAACTGGGAGCCGCAGTTCGACTGCCTCGCATGGATTCTGGTGGAAATAAAGTCAACTGATGTATGTTAAACGTTTTTAGGGTTTTGATGCTATGGGAGATAAGTAGGGAGAGAATGAGCTGAATAATAGAACTTCTTCCATTGGGTTCTGTCCAACCGGACTCATCAAACCATAAGAGTAAAGGTTCAATATTGAAATGCTTTAGTTTATGACAGTCCCGAAGTTCGAAAGGATATGTCCAGTACCTGATAGCTAATGAGCTTTGGTTAGTTACTTCCCCTGACAGATTGACATGGAACCATTTCCACCACACGCTGTAACGTTCCATCAATTTCCACAGCTTGACTGCAGAGTGACATCCAATGGGAGCACAAACTCGGCCCAGCCCACACTCATTCCCAGGGTACAATCAAGCAGCAAATGACCGAAATCGGACATCTGGAGTTTTGGGGAGGCAGTTTGACACGAAAACATGGCCCATCGTTTCTGGTTCCGGACCACCTAGACTCGGCGCTGACGGTGGAGGGCAAGAAAAACAGCGGCGACGGTGAAAGGGGGAGACCCCACAGGGTTGAAAAAAAGAAGGAAACCAAAACTACACTAGCACACTCTTAGTCACGCCGTCGAAGATCCAGAAGATCGCCAAGAAGTAACAAGAGGTCACCGGCAGTCGAAGCGCATGACGCTAGGGCACTGCGAGTTGTCCGCTGCAGTTGGGCAGGCTGTCATCTCCGCTGGGGCCACTCAATTGCGGCTCATTTTAATACCTCAGCCCGACTGTTTTGACTGAAATTAGAGAAAATTAGCCTAACGATGGCAGCGTAACGAGCCCGAGCAGACGGTGACGCCGTACTCCCCGAGCGCCGGTAGGAAGGCGAAAGGGCGCAAAGAGACTAGCGGAGCAACAAGCCAGCTCCAAAGTAAGTAAGTCATTATTTTCTTTCTCCCCAACCGCGCGCTGCTGATGTTACTGGGGTTCGGCTTCCCTCGTCTTTTCCCGTCCCCTTTCCGAGCGCCCTAATGGGCACGCTAGTGTGATGTTGATGATCTATCCAATCCCGGGACCTGCGCTCTGGGTTGCCCCACACCATTTAATGCGATTCCCGTCGTGGTCGGTCCGGGCCGGGTCGAAACTGCGTGTGGCCCATGCGGCCATGTTGGACCGCGTGCTAGGGATACGCTCGCTGCCAGGCGCCTCCATCAATGGCCTGTACCCAACACCGCGCTGTGTGGCAGGCGGTGGAAAAAAAAAACAAAGAAGCAGAAGTCGCCGGGTTGAATTCGGGACGGTGTTTAACTCTCGCTCCCCTACTTCCCTTCCTCCCACTCTCTAATCAATCCGGAATGACGGAGATGATTTTCCACCATTTCATGCCGATGCGTAATCGATTTCGTCGGAAGTTATCTTTCGGGCGGTTTTTTTCCCGCTCCTTTTCACCCTCTTTCCTCGCCTTTCCCCTCCTTCGGACACTTCCCTTCGGGGAGTGATGAGGTGCATTGAGCAGGCACGAAACAGCAAAGTCATAATCAAAATGTGATAATTACCGACCGTTGAAACCGGTCAGCGCGGTTAGCTTGGGGGGAAGGAGGGGGAGCTGGTAGGAAAATTATAATTGAAAATTAGAAAATTGGAAATAGATACGGAGCGGGTTTGGGAGGGTTTTTTTTTTGTTTACTCTCGGCCCTGCCAGCCTGACCCTGGCAGGCTTTGAAGTTCTAGCGCCTAGAATTCAACCCCGTCGTGGAAGCATCCGGTGCGGCATCTGGGCAACTGTCACAAAAAGGGTGGAGCCGTGCGCCATCGAGCGACGATGGAGCCCGTGGCCGCCGGCATCTACTCTCTGACCGGTTCTGGCGTTCGAGCCCGCCTTCTCCCACCTTCTCCACTCCACTCGGCCGGCCCGAAAATGAGTGCTCTCCAATACCGCCAATTCAAGCAGGGGTCCAGTGTGCTAATCATTCCATTTCCTGCGATAGAACACTTTTCGTCCGATTCGCTCGGTCACTTCTTGGGTGAGGGGTTGCGATCGTGAGTCGCCGGAATGCCGACCGCCGGTCGATAAAATGTTGCACCCATGATCAAGACGGTATCGGTAAGAACCGGCGGAAAAGCGTTGTAAAAACAACATCAACTCCAAGGAGGGTAGTTTAATTGGAGGGGGATCCAATGAGGGGAGGGGTGTAGATCGATCTATTGAAAAAGAAGAACAGTGTTGAAAACGGAAAGAAACATCGACGCCTTTCGAATGGCAGCATCTGCGCAATAAGCTCGTGGGTTTAAAAATGGCGCGTGCTATGAGCTGCCTCCCTACCACGAATGTGTTTCCGAATCTATCAAACATGTGCCACAAAACGTTTATGGGCGCGTGAAGTTTCAGCATGTTTCACCATGTACAACTTTCTATGCAGCTAAATGGTCGTAGGTAGGCTGTCAAGAAAGTGGACACTTCATCGCCTTGTAAACTTTAATACGCCCAATGGATTCCAATGGAAAAGGACATAAAGTCCTTTATATACATATTATTTCCTAGCTGTTTTTCTAGCATATAGTATATTGCATCCACTTCTAAACATAA
>JAOEFI010000006.1:14428453-14439656 GCA_034621735.1 Anopheles plumbeus
CCTACCACGAATGTGTTTCCGAATCTATCAAACATGTGCCACAAAACGTTTATGGGCGCGTGAAGTTTCAGCATGTTAGGCTGTCAAGAAAGTGGACACTTCATCGCCTTGTAAACTTTAATACGCCCAATGGATTCCAATGGAAAAGGATATAAAGTCCTTTATATACATATTATTTCCTAGCTGTTTTTCTAGCATATAGTATATTGCATCCACTTCTAAACATAAGATAGTTTAAAATATTCTTGTGCAAAGTATAAAAGATCCCGTATCCCCATCGTCGAACACGAGCAGAACTAATCCCTGTGGGCACGTTCCGCTTTCTTTATGTCGATTAGGCCCTCTTATTTAATCTTAAACTCGATTCTAACTACGTATAATTAAGCTTCTAGCAAAGCAAATATCTATAATCTGCCCCGACTGATCGTTGCTCCGGACGAGGAACTGGGGAGAAAAACGAGCCAATATCTCATACAATGTACCAAGCACGCTTCTAATACCTTCGACTTCCTCGGTGTTCCCGCTTGATCTACCTTCTCTCCCATCGCCTAACTACCAATTTAATACGGCTATTACGGGCTCTAGATCTTCGGTCTAGGTACGCGTCGGAGCTGGCTCTTCCGTTCCGAAAGGAATCTCTTCGCCAGCGCCAGCTCCTCCGCCTTCCGCAGCGGGGCAGCGGCGGCGGGGGTTGTTTGTTAGTTTTGCTCCAGGGCTCGGCCAAACATCGGGTGCGCTGATCCCGGCCCGATTGGCTTCACCAAATGCTCGACGCTTTTGCATACTCATAGCACGATCATAAATCATTTCATTCACCTTTCGTGCATGCGCCGGTTGGCTCGGAAAAGGGGTTTACGGTATGTTCTACCATAGAACTAGCCCCGAATGTCCATTCAGTTCCCGGGATGCGGGATCGAACATCGTGCCAATGGATGGCATGCGATCTTTGACTACGACCCCGCAGCTTGGCCACCTCTTCCGCCGACCGGGACGCAATTTTTCCTGCCGTTTTTTTTTTTTGGCAACGAGATAACTGGCGCCAGCGATTAATGACAGCGATAGGGTTGGTTTGGGCTGAAAATGAACCATCCTGGCGTCGGACCGACACTGGCGACAGGCGCGGCTCTAAATCTGTGGCCGGGGACGAAGGAGACGATTTCGTTTTCTTTTCCTCACTCGGCGAGTGCGGAAATATAAGGCACTAAATAATAAAATCTTTCAACCGAGCGCATAAATCTGGCCGCTCGTTCCGCGCGTCCTTTCGAGATGCAGAAAGTGCGGGCCAAAAACAAACAAAAAAAATGCCCGCCCCAAATGCCTCGAGACTGGCGCTAATGAAACGGTTTGTCGCTTGTCGCACATTCCGACGGATGTCAATGTGTGTTGGGGGAACATGGGAACTTATGCTTCCCGTCGCCGTACAGCCTCCGATCGCAACGCCCCTTCACGATAACGCTGCGATGATGACAAAGCCGACGACAAGACGAATGATCGCGATTCGTTTCCTTCCTTTCGGGCCCGGTCTGCCTTGATGTTGACATGCACCAAACGTTCATCTGGATCATAACTATAGCGTCGCTGTCGTTGCGCATGACGGACGTGTTGCAGGTTGTTCCGAGAATAAGGGGGGAATGGACGGGGCAAAAAGGGATCTCGGAAGTAAACTGCAGTTTCTTCGAATTATTAGAGTTTAGAATTGTTGAACTAATTAGAGGGTTGGTGTCAGGAATGTGTTCACTTCCAAAAGTTCTGAAGAATACATATATCCTGTTTGAAAAGATCCAAATACAAATTCAGATACAAGATACAGATACAAATTCAACACTTCGGAAAAAATATATAGTTTTCTCAAATAATTTGAAACAGATTTTATCTTTATGTATTTTGAACGGGACTGGCCCGTCTTTTAGTCATAAAAATGATTTATGCATCCGGGATTCGGCTAGAAAAAGCTCCCAGTATTCCATTCATAACCGAATCGACCGTTGAACGCCCCAAATCGCCCATAATTCAGCCAAATTGCCCAGTTTGCAACCGTGAAATATGTTCACACCCTTTATTTATTCAAATGTCTTTCCTATTCCCACCATCGCGGGCCTTTCTAGCGCAGCGTGGTTCAGTAGTTCACACAGTTTCAGGTCCCGAGACCGCGGGCAGGATTGAATTACAGCACGATTTTCAAACCACATTTAAATGTAATCAAAAATTCGACGGCCTCGATAGGTTATCGGGAAGGAGTTTTGGAGGAGAAAAAATAAAATCAGAGAATGGTGACTACTGCTGAGCTTCCGAGAACCGATAAAACAACCAAACATAATTATTACTTCGGTATCGGTTATCCGAATTCTGCCCAAAAAGGATAGTATACTTTCGTTGGACAAGTTCAACCCCGTGACGGTGTTGAGGAATTGATAATCCAATAAAATTGATTTTAACGCCTTCGCTTATCGCGCGTCGCTTTCGAAAGGAGTAATAATGATTCGTTTTTCGATCTCTTCCGACGAAAGCGACGAACTGGACAGTGTCGTAAAACAACCATAAAGCAATAAAAATAGATACCTAAGCCGCAGTCGAAAGGCAAGGAATGTCTGGTTCCATCGGTACGGTTCACAAACGTTCTCTCTCACGAATATTTTATTGATAGGTGAAGTTAGTGTTTTTCATAAATTTATTCTTGCCCGTGCCGCCCGGCTGGATGGTCGGCGACAATGTTGGTGATATTTTTATGGGGCTTTCTACGATTCCCCGAACGGAGTGGCCGACCGGACCGCGAAGGTCGTGGAGTTTGACGGGCCCGCATTTGGACGTTTGATTCGATCGAGCCGGACAGTAGTCGAGGGCGGGATTGATTTTCAGCCCGTTTCTCGACCACATGATCACGCCGTGACCTTGCTTCGAACCGTTATCGGTTCGCGGTAATCAGATATCACTTCGAGCGTCCCTGTCACGGGGACTTCACCGTGGTTTTCAATCGGCTCGAATCGTAGTCACGCTGCTTCGCCGATGCACAGCCTCTAGCGCACGCATTCGGAAGTTCTGAGACTTCTGGACCCTTTCCATCAAGTTACAATGCGTTCTGGCAGGTTCTGTCCTGGGGATTCCAGAAGCTTTCTTTTCCCCGCGTTTTCGTCTCTGTATACGGGTGGGTGACGAAAGATCAATTTCCCACGAACCAACGCACAAGATCGACCCCAACGTCGATTCCGATGATCGATCCATCTATTGCGGTTGGCGCAAAGGTTCTAATGTCCGTACGGCTGTATCGACCAATCAGACGGACGGTTTGGATAGCTCAAGGGGATGTCCAGACTCCCGGGGCGGAGGTGGAACGGCGGGAGACATCGGGAAAACTGTCAGAAAACAAGATATTAAAAGCCAAAAAACTCGTGTACCTTCATGCTGGTCCAACGCCACATTCTTGCTTGGGTTAGGTGCGCAGCCGGTAGGGACCTGCATCTTGGCGGACCGGGGCGCAACCTGCCGTCCCAGGAAAGGGGGTGTCGTCATCGTCATGATCTTCGTCGTCGTCGTCGTCGTGATCGTTAGCATCGCGAGAGCTCGGGGAGCCCGCGTGGTCTGGGGTGGGAACTTCGGTATCTCCCGAGTTCGCCTCCTTCGGAAGACGGCGCGAAAAGAAAGAAGAAGTGCATGATCTTGGACGACTTCGGGACACCTCGGTGGAAGACGAGATTTAACACACGGGTCCGTCCGTCCGATCGCGCTGATCCGTCAACTGACGTGACGCCGGGGAAACATGTGAAACCGGAGGAAGCGAGATGCCGCGCTCAGCAAAGGCACGCTCTGATTTGGAATGGTTGGAATGCTGGATGGAAAAAGGCACCGGGAGGTAGCAACAGTCTCACTCGCAGCGTCCGTCTATGGCGAAAGCAGAAGCGAAAGGCGAGATGTCCAACACACACACACAAAGGGCGCTGGGCACGGACGCCGAGAAAAATGACATAGACTCGGCTAATGAAAAGTAGCTCGTAGGCGCCATGCCACATGCTGCGCCCAGACAATGGACTGTTTGTTCTTTCGATCATCAACATGAGCCCTGGTGCCACAACCCACCCCGAGAGGGGCCCCGTCCCGTGCGAAAGAGGAACGAACGGGCGGGCAGGCAGGCGGGCCCGACGAGAGACTCCGGAGACGATTTATCGTTTTGAAATTAGCTGTCAAGTTTGCCGAGCTGTGCAGGAGGCAACCAGGATGGGTCGGGATCGGGATGGGCCGCGCGGGATCGTCCGATCATGGCGGGTGTAGCTGGGCCGGGGATGATTCCGGGGGTGACGATGTCGGGATGATGTTACGTCCGGCCACCCGTCCGTCCGTCCGTCGCCACTGCACTGCCCGCCCGGGGTTCCCAGGGACTTTTGCCACTAATTCTGCGTGACTGTGACCGGAAGGATGGACCTAGGATGGACCGAGGCAGCTCGCCCTAGAGATCGACCGTCTCGGGCTGGATATGCAAATTACTCAACGGAGGATGAGAAGACAAGGGAAGCAAAACGGACCACTGCCGAGAACCGATTTCTGGGACGGAATGAATGGTGAAATATTTGTCAATGAATTAAAATAAGCGAATCCGGCCCTCGGGCTCGACGCCCTTTTTTTTTTTTAATTTTCGGTGAGAAAGTTAATTTGGTTCCTATTAGCACCAGGCTGATCGTTATCGGACGCGTTTTCGGGTTGCTTTCAGCGAGCATCAGCACGGTCGATGGTTTTGAATAATTCGAGTTTAATTAGCAGAAGTTATGATATAACAAATTTTGTGACCATCGAGGACAAAGTTGGGGCTAGATAAATGCGGATTGATATAGTAGAGATTTTGATATCATATTTCATAATTATAAACCATATATAGAGTGTTTTATTTGAACAATGCAAGCTAGCAGATCGGTCAAAGTTTTCGCCCCGCACGATCGTTAATGAGATCGTCTCAATTAGGGTGTTTGCTCACGCAAATCGCTAGTTCCTCCCACTACCAGCCAGCCTTCCTTCCTTTCCTTTGCCGTGGGCAAAATCGACAAATCAAACACACACAAGAAAAACCCACACAAGTAATAAAGCAACCTGCCCATGACCGTTAACCGGACCACCAACCTCGCAAAGGCATGGTCCTCAACCCATAGGAAAGGAAAGACTTTTCTTTTGCCCTCTATCTTTCTCTTTTGCACTCTTTCTCTAGTCTGCCCACTGCTTCAGGCGTCCGTACAAATCAAATAAACCATCGGCCCGGAGTGGGTTGGGGAATCCGAAATTATGAGCCGAAAAAGGGACAGTTACGGGACGGCGGTGGCGGTGTTTTGTTTTTCGCTTTTTGGCGAACGGCGAGACGGGGACGTCCTCGGAATTTCATGCTCTTGAAAATTGCTTTTACGACGCCACGCATCCGCCGGCCTCGGGAGTGTTCGATATTTTGCAGATGTTGCAAGCGGCGCTGCGCGGCCACACTCCGGCGTCTCCTCGGTTCCCAAGTTGGTTCTTGGCCAAAGTGCCGGATGGTGCTGAGAGTGTCATTTCGCCGTTCTTTTTTTCGGCTCTTCTCTGAAGGGCCGCTCACGGTGCTTTGGAGGGTTGCTGTCGATGGCGCCGGAGAAAGGCAATAAATTCAAACAAGTGCATAATTACGGCGCTAGGCGATTGTGTCATCTGCGAGTGTATTTTTCGGGTGCGCGAGCCAGTGCATTTGGTGGAATGGTGGATTAACCATTAAGCTTAAGAACAACATGCGCTGAAAGTAACTGTCTAGTCCTTACACTTTTTATTAGAGGAACATCGTATCGAGGTAGAAAAAGTTCCCTTTCCTCTCTGAACACTGGGCTAGAAACCAATTGACCACTAAATCCGAGCAGTTTATCAAACATTCATGACATACTTTAGGAATTCATCGGTAACGCCAACATATTTCGAAGAAATTTCCTTCGACGGAAAATCGTTTGTTTGGAAGAAACAAACATGTTAATGTACTTAATGGTCTCAAGGGTTGAAACCTTGGCAGTCCTCCAAACCGATCGCCAGCTGACGGAATGGATTAGCGACTTTAGTTAGCTCTAATTCGAACGGAACGGATCACAATGTGCGGCATCTAAAAGCATTCTCGTGATGTCGAGGCAGAAAGGCCGCCCCGTCAGTTTATGACGACTGGTTCAAGGATGTATCGAATTACCTTCACCTTTTGGCACTCCCGCTGCTGCCTAACGGACCGTCCGACGAGGGAAGCGGCCTACGATCCTCAGCAGTTGATCTCGACGCAATCTTCTAACAGATCCCGCTCGGGTGATAGGAAACGTTGAACATGCGGCTTGATGTGGTTCAGTTGCGTAAGATCCTGCGGCTTCTCCAGGGATCGGCCCGGCAGGGTTCGGAACAGGTAGGAAACAAAACCCACGAACACAGTCCATTTACACCTCGCACAACAGACGGTGGTTGACAAAAAACGTGAAGAGCTATTGCGTTTCCCTTGGTTGTGTTTTTTTTTGCTTTCCCAGTGAAGGTTTTTACACTTTCATCTAGGATTCGATTTCCGCAGAGATATCCCGGCGGCGGTGTGTTTCCTTTTCTGTCCTAGTTCGTTCATGAGCACGGTTTCGGTGAAATTTTTATTGTAATGGATATGCTGCTGATATGAGCATAAGGGGTCCGTCTTTCCGGCAGTGAAGGCAGATCGATTTACGATCGGTCAATTGGTGGAAAAAGGATCGCTCTCCGACAACCAGGGCGGCTAGTGCAGGACAAACCCCGGCACCAGGAATGCAAGGTGTCGCCGAAGATGTCCTCTGTCGCCGGGCGGTACACAGAAGCTCACCGAGGAGTCCGTAGGAAGTAATTTATGAACCCGGCTTGCACGGTCGGTTCGGGGCAGGTTTGAAGTGCGCCAGGGTCGGTGCAGAAACTGTTAGAACTGCTGCGTACAGGTTGTTGTTGTCGGGAAATGCGATCCTTTTTTTATGAGCATGTGATTTGGTGATTGCGAGGAGATGTGAAAAGGATTTTAAAAGCTTATTACAGTTCGGCCACACTCGGAGCATTGATTTCTAGCTCTCTGCAAAATGATTTTCTCTTTGTGCAATCCACTACATCCTGCTCTAAAGAAACTTGATGGAAAAAAATGTTCAGATAAAGCAATTTTCCAATGTACATATTTTAAGTACACCTGAGTCGAAACTCAAAATAAGCTAGGCATAACTTGAATTATTCAAACATTCTTTGTTTTTCACCCCAGGATGCCATTCACTCCCTCCTTGGACGCATCGTGCAAACGCTGGAAAGTACATTTCCAAATACTTCCCATCGTTAAGCAACTTGTTAAAATTTTAATTAAATACATCACTCTCCCATCTACATTGGCTATGGGGTGAGTGAAAAGTTGAACCTTCCTCCCCAAAAGACTAGTTTCGGTCGCTTGAGGACGAGCTGCACGTTTAACGCTCACCCGAAAATTGTCGATCCTCGATTTACATTATTGCTTCATTACTTCGCATTGGCCAACCCGGTTTTTCCATCCAGCGAGGGTGAATTAATTTCGCGAAGCCAGCCAACCAGCGGGCCAACGTCTGCGGAATGTTTCCTAATGAGACAACCTTCGTTAAACGCCATACCTTTCATATTTTAGCCAAAAGTTTTGCGCTTACATTAAGCTGCCGTTACGTTTGGTGGATGGGCTCTTTTTACTTCAAGATGGTTCTTTTCTCATTTGTGCGTTTACCACGGCCGGTTTTGGACCCACAACGGTGAGTAGGGGCAAAAAATGCGAAACAGTTGAGACACGTGAAAACAGTGCATTATGTACGTGCCCTTGACAGCACTCGACAAGTATAAACAGTCCGTCCATCATGCTCGTAGCCGGAATATCTTACTTTACACTTCGCTTCTTCTCCTCTACTCTCGAACGGTGGCCTTCCGACACTTTCCTACCTGTCCCCCGGGAAAGCACCGTGTGAGAGAAATCCCAAAAGCAGGTTCGAGCAATGTGTCAACCACACGATCGCGCACGTATGGCATATTATGAATTCCCACTACGCAGCACCTGAGCTTCCTGCGAGTGTCCTGCGGGAGCATGCAGTTCCTGTTAAGCTGTGCGTTTTTTTCCAAGCCCTCTAATTTGTGCAATCTTGTGAGTTGCTGAATTCGGCAGGTCATTAAGTGTTATTAAAAAGTTGGTGAGTTGTATTCATCTGCCTCCTCCCTGCACTACCGTACACCATCGTAAGGTGTGTGTGTGTGTGTTTTTAATTAACAAGAAATGGAAGCGAACGATTTCTTCGGCTCACCACGGCTCGATGATGGTGGTGACTTTTATCGGCGAAAAATCTACGCCAATGGTCTTCGGACGAGGCGGAAGTGGTCTGAGTGCTCGAAAACCGCCACAGTCACGGTCGCGGTTGCCCTCCGATCCTTGCCCTCTTCCGGACGCGGGTTAATTATAAATTTCATCACCTATACTTGTTTCGCTTTCACAGTTCGACACCTTACGGTGGGGCACTCTGAGCTTTCCTGGCCCCGTGTCTTCGCCCCCGTCGATTGCTACTACTGTTTCCGTATGCTCACGCCAGGGCGCACCCTAAAACCATTCGCATCAACTCAACCGCGTGATGTGGTCAGTTAGCATAGGTTTAGCGTTTGGGTATAATGCTTCCCTAAATGGGAGCAAAAAAACACCCAGCCGTCGATCAAGACATGGATACATCAGCAGCAGAAGCAGCACCCACTAGGCCCCAGGTTGTTGATGATCCGTCCGAATGCAGATACTGAAGAAAATAATCGAGTGAGAGAAAGGGGTCGGCTGATACCTTAACCCTTCGCGTGTCAAGTGAGTTATATGTTGTCTGGTTCAATAGAAAACAGTGTGTAGCTAATTGTAAAGCGTTTTAGAACTTCGTTTAGTGAATGTAGCAAACCTTGACCACAGGTACTTAATGAAAGAATTAATTTAAGCTTTAAATGTTGGGCCTGTTTTTTTTGCATCCCTCGCGTTCAAGGGTTAAGGGGTACAATAAGATCCGACGAAAACAAACACGAACTCGGGCATCAATCAAGCGTGCGATCGTGGTAAGGTTCGCGTGTTTTTAGCTTTGGTTATACTGGAGTAAAAAGTTCCGTAATTTTGGCCGAGGGAAGAAGCAGAAATGGTTCTATTTAGCTTTTCCCCCGTTTTTTGTATGTGTTGCTGCTTCTCCGTGCCGAAACTCCGGTGGGCAGACGCTTGGTGGACGGAGGAAGGGTGGAGAAATATGTTAAAATCCACGCATGTGATAATTATACGTTTTCATCTCCAATTTCCGACCCATACTCCAATTCATCCAGCAGTAATGTGTATATAATGCTGCCTCATCAAACAGACCAGCGCAGATAGGTGGTGAAGAAAATGGGAGGAAAAGAAAACCTGGGGGAAAAACAAGCCAAGAAATGGAAAAATAAGAAGCGGATGGAAGTTAAGCAAGCGAAGAAATCCCGCCAGGAGGGCCGAGGGTCATTCTGGGCGAGCTCCAAGCAGCTCTGCCCACCTCGCGAGAATTCTTCGTGGGTCCGAGCGAAGGTTTGGTATGATTGTAGGTGTTTTTTCTGTTATTGTTTTCAAGTTTCATCACCGCATAAAACCGTTTGTTTCATTTTTTTTGCTCGGGCTCCAAATGGGTTCCTAAAGGGTGCCCCTTGTTGACGCTTTTGATCCCTTGCTCAGTCTCTCGGCGGGGAAGTGGCAACGAACGGGAAGAATTAGTGTATGCTCAAATGATACACTTTTCACCAGAAGCTCGGCTCTCGGGCCTAGGAAACGGATACCTTCTTCTTCTTGGGGCACTGTGAAAATGTGCGTGCGGACCGATAGTGGCGTTGCCTTTTACCATCGCCTCGTGTATTTGGCTTCGGGCGATCTGCGTGGCCAGCACCTAACTGAGACGAAGGGCGCAGCGAAGGGTGGGGAAGGGAGCGCGCTGGGTCAAAGTATACACTCTCTGCCGCTATATACCCTTCGGATGGGTCAATAAATACCTGCATGAAAATTACCTTGTTAGGTTGCATGAAAACTTATAATTTAACACATTCTCGCTCATCGATCGCGCGCGATGGAGCCGTGATCTGGGTGATCTTTTAGCCATGATCGCCTGGGACGAGCGAGAAAGCAACACGAAAAAAAAAGAAAAAGCATCATACCGAAGACCATCGAAGCGGAATCGAGCGGCGAGTTGTTGGCGAGTCACGAAAGTAAATGTATTTAGCAGCTCTCGGCGCAGAAGGATAACATCTTCGGAGTGATGGAACCTAATGGAAGCTGCAGGCGGCTCCCCGCATCGGACGATCTTATGCAAAGTATGCTTCTAAGCAGCGTATGCGTATGTTGGGTCGGTGGAGTGTTTGAGAAAACTCTTTCCGGGTGGTAATCTTCCCAAAGTAACGGACTATTTTTTGTTGTGCATGGCGCAATTTTGTAATGCTGGCGATTTATGAGTGCAAAGCATGACTTGGAAAACGAAAATATTATGCGTAAATAAATTGATTTTCGGTACTGCATTACCAACGCACGGGGGTAAGCTTTTGTCGTCGACGCACGCAGTTCACCGGCTCCATCGAAGCGTGCAAGGTTACTAAAACAAACATACCATTTTATAAATTACTTCAATGCATGATAATTATAATCGAACGTACGCATAAAATGAGAAGAGAAAAGCGCAATAATAATTGCCGGTCTTCATCGCAGTTTTCCCTCCGCTTCGTCTCGCTTGGAGCTGGAGACACTTCTGATTATTTTCCGTCCATCTTGGCTTCCCGTTGGTGGCTAGGGCTAAAGGGCCATTTATCGAACGGGTTGCGAACACTGTAATAAATATTATAATAACTGATAAGCATCGTGCTCGCTGATCTTGGATTCGCACCGAGCGGTGTAATGTTAAAAAATTATATGCCCCGCTGCATATATGTCGCTTCAATAAACATTAACGCATTATAATGATCATATGGATGGGTCAACTACATGGTCAGGATGTGAAAAAGAAACAAGCAGTAAAGGGAATGTGATAAATTTAAAATGTGTGATATTCAATTGTAATGATTTGCATACACTGCGAGGCTCCGTCGATGGCAATGAACCGAAGGTTGAGCCTTCAAGATGCTGGCAAGATGTCATATATGAAACTCTTATTCCTTATTTGTCCCTGCATGAATAAGGAAAATTCCATAAAACAGTCTCACAACGCTATTGTAA
>JAOEFI010000006.1:14443601-14457773 GCA_034621735.1 Anopheles plumbeus
TTCGATCACAGTTCTTGGGTGTTCCGGACGCCGGAAAACTGACCTCCACCATCGCTGTCCTAACACGAGTGGAAGTATAAATCAGAAATGTTAAGGGCTTAATCGGAAGGTATACCCCTTTCCGGGGCAAGTCTTTATTTTTTTCTTCTTTTAAAATTCCCATGGGTCCAAGAATGTTCAGGTGCAACACCAGTGGGAAAACAAACATTTATACAGACCGGGAACAGTTTTATGGCTTGTTAACGTTGCTTAAGCGACGCATTAGAAGAAGCAGCGAGCAAAGGTAAAGCAAAGCACCGGCAGTTGGAAACTGTAAAACTCCAAAAAATATGTGATATTTTCCGAGCCTTGTTCGCCACCCTCGGCGCAGCGAACCCTATTCATTCCACGCTGCTCTAGTTTTAGATTCTGCCCCGATCCTTGCCGATCCTTGTGCGGATCCTTCTGAAGGGTCGAGACGGTTGAATTAGTGGCAATTAAATGCTTTCTTAAAACAATCCTTCGCCACATGGAGTGAACGCTGATGGCAGTTAGTTTTTCGGTCGTAGATAATTAAAATATTTCCAAATACCATTTCGTGCCCCCAGATGTTGATTATTTATGACGGTTTCCGAGGGGCGATTGTCGGAAGGTGTGGTCCAGCGGATCGAATCGCATCACTTTTCCCGGTCCCGGTGGCCTAGTTGCTTTTTTTTCTTCTTCTTTCGGGGTCCATTTGTTCGGAAAAGCCGGACCGGACTGGACGCCGACTGCTCGATTGGGATAAATATTTGTTGATTATTAATAAAGGAAACCATTCGCCGGGGCGCTGGCGCCAGCCCGAAAATGTCTTTGACGCCGCGCGGAAAGCCTTTCCCATTGCCAGCAGCCCCGAGTTCGGAGATCGGATCGATCTGGCGATCAGTTTGATTAGTTTAAATCTGGATGAAAGGGGGAGAAACGAAAGCAGCCCGAGGTAGGAGAAGGAGGGTAGGGCCTAGAAAGCAAGCGCTTGGGCCACGTTCAGGACCGCTCGAGTCCGGGTGGTAGGTATGGTTTATTAGATTGAAGCGGACCACTTGCCAAGTTGCCAAGTTGAGGGTGATACGAGAAAACGAAAAAAAAAATAAAACGGAACGAAACACATCGCTACGGAATCGACGTCGAAGGCGAGAACGGAATCCTGATCGTCTCTGCGCCACGGTTTCGCCGGGCGGTGGGTAGAAACGATGGCAGGATGCGGGACAGCAGCCGGGTCCGCTGGAAACCCACCCGAAACGATATAATGAAGTAATTAAATTTGTAAACTCTCCACCCTAGGGATTGGGCGTCGGACGGGGTCCAAGCCGGACACGGGATGGCGTCGACGAATCCCCGAGGGGCCTTCTTCGGACGTGGCATGTTTTCGTGACGGCATGAACAACCCTAGAAGCTCCCCGCCAACCTTCTTCTTTGGTGCTGGGTGAGAAAAATCGTCGGGAAGAAGTTAAAAAAAAAACACACACACACAGCGCTACAGTCCACGCAAGTGAAGCAGCGATCGAAACAGGCGCACGAAACACGGAGAATTTGGGAGGTCTTCCGAATCCTGTCGAGGCTCCATGCGGCGTGCATGCTTCTTCATTTTCTCTATCTCGCTCTTCCTGCCTCTTTTATAGATCCTACATCCTAAACGTAGGTTGTTGTACACGGTTCTGTCGTTTTTTATGTCTTTCCTTCACCTCCTAGTTAACGTTTTTTTTCTTCTCCCCCCTAATACTACTCGATGCTCCCGATTTCCGAACGATTGTAGCCCGCGCCTCATGTTGGTGGCTTTGATTTTACCCTTTATTTCAATCAGCATGTAGGGTGTTCTTTCGGGTGTGGATGGTCGGCAACAGTCCACACCACACCGGGTTTGGGTATGTTTTCAATCTGCGGATTAAAAGTGAGAAAGGGCATGCCGAAGACGGAGCATGATGCCGAGGGAATGGTGTGTCGGCAGACGTCAAGGTTGTTCGATGTTTGGTTAACAAAATGGCGGATCTGAAGGTGCAGGAAATGGATTTTTTTAGAATATTCATTTGTCAGTCACATATTGTATATATACATTCCTAAAGCAGCGTAAGGATTAAGGATTCATTGTACATCTTTATTCGTAAATTTTGGAATACAGACTATTTTGCCATTCCATTTATTTTAGCAACGGCAATTGATCTTGAGCAAGAGGAGGGTTGCATATTTATGCTAGACAGCTGCTAGCTCATTTTCAATTGACCATAAGTCTCCACCAACCTTGTCTTACTAACATTCGATCACCAATTATCCCTGCCAAAAGAAAACAACCTACTGGAACTGCAAGTGGCGAAGGTGCAATTTGCCCTCCCAGCGAACGATGCTTCTTCTGAGAGGCAAAGAACTTGCCCCTAATCACCCCTTTAATTGCAGCTCACCGTAACACGCCGAACCTTTGAATGACCCATAGTCTAAACGCTCCGATCCGGAGGTCATCATCGATTAGATTGGCCGCGGGTTTTCGAATGTGCGAAAGTGCACTAGTACATCTGTACCTCGGTGGTGGCTACATATACCTTTTTGGGTCGGTTTCGAAACTCGCGTTGATGGTGTTCGTTCACAATACGGCAGACACTTTTGCGTGTCGCGAAAATCGTTTCGCTTCCAGCGAGCGAGGAAGGGGTTGTACAAACAATCGATTGGCGCTCGATGCATTCGAGATGACCCCCCCCCCGAGATGAAGCCGACGGTTTGGATGAACTTTTCTGTTAGGATCTTCATCCCCAATACCCAAATCGCCGAAGGTTCGCTGCTACTGGTTCGTAGCTTAATGTTACCTTTTAATTGAATAATCACTAGACTACGCATAAAATGCGGCTAATTTCGGCCGACTGGTTATGTATGTTTTCCCGAGACCCGGCTGGTTTGCTGTGACCTTAAGGTTGCATACGTTGTGCAAGAATGGTCTGCTGTGCTGTGGATGGCAGAGTGACGCGGTTTAGGAATCCATAATACTAAGGTATTGTTGATTGCAAAAACATACCACATTGTAGACTTTGACTACGATAATAGGGTGTACTTGAACTATATGTAAATTTATTTAAACGAGGTTTAAAATTCGAGGTTTCAAAAAAAAAAACTTGAGGGAAAATATTTTCATGCTACATGTTTTTCTTGATGCAGCTGTGATCGAATGCAGTTGACCTGCTAATTTATAGAGATGACGGAAAACAAATTTAAATTTTATCGGGAACCTTACTCCGTATTCGTTTGTTTGAATCACTCGTTCTTGATAAAACGCTAGACAAACATTTGGGAACAGCCCACATTTGGCAGCTCGTCGTTGACGCATAGACGATTCGGTCATCAAAGTAAACACAACGACGTCAGTAACACTTTCCGGTTCACATTCTCCTCCGACATTTGGCACGTATCGTTGCGTGAAGTGATTAGTGATACCTCTGTACATTCGGGAGCTCATCGCGTCTGTCGGACACCTAAATGTTTGACAGCGTAAATACTCAATAAAATGCTTCGGTTCAGAGCCACATCAGCACCACCACCAGTCGAAGGTGACAAAAAAGTGATTAGCGTATGCGGGCAAATAGATTGTGGCAATGTTTTCACCTCCCCAGACGCATGATTTTGGGTGCATCATTTACCCCGTCATAGAGGACGGAGGCACGGTGTGCGCATCGATCGATCGTTGATCGGTTAGTTTTAGCGGATCGGTGTGAACGGTAAACAGGGATCGGTTTCCTTTACAATGGGCGGTTTGCATCGCACCTGGGTGTTAATTTTTAGTGTTTGTGCGTCAATATGATACATATTTATTAAAGGGCAAAAAACATGTACAATTTTGTGACAAAAAATGTTGTCCGCTGGTCAATCGTACTGGTGGTAAAAAATGCCACTCTAGTTTATTGGAAATATCTAAATTCTAGTTGCATGCCATGTCGAACGACATGTTTGAAAAAACACTGAATTGGATTGATAGATTAAAATCAACTATTTAATAGATCCCTAGAGGGTCTGAACCAACACCAATTCCTAGTGTTTGTAGTAGTGCTGCAATTGATCAGTCTGACACGGCACACAGGCGAAACAAAAGTGCAATAAAACGCTCGCCCATGTGGCCCTGTTCCATTGATTCATCAGCAAATGTGACAGCGTGAAAACCGTGGGCAATTAATTGGAGTCGCGCCCGTCAGCCACGACCTCCCAATGGACCCCCATCACCCCATGGCTGGCTGAAAGTGTTGATTTGTGAGCGGAGGTGGCAAAAAAATAAAAAATGAAAACATCACCACCGTACGTCACTATCATGAAAGACACCCTCGCTAATAAGATGGCCCCACAGATCTGTCCGAGTCTGTGATGGTCGATCAATTTATCGCCGGTCTGTTAAATTGACTGTGACCTCGCCATCCATCCGAGCCGGTGAGCCTTATAGTTGTCATGCGTGATGTAGCGCGCCACTATTGAGTTGCTACAACCCTCCGGTCCTGACCGATGCTCGGCTGATGTCCATCAGTAGGCACGTATAGCCACCCCGTAGCCGGAGCCACACAAGGCTGACATATCCAAATGGGGAGACACAGGACCGCACTGCGTCCCGTCTTCTGGTCATAAAGCCCACCATGGATACCTCGCGTTTGTGTGTGCGCGTTGTGGGTTGCATTGATTTGAGCAATAAAAACAGCCATAAATTTCTCTATCTTTCAATAATTAGCTACGAACCGCATGACGTCGAGAGTGTGTGTGTGTGTGTGTGTTGGGAATCAAAACAAGTCGCACGCGTTGTGATACCGGCAGGATCGACGCCATTTTCCCTCAAGCCCTCCTGCGGCCACCTTTTATTTTCTTGGAAGTCGGCCCGGGTCTAGATGGAGATGGAAAGATCTCGAAGGCGTCGGTTTGATCGCAGACAGGAATACAAACCCAAAGGTTCCCCAAATTAGTCCCCAAACGTTTGCCTTTTATGATGTGTGAGGTCTCAACATAATACTTTTTTCCACCTTTCTTGCAACGGGCGCGTTATCAACACTAACCGAACCGTCCAAAGAAAAAAAAAGCGTTTCAACCGGACTTCCCAAGGATGCGTGTTTCATCCGATCCCCAAATCAAAATGATTGAATGCAAAAAGTGAATGAATAAATAAATAAACTTGTACGTTTACTCGTTTCGGAAAACGCAAAAGTTGTTAAAACGCTTGCCAAATGTTGGTTCGCCGTAAATTATGTATTAATTAGCAACATGTTTTGATGATGTTGTCGAGCACCGCCCGTGTGTTGGTGTGTTCCGCTCGAGTTAGTTTGTGTGCTTGTGTGACTTCCAAGGCGATGGGGCGGAAGACTTGTGGAAGGAAGAAGGAAGCGAATATAATCGAATATCGCCAATCGGCTACATTTATTTGCATTTCAATCGGAAAGGTACGAAAACTAATTTCAAACCGGAGTGTCGTTTTTATTTTTCCTTTTCGGAGCCACAATTTTTCCCTCCTTTCGGTCGCACGAAAGCGTCGAGGACAGACGGCTGCGCCCGCGACCCGTCGTCTCGGACGTTTAATCGCTTCTAGCGGTGAATAATTTATTGGATCCATCAATTTGCGTGATGCCCTCCCCGTGTCCCGAATATGGCCGCTGACCGGTCGTCGTCGTCGTGGTGGTGCTGATTTTATGACTTAACAATTCGTTAACATTCTCCAAAACCGATGTCCTCGGCCCGGCCCGCTGACACGGTGTCGCCGTGCGCGCTCTCCCGCTCGCTGTGGGGTCTTCCTTCCGATGGGGAGGGGGTTGGTGTTTTCGCTTCACTTTTATTGTGAGGGAGCAATAGGACGGACCCCCGGCGACGATTTTTCGAACGAGATTGATTGGGCCCCGGGGTGAGACATGAAACGGAAACACCGCACCGGCCGAACAGTGTTAAGCGCAACACTTGCGCGAAATTAACTCTAGCACACTATCTCATCCAGTTTTTCCTTTTTGTTGGTATTCAACTTTTGTCTGTCCGGCGAGCACGCGAACCACCCGTAAAACACAACACAAATCCATTCGCGGCTTCGCCTTTCCGGAGGGATTCTTGATGGGCGTCGCGTATTTGATGGAGGAGAATTAAAGGAAACGTTTGGTTTTTTCTCTCACTTTTTTGCACTCCGCTCCTTGCGGAAAACTAACGACGAGCAGAAATGAAGAAATCAAACAATCAGTCTTTCGTCCGTGCATTCCGGTCCGAAGGCTGCAATACTCCGGTATTGTTATTAATTGCGTGCTGCTTCAATTTTCCGAAGAAGGAAAAAAAAACACCGGAAATATGGTCGAAATGGAATGGCCCCGTCCATTCCCGCCTCACATTCGCACTGGCTTTCTCTCTTCCCTGGGCCTTCCCGGCGTTAATGAGGCTGGAGGGAAAAGTGTACAAAACATTCAATTATCCTCCCTGCCAGGTTTCGCTGGGCCGCCCGATTTAGCGCTTTACGGAGGATTGCGTACCAATCGGTTCATTTTCACTTCCCCTCTCTTGTGGCAGGGATCGAACGGTGGTCTGTGTTCGTGACAGAAGATGATATTGGCCACCGTGAGTTTGTTCGCCGGTGGTGATAATAGAGGGAAACATTAGGAGTTCTTTATCTCTATGAAAATCATGATCGGAAGTTCAATTTTTCTGTCAACCATAACATTTCGTTAACCATTAACAGCGACCAAGCTTATTGATAATTTTAATGACTATTTTTTTAAAAATAGAATAACTCTATAGAAAACCTTTACAGAAACATCAAAATGGATTGAAAGGCGGACTGAAAAATCTTTCCTTGGGCTTGATTTTTTCCAGCACTGTATCGATATTTTCTCGTTGTCCGGTGATTCGAAGTTCAAAACGGTGAAGTTGAACACTTTCTTTGCCCTATAGTTAAATCAGTGCCCGAGACTGGCTGGACGAGAGCTACTTTAAATCAATATTCCGTTCGTCCGCTCGTTGGCCACGCCGCTGGTGGGCTAATCGATCCGCCGATTCCGGATGACGATCCGCAAGTCGAATCGGTCGTTCTTTTTACGCGTCCGTTCTTTTGGGCCCATCCGAAGAAAGGCCCATCTTTAGGGCGCCTATTAGAAGGGGGGAGGTCTCTCCCGTCCGTTAGAAGTTCTTAAAAGCACTCGTTTAGCACGCGTTTTCCGCATGAGCGGACCGGGGGGAAAAGAATGGGGCGAGAACAAAGAGCAGCTAATGCGTGCCAACGTGCAGTCGTGGAAAGTTTGCTTAATCGCCTTTTCTTGAAGCGGTTGGCTCGCTCGGGAAGCTCGCCGATCAGGAGTGATTCCGTCTACCAATAATACGGGCAAATTGAGTCGAAAAAACCGTTTACGTAGTGGCCGAGCCGCCGAAGGAAATTGAAACGTGGGTTCCGTACACCTATTTAGAGTGATTTCACGGCGGTTCTAACCGCCCGGTGAAAAGGGCTAAACACTTTCGGACCGGATGCTGGCGTTTATGGATACCGTCTTTCGATCGATCAAGGCGTACAAAATCGACCCGGGCAGGGCCAACGGGTTCACGAATGACGTCGGCGATCCCACGTGCCATCATTTATGGGAGGTTTTTAGGTTCTACATCCCGGGCTGCATACTCATCGACGAACCTTCGCATAGGAAATATATTCGCACGATTCGAATTGGGTAATATCATTCAGGTTGAAGGTTCTTTTTGTTCTTTATCGTCATTCTTGTTTTTAATTTCCTTTACCGTTTAAACCGTTAACATTTAACCTGCAAATGTTTTGTAAGAGGAGTGAAACAACCGTTAGCTCCCATTGGGGAATGTGAAACGAAACCTAACGTATTCGAGAAACTATTTACAATCAATTGAAAATGTAATTAAAGCACTTGAGCTCCCATTTTTCCGGTACTAGAAAGAGAAAGTGATACCATTATCTACCCCTCAAGAAACCAGAACGAATATCTCATGACAAACACCAGTAGCAGAAATAAAAGAAAAAAAAACAAACGATGTCACCATCCAACCGTACCGGATCCGCGTTTGTCACCGACAGAATCATTTCGATGTCAGCAGCAATTATCGCATGTTTTTTCGGTTCCTCACTGTCGTTTCGTAGTAAAAAAGAAATAAGAAGGACCGACCGAGTACACGCACCGACGCACCAACAGTTTGGAGTGGAAGTGTGCATCCTGAGAAAGAAAAGAAAAAAGTCCCGCGAAACCAAACCCAACGATAAGCAGAAGCAAGAAGCAATTCTGGGCGCATTTTGCTGTGGTGCCGCTTCCAGCGAGATTTTCCTTGTGGGCGTCCTCCGCCGATGCGAGACGGTTCCCTTCCTGCCGCCTTCGTCGGGCTCGACTCGCCTTGCGGAAGGTGCCTTTGCTTGCACCGCGTTGCACTTTCGGTATCCTTCGCCTCGCGTTTCGGCCACGATCAATTTATTGTGAAACATAAAGTGGCGCCTAAAAAGCCATAAACTAAGTAACCGTAGAGCGGTACAGTACTCGAGCCGGCGATCGATGGGACGGGCGCCGTCTTCGGCGGGAACCGTTCGTCGCTTGCCAGGGTGACGACCGGGGTTGACGGAGGACGAGCATAATTCGGAAGGAACAACGAGAAGCACGCGGTCTCGTGACAAGGGAGCTGATCCCGTTTGCGTTCGGGGGGAAAATAACAACCAAAATTGGATGCTATCGGCCAGCACACGTCCCGAGCATGATACCGGGGATAGATTGAATGGCTGATAGCATTATACCACCAGGAAGGAGTGCGATCGTTCCATGTGGTTAGAAGGGGCTTTTATTCTGTCTCCAGGGGAAAAAGATTTCATCGCCCTCTCCATGGTCTACAAGCAGCTCGGAAAAGTTACTCCGGTGGTCTGGCTGAGACATCGAATAGAGCTATTTAAATATAATAAAAACCCATCTAAACAATCTTCGCTCTCGGAAATGTAACGATCAATCTTAATATCTTTCGATACTCCTTGGTAAAATGCCTCATTACTTTCTGAAAACATCTCCCACCTGACCCGCAGGAAGGGTAGGTGTCTACGTAATGTTATCGACGATGCACCTTGCCAACAATCGATCCTCAACGTTGATGAGCCACGGAGGAAACCACTCGAGATCGAATCCTACCAGTAGGCGAGTACGCTTCCAGAGCCTCAAGGCTCTACAGGACAGGACAGGTGACAATTGGGATTAAAACAAATCCAGCCCCTCTAACGATCGAGTCTCAAGGTGGCAGACCGAGGTACATTAGTCCTAGACGGCAGCGAACAGGCCTTCTTGTGGCTTTGAAGTGGCTGAAACAATGCAGTGCCTTCGAACTGCCCTCCGAAGGTTTACCCGCACGGATTTAGCCGCACGTGGGTCACCGAAGGTGTAATTGTTTTATTGCCTCGGTACTTGAGAGTTTGCGCCCTCGTTTTTGTTGTGGGATGTGCAGGATCGGGCATCTTGAGGCGACAAATGGTTACCTCTTTCGGGGCCTGCATTGGAACGGCCAGCAAGCAGGGACACACGTACGGCGGCCTTTCGGGGTAGAGTTTGTTCGGGTACGCTTTCCAATGAATCGAGTCCTGGCTGGGGAAGCCCCCATTCAACCGAAACTGGAGGCTGGGATTTCCAGATTTGGCATTCAATGCACGAAACTGTCTGTGACTCCTACCAGCACTTGAAACTGCGCACCTGCAGTGCCGTTCCTGGGGTGCAGGGTAGTGGAATGTGCCCTTCGATCAATTTCTTTTGTTCCTGGGTAAGAGTGTCGTAATTTCTTCCGAAGGTAGTTGTACTCTCGAACAATGTAGACTGAACGCGAAAAATCATGTAGAAGAGATAGGACAATTGTAGTAATGACGAATGATTTCGTAGCAAAATGTTTTAAGATTGTAGAGAAAATCGATGAAAAAACCCAATAGTATAATATAACGATAATTTCACAACAAGGACAGTGGATAATTCTACTAGATTCTGCATGATACACTCGCGTACGAAGGACACGATACGATAAGTCAAGATTGGATTTTTATTGGCTCATAAAGCAACGCTCCATGAATCAAGATGGTCTTGAAAATGAAGTGTCAAATAAACAGTGTCATGAAAGACTCCCTATCTTTACCGCCACCATAAAGAGGTATCGTTTTAATTCGCCGGACCTTAATACATCCGATCGGTGCGACACGCTACAACGATCAGCCACGATCAATGTGATATAAAATGTAATTCATCATAATTATACCGATCCCCTGCATCCCTTACCGGTGCAACGCCACCCCCCAACAGCCCCCATCCAACACATAGGGGGGCTGCTGAGCTGAGACTGCCCAAGAACATGCCATCATTCACGCCATTACGTTTTCGTTTCGGCTGGACACCACACCGTCCACTCGATCGTCCACCTCAAGCCGTTGCAGTGCAGCCTATTCGAATGCAGCCGCACCAACACACCAAGCTGCACTCTTGGAACAGGTTTTCCACCCCTCGCTCGCTCGCTAGGTGCGCTTTTCAGTAGGCGGAGCCAAAAGGAGCGAATTAATCATGTTGAGGATTGCTGCATATGTTGCATCGCGCTGTCCGCTTCGTAACCAACCAACCATAGCCGTCTGTCGTCGTCTGTCGGAGCGGACGGAGCGGAGAAAAGCGAAGGGAAAAAGACACGCAAGCGAAAACGAAAATCTAAAAACCACTTCATGCTGCTTGAGCTGCACAATACACAAGCAAAGGCATGCGGCCGGGGTGTATTTGTTTGTTTTTCGTTCCTGCGTGCCCTCTCAAGCCTCCGTTTTCCGTTGTACCGACCGCTAGGGGTTGCTCTATCATGGTGTGTGTAGACATGCCGAGTGCCGTGCTGGTGTGAATGCTGAAGGAAGCGCTTGAACGAAGAAAACTGGTTTTTCCGACCGATCCGATTCGCTCGCCCTTACCAGTGTGAGTAGTTTTAAAACGGCTCAACACACACACACTCACACACATATACTGGCACGTGTACCCAGCGAGGCTCTGCCCAAGCTGAGCAGGCTGATGTTTGTTTTGAACGAAACCAGTTATCGAGCGAACTTGGAAGCGAACGGTTGTGCGATTTTGGTCGAGCTTCTTCGATTTTTTTTTCTCTCGTCAATCACAAGTGAGAAGCAGAGCCGTGAGTTGTGAGAAGGAGTTGATCATATTGAACCCCGACGATCATTGCATGATCTGATGTTGACGGATTTAAGTGTGTGAGGAACATATTCTCGAAACAAAAAAAAAGCAAGTGCAGTGTTCGTTGCAACAATCCCTTCGGATGCAGTTGCAGTAGCGTCGGTGAAGACTTACTAGTGCAAAAACAAGAAGAAAAAAACACAAACAGGACACATAAACCCTTCGTGGCAAGGATTGAAGTGCACGGGCGAAGTTTTACAAGTGTTTTTACAATCGTCCCGTTTTGACGGATTTTGAGTGCATAACAACCAACACAATGACCGCCGATCTAATGGATTTACGGATGCACCATCACATTGCGCTGCAGACCGAGTTCTACCGCCATCAGATGCAGATGCAACGCTTGCCAGGTAGGTCCGCAACTGGGTGGAGGGATTGGGTAGGGAATGGAATTGATACATCGGGTTGATTGACAAGGGGGGAAGAAGGATGGAATTGATCGTTAATTTTTCCACACTGGAAATGTCACATTTCACACAAGCGTTCCTGACAGCAGGTCAGCATCGCACGGCCACGAAGGGCTGGCCAATTTTTCGTGGTGAAAAAAACGGCGAAACATGTTGTGGGAAGAATAAAATAGAATCACCGTTTCCGTTCGAACCGTGCGCCTTACTTAAGCCATCAATCATGAGGTTGTCCGTTTCCCGACGGCATTAGACTTTTTCTGCCAGCCTTCGTACTTGGCGCTTAGTACGAAGGCTTTGGAATCTGTTGGAAGCATAATTCCAACACATAGAAGTGGGATGTTTTTCCCCTTTTCTTGGATTCACGAATACCCGACGGAGTTTGATCGATAAGGGATACTTTTTTATAGAGAAACTTCAGACGCCGTTAGAATCCTGATTCACCGTTTTCGAATTAATGTACACTCCCTCCACGTACACACACACATCAAATAGCAAGTGTGAACATCAATTAGCGATGATTTGTGTTGTTTTGTGTGTTTCAATTATGTTATCAAAATGAGCAATGTTACTGCTATCTAGAATCAGTCATGGGTATTAAATTTCGCAGTTTTCGTTCCGAAGAAACGCTTCCCCGAGTTCCTTGTTTGAACTCATCAACACTTTGGTTCCCTCCAGCCGTGTCCGGTGCGATGGAGAAATGCGCGGTAGCCGGCATAACAAGCGTACCGAATCGGGAAAATAATGACGTAAATATCATAATCATTAGCACCACGGAGGAAAGCCTTACGAACACACGAGAAGGGGTGTTCATCGAAGCGTCTTTTTTCTTCTTTTTGGTGTGAGGAATGTCTCTCTATTTCTCTGCTTCTCCCCTATCTTCCTGTGTTTTCTTTCGGTGTATTGTTTTCTGGCACAAATAAACAAATCAAACTGTGAAATGAGCCACTATGCAACGGGTAGCATCCGAAGAAGAGTTGTTTTCACGTGTTTGGCGATCTTCAACTCCGTGAAAAGGACTCTGGCGGCCAAGAAAAAAAAAATAACTAACCCATACTAATTGTCCAACGTTCGTTTTTTCAATTTAATTCTTTCTCAGATCCGTACCCGGCGATGCTACCGGTTCCACCGCCGAGGCCGCTGATGATTCCGCCACGCTACAACGCCCTGCCGGATGTGGACATCAAGCTGCAGAACCGCGACCTCTGGAGTCAGTTCCACAAGATCGGCACCGAGATGATCATCACCAAGAGTGGCCGGTAAGTTTCCTCCCAAGGGCCTAGCAGGTCCGTAGAGAAGTGAAATTTTTCTCCCGTCTCGACATGACTGACCGGAGCGGGCGTCCGAATTCGGTGGCGCCAAACTTTACAACCTACCCAAGACAACCTTGACCCTGCGAAGTCTATCACCGGCGACCATTGCATCGGGCCCTAGGAACCCTGCCGAGTGTGGACAGCTCAGGAAGGGACCACTTCAAAGTTGCACTTGGCGTTGCAGTAAAACTCTAGCTGTCACTTCCTTCATTTTTCCCTTTTTGCTGCAGTCGACGCACTTTTCC
Organism: Anopheles plumbeus; assembly: GCA_034621735.1. NCBI lineage: Eukaryota > Metazoa > Arthropoda > Insecta > Diptera > Culicidae > Anopheles > Anopheles plumbeus. Next base: position 14,456,732 of record JAOEFI010000006.1, read on the forward strand.
CATGCTCCAGCTCTCTCTCGCTGTCTCTCTTCCACTCTCGTTTCTAACGTAGCAGGCTCTTTCGGCACACTGCCGCCAGTGCCAGGCGTGTTGGCTCGTTTCTTCACGGGATATTACAGAGACAATAATCATAATTCTTACGTCTTTTCCGTCCGTTTCTTTCTCGTGGAAAAAAAGGAGAGAACGAACTCAAACGCTGATTGCGTCGGGTTAGGGTGTGAAGCTGGGTTGCTTCTAAAAGTCGATCTCGTCCTCGCCCGCTCTCCCACTTCCCTCTGTGCCGGCTTCACACTTTTTCGGGGGTTTGGATGTGTTTTATTACTGCCCTTCTTCCTTTGTTTTAGCACACTCATAAAACGCACAAACTATCCGAAGGGTTTTCTTTTCGAAATTTCGGTTGGATTTAGTTTGTTTAGTGTGTTTTGAACTGTCGGCCCTGTGTCCAGACGGACGGTGCTCTGGTTTGCATTTTATTCCGGTACTCCTCGCTCCCACTCCCGTCCAGAATTATGTTTGTCCAGCAAAACGCCAACGACGCCCGTAGAATTGCACCGTCTGCTCCGAATACAGCGTGCCGCCAGCCCAAAGGGAAACCAGTCCGAACGCGCCTTCCGCCCTGGCGCCAACGTACTGTTTGCCTCGACCATCTTCGTTGACGTCTTCGAGACGTCGCTCCTTTTTGGAGTTTGTTTTAGCTGCTCCGTTCTCGTTCTTGTTCTTGAATTCGTTCTTGCGAATATTCTGCAATGCTTATGTTGGCAACAAATTGGTGGTCTATTTTTGGTGGGCCAAGAATTAGGGGTAAGAACACTTTTCACTTTCACAAAAACAAAAATGTACACATCGTTCATCATATTTTGAAAAAGTATTTGACGACATGAAACATGGTTTTACAAGAAGGTGGACTCAATTTTCATTCAAACGCCACCTCAATGACCTCTAAACCAGTGTTGTCTTGTGACTTAGCACACTGGCTGTTAAAACAAAAACACCGTACAACAATCAGTTTATCAGAACGGCATCTGTACCACAACTCCCAAAG
>JAOEFI010000006.1:14463826-14474688 GCA_034621735.1 Anopheles plumbeus
ACTTCGACAACGGCCGTACCGAAACAGGCCGGGATTTCGGAAGGCTCCCGGCAGCACAGCGAGGTGAATTTAATTAGAAATTTTACGAATATTATTCGACGGTTAGCGACGCACTGGCATTTTCGGCAGGATTTCGCAGCCCTTGCGCCGGTGGCCGGGAAATCATTTATGCGAACCACGCCCGCTGGTTCGCGTTGGAGAAAAATTTCTCAGGAAATTCGTCTGGGGAATTTGGTGTGCTTCGCCGTATCCGCGTTCGCTCAGGTTGCTCCGTTTTTCGGTGTCCATTTTAAAACTTTTCTTTGCCTTCGGTGTCCTCTTTAACTTTCCGTGGCTGCAGTCGCGTTTCTACGAATTTCGCGCTACGACCCGTGGCTCATCAGTTATGTTGGCCAAAGGTTCAGTTGACGCTATACTCGACCAGGGAGCACCCACTTAAGAGCGTCCTAAGCGGACGTCCCCTACTCTCGAACGGAAGGTGCGTGAGTTTCTTCACGTGCTCTGTTCACTATCAGAATGTTGAGTTTTGGATTTTGCCAGTTTTGGTGTCGATAAGTTCCCCAAAGTTCCGGGCAAACGGACAACGGAGGTCTGTTTTGTCTTTCCGACTCGATGGGGCCGACGAAGGAGTGGGCCTTCTTGAACCCTGACGTCCAATCCATCATTAATCAATCTCGACGCTTCAAAATCTCAGCAACTACGTTACGCACTCGGCGATGTGCTGAAGTGTTCGGGAGTTAGAGAGGCCAGCCTCCACCGGCTGCGGTTTGCTCGAGAGGTAAACCTCTTCCCCTTTCGCACCTCAAGGGCTCTTGGGAGATGTTTTTTTTTTTTTTGAAGCCTCACAGCCCCAACTCCAGTGGAAAAACCGAGGGTAACAATCGCACCAGTAACTGCTCCGCCCGGCACTCCGTTTCGGCAGACGCGGAACGAATTCCTCCGAGCGGATTGGTTTTTGCCTCTTTTCGAGTGCAACGCGTCTGTTCAAATAGGAAAAATAAATTTACCAATCGTACGCCATGTACACGTTATTGTTTACATGCCGTTGATCCTGGCTTATGGGGAAAGGGAATGGATTCCTCCGTGTGAGCATCGGTCGTTTCTGTTGACTTTTTCAATAACGATCACGAGAATGAACGAGAAAGGAGCATCCAAAATAAGTATAGGAAGAATAGGCTGCGGAGCCCACAGAAATGCTCACAGATTCTGTGTGTGTGTGTGTCGACGTCGCCACCGTAGAACCTCAAACAACGATGTATCAACTTTCACAAACAATTCGAATTTTGACACTCACCTTCGATTTCCTCCGTCTGGCAAGTTCTGGTAGTCTAGGGAACGGCAGGCTACCCCAACGCTTGCTTCGTCGATTTACACGAGACGCTACGAGAGGTGTCAAATATCGTGCTTTTACCCTATTTCTCCGGTTGATTAACGGGGCCGCGTTTCGAGGTTCGTTTCCTATTAGTTCGAAACGAAAACGCCCTCTGGAAGGGTTAGAATATGATTCATTTTCTGTCGGATGTGCATTAGGAGATTTCTGAGGTCAGTTGAAGAAAAAAACTGATTTTAAACTTTCCGGAATAAATAGTTGAACTTCAAGTGGGTTTAGATCATGTTTCAGACAATTCTAACAAAAGGTTTAAAGGCTTTGTGAGTTGTCCATACCAAACAAACCATGATTTTCTTCACTTTTCAGAGAGAACAACATTTCCGTCGCGTTTGGTTACCTCAGAACAGAAGAAAGTACACGTTGTGATTACGTTTCAAAATATCTTTTCACCTTCAAGATCAAATAGAAATCCATTAGTTTCGATCGCGAGTGGTAAACAACAGCCCTCCAAATATTAGTCGCCACGGCCCTCCCGTCGAACAACAACACCAGCACCATCACCGTTGGCGGCTAATTTAACACCTCGCAAAGGGCTTCTAGGGTCTAGGCAGCATTGCGCTTCCTGCGAGCCAACATCTGATACGTCGATGGCTATATAGACAAAGCCGTTGTCGAGGAGGCCTCCCTGGGCGGTTGTTCGCCTTCCGTCTGTTCCATGACGCGCTCTGCAGCGACAAAGCGAACATGGGCTAACGTTTAAGTCGCGTGTAAGTGATACGATCTTCAGGGAGACCGAAATACAAAAAAAATCATTCCAGGACGATTCGTGCCACCGAGATAAGACAAAGCCTGAGCAAAACTGTAGCAAAACCGTTCGGTTTTCCTGTTTCCCCTTATCCTGTCGATGGCCACTTAGGTCCCCGTTGGGAGACTGGTCCGGCTGGCGCACGGGCCCACTAACAATGTTGCGGTCGCCGGCAGATGTTCGCACGCAGACCGGCAACAGTTGGAGCTCGAGGGAAGGTCAGATTCGTCCAGCGCCGGCGACACGAAAGCTTATGCTCATGCGGAGGATGAAAAGATAGCCGGCCAGCATGCACACTCACACAAGCGTGCCAGCGGGAATACGAACCCTCCTCACGAGCGGGCATGTTTGTTTTAGAAATTGCTCGATCTCGGGGTCCCTTTATTTGCCACGAATCCTCGCGATGGGATGAAACTTGTTATTAGTTTTCTTGATGAAAAAAGAAAAGAAGAAAAAACTGTTCGTGTGAATGTTTGTCGACGGGTGCCGCCATGGCAGGTGCCCACCGGAAAAAGAAACCACTAATGGACGCGATCCTTGAGCGAAAAAGGCCAAAAAACCCGGGACCGTGAGGCTAATGACGAGGAGTGAAAATGGCGACTCATTTTCGGGTTTTTTGTTCTTGAGCATTTATAAGATCCGGCTTTCTTACTCGTCCGCAGCCATTATCGGTTTCGATCGAAGGGCTCGATCGTGTTCGATCGACCCCGGCATGAGAAAATTTATTTCCATTGATTAACTGACAGTGATTTCAGTTCTTAAAGGTTGATCGATAGTTATAAGCACTGATGTTTAAACTAATAGAAAGACGAATTATGCTTCCTTGAATATTATTTCAACAATCTTAAGTTATTTGGATAGCGGAGTCATTTACAAGTCTATAACACGAGGTATAAATATATTTAGTAGCATTCATGTTACTTCTTATTATGACGGGTGTTTTCAGTGACAAGTTTATTTAATTTACCCTCTGAAGATCACTTCGAATCAGGGATCATATCGGACCAGTTTGTCAAGACTTTTAAAGTTTCTCTTCAAAACAAACTCTCTTTGATCATTTCGCGTTAAAAAAAACAGTTTCCATAGTGTGGTTTAAAGCATGTCCGAAAAATGGTTTTTTCGAATGAAGAAAAAACAAAATGAAATTAAACAGCGTTGTTCGATGCACGAAAATTCAAGTTTTCATGACTTTATTCTCGCTTATTCGCATCGCTTGGTTGATGGATGTGTGGTTTGACTCTCTCTGTCCAAATTCGTCTCTTCTGTGGTTGACTCCGATTCGGTGGCACCATCTCACCAATTTTCCAACCAGTCCAGGGGCAAGTTTTGAGCAGATCCAGTTTGATGGAGACAGTGTCTGAAATGTGGTAATAAAATTCTTTGAGTGATCGTAATGAATATTAAATTGCAACGCGCCATTTATTCGAGACGCGACAGTTTTGCCATGTTCGATAGTCGAGGATTGTACGCAATTTCCTTCTCTTTTTATAACATATTTTTTTCATGTCCTGCCATATTAGATCATTCTCCACCTGCCAGCGGCGGTCGAAAGCCCGTACGAACGAGTTTCGAACGGGAGGTCCACCATCCTGGTCTCGCTTGCTTCTGGTTTGGTTTTCGTTACATTTGGTTACATTTTCGCTACTTTTCATTGGGGTATTCGATTATGTTGAAGCACCCGAGTAAGACGTACCGTTTTTCTTGGGCGCAGTTAATCAATATGCAGCATTAAACCGAATTTGCGCTGGTGTTTTTGTGGCTTCATTATTTAGTGGAAACGCTGCATAACAGGCCGAAAACATACGCTATTGGAGAGGTTTTTCTTTTTTAAATATTGCTTATAATGTTACCTTGAACAACTTAAAAATATGCTGTTGACATTCCTCACCTTCATCTCTTTCTGGGAAATAATAATTCTCCTGATAAAGTGACCAACGATCCTTGTTGCATTTTTTTTTTGCAGCCCAACATGCTCGCTAATTTCACCGCACTTTCCCGGTGTCGGGAATGTTCCCAGATGCCTCGCGCGAATGTCGGCGAATTAATGCAACGCGCAATGTGAGAGAACCTGTTGCGAATTAATCAATTACACTGATCGATCGAATGTGTCCCGCGCAGCTACGGGGCGGTCGGGGGCTGGTGTCGATACCAACGAAGGGCCGAAGGGCAACAAGGGCAAGCGTCCCCTGAGAGCAAATGGGATGGAAAAAGTGGTACGCGCCGTCCCGAGATTGACGAGTTCTGGCGAGTGTGCAAAGTGAGCATTGATGTTGCAAGTAAATAAATATCCTGTAGAAAAAAAGGAATCGAGCGGAATCAACCAACACTCCGAACAGGGCGAAGAGAAGTGAGGTGAAGTGTGTGCTATGCAGCACCAATGCACACTGGCGGTGCAATTGCAGCGAAAGCCCCAGGGAACGGTGGCGATACTTGAGCTGGGAAAATTTACGCGATTGGATTCCGAAGCGAAGAAAAAAGCATTGGAAGATCGCACCGATTGCTCCGAATCACCCGCGGGTTCGCAGGTCCCTTCGGATCGCTGCGAGAAAAAGCGACTCCCAGGAGGGAGCAAAGGCGACGGGAACGGGAACGTCCAGAGCTTCAATGAGAGACAGCTTCGGGGCAGTAGTAGAGAATACAGAAAAAGCTAGTCAACCATGTCCCCGGAGGACGCCTCTTAGCTCCTTAAGTTACTCATAAAATATGCTTCCAACTTCTCTTTTCCATTTTCCTTGTTTTCAAGTAGCATTTCCTTGCTCTTTGGTCTGATTTCTTCAAGTACCCATTTATGACCTGCTCGTAAAAGTCTAAGTACCGAAGCGTAAACAAATCTTCCTCCTTCCCAGCCGACGTCAACTCGAGGCGCAAGTTTTTTCGCATTTACTTCGCCAAAACCTCCTCGGGCCCCTCCCGCGTGGTAAGCCGTCTGCATCAGGTAGATGATGGCACGAATCTAGGGCCCATCTGCCGGCCCTTTGCTTGGAGTGTGCGAGCAGACATCGCCCATTTCTTGCGCTTCCTTCCACCGCATGCCAGGGACGCTTAATCGTCTTAAATAATTTCATTAACATTCTTCGTCCTGGGGCAACTTTGGCCACCCACCGGCCCAGTATCGACGGCTCGTCACCGCCGGACGAAGATCCTTTTCCTGAGGGCCCTTCAATCCGATCCCGCCCTGTCGCTGGCGGCAGCCGACAGTAATAAGCGATGGCGGCAGACATCTTATGCTAATTATTATATTGCACCCCGTTAGCCCGCTGCCGATTTGGGTTTGCTGAAGGTGATGGAACAGAGAGAGAGAGAGAGAGAGAGAGAGAAAGAGAGAGAGAGAGAGAAACAGAGTGTCCGAGAGTGGTCTGCGCGACCTAGATAAGGGTTCCTGTACACCTCGAATGGAGGACATTCTTTCCTTCACCAAGGTCCTTGTCCGACGGGGTGAAAACTGGGTCTGGAAAAGGTGCGGACCACCTTTCGATTTCGATGGATTAGGAAACGGATTTGAATCCGTTGTTTACTCAAGCGATCGTCTTAAGACGCCAGCCAAACCGAACAGCGAAAGGATTAGCCATGTGTCGTGTGTGGTTTAGAAGTTCTCTCTGTTTTCAAACGACGCCATCTAAACCAGGATGCGGTAAAGGTGATGAGGATCGGCTCTCAGAAAGAAGCGGCATAAGCACAACTGTGAGCCTGATGATGATTTACGATCGTACCGTTTGAAAATTGTGTTGTAACGTAATTTTATACAATGAAGAAATTACTTAGTGGTTATAAAACTGTCACGCCTTATGGTGGTAGGCAATGCTTTCGTGTTGCAATTTTCCCCTTTCAAAACGGTCGAAAGTATCATTAGGAATGTTATATTGGGCGAACCATATTATTGTGGGCTACATGCAGTAAATTTCAGTTTCTGTTTAATATATTTTAATACTTTGGATTTGTTAACAAAATCTATAAAAAGTTATTCAATTTGATGTCGAACGGATACAAGTTGGACAACAATCTCTGTGAGGTGTAAAATTCGACTTATCTCAAGCAATAAAGAGCCATAATACAATAAAGCGAACAAAGCGAACGAACCCACAAACATCGCCATGTTCTGCAATTTAATTTATTCGTCTGTGTCCCGCGCGTTTTTAATTGATTATGATGTAGCTCGGATGGACACCAGGCAACGCCATAAAGGAGAGACAGGGCACAAATAAAAAACAGTCACATTTTTAAATGCCATCGCCGTTTCCACAGTCAAATGGGCCTCGTGACACCTGCAGCACGTTTTCGTGAATCATCTGAACCGGTGAGGCATGTCCTCGACGAACGACGACGGCGACGATGAAGACGACGATGCTGATAATGTTCCGGGCGAGTGTTAAAATTTTAGCACACAATAAAAAATCAGTTGTGTTGTGTGCTGCGTTTGTCTCGGGGTTGTCTGTTTGGAGGTGGCCCCGAAAGGGGATCGGTTCAAGGCGAGACGAAGATGACCTAACGCATCATCATCGTCGGCGTTGCTCGCGGAACGTCATAATCATCTTCATGCAATCACACCCTACAGATTCGGAGATTAAGCGCGCAAACATCATCGCCGGTTGCTAAGGGAGTGTGAGAGAGATAGAGAGAATGTGGCATGAGGTAGGGAGGAGAAATGAAACATTTTTTAATCAACTCATAGTGGAAAAGTTTTCCGCTGGTCGCTGGTCATAAGACGAAAAACGGATATGGGTTTTATTAGCAATTAGTTTACTCTTGTCGTGAGGCTTTTCACGAAACTAGAATATTTTAGAAGAAGGAAGACGATTATCAATTCTACAAAATAAAACTTATGATGCAAGCAAACAAAAGGTTACAGCGTTTTATTCTTATCCCTGTTGTACATTTGTTGACGAGTTTGACACAAATGGTTGATACCAGAAATTGGCACGCCAGTCTTGGAAGTGTATTTCAAAAAAGTATGTCCTTTTCTTTGCACACTCATCCCCCAACACCTAAATCGGTGTGCGATGATTTTATCCCCGTTTTCGCCCCATCGCTGCGAGTCACGCCACCGCGAAACGCGAAATGTAATTATCATTTACGATCGAGCCGTCCTTTTACGACTCTTCAGTCGGCGCAAAGCCGGTCCATCGCGGGCTGGCGGGAATGCGTTCCGAGCAGCTTTGGCGACCGCTCGCGACCGCTCGCCTACAGCTAATATGGTTGATGATTGATTTTATGGCCACCGGATAATTTATAATTCATTTAACGTCGGCCCGTTTCCGATCGCCGATCGCCGCGATCGAGGTGACGCGATCGTGTCCACCGTCCGGCGAAATTAATTTCCTGATTCGTACCGTGGCCGAGTCGATGCGTACGCCAAAAAAAAAAGGACTCCACTCCCTTCTCCTTGTAGAAATATTTTGTATCACCTCTCGGGCGGAGTGAGCCGCTGGGGCTCGATTTTCTCGATCGACCGCAGATGGTGTCTCTTAGTAGAGACGTGAAATGCACAGTTGTCAAACTCAACAACTCAAACACTCCGAAGGGAGAAGGATCGCCATAGTTTTATCCGTTGCTAAATTAGGAACATTTGATTTGCAGCAGCCAACACCAAAGCGGGCCGGGTGTGGAACGACTTCGGCGTCGATCACCATGTTGGAAAGCGTGGGAAATATTTGTCACCAATCGTCATTTGGCGTTCGGGAAAGCTAACCCTTTGGGGAGTTATTTTAATTTCCATGCTCCAAGGAGTATTGTCGTACGGAAAACACCTTGCAAAACGGGACAACGATTGTACAACGCATCGAGCACAAATTAGGCCTCGCATTCAAGGGTTGACGAGTTTTCGCAGTATTCCGTCCGATGCCAACTTGGATGGAAATGTTAGTTAGCAATTAAACGAACTTGGTTAAAGCTACCCTAAGTGCAGCACTCATCGACACGACCACACCGATTTGAGGATATGCCCATTAGCGATTTCACTAATTGGTTCCTCTTTCCTTCTCTCTCTCTATCTCTCTCTCGCGCCCTCCCTCGTTCCGGTGGAGCCCAGCGCTTGGAGCATGTGGAAAACTCTGCCACAAATGCCAGCGATTAGTCTGAATTCCGATGCACCGGTCCCGTATCGGACGATTTACGCTTGAATGAACCCTCAAGACGATCAGTTTACTCTAAACTACGAGTATCGTCGGGTCCCTTGCCTTACGGGCCTCTGAAGGTTTGCAACAAAGTGCATCCGTGTCGAAATGTGCCAACGTCAACGTCACAGTGTCCGAGGGACTGGCTCGGTCCCGGTTGACCCAACTGGAGGCTCTTCGGAAGGACACAACCTTCCCCGGGGAGGGGCTGAAAAGTAAGCGAATCCGGATAGCAAAAAAACAAAAAAAAAGAGACAACTCGACCGATCGAACCGATGCGACGGAACGGACGATCGCATCCGCATCAAAAGCGCCCCGAAGAGGACGGATTAACAAGGCGGCCAACCGGCCAACATCAAAGGGGCACGCCGACAGGCCGCGTGTTAAATTATTCAATCACCTTTTTATATCTTCACCCCCAGTTCGAAAGCCCAAATGCCGAACGGACCGAACTTGAACGTACTGTGAAGTTGATTGTCAAAAGCCATAGGTAGAAAAAGAGAGAAGATAGACAGGGATAGAGAGAGAGAGAGAGAGAGAGAGAGAGAGAGAGAAAAGGGAGAGAAAGAGAGTGGGGCAAAAAGATGAAAAATCCGTGTTAGTGTTTCGTTGTCGAGTTTTGGGGACTTTAACGATCAGCCTTATCTTTCGAAGACTCCTTCAACTTATTCGTCAACATCTCGTGGGAGCAGCGCAGGACTCATCATAGCGCGTGATGCTGTATGTATCATTTTCTTGGGATAATGTTTGGTCTTTCAATGCTCACCATGATTCTATCTAAGTATCATCGATTCTTTTCTTAAGCCATCGAAATGAAAATAGCAATAGTAGTGACGCTTCCAACCGGATGTCTTGAAAACAGTACGATGTATGAAATGTATGAAACAACTTTGAAGAACATTTCTAATAATTTTATCATTTTAGTTTAATCATTCCAATACATTGCAACAGCATGCAAGTGCTCGCTTCATTCATAAAAGACAGCCCTGTTCCGAGGGATGTTTTCGGGAAACGACAAAATGAGCTTAACCCAAGATCTTCACCGAGCTCACCTCCATCTGAAGCCACATCTAAATCGTCTTAGACATCCCGACAAAGATGCGCCAATCGCCCCAGAACCTATTGATGAGTGAACCAACTCCTGGTTCGTCGAACGCAAACGATCCGCGCCGCAGACTGCCCCGGATTCGGCCGACCCGGTCCGCCGTGTGTCGGAGATCTCGTGCGGCCCCGCGCGCATGCAGCCCCCGGGGTGACTTTCGTCTCCGGCAGCCTCGGCGTACCTGTCTCCCGGGGTCGTCCGGTAGCAGCATGAAAGGCCCCGCGCCGCAATATCAAACGATCTCCGAGCGCCGAGAGGGCTCCCGGGGTCGAGTGGAACGTATCCGACACGGCTCCGTGCCGTGGGCTCGGGAGTCACTCGAGCAGCAAGCGAAAGAATCGGCAGATTACCGACGCCAAAGGCGAGCCGAAAAGGCGGGAAGGTGCGGCTGAGGGTGCTCTTATGCTGCGGGTACTTCAACACTCGCACGCACCGAGCCGGCAAACCTGGCACGGCGGCTCCTTTTCGGCCAGTGCCGCCTTACCCGCCTCGCCCCTCGGTCCAGCACCGTTCGGCGGATTATCCGTCACGGGGATATGCGCGTGGCAATGTTCGCTCTTCTGTTTCGAATGCTTGAGATGAGTCGCTTCGGCGGCGGCGACGGCTTATAGTGTTGTAGGTAGATTGTCGTCGTTTGGGAACGGCCAGCCTGAGATTTATCATTGCTGCCTTAGAAGCGATACGATGAGCCACAGCATCAAGCCATTGATTAAGTTTTCAGGGTATATTTGTGGTATAATATTGTTACCTATTTCTTTTACATGGTTATGTTCTTTTCCGAAAAGGAGTTTAATACGAAACGATCGCCTGTGACAAGTTTAAATTAGGGTTTTGTTTATTGGCAACAGTTGCACCCGCTGCGGGTCCGTCTTCGCCTCCATTTTGTTCTACCATTCATTTAAACTAAACTGCATTTGTGCAAGCTTCAGCCTGCACGCAGCCAGCCGCTGGGACAGTCACCCAAATTCTCGAACTGTTCCTCCCACTGGTCCCGAAGCCTTGAACCCTTCAACACGGGGCGTGAACCACTCGGGCGCGCTCGAACCGCGGACCAAATAATAACCGGCATCAAAATCGGCCATTTCTGCACTCTACCTCCAGTGCGGCCCGGCTGACTCGGTCAGGCTTCGAGTTCATTTATTTATTAAAGGCACCGACCGTAAAACCGACCCCACGCTGAGCCGCCGAACCGTGCGCCAATCTAAACTGGTTCGCGAGCCGCCCGATTGGAGCGCTGCGAAGACGCGGAGATATTCGAAAGACACCTAAGCGACTTTGCCTCACTTCTTCGGCGCGTTCTTTGGGCGCGGCAATAAAACCGTCATCCGGCTGAAATGTTTCGCCTCCCTGTGAAGCTGGTCCCATTCATTTATCCCATTCATCCCCCCCCCCCCCCCCACACACACACTGGCGGGTTGCAGAAGCGGGGGGGCCGTTTCACCATTTCCGGTCCGAGCGATGCCGCACAGAACGAACGGACGGTCCACGCGCTCTTCGATCGCCTGTTTTCAATTA
>JAOEFI010000006.1:14474788-14494997 GCA_034621735.1 Anopheles plumbeus
GTTTCTTCTGCTTCATTCACCCGCCAAACTCGTTACCGCGATGATTAGCCGAAAAAACATGAATCGAAACAGCCAGACCGCTATTCATTTATTAGCACATAAATGATGAGCGCTCGGTGTTGATGGACCACCGCGATGATTTCTGGTGGCCCGAGCCTTCCTCCGCCCTCCACCACGCACCGTTCGTGATTATGTGGAAGATCCGCTCCGAGCGTTGGTTCTTAGCTTGCTTTAGTGGGCCGACATCTTGGGGACATCTTTTGCATAAAACTATAATGCGATGCTTGATTTTAATATCTCTGTTTTTGAAACGGTTTTTACATCTTTCTTCACCCTTTGCTATTATGATTCCTAATTTGTTCTGGTTCTTGCGTGACGATGAATATTCATGTTTGCCCCGACTGCTTGACAAAGATGTCTGAATTATTATTTTTCTACTTCAAAACCATTCATTCCGAACGTTTTCACAATGAGTTCCATCTTTAATATCGCTTTCTTCAATTCAAAACAAGTGGAAACTAAAATCTACACAACACCAAAAGTAGCTTAAACCTTTTTCCAAAGTCAAGTTACAAACGTGGTTCTTCTTCTCGATACTTTTAACATCTTCCATCGTCTAGGGGTCTTTAGCACCCCTTCTGCTTCGTACGTGCGGTATTCGTTCACAGGAAACAATTATAACACTCAACGATCTTACAGCCGAGAGAAAACGCTGAAACTGCTTTCTGATAGAGTCATTCCGGGGCTGGAATTGTTATGAAATTCAAACGACCCCAAACCCCGCCGAAGCATGCGCTGGTGCTGCTGGTGGTGAGCAATTTTCCGTTTCGTTGGCTTTCGACAAAACTGTTTTATCCTCCTTGTTTTTCTCTACTAGCTTCTCTCCCCCTGCGCGCATGAATTTTGATTCAGTTTTTTTTCAATGTTTTTGTTTTCAAGAACCCGAAAACCTTCGGCGAGTTTCACCATCAGTGTTAGAACTAGCCGTACCTTTCCCATCATCGGGAGGGGGGGATTTTCGAGCACGTTGAGCTTCGCGTCTGCCTGTGTCTGTTCCGTTGCCCACAGACGCGAAGATAGTGATCATAGCATAAAGCACACCTATTAGCGAAATAGACCGGGGGGCGTACCGTAGGGCAGCAGGGCGGACGGCAGCAGTGGTTAAAGTTACTTGTTTCCCTCGTTGCGAGTGCGGTGGTCTGGCCGGAATGCTTGCGGACCTCCCCAGGTGCTACTACCGTCGGTGCCCAAAATTGACCATTTCCGGCCTAACGGAGTGTGATTATTGGTCGATCGAGGCGATGGCCATACTTGCCCTCTTCACCGTGGAGACCGTTCCTAGACAAGTACCAAAGTGTCTTAGCGACAGGAATCAATTTATTTCACCTTCCATGGACATGATTTTTTGGAAAGTTCTCGTCTAGCTTCGTCCGTTGTTTGGAATCAAAAAGGGTTTTCTATCAAATGTCCACGCAACCGTCTGGGCCGGAAATTGAAAACGACAAAGACGCTCCCCCATTCGCGATGCCATTCGACAGCGTGATAAACTAATTATCAAAAAATAACCCTCCCCCCCCCCCACCTGGCCCCCATCACCTTTCTCCCTCGTTCGCCTCAAACTTCTCCACCCTCTTCACGATTTTATGGTCTCTAGTGGAACAGTTTTCGTACCGCTAAAAACTAGCCCTATCCACAAAGGCTCCACTGGCCGATGGATCATTCGACCGGTTTTTCCCCCAGGGGTGGCCTAGCGGTCCCTAATTTCCCCTGGGGGCCATCGGGTCCCTTGTGATGTGTTTCGGTTCGATTTAAAGTTGACCCATTGCCAATATGCGAGCCTTCTCGATCGATACGGAGACGGATCAGAATGAATATTAATTAAATGTGTTTCGGTTGAGGACGGTTTTATTTGTCGGAGGGGTGTTTTTCCTCCCTCCTCCTCTCCCCTCCCTCCCGATGAAGAAAAGGGTGCCCCTGCGGTGGGATTGGTTTCTAGCACTTTAATTTTCGTCCGGATAGAAGTTTAAGGCATACCCACGAAGAAGTTCGAAACTGGTTCCACCGGGAATTGTTGAATGAAGTCAAGTCTCCGGTGGAAGGAAAGACTGCCCAAAACAAGAAACGTGAGGCCCGCAGTGACCATCCGGAGGGTCGGATTCAGCTGAAAATTATTCACGGCAAAAAATGGGGAATGAAAAAGTGGAATCAAATCAGTCCGAGTGGACCACTCGTCCACTCGTCACCGCGTCGGCTAGATCGGCACCTATCGATTAGCTCCTTTTGTCCCACTCCGGTTCGCTGTCGAACCCGCAACGGATTCCCCTGGTGACGAAAGGTAACAGATACGCCGCGTGGTCCGGTCGGACCCGCGCACCTTGGCGGCTCGATTTCGTTTAATGCCTATCGGCTTCCCAATAAAAATCAGTGAATAATGTGTGAAGGTAACTTTTGACACCTCGTTTTCGAGTGCGCGCCTCTTACGGTGATCCCGGACCGGTCTCCTCGGGGCAACCTCGCTGGTGGGACCGTTTTTTCCCACGAATTTCCAAAGAAAATGGCCGCGTGTGGAGGGGATCGTTGGCTGTACACTCGGCGGCGGCTTCTTCGGGTCGGTTTCCGCCGCTACCGTTAATGCCGGTGACACGATTGCGCGCCGCTCGGTTTCGGGTTTGATTCTCGCTTCGTTCTCGCTTTCGTCTCGCTCGCCTTCCACGTCGATGTATCCGCCGCAAGGACGGACTTTAGGCGGTACTTACACGACGCTGGAACACGCAACAGTCGTTAACGGGTCGTGAAACTGATACAATCGGAAGATTTACCTCAATTTTCGACAGGATGACAATAAAAATGTGTTACCGGGCTGATGCGGACCGTTTCTTGAATCGTTCTGTTGCATTATTCTTCGTTCTGATTTTGTTGAAATTACCGTTTGCTAGCGGGGAAGAAAACATTTTAGAAACTAGCTGTTGAACTAATGAAGCAAGGATCAAAGGACACAATAACTTTCCTATTTTCGGGAGTTGATTCATTTGAATTCATTCTTATCATCATTTATAGACAGTATGTTTATCGTTTGAAAACAGTTTTTTCCAAACTGTTTTGTTTTCAATTTCTCTAACAAAAAATCAATCAAAAACAATTTATCTATGGCCCAGCATCAGGTAAATCTTTCAAACTTCACATCGATATTCAACACGAGAGTATTGTTGCAGCTCAGGGACCTCAAAATGCAAAGCTTACAAGCTATCATTTAAGACCCTTAAGCAATCTCCTTAGCGGTCGCCGTACGGCATGATCTCCTTCGGTGGCTCTGGTTGGCGTGGGCAGAACACGCAGAGAGAGAGAGCGAGAGATAGAGCCAGAGACGAAGACAGAGAGAGAGAGAGGAAGAGTGAGAAAGCTGAAGGAAAAGCACGACAAGAATGAAATGAATACGCTCGGAAGGAGCCACTCGAGCGTCGCTTTCTTTTCTACCGGCCCACAATGAGCGGCAGGGCTCATGAGAATGGGCAGACCCTACCGTAAGTCTCCCGAAGGAAGCCTTCTAATCTGCATTAAACTGGATTAAATTCTCGAATTAACATAATAATGCTATCTGGCTCCGTTTTCGAGTGGATTTCATTATTTCGAGACAAAATCCGACCCGCACTTGAAACAACGGGCCAGAAGCCCACTCGAGAAAAGCGCTTGAGGCAGAATGGTCTTGGAAGAAAGCGCACGGCCTTGATATCCTTTGTACGATTGCGGATGATCGGGTGCGCTCAATATCTGGTGCCAGCTACTGGTCTGGTCAGCAGCAAAGCAGCAGCACGCACGACAAGTGCACGCAAGCAGCTTAAGACCATCGTGGATGACAATTACTTGACAAATTCTAAGTCCTATTACGCCTAAGTGGCTCCGACCCGACGTAGGATGCAAAAAAATGCTCTGCATATCCTCCGCAAATAAAGGAAAATTCGGGTTCAGGTTCTGGTCTTTGCGCTGCCCAACTGATCCTTCGAGTGGTCGCTCTTCAAACGCATAGTGTCCTCAAGTGGTTGGCCTTTGTCGCGCAGGGCAAATATTTGCCCGCACAATGGACATCCAGAGTGGTCCAGCACAATGGTCTCGAGGGGTTGTAGGAGACTGAAAGGACTCATCTTCCTTCCCGACAGCGGCCAAGGATTCTACAATTGTTTCAATTTTTGAATAGAATTCACCCGAAAGCGGAGGGCCCGCAGTGGCCCATTTTGTTATCCTCCCAAAAAGACACACCTGATCTGCATCCACATGCACACATATAACAAGATGTATCATTTTAAAAGGATACTCCTGCCCACTAGCTGGCCCAGGATGTAGATTTCGTTGTACAAGACAGGCTTTTCGGATTGTTTGGAACAAAGAAGGAGAGGCTCATCTCATCTGTGCTACTCTAGTTGTAGTTTCGTTTACAGTTTTATTTAGTTATTCGCGATCCTTTGCCGGACCTTCTGAGGCATCTACACATTTGTCGCTACACAATACACCACAGGCACACAATAATACTTGCATTCTTTGAGGAGTACTCGACATGCGGAGGAGTTTGGTTTGTACAGAGGGATCCTCCAGGAGTATTTATGGGAGCATAAAGAGGCTGATGACTTTCGTCATTTAGTTTCTTTTTTACACTATCTGTATCGCTCTCTCACTCTCTCTCTCTCTCTCTCTCTCTCTCTATAAGGCACGACATTGTTCACAGGAGTTAAGGAGGAGCCTGGCTATGCTGCTAAAGCAACAAAATTGAGGCTATACTGAAGTTGATCTTCCTATCGGGATCGCCACTAGGATCACCCGGCTGCTCACCCATGAGCTCCCCTTGCTGGTGCCCGGAACTCGGAGACACCGGGCTGGATGCCGAGGGCCTTCTCGCGGCTGGCCTGTGCACCGTTGACGTTGGAGATCCTTCCGGGCTGTCCACGTGCACGTGGGCCCGTTCGCTCGTTTCGAAATCGCTGCCACTGGTCTGAGGCGTCCGCACACTGAACGCCGACGATCGGTCGAGATCGGTTGACTCCGGGTTGGAGTGAGCGGGCGATGCCACCGGACGGACCGGAGTTTGACCTCCGCTGGCTAGGAATCCTGGATGTCCGAGCGATCCGTGGAACGGCCCCACGGAGGACGTCCCAGGAGGTTGCGCGTGATGCTGGAGAAGATGCTGGTGCGGATGGTGATGCGGAGCATGCTGGTGATGGGGCGGATGCTGCGCATGGTACGTGGGGTGGCGGGCGAAGTACGGCAGCATCAAGTCCATCCAGCCCGGGTTGAACATCTGATTGTAGTGACGCATCAGCAGCTCCGGGGAGGGCGGAAAGTGTCGCATGCCCGGCTGGTGCAGTCGCATCGGATGCAGCGAAGGTCCACCCTCGTGTACGGTGCAGTCCGACGAGGGCGATCCGTTTGATCTCGGCCGCTTGATCAGCTCATGCTGATCCTCGTCGTCTGTCAACTGTCCACCGCCGTCGACACCGCCGTCGCCCGATCCTCCTCCACCTCCTCCGCCGGCTCCCGTCCCCGACGAGGAAGAGGAAGACGACGATGACGTTGATGTATTGCAGCCCATCTTGCGCTTGCAGCGCGACTGCCCGGTCTCGCGGAATCCTTTGGCGAACGGGTTGTTATCGATCTTCAGCTTCGTGATGCGATCGTTCTAGAGGGGTGGGCGAGAGGGACAAGCGTAATGGAATGAAAGGGAATGAAATGATAAAAACTTGACAAAGCCCACAAGAACGGACTACAAATTCTACGCATGTACAGCACACTTAACGTGTGGCGTCTACACTCATCAGGTTTTGCGCAAGTTTCTTATTTTAAATGTCTGATTTGATTGTTCTTTAACTCGGTGGAGTTTAAAAGGCAATACACTACCATGAAATAGAGTTTTTGTAGGTGCTGATACATGAGAGGGTCGATATATCCCCGTCGAGCCATGATCGTCAAAACACGTGTTGTTCTCCTCGGCTTCCTTGATAAATAAACATATCAAGATAGCAAACTCCAATCTAACCTTATTTTTAATTTTACCATTAGAACAAAAACATGTTCCCGTTCTTAAGCACAACATCAATCAAGTTGCTTCTTGCGTGAACTTCTTTCTTCAACAGAGACAGAGGCTCTTTGCCGTCCTGTTGTCAGTGGTCTCATAATTAAGATCTTTACCATGCATTAGCGGCCGGGAAACAGCCCGCAACGCAACGACCGACCAATCAGTCACTTTCAATTCCTTTTTTCCCTGCGCGAACGACCGGCCCCCGGTCTGGAAGCAGGCGTATCGGAATCGATTCCAATCCTGTTTGTCTCCAACTCGATCGACATGATATCGGCGGCGGCAGCAAAGCTTGACCGGTCTCGGCGCAAACCCGAACGGGCGAGCCGCGGGAATCATGTTTTGTTGGGGTTTTATTTTTCCCTTCCTTCTGCCGCCCCATCTCGGCCGCCAATCCGATCGAAGTCCAGACCGGATCGATCAAATCGGCCCATCGCTGAACGTCAAATCGTATGCGTGGTCAAACGAAACCGCCGCCGAAATGGTAAATCCTCGTCAAACGTCGACCATCGAAAATTCGTGTGATGAAGGGGAGAAGAAGAAGGTTTGCATTGGGTTGGTAAAAAGAGGTCGGTTTTATAGAACATTTCTTTTGCATGGTTTTATTCATCGAATCATGGCTTTTGCTAAACAGTTTAATTTAGCGATTTTAAAAGGGACTTATTCTCTTTGCACATTTATTCAGTAAACCCTAATGTTGCTTGATATTTGAACAGGCGTCACAAATCGAACCGATCGGGCACTAACCTGGTAGGCTGTGACGGCAACGAACTCCGTTTCCGGGAAAACGAACGCCTGCTGGGCCGCCCAGGGAATCTGCGACGGGTCCGACGTCCGGATGATGTGTATTCGCGGTTGATACTTGTGCATGCTGGTGAGTACGACCTGCCGGAAGATAAGGGGGCGAGATAGAACGGAATATTCCTAGCCCAATTACTGCCGAACTTGACAGGGGGCCCCCTCCCCTGAGAGGCGCCTCCGCCGTCGCGGGCTTGCGGGTTCATGCTGCAAAACATGGGAAAACTTACGTGGCCATTATTGTCGAGCGTGTTGTTGGTGAGCTTCACCTTGTTGAAGACGATCGGCTGGGACGCCCAGTGCGTGCCGAGGGCCGGGCTGTCCGGGTGGAGGCAGAAGCGCTGCGGGCTCTGGGGTTCGGCGCCGCCCGCCGGTACCCACTGGGAGCCGCTGAACTTGAACCGGCAGTCGCTAATGGGCATCATTTCGAGCAGCACACAGTAATTTGTGTCCGCGTCCAGGCCGTCCACCGTTAGGCGCATCGAAGGGAACATTCGTCTGCAAGGAGAACAGGCAGCAGGGGTGGGGGTCAGTGAAACAATTTTAGGGACTCGGCTCATAATTCATAGGCCGCACAACGAGAAGCGGAAGTGGAAACTCATCGGCAACGGGATAGTGAAAGATGATTATTAGGGACACCGCTGCAAGACCGGAACAGTCCCGGGTCGGTGCAGGTAGGCCGGAGGAAAGTATATCCATTGAGAAAGCAAAGCTGTCTAATTATTGAAATCAAATCACTGTCGACAAGACAAATAAGCCAGAGACATGTGTGTGTGTGTCAATAAAATTAAATAAAAGAATAATACAAATTCTAGAAGAAAAATATGTTGGAGCTTTTAACTTGAAAACAACTCCACAAAGTGAGACAGAAAGGCAAGAATGTCCTTAGTTCATCCATTTTTCTTCCGCATGTTGGCGTGGCACGGGTTGATGCAAATTATTTCCATATCAAGACGTCAACTGGTGATCATTTAAATTGATCACCGCTGTAACAATTATCCTCCCGTCGGGGATCATCATTGGGATCGTTTTCAGATTTATGGTGCACTAAAATCGTTAAGCATTGGTGCGAGTGAGAGTATGGACAATTGATACCAACGTGTGCCCTGTAGTCGTGCCGCCCGTGTATGGAACAAGTAGAGAATTGTGCCGAAGCCTAAAAGGGTAGCCAAAGATTTCTCGCAGTATTATCCCAAAGTGCGTCAATCCGCAGTCGAAGGACGACGAGAAAAACCAACAAAGGCATGAACTTAACGAGATCCTCGATGCTTTTCTTCCCCCGAGATGCTGCCACTAGTTGTTCAATTGTCTTTCGGGGTGCACCCTTCGCCACCCCTCGCGCACGTCCAATCTAGCATTGGAGTGGCACGGTACCAAGGCCCATTCTCGGGGCCTCGAAGCAGCCGTATAATTTCAGGTCTGCTAAATTATTATTTCATCGCTACAAATCAATTTTAATGATACGTTTTCACAAATTTTCCCCAGCACTCCGAGAGGGGCCGAGAGGCCGGATGGTGTGTAAAATGATGGTCTCCCCCTCGTCGCCTCGACAGACCCACAAGACAGACCCTGGCGCGATGGTTAAAACAAACCAGAAGCCAGCTACGAGTCCGTTTTTCGTCGTTCGAGTTCGAGTAACGCTCGTGTACAGCTGGCCCGGAGTATGCGCCGGGGTTCGTTTTCTCTCCTCGCTTCGGCTCGACGTTGCCGTTTGGACCCACACAGCGTACTTGAAGGGCCCACCAAAACGAAGACGTTCTGCAATTTGGGGTTTGAGGTAACGATTTTGTTTACCTTTGTCTGGGGCCTTGCGAAGGTGGCCCCACAGAAGATGCTTGCGTTCTGTTTTACCCCTTTTTTCCCCGTCGTCCTCGCGCTTATTGCAGATTGTTTATGCTCCTCCGTTGCATTATTTGCATAAAGGGAAGAGACGCCGGCGGACACGGCCCCTCTGCTTTTCGCTTCCTTCCGAAGGCAATCGTTCAACCCTCCATTTGAGATACCGTTCCATGCCCTGCTCGGCCGGGTGGATCTTCGTTCTTCGCCCTTCGCTCGGAAGATGCGGTCGCTCGAATGCCACCAGTGGCTCTCCCAAAAACCACCATAAAATTGCACCGTGGCGCCACGGATGGGGCGCATAAATCAAACCACAAACGGGCGCAGAAGCTGCGAGCTTGCGGGCGCCGGGCGATATAACAAGCTGATACGGATGGATCATATAATATAGTCTAACAAATAGGTTTGTTAGTTTTTGCTTCGGGTTTCTCGTTCGTGCGAGGTTTGGCACGGCGCAGAAACTCCTTCGCGTTCGAGGGGAATCCCTAGAGGGAATGGTTGAACACTATTTTATCATTCAATTTATAACATACATTTTCTTCGTTTTCCATAAGTTTTGGAATCACAGCCTCTTTTTATGTTAATCAGTGGTAAACAAACAAGAAACGCTTGACGTATTTTTTATTTATCTCCTGCTTTTGGCGCTAGAGTAGATGATTTTCGAACCGCTGAATCCAGCATGCCTTGTTCGGCGGCTTGTTATTCGATACCCCGAATTCTGATAACTGTAATTTCCACCTATTTAAAACGTAACTCGATCCGAATTCGCTAACCACAAAACGCCGCAACGCTAGACAAAACCGGACGCTGGACGCAGGAGCGCCTGGGGATGGATTTCAAACGGTTTCCAACTCCCAAAACGCCACGCTAAGCTTTCTGGTAATTGTTTGTCAACTTTTGACACCTCGTCGGTTATGAGGTGATTTGCATTCATTTGGTTATCTAGTCCGCTCCAACTAATGGTGGAATCGGGATGATTCCGAATGCTTCGTTTTCGCAAGGAGTTTCTTCTCACTGATTAGGGACGGGTTTTTTTTTCCCCTGTACCTGTTTCACACTTGGTCGATAGTTTCGCATGACTTTTACACAACTCGTTACCTTATCGACAGCTTGTCCCTCGGAAAAGGCGTGAGGAATGTCGGCTCGAGTCTGCGACTGCAGAACAAATAAAGAAACATTCGTTCAAATCGGAGCGGCAGCAAAAGTGTGCGGTCAACAAACGGTGCAGGAACGAACTCCTGATGAAGACCAGCACTTTTTTCGTACTCCCGAGCCTCACAAGCCCTGGTTTCAGTTTCCAGTAGCGTGCAATATTTATGAGCTGCATTAAACCGTCGGCTGCAATGAAGAACCCTCGCAGAATGGCTGGCAGATACTGTTTTTTTGTCGTTGCCCTGCGCAACGCTCAAGATGCAGTTGGATTTCACTCGTCAAGATCAAGTAGTCGTCAAGCTGTCAAGGAAATATCGCCTTGTAAAGTCCACCGTCTGTGGGATGCAATCCGTTGCAGCTGGATTCTGGGTAAGGTGTAATGGCACAAAAACAGCGCCACCGAACAATGGGTTGTCGGAACCGTGTTAGTATTTTGCACAGTGGGCTTTGCCGTGGGCGTTTGAATAATGCTTCTTATGTTTTGGAGAATAGTTGAAGATGATTTCAATACCCATTTTTTCATATTATTCATGCATCTGGTAGTTTAATATATTGCGGAAAATGTTCCATAGATTTCAGTAGTTGCAAGGAAATTGACCATGTTGCACTCCACTACTCAATCCGGGAAATATTGTAGTCACAATAACGAACTTCGCAATATCCCCCACCGATTCAGATGAATCCAAAGTCGTAAAAATCAGCGCATATCCTCTACCCTACGGCAAGAGTGGCAAGTTAATATGTCAGGCAAGTGATAGCGGCCCTCGCACACCGGTTGGCCACATGAATTATGTATGTTTCGTGTCTGCTGCAAATTAGCGATGCAATATAAAATCAATCAATGAGCTAGACAGTTTTTTGCGCCTTTCGGGGTCTGTTCTGTCGTCTTCGAGGGTGCTTGAGCCCTGCCGCATGCTGGATCGAGATATGATCATGCTCCTAGACGCCATGTCTCACCGTTAAAGGAACCAAGCGAGTCGGGCAGCTAGGAATGTGTTTAATCTAATTGGAAGGGACGGGATGGTGAACGATGTATGTGTTGTAGGAATACTTTGCTAGACTTTTCTGAATGCTGATGACGATTCTGTAGGGTGGCCGTTTGCGCTGACATGGTCAAATATATCACCTGTCACAGTGAGGTCGTCAGTAAAGTTTCCTGGTTAAATGACAACTATTTCTTACTCAAACTAATCGAAATATTTTTAAAATTTATCTGAACATATTTCTATGAGAAGATGCACGAAAACATGTTCAATCTTTACCACATAGCGTTCATACTCAATCATCTATAAAGAAATAACTCAACAGCGCTCTACCAACAATGGAGGAATCACGAATCGACCTCTGTTTTATGTGTGTGGCAGCAGACAAAGTTGAAATCAAACCAGGAGACCTTCGAGACAACAGATACAGTGTTAGGCCCGTTCTGTTTGAGAACTCTCGGGCGTTGCAACATTCTGTGACGTGGAGTGTACGTTTTGTTTTTCCCTCCCCCATTATTTCGAAGATATAATTGCTTCTCATTAACAAGTGTGGAAAATTACATACAATCAACACATTCGAATTACAATTACCGGTGATGATTTGGTTAGAAACAAATAATTGTCTGTTTACTTTTGGACTCCCGGCCCGTCCCCGATCGCCCTTCCCGGCACCGCCTTTAACGAGTTTTCCTCCGATTGCGTTCGTTCTCCTTCTCTCTTTCGTGCATTCCGTCAATTGCCTGGTGATAGCGGCCCGTCCCACCTCCACCTCCACCTGACAGTACCAAACACCTGACGCGAAGCGTTAAACTCGACCGGTGAGAAATGCAAACAAAATAAACAAACGATCACCTCGAATAACAACACAGCTGAGCGGAAGGGGAGTGAACCCCGGGCAATCCCCTGCGTAGGAGCTGTCGGGGGCGTCGGTGCAATTGAGGCCAGCCAGAGGAAGAAGAAAAAAAAACACAAACTCCCGAAACTGTCCGTCCGAGACTGTAAGAACAATCAATTCAATCAATCAGACGGCCCCGAAGGTATTAAAGTTAACTGCTCCATTGCATCGGTAACCCGCTTCGCTCCGCCAAAAAGGGTGAGGAAAGTGCGCGAGGCCGAGCTGGCGTCTTGTGGCTCAGTTTCCAGCGGAGGGGAGAAGGAAACCGAAAATCACCACCGAACACAGACGCGAGCATTCTTTAACGAACGAATCAAACCCCCTACGAGCGACGGCGAGAAAACTACAACAACCCTTTAACAACCCATGATCGAGGCAAATCAGGCGGAATTATTGGATATTTTGTTTTCCAGTTCTACCACACGCTGTCGATCGATTGTGTGTGGTTTTTTGTTGTTGTTTTGTTTTTTTGGAACACCGAGGTGCGTAAAAATTTCCTCGCTGATCACTAACAAGGTAGTTTTCGGGCTTTTTTCCCGCTTGTTAGAGTAGGGGGAGCGGGGTATAATACGGTTGCGACGGTGCTGGTGATTATGGCACTGGAGGTGGCCAGTGGAAAACAAGGGCGCCCATCATCAGCACCAGCGGAAAGGAGAAAGAAAAACACACGCACAAGCTTCGATTGTCGTCCTTCAACCCTCCTCCGCATGATCGCCTGATCCTCTTCTTTTGACAATCAACTATTATTTTAGGCGGATAATTGTCAAGTGTGTGTGTGCATTGTTGTGTTTGTGTGTTTTGGACAGTGGTGTGAGAAGGCACGGGGTGGTGATTACCCCCCTCGAGAACGTGCGAGCACCACCGAGAGAACGAAGCTGAACCGAACGGTCAAGGCAAGTCGTAGTCGAAAAACGAAAGACTTCAACAGCCGGTCAAGCGACGAACGGACGAAACGAACGCCTCGAATGGGTAGCGAAGCAGGTAATTCTGAAAATTGAAAAATTAAAAACACATTCCACCACTGCCCCAGGGCTCTCCACGGGTTATCTCTCTCTGTCTTTCTCTGTCTCTCTTTTTCTCTGTCTTCCGCTCTTTTTCCCTCTGTCAGGCATCGTGTAATGAACCAAACGTGGAGACGTCTCCACCGATCGGGTTGTTCTGCACGAGGCTCGTCCGGGAGGCGCCAACATGGTAATAACATTTTATATTTCTTCGTTTTCTCTTCACTTCATTGATATTTATCGTTTTTCGCCTCCACCCTTCCTCGCATCGCAACGACCCTCCCCCGGTGTGGGGATGGTTCATTCAAAAGACTTCAGTGGACGAACACCCGTTGCTAGTTATTCGGTTACATCGGATGCTCCCTGCAGTCGTACCTTGGCGCTCGATGGCACTTTCCACTTCTGAGCGGTTTGGAGGTCTTTTCTTCGAGAAGAAAGCAAGTGAGACAGAGGGAAGGGTTGTACGTTTTATACGCTTTTATGCGACCGTGTATGTTTCTCTCTCCCGTTTGCCACCAGCTCATTAGCTCTCTCGGAGGTGAAAACCGACCCGGCGATGTGATCCCGCGGATCGCTCGTGCAAACGGCTGTTTGTATTCTCTGGTTTATTTATTTTTTTTGCCTTTTCGCTCCCTTAACCACATCATCAGGTGGTCGCTCGGGTTCGGCTGGTGGCCGAGAATGGATGCACATAAATCAAATCTAGCGTGGAGCCACAAAATCTAGTGGCCGAGCGAACCGGAGGAGAAGCCCTGGACCAAAGGGTCCAAATAGTTTGACTCTTCCCACACCGGGAAGCTGCACGAGCGCCGGGAAAAGCCTCCACACGGAGAAGGCCCGCGATCGATGCCCGTATCGAAAGTGTCCTCGAGGGGGGAGAGGGAGCAGAGAACCCACAAACCCCTTCCGACGGAGGGAAACCCGTCGGTTCGGATTTAACGGTTTCCGGTAGGATCGTCGGGTGGTGGGAACGAATTAATGGCCCCGGCGTCTTCGGCCCCGAGTCACGAGACGGCTTCTCCTTCCAGTTCCCTTTTGTTACTATTGTTTTTCTTTTTCACCTGTCCCCCGCCGGAGAACGG
Source organism: Anopheles plumbeus (assembly GCA_034621735.1). Classification (NCBI taxonomy): domain Eukaryota; kingdom Metazoa; phylum Arthropoda; class Insecta; order Diptera; family Culicidae; genus Anopheles; species Anopheles plumbeus. Next base: position 14,488,597 of record JAOEFI010000006.1, read on the forward strand.
AGGAGGAATTTCGGGTGCGTATAATTTTATTACGTGAAAAATGCCCTGCGCCACATTTATCACACGGTATTTGCGCTCGCTGTGCGTTTGATTATACGTATTACGCCGGAGCGCTGGCGACTCCTCGTCGCTCCGGAGACTAGAACGATTTTCACGGGTCATTTTTTGTCCGGTTGTGTTTCGAGTGGATCGTTTTGTCTTTGGTTTGCTATGCTCCCATGCTGCTCGCAGTCTGGGGACGGGGCCCATTATTAATGTCTGGCTTCTTTTCTCACTTTTCAATCGGAGCTGTCCTGTTAGGAAGAGTAATGATGTAGTAGAGGGGGGCAAATTACACAGCCGGGGCAGAACTATTAGGTTTAGTTCTCATTCGACAGGGGCCCACAGTTGGTTTATGAGTAATGTCGACAGGAAACATCATTATCCGATGAGGGAAATTGATTTTCGAGCAGGTGGAAACGAATATGTAAGAGACAAATAAAACAATATTAAGTCATGCAAAACATTTCTATTACGTACTGCAAGAACTCTTCCTAGAAAACCGGATTGAACTACTACTACTAGATAAAAAAAACCGAATGACGTGTCTGAAACAAATAAAACATTGGTATTGCTTGGTCGCACGATCTTGACTCACACGTACCGACCCTCGACAATAACGCAATGTTAAATTAACTTTATGACCTCCAGGCACGAAATGGTAATAATGAAGCAGTTCAATCAATTGAAACATAATTCGATTTTCGCGCAGGACGGAGGCAATGGATGGCATGGGAAATGAAAATACGATTGGATAAATACACTGGAGATGTTAATAAGAGTATCATGGATGCAACATAAGTTTGTGTGCATGTTTCTCCAAACGCCTTGGTATGAAAAAACAGTTTCACATGTTTAGTTTAAGTCGTAGAGCAACTGTTGGACACATTAGGGAGTGATAAACTGACTAAACAAACCCTGCCGAAATCGCTTGAAAGTCCTTCAGCTGTCATGAAAAATAAACTCTATTCTAGAGGTAGCACCAAATGTGTAAAGATGCAACAACCGACGTTTCCCGTCTTCGAAGTAACGGTTCCGATTGTACAAAAAACCGCTACCGAGACAACCTGTTACATCGCCTGTTAGTTCCAACACTCTGTAAAACGGGCACCCACTTGTTCACCGCGGTCGGCAGTTGTACAGAACCGTCAACTGGTCCCGGGATGTTCCGCGCGATCTGATTCTGTCGGTCGATGTCGGCTGTAAAAGGATCCGTCCCGTGCATGCCATACATTATCGATCGTTTGTCGCTGCATCTGAACGGACAGATTGTGCTCGTATCGACTTGAAGCAGGACGACAGCGGTGGCCTCTGGAAAGGACCCAGTGGTCCTCCTCCGAAACGGTACAACATCCTCACACTGGTTCACTGCATTATCCTGCAGGATCTGACGGGTGCAGCACCTCGTATCGGGGATCAATTGGTGTCTTTTTTAATGGTTATGGGTTCAGGGTGTGACACTTTTTTATTTTTCTTCAATACTCCTTCAGAAGATCCTTGTCGCTTGCGTCACTCGACAATTGTTTTACGATGTCATGATCTCCGGAGGATCCGCAGGTTGTTAGAGAAAAAAACAGATGAACGAAAAAAAACCCTGCCCATCCTTAGGAGCTCTGTTTATTATGCGCACACTTGTGGCTTTCCTTTTTGAACCCGTCCATCATGTTCCGATCACAGTTGGCGTGTCTCCCGCTACAAAAAAAAAACCCAAAGTAAACCCGTCCAAACCTACGGCCTTGTCACTGTCGAACCTTTTCCGATGTTGTCCCACGATTTGGCTCGTTTTCTCCGATGCCCAGTGCTGCTCGCTGTTGCACGAGTAAAACATTCAGGCGCCAGGACCACATGCTGATTCATAGACAAGTCCGTGCACCGTGCTATGGACGGAGTTCGCGCCACCATGCGCTACTCCCGGGCCACCGAACACCGAAGAGCGAGAAGCCCTCATTCTGCCTCCGACGGGTTTGCGTCAAGTGTTTTTCGGGTTTCTGGGGCGTCATGTAGGTCCATCATTCATCTTTGACGACGAAATGCACATTCTACAATCGTTGCCCTTGTTTGCCTAAGCCGCGACGGACCTAAACACCGCAGTCTAGACCGGGACGTGACGCCTTTCTGGATCACTTTCACGGGCGAACGTGTGATAAACTTTACACTTGCTTCGCCCGTTCCGGCAGCGGGTTCGAGTGTGATCGCGGTTCGCCTTAAAACTAGCAGACCGAACTCGAATAGTCCCACTACCCAGACTCAACCCGAATCCCACAACAAACCCCGTTGGCCAAACGCTTCCACAAAAACCGGGACGGCGCCCGACGCCCGACACCCGCCCTAGCCAGGTCCGGCCATCGTTTTTGGGGGAGAAAATAAATGGGAGCCCCATTTGTATCTCGTCGGGACTATCACAATATTTAATGTAGCGCATTATAAATGGAAATATTTCTTCCGGCTAATTATAGGTTTTCAGGATATAAATAATCTCATCACACATCGAACACGCTCCGCGGAGTTTCTCGGCCCGGTCTCGGAAGGACGCGATGGAATCTTAAGTAGGGACACCCAGTGGGATCGTTGAGATTTGATTAGTGGCTTATTTCGGGCAGCCCATGAGCTGCTTCTAGACGCCACCGACCGATCCGAGGTTCGTTTTCCATGGAGTGACCGTTTGGTATCAGGTGCTGGGTTTGAACACCATCGCCAGCCATCAATGACGATTGGTAGTGGGTCCGAGTGATGAATGATACGAACTGCACTTTTTCCACCATCTACCAAATGGTATCTTTCCAATTCCTTTGTTTCTAATAATATGGTTTAAGGGTCTTAGCGTTTCATCATTTTATACGTTCATTTGTTTAAGAGGATTTTAAAGTCGCCTGATGAATGCCATATCAGGCATCAGCATCGAGCAACAGGAATTGTGAAAATTGAGTTATGCAATTCGTTTCCTTGTTCTCTTGTTTTTCACAACAGAAGAGAATTATATTGTAATAATAATTAAATAATACTTTATATATTAAAGTTTGTTTTTTCGACATTTTTTGTCCTCTTGGAACCACGAAAAAGTCCTTCGGCGGACATGTCGTCCACGGAGTCTATTTCGCACGGTTTTTCAGACAAACTTTTTGACTTTTGAGTTTACATCGACCGTAAACACCGTCAAGTGAGTGCACACACTCCATCCAGCCGAAAGTCGACTGGCACGAAGGTCTGCCTTTCCCATCGATCGGGAAGGCAAAACAAAAACAAACCACCCTTGCATCCTTCGCAAACAAACTTGAGACAAAACTCCCACTGAAAAGCGGCGGACGGTGCCAAGTCCCAACATCCGTCTCGGCTTTCGCGATCGGGGCGGTCTACGCGAGGGTCTGGCAGGATGGGAAGTTGACAGTCGACTGTCGAGAGACAAAACAACAAACAAACAAACAACAAACAAAGATCCTTCCCGAGCACCTAGCAGGGTCCCGCGGTTCCGGAACAAACAATACCTGAAGGCGCCATTTTGAACGCCATTAGAACGGCGCGCCCGGCGGAAAGCAGTCCTAGTGAACAGGTTTGCCAAAAACATCCTCACAAGGAAAGCGTCGAGTACGTTGGCAAATACAGATGGCGCCAGGACACTTCCGGCAGCAATTCTTGGCCGTTGTTATTCTACACGTAAAGGCACGTTTTCCCGTTAGACGACGCGGGGTTTTTGTTTGTCGCCATGTCGTAGGAATGCTTTCAATGGTACAGTTGTACAGAAAAGGGTTGAAGATAAGATCGAATCCACAAAATCCCCGTTTAGCATTTGCAGGAAATTCAAAAAGGACATTCATGGTGGACAATAAATGTGACGACGGAGTCAAAAACAAGTTGACTATAATTATAGAGGGACACAACTCTGAAGCAAATAGTGAAGACAACTTGAAAACCATTTGAAGCATAGAGAAAGCAATAGAATAATTAAAATAATTTTGCGATATTCAGGAAGTAGACTTTCGAACAAAGTAGAATTTGGAATCTCCAAAATAACCCAAAAGCACACCTCTAAATCAACTCACCACTCCCAGCTCACTTGACACTTACCTTCCACATTTGGTGATGATCATTTCCGTGCCGATCTTGTGAAACTCGCGCCACAGTTCCTTGTTCTGCAGCTTCAGCTCGACGCCCGGGAGCGAGTAGCGTGGAGGGAGGGCCATCGCGTGCATCGACGGAACCGGAACCGGCAGCATCGTTGGGAACGGATCTGCAAAACGAATCGAAGAGAGGTGAAAAATCACCACCATTAAGCCATTTAGTAGCTGTGTGTGTGTGTGTGTGCAATTGCTATTTTTTTCAGGAACACTTCCGCAGCTCCCAACCCATTGTTGCTCGTTGTTTGACGGAGTAGAAAGACATTTCTGACCATCTTTTATTCTTCTTCTTTCCACCGGTTTGAGAGAAATGTATCTCTATTCGTCTTCTCCTTCACCCCAACCGTTACCGTCGAGCCCCTCGAAGGTGATTAGAAAATTAAATAAAGATAATTAGCCCAATTCGATTAGCCGTGTAGCCCGGTGCCGTTTGCGCTACGGGTTGTGCCGTTGGCCAATTCATGCGCACCCCCGAGAATCATCGCTGCTCATTCAGTTGAAGGTTGAAGCATCGTTTTTTTTTCTCCATTTCGTTCCTCTATACGCGTGATTTGGTTCGGCGTGCAGTTGATTTTATGCTTTCTCACTCTCAACTCCGAGCAGCCAAAACATGCACGATAGAAATGCAGCGGGGGGGGGGGGGGGGAGGAAACGAGAAATCATAGGCAAGAATATTAGAGGGGAGATTTCTTCTTGCCACTCCACCGGGTGGCAGGAGGAAGTGACCAGCGGGGGGTGCGAGTCGGGGGAGAAAATGAGAAGCTCAACCAGTTTGTCAGTGCCTGTCAAGGAAAGATGAGGTTCGTTAGATGTTTATTTCTTACGCTTTTCTTTTGTTTCTCCTTTCTTGAAGGCCTTTTGTCTTACGGCTAGTCTCTTGCCGATTTTCCCTGCGTATTTCCCATCTTTCCTTCCCCGCCCCGACGCTCGACGATGGCCTGGCTGGCTGGCCGGCTTTTGCGCCTTTCTCAGCCCGTCCACGGCGAGATCGGAAAGGGATTACGAGCCGTGAAAATGGAAATTTCATAGTCATTTATTTCGAGAGCAAGAGAGCAGGGGTAACCCGGGAAGGGCTTTCGAGCGAAAAAGGAAGAGAAGAGAAAAAAAACGGGCCACGCGGTGGAAAGATTCGTCTCACGCCGGTCGCCAGAATTCAGGGTGAAAAAGGCAGAAGAAAGAGACGCAGAGTCCGTAGGAGAAAGCGAGGGCGAGAGAGAAATGAAGAGGAAAAAATTATATCATTAATTCGTTCTTGTTACAAGTCGTGATGCTTTGGCGCCGCTGATTTTTCAAACATTCATATCCACATTCCGCCGGCGTCGTGGACGGCGATGCCGTCTCGCTCACTCACTCCCTTCTCTCTGTTCCTTTCTTTCTCGCTCTTACTACGGCTGTACCATGTCTCATTCCATATTTCCTTTTGTTTCAATCCAATTTGTGCGACGGCCGAACTTTTGTCCGTTCGTTCCTTCGCCCGGGAAACGCCGGTTTCGCGTGTCCTTGTCGTGTTCCCTTCGAGCCGGCAAACGCATGGGATGTCTTGGTATCAAAGTCACCAGCGGCAGCAACCGCCACACATGACCATCCGGGCGAAGTAATGTGCTTTCCGGTATGCCTTTGTATAAAAAACGGAATCATTCTTCCAACGCACTCCAACGACGACGACGGCGACCGACGATGATTAAGATCATCGTTTGTTTTTCTCCACATCTAACATCTCGCTGTTCTCTCGTCACTTTCTTTGTCTCTCTTTCTTTCTATCCCTCTGCCTCTCTTTCTTACTATTTCGCTTTTTCCGAGCTTCTCTTTTATTTCTTTCGCAAACGATGGAATGAAAAATGCCCAGCAAATGGACTATGCTGATCACAAACTCAGCGAACTTTCTTGGGCAGATTCCATCTGGGATACACGGTGCCAGCTAAAGGGACCCGATGCCAAGGGACGATGATGGGTGAGGAAAATGAAGCGATCTTCCCGGGTGGCGCTATCTGTTTTTTTATTTTCTTGCCGAAAGGAAAAGATCAAATACGCAAGGAAGCGTTCGTTCCATGGTTGATCATTTCTTGATTCATTCGACGCAATGAGCTTTGATTGGAAAAGTATACGGGGTTGGTTCCTCGAAAGCGGAAGACAAATGGCTGAGTTTATGCAAAATTTATACACACATACGACTTCGACGTTGGTAGTGAAGAAATTGGTCGAAAAGAATACGAAGCTACGCACCTGAATGGGTTTGGATTTTATGCATTC
>JAOEFI010000006.1:14495097-14506000 GCA_034621735.1 Anopheles plumbeus
GAAAAACTTCTGTATGAATGGTTTGCTTTATAAAGTACGGGACATAAAAATTAGTGAAGGGAAATGCCGCGAAAAACTAACAAATATTGGGGGTCGTTAGGGTCGTACAGGGCGCATGAAGGGAAACAATGTTTCGCTCGCATGATAATGCTCTAGGTAAATGCTGCACCATGCTGCCATCGGTGCAGTTATGAATGATGACGACGCTCAAAATGATTAAATGTGTTGATGGGTCGTAGTGAAGTTGTTAATTTATGACCACATCGGGCCGAGACCTCCGCGTGCTGCGACATTTGCGCGATGTGGAAAAAGGCATGTGCGGCAGATTGTGCCATTTTCATAACATGCGAGAAGGTTTCACTCTCTCTCTCTTCCCATCCCCGCGATAGTTTCTTAAGCCGTTCGGAAGAGGCTTAAACCCCCGTTCCGTACGTCTGCCTTATCGCATTGCATGGGGTAATTATTTTGCTATCTAAGACCACCCGCTTTGGCGAGTGAAACGTTGATGACGTCTATGTGTGTGTGCTTTTTGCAGGATTACATTTTCGCACATTTTACATTTAATGTGACGGTTTCGCGAGACGACGAGAGAAATAATAGGACTGGGTGGAAAGCTACCCCTTCTGGGCTTAGATTAATGCCGATTTATCTTCGTCTTTATGATAACGCGGTGATTATCTTGGATTGCAATGGTGAATGTGTGTTTAAAATTTGAATTTATGATTCGCATTCAATATTTTTGATTTATTTTCCATTTCACCATTTGACCATTAAGACTAGATGGTGTTGGTTTGCATAGTTTTCGTTTCATATAGTGTCAGATCGTATTATAACCCGTTTTTGTTACAATAAAATTGTGCCAAAAACATCCTTTTCCGTTTCGGTAGTTTTTCCCCGGAGACATTTGTCGATGAGTCTTATGTGTTATCACACAAATTCCTTACATTCCTGTCTTTCGATGATTTATTAAAAGAGGTCTAACAGAAAGGTGTACATATCATCCAACACCACTTTCGCCCGCATAAGGAAAGGCTTCTCGCATGGCCAATATAAGGAAAGGCCAATCGCATGGTCATCTTCCCTTTCTCCGTCCTTGAACAGTGATGTCGACGCGCTGACGTCTAGATCGATCGAGATCGATCGGAGTATTTTGGGATTGGGAAAAATTGACGGATTGTCTATCTGGCGTGGAATTAATTATACAAATCCTTAGCTCCGACAGGTATGGTGGACCATCTTCAGTGGGCGCACACCAGAGTGCAACATGTGCCCACATGAGCTAGCCCGATGCCATTAATCATTTTGAACAAGCGAATCGGAAGGATCCTTGCAGGAAAAGGACCCATCATCATTATCATCATCTACAGCACGAACGCCACGGAACGGTGTTGGCCAGCAACAGATGAACGGTTCGGTGGTTTTTGGGACTAATTTTCTAAAACAAACACAGCCGTTGAGCGATCGCAAGAAACAGGACAAGAGGGAACATGGCGCAGCGACGGTATGTCGACGAAGCGGAACGCCGTCCCGTTTAGGTAGAGGAACAAATTTTCCCAATGTTTTCCATCTACCATTTGGTCGTTCTATTACCCGACTCTGTCCCCCTCGGTTGACCACAGTCGGAGCAGCCGTTTTTCGGCGGCCGGCGGTGGGTTTTCAGAATGAAACTCTGGCCCACATCGGGGCCCGATAATGATGCACCCGAATGGACGAACGATGCACCGAGTGCATGGCCCGTCATCATCGGGCGTCCTCGACCGCAGCAGGGAGGCGGCCATCATTTGTCAGTCAAACGCATCTGTCAAACGCTCGTCAGCCATATCGTGTTCCTGTGTAACGATCACAGTTTTTCCCTTTGTTTCCTCGGCAAGGATTTTTTCAAGGATGAAACGGAACGCTGCTGCCGGTTTGTTGGTTTTGCCAACCCGATGCTAACCGTTGGCCGTTCGTTCGTTCGCGCCAGCCAACCGGCCGCGTTTGTCTAATTTGTAGCGTAGTTTTTCGACGAGTTTTCCTTCATTAATTTTAATTCCCCTCTTCCGCCCGGCTCGACTTACCCGGTATCCGTTGCAACATTTGCTGCCGGTAGATTTCGTGTGCGATGTGCTGATGCATCCGCAAATCGATGAGATCCGTCATGGTTCCGTGATGGGTTTGTTGGTGATGGGCGCCCTTTGTTTCTTGCCGTACGTTGCTCCTGGTTTCCCTTCGCGGATTATCGGTTTTTTTTGTGTGCACTTCCAATCTGTTGCTGTTGCACTTCTCGCAGCACGTTTTTTGCTACTTTTGTGCACCGTCGCGGGACTACAACACTCGCCCTGTGTACGTGAAACTATTTTTCTTCGATGGCGTAGAGGTATCACTTGGTTGTGTCACAACAACTTCAATCCATTATTTTATCACAGTGCGGGCACACTTCCCTTTTCATATTTGCACTAGGGAAAACCACGGGTCACTACTACTGGAACTACTACTGGAAGCGTTTGACGGTGAATGCACAACACAATGCGGTTGATTTATTTTCGCAAACTATTATTTTCTTGTGCATTTCCTTACTAGAGATTAAACCTAATTCCACCGAAAACACGCCCTTCAGTCTCACAGGGATTGCACAGGGTTTCCGGTTGACGCTCGACGGGCTCTCACTTCATGGCGGACCCCGCGGAAAAACCGACGCAGTACAGTTTCGTGAAAATCTTTTCGCACTTCGCTCGACGCCTCACGCGATATCGTTCACGTCCAGTCACGGAACAAATCGGTTCTCAACTGCCCTTTACCGCTCGGCCCGGTGATGGCAGACGTGTGTTCGGTTCCGTTGCACTTTACAGCCCGCGCCGCCGTCTACTCTTGTTTTAGGTTGTGTTTCCTTCTTTTTTTTTTGTCTGCGGTCGCTTTCGTCAAACAACCCACCCGAGACGTGGCCACGAACACAATGGAAGCGAAAAGGCGCACCAGTCGTCGTCGGCGACGGTTCGCGTGTGCGAATCGCGAACGCGGCGCAGAGAGAGAGCGAGACAGATTTGAAGTGATTTTGATTTTTTTTCTTCCTATAGCTTCTTTCGCGGTTAATTTCGCCTCCCGTTGAAACCACCACCGATACGAGCCGCGGTCTGAAACGGCTTTGCGCCAAACAACGGCGCAGACGATAGCAAAGGTTGTGAAAAACCGTCGTCTGCCCTCGCGGTAGCTCCCCCACCTTCTCCCTAATGCCTTGTAGTCGACGCGGGTGTGTATGTGTTGCAGCCCTTTCCGAGCTGTAAACGTGTTTGCGTACCGTCTGCGTCCGACTGCCGCGTTCTTCGGGCCGGAGTCGCGTGTATTTGGATCGGTGGTGTGGGCCCGAGGAAAACGAGAAACGGAGCGAGAAGCTAAGCACAGGATGCAAATGCAACCCTTATACTCACACAAACGACGGCCGGGCGTCGCAGGGAAGCATAAAGCATAAACGCAACCGCTCGTTCAAAGCCGTTCCCTTCTGATTGGTTGCCGTTAGGAACGCCCACTTTGGTTTGCCTTTCCGAACAACTTTTCCCTTCGCACACCACCAACACACCGTCCACCAAGAAGTGTCTCATTTCTTGTGGCTTTCGTAGGAGTTTTCTTTCTTCCTTTTTCTCATTTCCCACCACGTTAACCTGGGGGAATTTGGTTCGGTTATTTATTTCATTTTATGCTCTGCCGGGAGGGTTCGATTTTCAGCAATGGCGTGGACTTGTATTGAACATTTCCGTCCCACGTTGGCGCACGCGTCCACACGCAAACGCAGGACTTTTCCGGTTTAGAGCCGGACGATTTAACTGGAACCAGTGTTTTTTTTGTGGCTTCATGGGGCAGAAAATGGCCGTCGATCATATCCATATGGGATTCATAAGATGTCACATTTAACCATTTTTAATGATACTATCTTCAGCATAAAAGAATGGGCCGCAATATTTACTATTCGTTGTTGATTTGCGCCTTTGTTGTCAAGAAATTACAGTAAAGCAATTCGTTGGAAATTTGAGAAGAATTTAAGTTAACGTCTGGAAAGGTTCAAGGTTCTGCTCATCCATATCGTTACATTACATTACTGCTGACTTGCTTCAGTGCTGCGATGCTGATGTGATTCTTCTGAGCCCTTCCATTAAACAAATCCACTGAGCCTCTGTTTGTTCCCTAGATCAATTTATATTTGAAAATACTGCTCACCGTCTACTGTGTTCATTATAGTTTGATCTGAATAATGGATATGCCATTAGCAACATAAACAGTATCATACCGAGTGAAATAAAGCATACGATCTAGAGATAAAAAAAAATTGAAGGTTTTGCATACCGTCCCCATCTTGTCTTGCGTATTTTTCTGACAATGATTTATGTCTCATTAAAAAACTTTCGCGTTGGCCATTAAACACACATTGCAGCGGACGCTAATTTCGTGCTCCGCCATTAGAAGATCGCACGTGTCAAGCATGACATTGACCATTTCTAGATTGGTAGCCAGTTTTCCATTACCGCCAGATAATCTCATCTTTGAAAGCCATCTGCATAGGTTTGCGCCGTTGTGGTTTCGGTGTAAAAATGCATTTAATGTTTCTGAAACGTTCTCCTCAACCAACTGATGCCAAACGATGTTTCGTCCGTAACATTTACACTCGCAACACCGCATTTTGCACGACACATTACGCTGGTTGCCGTTTCGGTTTGATTTATCTTGGACACGATCGGTGATTTATGGCGCCCGTTATTGCTTTTTAATTAAATCTGTACTGATCCTCGGAGCCGCGGAGAGTTTGCCCGAGCTCCCTATCGCTGTTGCTCATCCCCGAGAAGGAGGAGTCCCTGCACGCCACTCCATTAGTTTCATTCGAATGCAACTTTCATCCAATCGCACATCGCCAGTTCCGACGAATTTCTGTCCAATTGCATACAATTAGTCACCGAGTGCGGGTTTTCAGCGGGCGGAAAATTAGTTTCCCTTGCCGGTTGCACCCCACCCCAACCGGGGCCCTGGGGCTTCCTGCTTCGGCTTCTCCCTTGCGAAAGTTAGAAGCGGAGTTTTCCTCCCGCGGGAGTGAAGCAGACGAGCGTTCTCTCGAGCTCGAGTGTCATGGCTTGGATTTCAAAATTAGACACCATTAGGCAAATGCGGCGATCGCAACTTGCTTCATTAATTTCCACCATGCTGGTGGTGTTGGATCGCCGCGACTGGTTCGCGGCCTCACCCACCCTCGAAGCGCCGCCTCGATCAACGAATCAATTTTCCGTTTTTCCGCTCCGACGATTCCATGCCCTGCGCGAGCAGACGCCGCCGCGAACGTAAGGGGGCTGCCTTTGAGATTTAAAAGCTAATTTTACTTATCAACACATTCGGCGTCGTTAGTTACGAGCGTTCGCTTTCACAGTTACGCCACGGCGCACACGCCAGAGCCACGAACGAGCACACACGCGCGCACTCGAGGCGCAACTCGACGCCGATGGCGCGTCAAACGCTCGGCGCTGCTGCCCTTCCGCACGCGAGGAAGTCACCGGACCGAAACTAGGTGGCAGGTTGTCTCGTCCCATCAGGAGGGTCCCGAAATGAGTGTTACAAAAATACCACTCAAATATAGCGCGCACGCGTACGCTCGCGCCCTCGCCGTGCGGTTCGTGGGGTTTCGGTGGAGGAAATAAAACCTAAAATGGCTCCGACACCCTTTCGAAGGGGGAACATGATGTTAGATTATCTATTCATTCGCACGAAATACGGCATCTAACATCTGTAACATTATCAGTAGAGCTTACTCCAAACGTTAATAAGTGGAAGAGTTTGATCAACAATGTCGTAACCTATATTTAAAACACATCGAACCAAACATAATTATGTTCAAATAATTTGAAAGTTTTAACCAATGCCGAGTTATCTACTATGGGTCTATGATTATGTAACAGAAGATCAATTTTTTTAGTCGAGACTAGTCCTTTGTCGTCCGTGCTGATTAAAATATAATATTTCCAAGAGACGACCGTTGCCATAGCAATGATCGTCATCTGCAGTAGGGTGAAGCAACAACTGACCAAACCTACAAGCGGCAATTTGTGATGATTAGTGCCATAAATCTTAAAAATGGAAAACACCACAGGACCAGCCCGACGATCGACTCCTGCAGCTTCCGTCATATAAACTGCCACTGTAAAACTGTTTCGGGTTTGTTGGTGCATTCTCAGCTAATCAAGCTGGTGAAAAAATATCACGCAAAGTACAAGAAGTTGTTCCCCTACATCATCCTTCCAAGGATTTCGAAATAAGGACCCTTTGACATCACCTGCAGCACCATAAACTCCGTTGGCTTCGACGCTTTCCGTAAGCCAACCTCCAGGCCCAACCAGGACATCCCGCTGGTTTCGCTTCCGGAAGCCAAACTGTGCATCTCGTTTACGTGTATGTGTTTTTCTCCCTCTGTGTAAAATTTTTAATTGGCTGCATCGTTTGTTTTCCCTCCTATCTGTCCTAGTACACGTTTTCTACCATATCTAAAATGGTGACTGTTTTTCGAACCATTTTTTCAAGGAGCATGTTTTTGTGTTCATTTCAGCTTAATACTTTTTTTTTTCTTCTTTTAAGTCTTAATTTACACAAACAAATCCTCCGTAGATCCGTCATCCAGCTGCCGTGTGGAGAAAAGCGACTGCGAACAGAAAATTGTCGCCATATTTGTTTTACGTTCGTTTCCGTTTTCTCCACCGGTCGACGTTTAATTTATCTTTGAACGAAAATCTAAAACCCTGCGATCGCCAGGATGGCCGAGCTATGACAAAATTGAGAGCAATTATTATTTATGGCCCTGTCGGGGGCAAGAAAAATCGTCTCGAAAGGCCGCTACTTCTAGATTTTCCAACCTAAACCACCAGCCGTTCGTCGACACACGCATCTGCCCTTTGCTCCGCGGAAAGTGGATGATCTTCAAGGCAAACACTTGATCGAGCAAATTGTGGGTGATCGCTGCGGGTTCGTGCGGCACTTCCCTTTCGCGAGGACAGTAAACTCCTTCACAGGGATCGCCCTTTGATCTTGTTGCGCGAGAAGCCGCACCGGAGGGTGAACTTTCCGAAGGGAAAGAATTCTACTTTCACTGGAAAGGGCTTCGCGACTGATAGTGGAGTTCTCGTACAGTTCTCGAGTGCGCCGTGCGTGGATTTAGAAGACCTACTCCGACTCCGATTTACGACCAGAACGCGCTCTTGAACCGTCCAGCTGAAACTTTCTTCGCTGCGCGCCGAAACGATCATTTTCTAATCATTACACAACCTCCTCACGTACGGGGCACTTGAAGACCGACTTGAGAGACAGCGATTAGTAGCGGTTTCCTTTAATAAATTCTACGGCGCCCCTGTTTTCGAGGAGTCAAAGAAGAAAGTACTTTTTTGCGGCCCTTTTCAAGTAGTCAAGAATCTAGACGATGGCGAGCCCGCAGTTGCTTCCTAGTTGAACTCCTTTATCGTGCCGATAATTAGATCGTTTGTCGCCAGTTGCCAGTTGTCGCCAGGAGCCCTTGGATGCTACCGGGCGAGGCTATACGAGGGCACACTCTCGTACGGCAGGTGGTCCGTCGCATTTTTTTAAGGACAGATGCCACCACCGAAAAGGGCACTTCATCCAGGCGGCCTCGCAAACGCCCAACGGAAAATGTGTGCGACTCCAAATCCAGTGTCTTTCGGTCCGAGACGCCAAAACTCGAGTGCTGGCTGGCGGGAGCTATCAATTTCGATTAATAATCAAGGACATCGTCTCCGGGCGTTGGCTTTAAGGCCGAGTGGCGACAAAACAAAATGGAATAAGGCTAGGCAAAGCCCTCCAGCGCCTTCGCGGCGGGGCTGACAGACCTCAGTTTCGGTTGGGTTTTTTATTTCTAGCTACGAGAATTTATGACGCAATTGTGATTATCTGGTCGTACGGTCGTTCGGCTTTTTATTAGCTACTTCCATATTCGGACTTCGGCTTTCGAGCGGGTCGCCCGGGGAATTAGGTTCCGGTTGGCGGATAATTGATTATTTCGTTAGCCTTAGCGTCGGCACGCTGGTGTCTAAGTCGGTCGTGGTGATAAAACCTGTGTAGGACGCCATTTCTCTTTTTTTTTGTTTTGTTTTCTCTCGCTCGGATCCCCTCCTTTCAGGCTTCACCCGTCGACGACACTTTTATTGAGTTGCGTTTGGCTTCCACGGCTTCCTTTTTTTTTGTCTATGTGGTTCGCCCACCCCTGCCTGATTATTGTTTAGTCGACTTGTAGTATGCTGTCCTTCTTGCCCTCTCCTATAAGTTGTAACCGGCAGTTGCCTGATCACTCGTGCGCTTAGCTAACACGAGCGGGACCACGTTTGATTGCGTCGTGAAAAAAGGCGCTTCCAAGACGATTTACAACGATCGCGATAAGCCCTAGATGGGGGTTCGCCCGGGGGCAGGTGCCACTGGCGGGATTAGGGACAATCCACTCCTAGGTAAAAAGGCTCCTGCAGCGGGCTCGTAGATTGGTTTGATGTTGGTTTTTCTACCATAATCATGTTGTCATTTTTGGATAGGTTTGCGACGCGGTAGCACGACACTCTGTCCGACAGTTCGCTACAAGAAAGTGTGTGCTTTTCACAGCTAAAAAGTAACTTGAATAACACTTACTACGCCATGCTCCGACAGTTGACTTCAACATTGAAGTCATAAATGTATGGTTATATCTGCAAAAACAAAAAAACAAAATAAAATATCATCTTCCCTAACCTAAAACTAACAAATAAATATTAAAGTAATTGACGGAACGAACGGAACGCGTTGAATAATCGGATTAATTTTGCCCGGCAATGAGCCGTACCGACACGTTACTAACATTCCTGCATATGATCCCCGCCCAAATGGGTTTTATTTTCGGTTTTGGAGTTGTTCCATCTCCACATCGGGTGACTTTTAGTGACTTACTTTTGTTTCTTAAGCCCTTAGCTGGCTCTTCTCTGCAGAAGCAGAAAACGAACCACGTTAATGTGTCCCACTGTAGTTAGCATATTTTTCCCATCCTTCCTTTGCTCTCGCTTTGTGTATTTTTTTCTCTCTCGTTAGTTTCTCCACCGCAGCAAGCGCATAGTCTTCCTTCAGTCAAACAAATGCACCGGAACGAAACGAATGTGGCCAAGCGACGACGCGTTTAAAATGCAATCATTTAGGCGCCACCGAGCTCGTAATAAATTTACTTTCCGGTCCGGGAACCGTCTTCGCGAAACGGTGCCTCCACGAAGGGGCAGGCCAGCCCCTTGGTCGAAGGATGGGAGGAGGACCAAAACTTCCTCCATGCTGGGATGCGAGCCATGGGCGGGAAGGGCAATCCGAGAGGCGTCAGGGGCTGTCTCGTGGCCATGGCTCCGGGACCAACCAACTGTAGAGAGTTTTTGTTGCTTTTGAATATATTTCGGGTGCTGAAATGGAAGTGATCCTCGTGGCCACGAGACACGAGACACGGCTCTGTCGGAGATCGGCATCGACTTGGCGGATCTTTGCTCGGTTCTCACGACTCTTGACGGCGTCGGCAGCAGAGTAGTGGAATGATCATTTTTTCTAGACCATGTTTTTGGTATTCTATACATTTTCAAGTTCCAAAGGATGTTCTATCAACACGTGGCTTCCAAATTGCATTGAATTGATTGAGTTAAAATATTTGGTTTTATTTCTAACTATAACATTTAGTTCTTATTATATAATTTGTTTATTCGATTTGTATAACTAAAACCTAACTTTTCTGTATCATGAACTGGTTTTGATCGAAAAATCCCAACCGAAGGATTAGAACAGTATCGTAGATTCCACAACAAGGAGGTACGAGTCGGCTGGAAGAAGCATGGACGAAAATATCGAGTGAAAATTTTCGAATGATATATTCTTCGCCGTCTCCGGCTCCTTATCCTGATCCTGCGAATAACGCAGGTCAAATGGCGACGACGACTACGCCGACGATCGGGGATGGACTCGTTTCGAGCCAGGACGCAGAGGGGAACAGGAAGAGAGAGAGAGACCGAAGGGGACCTTTCAACAACTTTATGAATCTTATCTGATCGTATCAACGCATCAACCTGTTTCTGGCGCAGTCGCAGAAAAGGAGCGCCAGAAAGGAAGGACACTCAGCCACGCCTAAAGACGAACAAGTGCCGCTTCCGAGCCTTCGGATGGGATTGGGCTCTTTTCTGTACAAGTCTCCTTCCTTCCTTTTCGTTCTCTCTTTCGTTTCTTAAATCGGTGGATATTCATCCCGTCAATCGATTTATACCCCGTTCCGGCTTCACAGATATGCCGATTTACATTTCCTTCTTGGTTTTTTTCACCGGGCAGAGACACGGCGAAACAAAAAAAAACCCGCCGCATCCTTCGCAATCCATCGATCGATCGATCGATCGATGATCGTTTGTGACGCTGATCGATTGGAGCCGAAAGACACTCCCGACCGACCGACCGGGGGAGGAAAGAGGGAACGGATGCCGGTAGAGACACACGTCAAACTGTGAGCGAGAGAAAAAGCGGAAAAGCGACCAAAAACCGATCCAAATTGATTTATTCCCGGTCGCGAATCGGCAGACGTGATCGCCGGCGAGGAGTCTTTGGATTATGGCGGGTTTGCTGTTTGTCTGTTTTTTTTTTTGCGTTTGGTTTCCTCAAGGAGGACGAGAAAAACAGTGCAGCTTGCACCGGCGGCATCGGTCCTTTGGTTCGTCGAAAGATGAGAAGAAAAAAAACAAGCGAATTTCGTTTTCGGAACTTGTTGACAGTTTGTTGCCAGATTAGAACGGACACCGGTCGGATGCCGCCGCCGACATGCGCCAGCAAAACCAGAACCAGCGTGGGATATCGATTCCGACACAGGTCCCATGCTGCGCGGTGATGCAACGGTGGAGCCGGCCGAAAGTGGCCGAAAGTG
>JAOEFI010000006.1:14521611-14536743 GCA_034621735.1 Anopheles plumbeus
CATTTCGGCGATACCGGATGCGGTTCGTTGCGTACGAAAAATGGGACCGCTCGGAGGTCCTTCTGCGCAGGCCGTTGTTGGACAAACAGTTGACAGAAAAGGCGTCCCCGGTGCGGATGTTGCCGGTATTTCAGACGGTGAGGAAAGACAAGATTAGGGCTATTATTTTAATGCTATCGGTAGCGGCGCATCGGGAAAAGGACCAGCTCTGCTCAACGCCTGCCACGCTTGACCGGCCCGCCATCATTGGCATATCATTAAAAGAACACACGGGACATCTTCGGCCGTGTCTGTAGTTGTGTGAGCTCGTTTGCGCCCCCGCTTGGACTTGTTCCCATTTACCGCGTCGATCCCTTTTTGGGCCATGTTCTCTTAATCCCATATTAAGAGTCCCATCCTTTCAAAGGACCCGAAATCGAAGGGCACAAGTTTCAACTGACTGTCAGCTCGTGTAGATGATAATGAGCGGAGAATTCGGTAATTAGAAATGAAAACATGTTCCACTTGCCATGCTACCAGACCGGTAGCGCGGAGGTCTCAGGCGCATAACGTCGTACAAAGGCGCACAGGATCCTTTCGAGCAAACCAACAAACCAAAAAGGATCACAGAACACTAATAGCGTAATCCGCATCCACTGCTCTTGCACCCTCGACGATGGGAGCCGTAAGGGGCAAATGGGGACGCTGCATGGCAGCGAAAAGGTACAACATCATACCAAAGGACCTGCAGAAAGAGGGAACGATTCGGGGTTTCGGCTTGTATGCGGTAAGGCCGTTTGGCGGAAAGGATTACACTCGAGTCGGAACAAGGCAAACTGGTTCACTTTCGAGTGGTCTGAATGGCCTGCGTTATAGATGGCTCGATGGCAAATCTTTTTACATGAATACCAACAACACCGAAAGGACAGGGGGATTCGATTGCACCGAACAATCCATGCCAACAATGCGACAAAGCGCATGCTTTTCGCATTCCATCACGGATTGACGAACTGTCGGTTAATTGAAAGACTCGGCAAATTCTGCAGTTGTGGAGACCCCTCCGAATAACGTAGACATATAGAGTTGCATGAAGGATGAATTCAAATTTTAAATATCTTTGTATTTATGTAGCAGAATAGCACATATTTATGTAATGATCGATCAATTTATCGATCGTTTCTCGAATAAACTGAGTAGTAGAAATGATATCGTGCATTGTTTTGAAAATCAGACGATGTCTGACCCGCCATGATCATATTCCTCCTACAAGTAGGCAACAGCAATCACTTTCAGTTCGTTTAAACTTGAGCCCAGTTATGTTTGCGCTAGCTTATGGGATGCTTTGCTATTCACACTGACAGCTGTCAGTGCAAACGCAAGAGACGAATGGACGAAAAGAAAACACAACAGCTGAGGAACGTAGATTTTTCGTGTTTACCCGCACGAGTTGCCTAGCGTTGTTGGGCTTGTGAGGCTTGTTTGCCAACAAGCACTTAATCGTAATCAGCATCCAGTATGAACCAGCGATAAGGCACAGTGTTTGCGAGTGTGTGTCACCGTCCAAGTTTCGGAGTCGGTGATAAGGGAATCCAGCGCACGAATTTTCGGGAGGCACAGGTCGTGAAGAATTTGATGACATACATATCGGCTGGAATCAATCCGGCCAAAGGGAAAACGGAACCCCCACCATCGGAAATGTTTGGACGCACCGAAACAAACAAGGACAGCTTTCTCGTCCAAACGAAGGCTGCCCGGGAAGAGCGTGCCAACGAGCGGGCACAGGAAGAGCGACGGGATCGTTCGGTACTGCTGCTGCAGCGTAGTATCCGTGGATGGCTGGCAAGAACGAAATTCCGTCGAATGATTCTGTGAGTATGGAGGCCTAACCTGTTTTGTAACATAGTGAAGTGAATATGATTTTTATTCCATTTCCAGGGAGGAATTTGACGAGAATTTTCCAGTCATTACAACTGTTGGCAAACCGGCCGAACTGAAGCCCAGCGAGGCGGTGTACTGCGTCGCAACACACTTCCTGCTTCAATGGAAGGCGGAAACGGGCGCGCCCGAATCGACACCCCACCGGGATCGTCTCGAACGTCTCTGCCGTTATCTGGTGGCAAGCCTTGAGTCGGATTCCCCCAAAACGAGTTACATCGGTGTGGCGTTCAACAAGGACCTCAGCTTGGCTTGGATCCGACACATCAAGAAGCTGCTCTACCGGTGCTGCACCGTGGTGGAACTGCTGAAGCCGGAGGTACACAGCGATAGCATATCATTGGCCTTATATTTGCACACCCTGGTGGCGTTCACTTCCATCAATAGCTGGGCACTGCTGAGAACGAAATCGCTGGCCGACCTGAAGCCAGGCATGACGCAACTTTGCGCCAACGTTATGGGGGATCTCGTACAGAAAGGGTTTTATATGACTCTCCGGAACGTGCTCGTTAAGGGTACCTGCCGGCCGGTCGTCAACTTAAAGCCCATCTCCCTCACGGCCCTCATAACGCTTGCCCTTCGTCCGCTGGTGTCTGCAAACTACAGCGAAAATCTCCTCAGCCAGTTCCTGGTGCAGATACTATCCGTGCCGGGTATGATCATTCAGCTCGAACAGTACACCCCGGAGTGTCTGGTCAGTATTCAATCGCACGGTACGCTGGAGAAAACACTCGACCTCCTCAGCGCCAACCAGTCGATGAAGTTCGTCTTGGCCAGCCTGCAGAACAGCAACCTGCTGGCGCTGCTCTCCAACATCGTGCATCTGTACTATCTCGAACCGCCGGAGAACGCCGCCAAGCTTGCCTACCCAGCGTTCACCTTCGTCGTAACGCAGATTTTGAACGGCATTCTCAACGGCTTGGGCCAAGCTGGGGGTGCGTTTACCCAGTGGCACGAACTGCTCGGGTGGTTTTCTCCCGGCAAAGACCGTCTTCAGCATGAAAACCTTCCACTAATCAAGAAACAGATCCATCTCCTGTGGAACCACAGGATCGTGAAGCTTCTCCTGGGAGACAACCTAAAGGGGCTGGCTGTGGGCTACGAAACGATCGATTACCCGTTGCCGACCGCAAATACCACGGGAAATCTTTTGAAGCGTGCGCTCACGTTCGAGCGGAGCTCGATGAAGGGTCAACCGAATAGGGCGGGTAAAATGTACCGCAAGCTCGGTTCCGGCGAAGTGTCCAGGGTGGCGCTGACCTGCTCGATGTATCACGCAGCGTTGTGTGCTCTTTCACAGCTTCGATTGGATATACTTTCCGGTGAGAAGTCCTCCCACGAAAAATGTTTCGAGAGGAAATCACTTTAATTGCATCATTTCCATTCAATTTCGCAGGTCTTTGCTATAACGATACAGTTCTTCATGATCTGTGGTTACTCCTCGGGTCGATTGGACCGCATTGCGGACTGAAAGGCTTCATCGAGCTTCTGCAAGTCAGTCAAACGAATTACGCTCCCCCGCTGCTGCTTCTTTCGTTGTTCTGTGATTGTATGACACACTACGTAACGTAAGTTATCGTAACACATATGACATATCTGCTTTTATTCTCAAACATTTTGGATTCCTATAAATATTTTCCGTAGCATTTTGGATGACCTGGAAATGTACGAACAGCAGACACCGTTCACGCTGAACGACTACATCGTCTTGTCGCACTTCCTGAACATATTCCTGTTCCGCACGATTCAGGATCAGATCTTGGACGCCAAAACGGCCACCAGTGCGCCGCTGTTCGTCTCTATACACACCCTGCTCCTGTGTCTGTACCGGCGTGACTGCCGCCGTCAGTTTGCTCTGCCGAACCACTGGCTCATTCGGGACATTCGCCCGTCGCACTTCCTGGCCGACTTGGAGAAGGGCAAAAAGCACACGCAGGTCCTGCTGCAAAAGATGCCTCACATCATCCCGCACGAGGATAGGGTGCAGCTATTCCGGAAGTTTGTGCATAACGAAAAAGCAGTGTTTGGGTTGACCGAGTCGGCCTGTGCGGCCCCCAGTTCCGCCCTGGTGACGATCCACCGAGCCCAGATAGTGGAGGACGGTTATAGGACGCTGGCGACACTGTCACCGCACGCACTGAAGGGGGTCATTCGGGTTCGGTTTATCAACCAGCAGGGGCTGGACGAGGCCGGTATCGATCAGGACGGTGTGTTCAAGGAGTTCCTCGAGGAAACGATCAAGCGGGTCTTTGATCCGTCATTGAACCTGTTCAAAACGACGACCGAGCAGCGACTGTACCCTTCGCCGACCTCGCACATGCAGGAGAACCATCTGGCGTTGTTTGAGTTCGTCGGCAGGATGCTGGGGAAGGCGGTGTATGAGGGAATCGTGGTGGATGTGCCGTTCGCCTCGTTCTTCCTCTCGCAAGTGCTCGGGCAAACGCAACAGGCCTTGTACAGCTGCATGGACGAGTTGCCCTCGCTCGATAAGGAGCTGTACCGGAGCTTGACTTTCATAAAGCATTACCAGGGCGATCTGGCCGATTTGGATCTAACGTTCAGCGTAGATGAGGATGTCATGGGGAAGATCGTGACACACGAGCTCCATCCAGGAGGAAGAGCAAGAACTGTTAACAATGATAATAAGTTGGTTTCATAGTACTCATAGGAAGGACGGAGGAGGTTTCATAGGAGTTTTTGAATTATTTCTAATGGAATGTTCCTTTTTACAGGATTAACTATATCCACTACATGGCTTACTTCCGAATGCATACGCAAATACGCGATCAAACGGCCGCTTTCATTCGAGGTTTCCGCAGCATCGTCAATCCGGACTGGTTGGCACTGTTTTCCACACCGGAAGTACGTACCATCAGATTTATATTTTTCGGAAGAAGCTTATCATCGTTTCCGTACTGTGTTTTTACAGTTGCAAAGACTCATATCGGGGGATACATCACCGTTGGATTTGAAGGATCTCCGCAAGCACACGCAGTACTACGGTGGATTCCACGATGGCCATCGGGTGGTCAGCTGGCTGTGGGATATT
The DNA here is from genome assembly GCA_034621735.1 of Anopheles plumbeus. Taxonomy (NCBI): domain Eukaryota; kingdom Metazoa; phylum Arthropoda; class Insecta; order Diptera; family Culicidae; genus Anopheles; species Anopheles plumbeus. The sequence continues at coordinate 14,526,575 of JAOEFI010000006.1, forward strand.
CTTGCCAAAGATTTTACGGAGGAGGAAAAGAAACTTTTTCTCAAGGTACGGACACTTTTGATGGATTTAACAAACAGAATTAGTTAAACGCGAATCATTTCATTTCACAGTTTGTAACGAGCTGCTCCAAGCCACCGTTGCTTGGCTTCGCCCACCTCGAACCGCCGTTCTCGATACGCTGCGTGGAGGTAGGGGACGACGAGGACGTCGGCGATACGGTCGGGTCGGTTATTCGGGGATTTTTCACCATCCGCAAGAAGGACCCGCTGAATCGGCTGCCCACCTCGTCAACCTGCTTCAACCTGCTCAAGCTACCGAACTACCAGAAGAAGAGTATGCTGCGGGACAAGCTGCGCTATGCGATCTCCAGCAATACCGGTTTCGAGTTGTCTTAAACCACGGACTCTGGGCTGACCGTCCAGGACGGCACTTCCCGCAGAAGGTATGCGACAGGATTATCTTATAAATCGATTGATGTATGGGATTATTTAACTGTGATAGTAAGCGTAAGATTTTCATTGGGGCAAAGCGAAAAGGGAAGAATAAAGGCAGACAATGTACGACCTAAGGATCGAACATTTCCTCCCCGAAGAAGATCCTTCCGTTAGGAAAAACAATGCTAGTACGTGAAGTCATTGGATGCAGCAATTTTGATTCTCTTGCATGATTGTCTTGTCGCATTAAATATCTTATCGATGTCTGGCACGTACAAGCATGTGTGCAATAGATGAATTCGTTAGAGATACGAGAAGAAAACAGTTTTACTGTGTATTAAACTATGTGACCAGTTGGTGTATCCATAGTAGAGTATTTATCGCATTATCGTCTAATGTGCAAGGGTCAGGAAATCGCGACAACAGAATATTTGTAGCAATCGGAAGGTATAAATATGCGCATTATAAGAAAATGCGTGATGGAGAAGAAATCGCAGTCCGGCTCGGTTGCACAGTACGTTTATTTTATATCGATGAATGGTAGCGTTGTAATGGTAGATGTACAAAATGATTATCAAATATTTATACTACTATTATCAGAACCCAATATTTTTGGAAGGTGTCTAAAAGGGAATCAAAGGTACGGGGCATTAATTATGACCCAAGTGAAAATGAAATCCCGTTGGAAACGATTGCCCTACCCAACTCGCCATCGATGGACCCTCAGCAAATGGTCCTTCCGGAAGATTGTTTCGTTTGCGGGCTAAATGGACCCGAAACGAAATATATTCACACAACTGACACACACAAAATCCGAAACAAAATGCATAACTGCAATCAATCGTACATATTGTTTATGAAAACGTATATTGTCACAAATAAAGATAGAACATGTCACTAAACTGTTTTTGAATTTTCATGCTTTAAAAAAGTTTACCAAACGTGTAAAACGGTGCGCAGTTTTGCTGTTTTGAGCAAAGTGCCACTGGATAGAGGACTGCATTAGGGTTTACATCCGCTATTGCGAGAATCCGACTCATCCGAGCCAAAATAAGAGTCTATTCAATTCGCGTTGTCATTCCAGCCAGAGAAGATGTGTTTTATCCTGTGTAATGAACAAATCTGTTTATTCGTTTTATCCTGTGTATCCAACAATAATTTAATAATTTACACATTCGTTCAAGGAAACGTATGTCTACTTCACAGTAAAGAATTTGATCGTCCAACTGTCAAGCAAATTTGATTTCTACTTCTTCACTATTGTCAAAACGTTCTAATCGAGATGACCTGTCAACTCTATAGTTCTTTGGTATAGATGTAGAACGAAACTGTAAACCACTACAGTTCACGAGCAAACTTGAACAAAGGTGGTTGTGTGTCATTCTTCTTGGTCGGTGCGGGGACACTGTTTGACACATCGGGCGCACACACCCGCGCACAAACACACACTGACGCACATAAACATCATCCCCGAACTGAGGAACAATATTGCCGCATCCTACACAATGAAAAATTGATGGTAAATCGAAAACGAAATACGTGTGACCCCCGTAAACAGGCCAGTGTGTTGGTTGGACCGGCGTTAGCATAGCCCATTTCGAGTTTTTTTTATCTACTCGATCCAAGGTGCAATTGTATATCCAGGGGGCAATACAGTTTCTCTAACGCGTGCGCGTGTGTGTGTGTGTGTGTCAGTGCGTCCAATAGATAACAAAGTAAGCAGGCTGCATATGGTAGGTTCCCAACGGCAGGATTCCTGCCTTACGAACAACCCATTTCCGCAGCAGATTCTTCGGCTTCGGTGGTTGCTACGAAACCCTTGCTACTAGGAAGCGAATCGATTGGGATTCTGGTGCACACAGTGAGCAAGAGGGAGTAAAAAGATCTCGGACTGGCATCGAGTGAGCGAGCAGACACATCGCTAGTGCGTACAACTCTGACAGTTGCCTTACCACGCGCTGTCAGTCGTGGGTTTGTCGAAAAGAAGGCCCTCGCGGAGGGGGCATGGCAGCGAGTGTAAACAACACAGCGACACAGCCAGCTTAGCTGTCAGAGCAGATAGTTTGCATCTAGTGCGTGCGGACGGAATCTGTTAGTTTGTGAACCAGAAGGGGACCAAAATGTCCTCCAACTAAATAGTTTACTACTGCCAGGGCAGCCAGCTGCTGACGCGGGTTTTTTTCCGTGTCAATTTGCGCAATCCGTGCGGTGGTGCGAGAAAGTGTCACGTTTTCTCTGTCCCTGATCGCGTCCGCAAGCAGTGCAAGTCCAATCATCACTGCAGAGTGTATCCGTAATACTTCCTGCCTTTTACTGCCATCGGCGACGGCCGAGACGTACCAGCATTAGAAGCAACCTTCAGTCAAGGGCGTTCCGACCACGGGAAGAACACGGCACCAAAACAACCACCTCTGCCATCGCGTTCGCAGTTCCGGCAGCAGTGCGTCTTTTCAGTGGCAGTAGCAAAACAGCTGACAGCTTGTTCACGAGGTAACCGAAGTGGTGACTGTTTTTTGTCGTTGCCTCACCGGTGTTTGTTCGATTAGTCAAGAAGAGGTGGAGGAATTTGAGGAGGAAGAGGAGCAGAAGCGGTGCCGCAGGACACAAACAACTTGTCAGAAGCGTAGCTCGATCCTACTCGTAAACGTCATCGCTTCCCCGGGAAACGAGCTTCGGCATTAGAAAAGCAGCACACTCTGACGACGAGCAGCATCGAGAGCAATGGCGTGTCCATGGAAACTGTGAAAGGCGTGTGTGTGCATGTGTGTCCTAAGGCGTCTGCAAAAGGAATGAACTCAGAGCCGGGAAGGGATTTAATCGAATTCCACATCACTTCTACGACTGTAATCAGAAACCGTATCCGAATCCGAGAGAAAACTAATAAATTCGCTTCGGGAAAAGTATACGGGTACCAAATCTTCGACAGAGGTGCGCACAGCCGGTTAATCAGCCTCAATCTGTAAAGCCGCGGGAAGAAGAATACTGGTGCAAATTTTATCATCCTTCCGTTGCAACCTTAGTTTTCCACCTACAACGGGCGAACGCTCTGTGCTCTCTGTCGCCTCCGATTTTTACACGATCCTTTCGCTTCTTGCGCGCCATATATATCGGCTCCACTCCGCGCACAACACCCTAACCTTGAATTTGAAGACGAGACACCCACGAAGGGTACGTAGAAAGTAAAAGTGAAGCGAAACACAGGAACCTTCCAGTTCACCATCCTCATCTAGGAAGCAACAGCAGCGAGACATGCGGTGAAAAGGTGATAAAAAGTCGTAAAGGTGTTCGTTGCGCGGATGCTGCGTCGATTATAGTACGCCCGAAGCGTGTGCGACTGTGTAACTCCATTGTTTCATTCGCAACCGTGGTGGAGGAAAGCGAATTATCACCGCCGACTATGTTCAACATTTCAAGTTTTTTTTACTATATTCCCCGATTCGGTATCCAGGAGCAGATCGAGCGAGTGTGTTTTTTGGCGCGTGTTTCTCCGAGGCTCTGAGCCGCACCGATAGTGTACGTCGATCGTCGTGTGGGTGTGTCTCCCTCTGTGCGTAATGGGTGCGTGAGAAAGTGAGTGATTGTGATCAGGTGCATGTTTCCGTTGCCAATAGTTCTGTTTCCCTTCCGTTGCTGCCCCGCTAACGAGGGTTTTTATCTTTGATCGACCAAGAAGTGAAGAGAGGCGAGGGCCACTTGAAGAAGCGAGCGCCACCGCCCCCGGAAGTTAAAGGGAAAGAAAGCTCCATTGTGCGTATTGGCAACACACGTACATCACCGTGCGGTACACACAGGGCACCGCAAAGAAACCATTGTATTGTGCTCTCGTGCCCGTGGCGGAAGTTTCCCGTTCCGCATTTCTAGCCGCGACCAGTGCAGCCGCAACCAGCGTGCGCGTCGTCGGTACAATTTCCGGGGTTTTCCGCGTGCTCCTTCTCCCCCCGTGCGCCCACGGAAAGTGTCTTCGAAGGCAGTGGTGGTGGTGCGTCGTCGCGGGCCGCCCGAAAATATAATCCGCCAAGTGACCGGAAGTGCGTGCGGGTGGTCAGCCGGCTCCTGGCACCATCGAATCAGCTCTCCGGCGTTCCCTTGGGTCGATGCGCATCGTCTGAATGGCGGCTGTTGGTGGCCCTGCCAGGCAATCACGGGGGGTCTCCATGAGTGTCTCGATGTCGCTGGTACAAGGAGGCGCCGCCGGTGCACCGCAGGGGGCCATCCTGGCCGCGGCCGCACCCTACTTCCAGCCCCCGGCCGTCCCGCAGGACGTGCAGCCGGATCGACCGATCGGCTACGGAGCGTTCGGTGTTGTATGGTAAGTTTGTCGTTTAAAGTTTCCTTTCTCTTTCGCACAGCAATCTTTCTGTCCATGGCGGACGGAGCGTCGGTTTATAGTTTGTAAACTGCCTTACTGATAAGGTTAAACGTGATTGTGGTAGATTGTTGCCTGCGTTTTCCGTGTGCCCTAGATCGATGGTCGAACGAGGCGAACGTTCTTGATAATAGTTATTGCTTAACCAAAGGTAGCATTTCATGTAAACCTTCTTCCCCGAACAACCGCTAGTTTACAGAGTTGCCAAACAAATGGGGAAGAAAATGTCCACGGCTACCAGCTGACGCCCATCGATAAGGGAGAACGATGAGCTTTTGGCGATCGTCGTCACACCAGAATGCACAACGGGGATTTCTTCTTTGTGTTCCACTATCTATCTTCCTCCGTCAAGAAATGGGGTCGTTCGTTCGTTCATTCGCGGAAGGTCGTTTTTTTGTGTCGCTCAAGATTACGTTCCATTTTTGTTTTTCTCAGCAATATAACAAGACAGCGGGCTCTCCCTTTTCTTTCCAACGGTGACCTCGTGGCAACGTCATCTGCGCCGTCGATGAAGTGAAGATGGTTTCAAAACGACAAAATAATCGGGAAACTGTGCCAAATAGTGACGGGACAGCTCAGTTTTGAGATAAGCAGACTCCTCGACCAGGCAAGTTGGGAGTGTGCAAACAGTAAATACCAAAAGCACATCCATCGATCGTCCAACGGCAAGGTGAAGGTTACATCCATCCATGCCCTACGTGCGGAGAAGGAAGCCCAGGAGCTGATAACGGATGAGCGGACTTCATCCTACTTCGAAAAAGTGGTAGGATGATTTAAAGATGGGGAATCTGTGGGCCGACGTGGTTACGGGTGGAAGAGAAATGGGAGAAAGGATCGGCTGATCGAGGAACGATGCGAGGGAAGATGATGCGATGACGTGCTCTCGGGGCTGTTGCTCTCTTTGTCGAGGCCGCAGGAACCCGCACCGAGAATGAGGCTACACCATGTTTGTCCATTTTGTGCTCCTTTTCGTGCAGTTGGTTCGTAAAATGGTGGCGCTAATAGGCCTTGGAATACTTTTACAAACCAATTTACAACACCATGACGGCGACGCATTTCACCTTCGAGAACTTGTTGCCAGAGAACTTGTTGTTCGTGGAAGCGGAGCAAACATGGACGGCCTCAGAAACCCTTCTTCAGAGGGCGCACCCGAACTTTGGGCTGTTTAACACTTATCACAGTATTTGGTAGCTGATCGCAGCCGAATCTCATTTCGTGTCCATCATTCATACGGGGGCACACCTAGCTTAGTTTTATCTTCGTGAAACGGTGCGAAGTGCGTGCCATACTGCACCATTTTTTAAAAGGCTCAAAAATGAATCCCGACACGCTTTGCCATACCCAGCATCTAAATTACATGGATTTCGCGCTATGCTACTTTCGCTACTGCACGCTTTTTGCAAATAACATCAGCCAAGGGTCCAAAAATACACCATTTTTTCCTTCCACTATTTGCAATACATTTCCCCGTTCGCCCGGCAACCGATTCGAAAGATAAGATCCACACGAACACTGATAAAAAGGCGTTTGTGAGAGCGAGTTTGGGTTGGGCGCGCGGCTCGTTCGATAGAAAAGGTCATGTCGCCAAAAAAAAAAAAAAAAAGAAAGAAAAAGAAGCGTGTAGGGAATGGAAATTTAGAAGTCAAATTAGAAAAGGAAACAGCAAGAGCGGAAGGAGAGGGCCCCGTAGGGGGCACATAAATAAAGTATATCGGCCACCACCATCAGGTGAGCCACACCATGATGGTGACACATCCCGGTCCAGTGAAAGTTATCGCAAATCGCGTTGGTGACCGCGATAATTTTTGGCACTCCGTGTGCGCATCGTTGACGGCTTCGTTGGGATGTTTTTTTTCTTTTTCTGTTTGTCCATCGCCTCCGACGTGATAATTGGCCAGCCAGTCCGTTGTCTCCGGCAGAGTCAGTTCAACGCGGTCGATGTTATCGCAGGGCAAATGGGCGTGATAAAGCGATCGGTAATACTAACGGACGGAAGGGGATCCATCAACGACAGTCACGAGTCGTTGGTTGGTGGTCGGTTTTCATTTCGGTAGTAGTGGTCGTTGGTGCATACATCACACCGGAGTATGTAACACTTACAAAATGGTGCTCGATGGCGGAATTAGGGATGAATGCAGTAACGCAAACTCTAAGCGGTCACCCGTTGTAACGGCGGTGGGGGATTTGTTGAACAACTTTTTTCTCTTCCAAAGGGCGATGAACGCATTCAATCAAACTCTCCGTCAAGATGACAATAGGAAGCCTTCGGATACGATTAATCAACGTTCCAACTCCAATCAACTCGATACGCTGTCATTGCCGAATGTCGCGCAGTATCAATAACCCACATTTAAAAAACCCCATCCCCTTTTCCTCCTCCCCCTACTCCTTCTCCTATCTTGGGCTGTGAGAAGTCGTCATCGTCAACGGCGTGGGGAGCGACATGCACTTTTCTTCTTATCGTGTACGCACGCAGCATTTTATCGCATGCTGGTTTTTTTCTTCCCTCCCTCCGCTCCGTTCGATCAAGCTTAGCGTAGGAAAGGAACCACTTTTGTTACAGCTGATGCTGACACATGATACAAAACGCGTCACGATGCTGCTGTCTGCTTCCCTGTGTGTATGCACGGCCGTAGGCGTAGGGTTACGCGAATGCCAGTGGGGTTTACTGTGGTGACGGTACTCGCCTGTGTTCGTGCCCCTCTTGGTTAGTCATGGCATGGTTTGATCAATTATCTAAGACTCTCTGCTCGGTGGGCTGTGTACGGTGAACCTGCGTGAGCAAATCGCAGTATTAGATTAAGATACTTCTGGGACAAACAATAATTGAACCAGCCACACACACACACACACACACACACCCTGGCATAGCCGTGGTCGCAGGGCGCGATCATCATGGTGGGGTGGAGAAAAAAAAACTGTACGTTCTTGACAGGGGTGGGGGGGGGGGGTCCCTGGGGTAGAAGCGAGAAGTGCCCAGAGATGAATAGTGTTGGTGGTGGTGGTTGGTTTGATGAATGCTTCGCTTTTGTAGCTGTAGTTGTTTGGGAGGATATTTTTAGAAGCGAGATCGCGAAGTGCTTCACGAACCGTGAAACGATGCGGAAGGGTGCTTTGAAGTGCGGGCGGCCAACGTCGTGAAGGTTAGCACGGTACTTAGGTTGAGCGCATAAGGAAGTGTATGAAGAAAGGTAGAAAATTATGGTGTATTGATCGTGGGACCGGGGACAGGGGGAAGAAGTACTCGTTTCGAGGAGGAGCATCATCCTGTGAAGTAAGAGGAGCTTCTTTTCATCCGTGGCTGTTTAAGAAAACATGCATGGTTTCACTCCAGTAAACTGCATCTGCATCGAATATTGTTTGATATAATATCGTTAGTTTTCACTAAATTCAAACTAGTGTGAAGATGATCGAGCCGTTTCTAGCATCCATCCATATGATGTTCTTCTGTGTTCGGACTAGCGTTGTGTCGCATACAGTCTCGTGGTGTAAAGGTCACCAACGAAGATGCTCCGATGGAGACGTGCGGTTGAGGCTGTCCTACTCGGCGTGCTGCATCCAGAGTTCCGTCCGAACGCTGCTACTTTCAACACGCGTCGCTTCGTCACTCACGTAAGTGTCGTAGAGTGGCGCGTGTAGAGATTGCGTGATCATTAATTCGCCTGCGTATCGCTAGCGCGGGCGGCCGTTATTTTTACCGCATCGTGCCAAATGCTGGCGACGCACGCACTCACGAACGCATTCGATGCAACCGACTGACGTGTACTGACGCGAATTGCAACCTCGACCGGTCTTTTCCTCATTTCCAAGCTGCCGACAGTGGATGAATCTTCGAGTCGTGGACGAATAACGGGATGGAATTTTTTCATACAATGCCATTAATCGCGCCTAGGGTGATGCTTTAATTGAATGTTTGTCTGTTTCCGATCATAATCCCCCGGAACGGGTGTGCCGAGCATCGTGAAGGTGCCGAGGATCGTGCGTGAAATGATTAATGCTTCCTGCGTTTGTTGTTGAAACATCTCAGGTGCGAGATGGGTAAGTGCTCTTACAAACATGGGTGGCAGTCTGCCAGAATGGTAGGAAGTGTCCGACAAACAGGGTTTGATCGATGGTGATGTCCTGCCGTAGACTATTACCAGCGGATTTACACATTTGCTATTTGCATTTTTGTATGCTACTTATTATGCTACTTTGGTCACAAGTTGTTGACAGCATTTTTGTTACTTGCAACAAGTGTTCACTGAAGTATGAGAAATAACCTCCACATTTGCTCCCCATGAACAGATGTCGTTTTTCATGTGATGGACAAAGTTCATGGAAAATTTCGATAATTGCAGTAACAAAACCGGGTGAAAAGGGAATTGAAAGGAAATGTTCTACTTCGACTTCCGTTTATAAACAAGAGCAGCACCAACTTCAGACATAGGGTAACACGAAAAACCGGAGCGGATGGACGCAGTGTCAGCAAAGGATTGTTCTATAAGAAGAAACATTCCCCAAATGGGGCAATGATAAACGAGAACCCCCCTGCCAGACGGAAAATGCACGACGGCGGAGAGGGGAAGGGAAACCGTAGGGACCGGGTGCGTGCCAGCAAAAGTATAATTACAAAGTGCGATTTGCAAAATTGCAGCCCGGGCGTAAAGCATCTAATTAATGCAATCGTTAATCATTTACGCGAACGCAGTCACACTGGACGGAAGAAGAACTCGTCTCGACCGAGCTCGTCGGGGACCACCATCGTGTTTTTTGTGCATCGACGGGAGAGGGAGGTAGGGGTAGGTGGCTGGAAAGGAAAATGGGGCTGGCTGCTAGCATGAGAAATGAGGTGCATTTTGTCCTCCGGGGCAAGCACACGCGAGTTCTCGGTTCGATTGTGTAGAAAAGCAGAGCCGAGAGCAGCATTTTGTAAGCTGTTTGTATTACGCACGATGGTTGGGGAAATATTCTCCCGCCATGAATGTAATAAACTATAGTCATCAATGTTTCGCGACACCTTTGATTTTTTTGTTTGCGTCCACTTGAACGTTACTTGTTTGATGCGGGAAATTCCATGACCGGGAATTTGTATTCCAACGTTAGTCTATATCCTGCATTAGTTAAATTTAAATTATCACCAGCATTTGCTACTATAAAAGTACGGGAGAAAGCACAGAACTCATGTTTGGAAATACTGTTCCGAGGCAGCTGCCTGCTGTTAGCGAACTCCGAACGCTTTTCCCGATGACGTCTTAGTCGTTAGCCACATAATGTGTTAGTACGGAATGCTGCGTCCATATGACTCACGACGAAAGAGAGAGAGAGAGAGAGAGAGAGAGAGAGAGAGAGAGAGAGAGAGAGAGAGAGAGAGAGAGAGAGAGAGAGAG
>JAOEFI010000006.1:14540447-14552439 GCA_034621735.1 Anopheles plumbeus
GCCTTCTAGTTAGAGCTCCTAGAACCAACGTTGAGGTGTCTTCGTTGTGTTCTATTAAAAGTTGCATCCTACATATGATTGCCCTATTGCCCCCAACAGCCGCCCCGTGAACTTCGTGCAACGTATGTTGTAATTAACATCGTTTTTTTTCCCATCACCTCCTCATCTGAGTTCCGCAGTTACGGGAAGATGTTGGCTAGTACGTGTGTACCAACACATACCTCGTCACGCATTTAGCTGAGTAGATTGTGGGAATGGATCATCGTTCTATTTTCTACCCGTTTGCATCTGCATCCACCTACTACGTCCGGCTGCAGGGTACTTAAAAAAAGAAAAACAGGCCATATGCATGTAAGCTGGCGACGCTATCCCCCAATGTGACTTCCATTTTCTGTTCCCCTCATGTCAACTATTGCATCGGTAAAAGTTGTGCGGTAAAGTTGGTACCGCATCTGCTGCCATCCCCGGAACTTCATAGTCCTGGCGGAAGCAGCTGGGAGGGTTCTTTTTTTTTCAATAATAAAATGAAAACTACTTCCCCCCTAGCGATCGATGGGGGAGCGAGAATCGTCAACGGATAGTACGGTTGCTTTAATTTTATTTCTTCCCCTATCGCTTGTGGAAAACCGGGGATAGTTGACCGGGGACCGTTCAGCAACATCCCGTCCCCCCTTTGCCGATCCATAAGTACCTGTTCCAAGCCGCTTCACGCTGTCGTCGTCATCGACTTACGAACAAGAATAGTGCACCCCGTGACTCTCAAACGGGGCTTAAAAAGGGTGACTTCCCATAAAGGCGAACGACGACGGCACTCCAAGAATGGGAGCTATTTTTAGGATCCGTCGTCCTTCGTCCATTTTCTGCCGAGACCGGGCACGCTTGCACGCGCCCTTCTCTTCCAATGAAGCCCTTCTCAATTCCTATTTCTCGGACGGAAATGGCAAACTGATGGAGCAAATTGAAGGGGGGGACAATAACGGATGATGGCATCCTTGATGGTATGCCAATGGAGAATGGGTGGTGCGTCTGTGGCTCCGTTGCTAGTCCCTACACCCTCACCCCCGGCCAGTTGATCCTTGTCGCCAAAGAGCACAACAACAGTTGACTGCTCCGTGGAAATGCGGTTTTCCCGAAATCAATCGAAAGCCGTTGAGATTCTTCGGTTGAATTGGACAGGTATCACAGATACGCTACGGCATTGTTGCGATTTTATTAACATGAGTAGTTGAAAATATACAATACATTCCCCAACACGGGCTGGACGACTTGAAGTTCCCTAATACGGCTGTTATTCATGATACAAACTTTCCCTCAAGACAACAAAGAAGTTGTTTGGTAAACGGTTATGTTTTGAAAATCTTTTTTAGATAAGTGATGTTATTCTTATGACATTTTTGCATGCTGCCGAACGCTGTATTTGGTAGCTGACATTTCCAGAAATAATTCATTGTTTATGAATAATTCTCGTTGGAAATAGTTTAATAAAATATGCTCCAAAAGTACCGCTCACGATTGGTTGCCCTGCCTTCTCTGAAAGGTAGGGTCCCGAAGCTGAAGTGACTTCTTACGAAGATAAATCAACACCAGCATCCGCACAGCAGCACAGCTGAAGCGGGGGAATCAAAAGTTCCGTCCGACCGGTAAACTCCGGACTCGTCTGTTGCATAAACCCGGTCCACCCATACATCACACCGCACACCGCCTTCATGGGTCACTTTTGGGGTTCGTAAATATTTTCTAATTTTCCAACGCCATCTTCCGGCCCCGTTGAGTTCTGTTCCCTCGATAGACCGGTGGTTCTACCTGCGATTGGTTTTTGCATCCCTCTGTAAACTACTTGTGCATTTTCCCGTTTTCACATACAAATGGTACCCGTCCTACAGCGTAGCAAGAACCGGAGAAGAAGAGACAGAGAGAGAGAGAGCCGTTGCCGTTCATTACCCCAGTAGTCCTTCGGTCCATGTTAGGACCATAACGAAAATTTATCGTTCAGGCGGAAGGACCCAGAATTAGGTGTAGAAATTTCCCTGTGCCAATCTCTTGCCTTATATTTTCTCGTTGCTTCTCTTTTCCGCTCAGTTTTGTTCTCTCTGACCCTCTCTCACTTCATCTTTATAATACGAACCTACCTGACACGCTGAGGACGTTTGTGCAGAGGCAATGCTTTTCTTTCGGATATCCAGAGAGATTCGGGAGTGTGTGTGTCGGGAGAAAGGTGTCCCGTTCCAAGGATTCGTTGGCAGAGGTCTGCTTTTAATCGGTCTCTTTCGGGTGTCCGCACTCGATTTACTATGTTGAACAGGCTGCGAAAGGCACCAGGTTGTGTTAAAAATTTAGTGTCTTCGGTCCTGGAAGTAGTTCTGTTCATATTTGCATCCCCAAAAAAGGATGCTCGATGTTTGGGGTTCAGGGGTCCGCTTCTTTCGTTTATTTGCATTCGTTGATAGGAAACTTTTCCGGTCACGCTTTAATCGACCGTTTTGTGAATCGGTAAATTCGGCCCTCGTTCAGAAGTCACGTTGCCGCTTAGAAAAGCCGTCCGCGTCAAACTGTGGTGGTAACTGTTCCGTCGTCCGGTGTTTGTTCGGCAAGATCGCGAGGCTTTTCTCCCTTCACATTTCCGTCGAAAGAGGGCTCTGACCCGTGGACCCATGTGTCTCTTTTCCGCCGATGTGAAACGAAACAACGAATCGATAATCATTTGCCCCGCCAGTTCCAGTCCTTCCGCAGCGGAAAAATATATAGCATGAGATGGCCATGTTTTGGCTTATTATTATGCCGCACGAGGCACCGTCGCCACCGCCATTTCGTCCTCCATTTAGAAGAACGGCTCGTTCGGGGGGAGGCTTCTCGGTTTCTTACTTGAAGCGCGCGGTAGGGGGTGGGTGTCGATGACGTGGGATGAACTCAAAAACCGTCACCATCTTTCCGCCGTCCGGGGTGGCAGAAATGGCAAGAGTATCATGAATCTGTGGATGGTGATGGTGTCGGCGGTCTTTAGCTGGAGCGGAGGGCGTTCCGGCTACCGCGGTTCTCCGGCGTCGTCCGGCCCGGGGTTTTTTTGGGCAGAAACACTTTGCATAAACGGAAGCGGAAGGGGCGGGCGTGCGTGTCGTTGAAAAATAGAAATGTGAGCTCAAATCAATATTTGTACTTTCGGCTGTTCGGTGGAACGAATGAACGGATTTCTGACTTTGTGATAAGTTATTCCGTGGGATTTGTGTGAAAAGTTGTTTCCGTTTTTTTGTCTCTTTTCATTAGTACTGTAACACACACCTCACAGGCATTTCCGGGCCGGCGAGGAGGGCGAGGAGACCCCGACCGGCTTTATATGTACATGAAAAGACATAAATCAGTAACGACTCCAGAAAGGCGCCATTAGAAGGCGCCACCGCCAACGGCCCAATCGGTGTGGTTGGTGTGGTGGACTCCACCGTCTGCTTTTCCTTTCCAACATTTTAATGGACGTTGCGCGCTTTCCGGTAAAGTGTCAGCCGCAATTAAACCTTTAATTTGTCAACTACTACCGTGGCTAAACGTGGCTTGTCCTTCCCGGGGCGAATTTCGTCTCGTCGGCGTTTTTCTTCCGCCAGCACGGGCTGGGTGGCTGGGTGGCTTTTGCATATGCTTTTGCAGGGTCAGGTCTAATGAGAGTGGTTCAGATTTCAGTTCTTTGTGACGTTTTGCTTTTCCCCTTTGTTTAGTGCGAGATTGTTTTCTGCGAAGTTGTTTCATGGTGTTTTATGCAAATCAAAACAGTTTCCATTTCTAGAAATCTTCATTTTTTCACTCTGACATAGTAGAATCATTTCGTGTTTGTTTAACACCAGTTTAACATTCGAATATTAAACGGAATATTACTTAATAAGTTTTACTCATAACATTTTCTCTATTTTTGTCTTACAGGTAAGTGTCTGATGCATTTGTAACACCTTAAAAGCTCGTCAATTACTGTAAGGAATCATGTAAGAACCTTTTTGTATCGATTTGGAATGGAGACAATACTCGTTTCGGCGATCTTTAAAAACATGTTTCCAAACAATTTTAGTAGTTCATCTGAGATCCAATCATACACTCTATTACCGTCGTTGCCTTGCCCTTCGACGACGAAGAAGTATCTGCTGCTTATTAGGCTTATCAAAACAAAGGCTCCGTCTCCAACGGCCGCCTAATACACGCGGCTAATAATGAGCCCTCGGCCCGGGTGTTGTTGATTAGGCTACGGCGGAACACTCTTCCAGCCAGGGCGAACGACGAACCGACCAGCTATATAGCTCCACGGTAGGAAAACAACGGCCCAGCATCGGCCCGGCGCACGCAATCATCGGCCGGTTTGCTACAAGCATAATCATACGCACCACTGCCCGCCAGAAGTAGTTACCCAAAGAACCAGAATCACAAACGCAAAGCCAAACTAACGACGAGCGTCGACACGGGCCTTACCGGCCCTTCTGCCCGTGCTGCTGGGAAAAGTGCGGCGGAAAAGGCGATAGAACGAGATCGATTATCGTGCGGCCGAGGGATGATTCCGGAGGGAGCTGCGACGGTGCGAGCGAGACGGCACCAACACACCACACAGTCTATTGAACCCTCGTCGAGTTTTTATGCTTCCTTGGACTCGGTTTTCAAGTGTGCAGTGGTTCACTGCGCACTGCTATGTGTGTGTATATACCGACGCCGACCATGAACCGGCCGATGCTCAAACAAAACTCCCGTACCGGATCCGGGCGCGCAGAGGGTGTGTTGCGAACGTACAGGGGACCGAACATTACCAAGGAAGGAACGCTCGCAAAGCGTGCGAGGGAGCGAACGCGAGGCAAGATATCAAATGGGACCGAGCAGCAGCAAGGTCCGTCGGTGTGTGCGTGCGGAATGATGAGTCTCGGGAACAACATTATGCTTCGCCGGTTAAAAGGGAAGCCTCGAAAATGGTCGTCCCCGGTCGCGCAGCACCCTAGAAGAAATGTTCATTACAACATATTCCTGGCGTGCGTTGCCTGTCTGCTGCTGGTTTGGTCCCTCCGGTCGCGCGGCTGGGAATACGCCGAGGGGTTGTTCTGTGAGCGCGCAGCGCATTCCATCCCCGGGCTGACTGATTCGATTGAATTCTTCCTTGAACTCTGGTTCAACAAATGGAGAGAGTGAAACTGACGCTCGTTCGTGGCCGTTATTAGATTTTCACAAAGGGTTTTTGAAGAGACGAAATATAAAATAAACATTTTCCGTAGTTCCCGCACTCCAGCGCTGCCAACCCCGGGCTCTGGTGGTGCATCCACGACCCATGGAAATCATCATCGGAGAGATAAGAGATGTTGAGTTTAAAGAGATTTTCCACTTTTCCACCATTCGCGTCAATCTGCGATTATGTGATAAATCTGTGCACTTTTCCCCCCTGCCTACGGGGTTGCAATTGATTTGATAACGGAACCGTAAGGCTGGTTCGTTGCCAGCTGGGGTTTCCAGGCGAGGCTATTATGTTTTGTTTTCACAACATATTTGTTAGATGAGTGATTGGGGTTCATGAAAAGTTTGACCATTTTTTACATTGATATCAAATATAACTTCTAACGCCGTTATTTGCTGACTAATCTCTGCTTATTCGGTTAAACGATCATATGTCATTCACATATGTACCTTTTATTAAGATTGTGTCCAGCGAACTCATTCCATGACATCAGAATGGATGGAAATGATTTAATCTCACGATTTTCCGTTCGGTTCATTCTCATCAGAGGCCATAAAACCATTATTCCTACCATTGAAACGAATCGTTTATGCATAAAAAACGATTAAATGGTCGAGCTGAGATACTGAAAAGTCGCTCCAAACAATCGAAGCCGACGGCTAGTAGTGGGAACACGCCAGAACTCCCAGCGTTCCACAAAATCTTACGATTTAATTATCGTTTACGACATCGTAATACTCCGGAATAGTTTCAAACAGAGTGAGATGTATGTATGTTCCCAAGATCATTCCAAGACTCTGACTCTCCACCGTTTGACGAGAAGCATGGACACATATTTCCCCACAAGCCCGAGAAAAAGTTTTTGTTTGTAGTGAGGTTTCGCCATCGTCCATAAAAAACCCGGAGATCGATTGTTTGAACGGTATCACCTTGCCCGGGGATGTATTTTTTTTCTTGCTGCTCGCCGGGCCGAGGAAGAAGATTCCCTTCTCTTGGTGTATGGGAAGCTTTTCGATTTTTTTTTTTTCGCTTTTCGAAAAATAAAATATTTATTATTCATCCTTCTTGGTTGGTTGTGGTCATGCATAAAGCCCTCTTGGTACGAGGCCGGCTTTTCTTATGCTCATTCATTCGAATATGGTTCGTTGTAAACGCCGTAAGCTGTAAGATGTTTTTATCCTTCTATTGTGTCTGTGTACAATTGATGTATGGATGTGCTTCGGTTGAAACGGAACTGATGACATTTTCCAGAACTTTTGCGTGCAGGTCATTGAATAGAACGGTCACAAGCGAGGAGATTATGTTCGATAAAGTTTGTTTATCAACGTGTTATCCGAGTCTTCCATTCACTCCTCGTTCTTATCAATTTTCACAAAGTGTTACCGCGCACCGCATGAATTGTAAACATGTTGAACAATTATGTAGGCTTCATTGCAACATATCCAGTTTCTTCGAAGGATGCTGGGATCCGTTTTCCGTTCCGCGCAAAGACCTGCGGGTGCCTGTGTGTGTGTGTGTGTGTGTGTAGGGTGTGTTCGTGCACGTCATAAGGGTTAACGAGAAGTTTTTAATTTTTCCCATGTTCTAGTTACAACATCAACGGGCTTTTTATGGGTTTCACTTCAGCTTCTTCACCCCTATGCTCCTTCGGGTGGGATGATGGTGCAGATGATGAGAAGCACAGTGCTTGTAATCTTCATCGCAAGGTTCCTCCCCGATTCTTTCGGCAACAAACCCTACGGTACGACGACCCAGCCCCAACCGATGACGTAAGACGGCTGCAAGCCCAAGGCGCGGGAATGGTTCGTTCCCATCGCCGTCCTGTTGCCGCTGCTGCTGCATCTAACTTCTTCCTTTTGTTGGGGCGGGCTGTTGTTTGCTTCACCTTACCGGTTAACAAATTTGCGCGGGCCCCGGGGAGCAGTTTTGGGTCTTCCGGCCAACCTTCCGCGCCCAGCAGATTTCGCGGTTTGGCGCAGAGTTTCATATTGTTTACGGCTGCACGGTCCTTCCACGATTAACCCTAAGCGGTAATCCTTCGTGGAGTGTTGGGAGTCCCGCATTTGCTTAGGTACTCTAGTGTCGAAGTTTGAGCGAAAAACCCGTAAAATATACCCTTCCGCGAAAGGTTTGGCGTTGTCGACTGGAATGGATTAATGTAATGGAATGCCTTTCAACTGGTTGCAATATTTTTACAACCAGTGACAGTGTACTGTTAACTAAGAAGGATCTGAAAGTATGCGATCGAACGAAAATTCCATCCATCAAGGTTGTCATATTGAATGATTTTTTTGTCCTTCTTCGAACAGATTCCTTCACCTTTTTGGTCCATTTTTTCCAGCCATTCTTTTTGTTAGTTATCGAGGAAAGCGTCTTGGTTGTTCTGTCCAATTTTCACGGATCATTGAACATCGTTAAATGTATTTTATACAGTGGAGACGGAAAAATATTGAAACGCAAAGACACCGAACCCAACATCGGCCATTTTCGAGCACTTGAAAACCCAATTTCGGTATTGTTGAACAGATGATTAAAAAGCGAAAGAAAAACGCACCATTAAACTTGTAATGCTTGTCATCGGCACTTCCGGCCAGGGGGGGGCGGGCCCGCTAGGCCGTGGGACGTGAAGTGTCTGTTTAACCGAAGGTTTACCGTTTTCTTTCCCAAAACACTTACGTACACAAACTTGCCGCCGGAGCCCTCTGCCACGGTAGGAAGCCCTCTGCGACAGGAAGTATCGGAAACTCGATCATCAGTTACAAGTCAGTGGCAATCGACGGGTGGTGGTGGTGCGCGAGGCGATGTTGTAACCACACCAGGCGCATCAACTCTCCGTGGTATCCTTCTCTAGCGACAACCGGTAAAGACAGAGAGAGAGAGAGAGAGAGAGAGAATGAAAAAGGGAGTGATGTGGAGTGAGAGAGTATAAAAATGAAATATATTTCTTTGTGACACGGCGCGCACAGCTGCTGGCGCGACCGACCCTGCCTTGGAGGTCGGTTCCGTTCCTACAATCACGCTCTGGAGTGGGTTTTCCTCCCGGCGCAGCGTTTGTTTGCCCTCGCAACGATGCGCTGCTCCGGAGGACGTTGTAACGATTGGATTAGTTTGAAAACCGGCCTGTCCGGATTTCTTCGGGTGAATGTGCTGTTGTTCTCTCTCTGCAGCATTGGAGATGTTATACCTTTGAAGGATTTCGTTTTTTTCTATTATTAGTCAACAGTGAACAAGAGGAACTCGCTTGGCGGCATAGTAATGTATGTTCTGTCTGCTTCCTTGCGACAGTTTCTGTACTTACCTTATTTCAATTAGTTGATAGGTTTTCTTTCAGCACTAGAGTAAGGCTGCTAAAAGACAGCGCGAAAACATCCTGCTTTAATGTCCCTCCATCGGTTGCAGACACGATGCGATAGTGCATTAAACAACCTTTCTTTGGTAGCTGATAAAATGCGTGCCAGTTGCATCATCAGCATGCATTTGTTTGCATCTCCATCATGGTGCACTCATCTCATGCACCGTGCGACTCGTTGGGAATGCATTAAAGTTCTCACAACGCGCGTGCCGATTTCCCTGTTGCAGTTGGATGCAACAACCGACACGGGCGCGTGGTGTGTGTTTTCACACCAAATATAAATCCGATTGCGAGCGGTGTAGGTAAACACTGTGACACGGACGCGAAAAACTGGTCTGACTCCAATGTCACGTTCGAGCTGGCGAGCCACGTAGGTCGTGCCCGGGGAGGTTTAGCCGACAATGAGCATCCATAATACCGTTGACGCATGTATAGAACCTACGCTCTTTCGAGGGCTGTTTGTCCGATGCGGTTGCTCGTGGCGGTATTGTATGGGTCAGATTAATTCCCCCCGTAGTGGTGGATGGCTTATGTTCCGTTTAAATTATTGATTAGCTTTTCTTCTGGATCTGAAAATGTTAGAAACGAAAAATGTTAATTGGAAAATGGTTCGGTTTTCGTCAGAAATGTCTGACTTTTAATCCCTTTATTAGTATATTAGTATATTTGCTTACCTTCTCTTATGTTTTATCTCTTCACAATCATGGCTCACATTTGTCTGCTCGCGTCTGCTACGTCTAGCTGAAAAGATAGAAGGATGAAGGAAACATAATTTGTATATTTCTAGACTTCTGAAGCCATGGAATTCTGCTTACCTGTTTGCAGCTTTATACCTGGAATCAGAGATACGGCGAATGTTAATGCAAATGAAACAGATACAAATCTCTGACTTGTTTTTTGCATTGTAAGATTTTTGACATTTTTATTCCATCTTCTCCGAGCACGCGTGCCGTCGGGCCGTCGTACCCGGCAGATTTCGATATCAAGTTTGCTGTAATCTGGTCGTTTAATTGCCTAAGCTTGCTTCCGGTTTTCCTATCAACACCTGCTAGCAAATAAATTACTGTGATTCCGTTACTTGGCTACTGTTGACTTTGGCTACTTTGCTGTACGTTTGTGACGGACGGTCCTCGTCGGAAGTCGTCCGTTCATCAACTGTTTAATGTCAATTCAATTTGGGGTTTCTTTTCTGCTTCTTTTCTGCTTTTGGAACAAATAATAATGATCGCGCTCGGCGAGCTGCTAAACAAACAACGTTCGAAATGTAACAAAAAACTAATTTGGCGAAACAATAATTTAACATTAGCAAATAAATTAAAATAAATATTACATTTACAACCGTCCGTGCGGGAAAGGACGCCGCATTTCTCGCGTCTGAGACGTGGAGAAAGGGGTCGGCGATCCTTCTGGCGGTGGGCGGTTGTTCGTCGGTTTCGTCATCTCGTTCGTCGTTTCCTGGATGTGAACGCGTTGGCACCAATTTACATCTGGGGAGCGTACTGTGGCTGCTGCTGCTGCTGCTGCTGCTCGTAGTAGTACCGGTAGGGATCAACGCTGGCCTGGGCGGCGGCCTTCGAGGGGCGCATCACGTAGGCCGTTCGTCTGTTCGGTCGTTGACAAGGAGTAAGGAAATGAGTAAAATGAGAAAAATGTCCCAAGATGATACGCGTCGTCCCTCAGCCGTGCGCTTACCGGTTATCGTGTCCGGATGCGTGCACCTGGAAGCTCGTCTCCTCGTGGTGGTCGTGGGCGAAGATTTTCTTCAGCGCCAGGATGCCGGCGATGGTGAGGGCCACCTTCGAGATGACGAGCGCCTTACCGGCGATGGCAGCGAGCGCCTTCAGACCGATCGGGCCAGCGATGCCCATGGCGGTCAGGAAGGCAGCAATCAGGTAGCGGTGGTGCTTGTTCTGCTTGTTGCCACGGGCTCCCTCCGGCTGGCGCATGTCGAAGCGCACGACGTGGGTGCGCAGGAACTGCTCCACCTTGTCCAGCAGCGAACGGTCGACCGCGCTCAGGCCGCTGAGGGCGCGAGCGTCGCTCAGCAGCGGGATGGTCACGTTTTCGGCCTTCTCCTGCTTCACCAGAGCAATTCCATCGAGCAGTGGGATGGACTCCTGGAAAAGCAGTTCATACGGAACATTTGCTCAGAACAATCATCTTAAGATGTCAAACCAAGATGCGACAAATTTCTAGCTTCGGGCATGTCTTGCAACCCAATCGGTAGCCAATGCCAGTATCAAAATCTGTATCAAGTTTGGTTTATTGTAGAAATTAATTCCACTTGTACAAAAACGAGCCACCACCCCTGCTATGGCTTCTGATTTTCACGATAATTTTCCGACTTGGTGTTGGTCGCTATTTAGCCATACTCACCATATCAATAGCACGGGACATGGCGGTCAAGGCCTTGCCCTTGAGGCAGCCGGCGAAATCCTGCTTCTCCTGGCAATCATCATAGACCTTCTGCAGCACGCTCAGCTCGCCTCCGCTCGGCTCGGATCTGGCGGCGCCACGAACTCCGGCACTGGCGCAGAGGGCCGTGGCGATGACTGAGGCAAGCGTTAGATATTTCAGCATCGTGCTCTGGCTGTACATATTGCGGTTCGGACGGTTTTGGGACGGAGGTTTTGCTGTCCAGAACTTCCACACACAAACACACACACACTCTCTCGAACGATGCCGGACACTGCTGGTCGGAAAAGCACAACACTGAGCACGGCTCGCCGCTGATAGAACTGATCACTGCGATATTCTTCTTCGGAACGATCGCGCCACTGGCTTATGCTGCGCCGATGATGCTGCTGCTGCTGCGGAGCTTTATGTTTATCGATCGGTACGACGGCTGATACTGACTTGCACAATTGATATGCGCCGCCTTTTAAACAAAACTGAATGCTCTGTTTAATCTGCGAATTAGGGGTGCACTGCACTTGGCGCTTACCCGTTCACCACCCACCCACCTACCGAACACGAATGCATCATTCCAAATGCATGTGCAGCGGCGTGTATGTGCCCTGCCCGCGGTCTTCCTTCCATTTGCTTCGTGTCCGGGTGCGTTTGTTAGTCGCCCATAGGTCCGTTTTCGATTTCGTCGAAGACGTCGCCCTCTGGCGGCGGGGCGTCGGCTTGTGAGACAAGGGAAAACTGCACCGGGTTTTTTTTCTTTTCGCGCTCCGTCTGGTTCGGGTGGCAAGGAAGAGAAAAGCATGGAAATCGGAGGTGAAAGAGAGAGAGAGAGAGAGAGAGAGAGAGACATGAAGAATGTATGCAGTAGAAGAAAAAACAAACCATATCTAATGCGTGCTCCTTATTTTCACATTTTTCATTTTCGATTGGGTTTGCATGGGAGTTTTCTTTTCACTAATCTTTTCCACCGCGCCCACCCGCCCGTTCTTGTCTCGACTCTTCTTCCCTAAGGCTGTTTTTGTTTCTGTGTCGTCTTTCTTCTCCAC
>JAOEFI010000006.1:14552539-14576791 GCA_034621735.1 Anopheles plumbeus
ATGGAACAAAGAATTACTCTCGAGTTCACCATACGCTCCACTTGTTTCCAAGTCCGGCGGAGAGAAAAAAAAAACGGGAAACGAAGAACCGGAGTTCTGGAGTTCTCACTAGCGGTGAGGGAAAAGTGATGACTTTACCGAAAAGTATTATAACTTCTTGGATTCGATGCCCCCTGTTCTGTCCTTCGCCCGACTGCTGGTTTTTGAGGAATCCATCTGACCGAGCTGGTTGTGTTATGGTTTGCCGATTGCCGACCGCCGTCAGCGGCCTTAGCATCCCGTCGTCTCGGCCGTCGTTGTGGCGCATTCGTGTCTGTCTTTGGTGGTGGTATGCTTCGCCGGCGAGAAGAGGACGCCGGTTTTCGTTGTTGTTCCACTCAACTGCGCGTCCGGTAAAGTAATCAAGTAATTGCCCTCTTGGCACATTGGCCCTGGTCACCGGCCGGGGGATCATTTTCCGGTGGGATGGCGAGGCGGTCAGCGGCAGGGAACGCTGTCGCTGTTGAAATAAAGAAGACACCAACGGCAGAACGACCAGCATCATCGTAGACCGTCGAAAAGGCCGAGAAACCCTACAGAACACCGAACAGATGGCAGGAGGAAATCCAATCCGAATGTTTAAAATCCCCCCATTGAATGGGGTGGTTCATCGGCCACAACAACAGAGAGACGACGTCGTCTGTCGGTCGAGTTCAACTCGTTCTTGGGAATGATGAGCCGCAAAACGGCAGTTCCGTGTGTGATCGTTTCCAAATGGTCTCTAGAAATACCGAGAAGTCAAATGTACGGACCCATGAGGTGGGTCGACGAGGGAGGGTTGTGGTTAAGGATTGTCCTAGGTCATCAACCTACGCGCGTGGAGCTTTTCTGTGATATCGGGGTGTTTCGAGGTTAGTGCGTCCATTCTTATACCCAATCGAGGGCCAAGGAAACCCTGGGAAAGTATTTGAGCGGAAACTTTTTCGAATTCGATACCGAGCGTCCTTGGGGATAGTTGTTCTTGATTGCTGTATGCGTCTTGAACAACGAGAGTTTTGTGTTGCTTCTTATCGTGTAAGCTGTTGTATTGAAACTTTGTCGTAAACTATTTCTGAACAAATATTTTGATGATAGTCCGTGAAAATTCAACTATCAACATTGTTTCTAATTGTTGATTAAAGAAAATTGAAATAAATATGTTCATGTTCCCAAAAAAAAAAACCACAGCGCAAGTCTTGCACCTAGTCATTGCAAGCTTGCCATTTTTTTCCAGAAGAAGTTCTCGTTTATTTCCTGACCACCGCTTCCATCGTCTTTGAGGTGATGTGCCGGCAATTTAGAAATAATGCAAAACCGGGGGCGCCGTGCAGAGTATGCAATTTTATTACTGCCCAGCCTACACAATCGCCGCCGAAGAAGGAGCCCCATCTTCAGCTGGTTCAATGGGGTTAGACAGACGACGTCGGTTGTATGAAAGAAACCTTACGCGCCCCAAGGTTCCGACGGAAAGTGAAGCGCGAAAAGCAAAAGAGGAGGGAAAAAAAGTAGCACCAACAGTCTGGTTTGATGCAACATTGTTGCGTGTTCGTCTGCCTTGACATTTTCTCCTACTTTTTTCCGTTACCTTCTGGCTCGTCTGTCCATCGTTGGTCTGTCTGTTGCTCGATTTTATGATTGAAATTGGTTTAACAACGTTTAGATACTTCTATGATCTGCAAAACATATCGTTCTATGTTCTATCATTTTTCTTAATCGTTGTTTTTTCTTTAATTTTTCTCTTTCCAGGTGAGTTTCCCTTTCGCCACCTGTGATGGTTTATGCTAGGTTTAAAGGTGTCCACTACATGAGGTATCACATCGCAAATGCGTGAGTCAGCGAGTGTTAAGTCTTCCAGTGCGGTAAAGTATTTACTGTGCCATCCTCGTAAGCTTCTCAAATTGTTCAAAAAGAAGCCTTCTCCAAGCGCATATTAAATGTAACGACCAATGTTGGGGATACAATTTGCCATCCCTTTTATTCCGGGTCGGACGAATAAACACGAATTAAGATCCGACAATCGATAACGACAAAACAAAAAAAAAACAGGATCAACAGGAAATATGTATCATTCCATGTGGCTGGCATTCGGCGAAATGACACCTGCGAAATGTTTCGTTAATTAAAAAACCTTCCACATACACGTAATCCACAGTGCCCGGGGAGGCGCTCGTGCTAGCCGATGGCACTTAAAACTCGGCTCAAAGCGGGTGTTGAAAATTTGCTTTTATGATCATTGTATGTTGTGCGCTTGTGTTTAAGCCCCCTCGTTATGAGACCCAAAAAAACTAGCTACAAGATCAGATCGGCTGGAAAAGGAGTAGCGAAGGATTCAGTTCCCGTGCCGACGGCAAAACCGGGCACCGGCAGGTGCAGTAGCTTCTTTGGTGGTGTAGGATTTTTCCCTTTTCGTGTGCTTCACTCGTTCCGAGGAGCTTCCTGCGAGGATTGTAATTCATTACAGTTTAAACAAACTCCAACCACCATCAGCGCAGGGCCCACGGCGGGAGCGCCACATACGGCGGCGTGTCAATAAACCCAACCCTACAAAACGACCCAACAGACCCAAAGGGTCTCCACCACTCCGAGGGTCTGCGAAGTGCTGAAGCATTATACCCGCAGCCTCGAAACCAGTTCAACATGATTTGTCTACTCGGTGGACTGAACGTCAGGTCCGGTTCAGGTGCAGCACTTGGAGGTGTGTGTATTTGTGACCTGTTTCCAGGGGATTTTTGGAGCCCCTTTTTTGGCGCGTGCTCTTCCGGCCGTCGGCGAGATTACACACACAGACGGTGGAAATAAAAATCGACTTTCCAGTTTGCTCCATAAACTGTGTTGCCGAAGGATTTCACGTCGCCCGGGTGGGTTGTTGGGTCCTTCGCGGTTTATTTAAGGGTTTCGTGTTGTCGCGTAAACTCGAGTTTCTGTTTCGAGTCTGCAGATGGCCGCCTGCACCTGCTCGTATGTTTCCTTTTTTTTTCCTCAACATCGAACGATGCTCGTCTCGAAGACGCACCAGGCAGCAGCACAGCTGTGCCCCCGGTTTGTTTTCAATGTTTTTTGTTTTTCGTTTTGTTTTCTTAACTGCAAAGTGTTGATTTTTTTCTTGTATCTTCGTTTAATCGACCGCGAGCACATGGGGAGGATCACGGAAGAAGACACCACGTTTGCCTAGTGTTTTGTTTTCAGTGCGTTTTTTGGCAAAAAAAACCCACCGATTGATGCTGGCGAGGTCTGTGGTTTGCTCATTCATTTTCTACAGCTTTCGGCATGAAATTAAATCGCCAGCCAAAACACGAAACATTGCCCAAAAATGTGTCACAAAATTAATGGCGTCAAAATGGTTGCATTAAAATTTTGGCAACCTTTCGGCAGGGTTAGGTAGAACGCCATGTTCCTCGTCGTGTTTGCTCGTGCTAGAAATACATATTAATCATGCTGCAAAAGAGTGAAACTGGTGGGGGCGCAATCTGCCAGTTGATCCTGGTGCGTGCTCAGCTGGATTTTGACGATAAGCAGCCCCGACGATGATTGCACCGTGGTGGTGTGGGTAGGTTTGGTTGGGTGCTACTGTACGGGTTTCCGAATTTCCATTCCACTTAATTTACAGCCACATATTTCGGCTCGTTTGAAGAGAAAATACTGCTCGTCCTGTGCTGAGATCAGGCCTCTCACCCCCTCCTCTCTACGTCGTCCTCTACGGCCCACCCTGCTGGTGTTCGCGAAACATATTTAGTCCTGGTTCGTTGCTTCTGGCACGTTCTTCTTTCTTTCCCTTCCTTTCCTTCGCTCAAATTGAATGCATGATTTGAAACCCATCGCCACCCATGGCGCTGGCTGGCGGTGAAGCATCGAAATGGCTAAGCGCACAGCAATGCTCTCGCCCCTTCTCCGGCCAGGGGGTGGTTCTTTTGCCACGACGTTTTACCTACTTGCAAATTGCAATCAGACGGCATGCGGTGAGAAACGCTGGTTTCGGGCCAGTTACTAAACGAATAATGGAGCACGGGGAATCATCATACTGTTCCACTAGTTAGTTGTCTATTTTGTTCTAAGGAATCGGTGATCGTTTGAAAAGAACATAAGCAATCGCTATGTTGATAAGCAATGCATAGATAGCTCTCAACTTACAATTTGTGAAATTGAAAATAAAAATTCTTTTATTTCTACGAAACGAATAACGTAATTCTGTCTCTAATTAAATTGCCATATGTGTGCCCTCTGCACCTGGCGCCATATAAACCAAACACGTTATAATGTTGTTTACTTTCGAGTGTGTTACCAATTTCACTTAACCTGTCTCATGCCAACTAAATGGATTGTATGTTGAAGTTCGAATCCTGATGGACCACCGGTCGTTCGGAGTTATTTTAACGTTCCAATACCCTTCCAGTAAACGAATCATCCCTCTCCACTGTGAAGAGACTGCATTTGGATGTTTGCGTAAGTTTTGCTCGTCCTAAATGCATTTGTTGAAGCCCTGACCCTGGCCCATGGCGCTTGTCCACATGTCACCATCACCACGACGCATCATCACGGCTGCCTCCGTGTGTTTGCTCAACTTTATCTTCAATTTATCGTTTGATTCGATAATCCGAGCGAAAGGGGATGAACGATGACGACGCCGACGACGATGATACTGCTGATGATGATGATGCTATGCGAGTTAACGAAGCATCTCGATTCCCGTGAAAACAGCACACACGAGGAAAACGGTTACCCGTCGCATGGAAAATGTGATTATAAACTTTACTAACTAATTCACAAACAGTCAACACACCGGTTGCAATGCTGATTAGTTGCTGGTGCTGCTGCTCGTTCTCTGGTTTACGATGTGTGAGGCTGCCGTGTTGAGTTGAGCTCCCGCCCCCAAAGCCAGACTTTTGAACTTGAGAACACATCCCGTTCGATAATGGGTGGAAAATTCGAAGGTGCGTGAGAAGAGGTGTGCATTCAGTGCATTCCCAGTCCTCCCGGGTCGGCTGGTGGTCGGTGGAACATGCGCTTCCTTTGGCAAACGATCCACCCGGGTCGTTAACCTCTTCCCGGTGCAGGCCGAAGTCGATTTTGATTTTTCGTTCAACATTTGCTGTGCAGCACGAAACAAAGGAAACGCCATTGCGACGTCAGTTTAGGGCTGTCTGCAAGCAGCCTGCTGCGACCTGCCGAGAAGGCGAAGCGAAGGCTTTGACCACAAAAAACCAAAAACCCACAGCTTACCGGACCAGTCGAGAATATGGGAAGAAGTTGAAGGCCCACATAATTTAACCACAGGCTGTTGCCGCAAAAAAACCCGGGAACAAAGGCAGTCCGAAGACAGCTGTTGCACTACTAAGTCGAGTAGGACAGGCACAAAAAAAAAACAGTTGGAAATATGTTTGGCCCGACTTTGTGTTTCAAATCGTTTCGCCAAAAAACGATTCGAAGAAAGGAATGGTTTGCCTGTTTTCCAAGTGGTTCACAATATTCTTCCACATGTCACAGGATGTTGTATGATATATTGAATGCAATGTATGAGAAATTGAATTATTGAATGTTGGGAAAATGTGTCCTCCAATTTACGCCAAACATCATCATCCATCCAAATAGACACATAATTCCCCGGAAAAGTTCTAAAAAGCTTTGAATAGCAATGAAACATGAAAAGAAATAAAACAACGCCAGCCACCGAATCGCACTATCATCATTATGTTGCGGTAAACAACATCATGCGAAAGAGTGCAAAGTAAGTGATTCCTCCTCCATTAACAACTTCTTCGCAGGTCGGAGTTCCCTCGCCCCGGAAAACGTTCTGAACGCGTTCGTTCGTTCTTTCGCCTAAACCCATCATCATCATTTGGCGCGTCGTGCAGCCCAGTCGTCGACCAACACCATTGACCATCGCGCAAAGTTATCGGCAGCAAATCTTCGAAACCCGGAGGACTCATGAATATGTATCCGAGTGGCGATTGAAGAAGGTTTGCGAACTCCACCACGCTTTTGATGTTGCTGGCTGGTGTTTGCCTTCTCGTGGGGCGGAGGTTAATACTTTAGGCTCGTTTTTTGAATAAAACTGACTGACGAGGTTATTGGCGGAGGCCCGGCGGGTGGTGGAACGTTGTTTCGTCGGGAGCATTTGCCTGGAATGGAATTAGCCTTTGTGTGAAGGATTCGTGGGCAGCGGAGCGCAACCGAAAGGATCAGCACGATGGAAAGCATAATTTTCATTCTTCCCCATACCACATATGGCGGGAAACGGGTTATTTATTATCTCTTATGTTTCTTCATAGTGCCACCGTTTTGTGGTCGTCTCACTACGCAACGTAGGGAGTGTTGTTGACGAAATAAGAACTTTACGTAAATTATTGCCGTTTTCTTCTATCCTTCAATTAATTTTAATCCTTCCGTCAGCTGGCATCTGCTTCGCACTGGTGCCATGCTTTGGAAATCTAAATTAGTTTGGACAAAACTTTTTCTTTGTTCGAGTATTGGAGGAATCATTAGATACGTTCCTCTTTGCGACTTTCCACGTACAACCAGTGGGCGACATCTTCCAAATGCGTGCCATCCGATTCCTTCAGTCCAATCTACAGAGCTTCCATACATCTCAAATGTCCTCCACTTTCCACCCTTACCTTCCGTTCCATCTATTCTAAGGGAGACATTACCTTCAGCAGACAAGTGCCAGGAAAATCGATTACCGTCGACCGATTCGCGCAAAGGTCCTCCGTCCTCCGTGTAGTGTCAGCGTGCGGAAATCCGCATCCAAATCTTCAAGGATCACGTATTCGTCGTGCCCAGTCGTCCGAGGAGTGCCGAATGCGTTTGGGAAAGGAAAACCGTTTTCCATCTCCGGAAGCCGCTGGCTGGCAGGGCGTTGTCGGGGGTCGACTTGAGGTTTATGGTACAGCCTTACGTTGTCATGTTGGTGTGTCCCGGAGCATTACCCTAACCGCGAAAGGTGTGGAAATCCTTTCGCTGAACGGAAGTTCGTGTGACACGAATGTGTCTGTCTGTTTTTTCTCTACCAGCGAAATCTTTTGTATGGAAAGTTCCATTTCTAGAGTAGTAGTCCCACCGTTCTGCTAGGGAATGTTGCAATCGTAAACTGGTGGAAATGAAGTAAATCTGTCCACGAAATAGTTTGCGAACCTTCTGGGGAATACATTACAGTTTAGGTACGGCTGAGTAGTAATTTATGGCGGGGGTTTACTTCGGACAACTAAACCTAGCGTGTTATGTCGGCTTTCCTCCACAGTTTAGTCCTTGGGGGCCACACAACTGTTCATCCTTAGGTCGGCACCTTGTCTCCATTTAAAAATGTTGTTCATTTCCTCATGTTTTAAATCCCCCTTAATTCCGTGAACAACTCTCAAATAGCTGCCCCATTAAAAAGTGCACCAGATGTGCACTTTCGTTCGTTATTCGCTCACTACTTAAAATTGCAACCATGTTTCGGTCGGTCTGCCTTGGCACCTCCGAGACGAACGGAATAGAACTCAACCGAGAAGGCACGAGATATCGAGCACAATGAAGCAATTTACTACTTGTGTGTTTTACCGTCGGTTGCCGGCTGTTTATCGTGGAATGAACATTTTCAGCCCTCGTCAAATCCGATGCGTGGTGATTTAAAACACGTGAACGGGAGATAGCCCGGATCGC
This sequence comes from Anopheles plumbeus, assembly GCA_034621735.1. Classification (NCBI taxonomy): domain Eukaryota; kingdom Metazoa; phylum Arthropoda; class Insecta; order Diptera; family Culicidae; genus Anopheles; species Anopheles plumbeus. The sequence goes on from JAOEFI010000006.1 coordinate 14,560,196, forward strand.
GTTCGAAAAACAAAAAAGCAGCGGCAAGAAAGAAAGAGGCTGGAGAAAATCGAAGAGGCATCGTTTTGCGAAAGCGTCGATAGTGAAAATGTGTATGCATGTTTATGGCGTTTTTCCTTCTTCTGTTGTGTTTTCGCCTTTCGGTACGTTCCCCCATACGCGATGCAAATCAGCAGCGCCGTTGAAAAACGCAAAGAAAAGCTCGCGCCCGCCGCCAGCATGTTGCGGATCGCAGAATAGCGGCGCGGGAAAATAAAACGCGTGTATTGCTGATGGAATGTGCGCTTTAGTTTGGGTTTTTTTTTTTCGTGCCACTCGGCGGAATGCCGAGCGGTCTTATCGGTGCAGAAATCGAAGCCTGTCTCTTGAAGAAGCCCGCTTTTGTTTGATGGTGCGGAGAAATGCGTACAATTTTACTTTCATTATATCTTCAAAAGGTCCGCGAAGAAGAGTGTGTGGAAAAAGGCTATCGAAATGTGGAAACTACGGTGGCGCATAGTTCTCGCTGTTTAAGGACGTATTTTTAAAGTTAATGGAATGATTAATGTTTTGTGTCGTTGTATAATCAAATTGTACAATAACAACGCATAATCATATTCGATCACGTGTTACGTTGATGCTAGCCCAAGGAGTTCCTAAAAGAAGTAGGATTTTCTTAGTGTTACAGAATGATTGAAACGGTCTTTTATTTCTCCTCTCGTTTTCTATCACTTCTCGCCGCCCCTGTGTAACAGATTTAGGCGATGCACCAGCCTCCGACGAACTCTATAATTAATTTCATTCCGTCCGAGTGTAAACAACAAGGTTCGAGTTTCTCTGCAACGCCGGAAAAACCCGGAAATGCTGCAATCGACTCCTAGGGTTCACATTTAGGGCACAATGAATCTGTCATCGACCTCCGGTGCTTCGAGCTTCCTAAGTACTATAATATTACAGTTTTCTTACAAGATTTTCAACCATAAATTAATCGGGACATATTTCAATAAGTTTGGCTCACTTTTTAAATTGAAAAACATCCTTCGCCGAACAGCTCGTTCGTTTACAGACCTTGTGAAGGCTAACGTGTCGAAAGATAATTAACATCAAGTGAAAATTAATTACTTGAATCATTTTTCTTGCTCGCGCGCTACAATTTCCCGCTCTTTCCTCTGACTGGCGCGCATTTCTCTCCATTGCGCCGGACAAGAGAATTCCGAAGGGCGAAGACGACAGGATGAAGAGGGCGTTACATTAAGTGTGCCCTACCCTTCCTGGCGACAGCGACGTCTGGTGAAGGCTGTTTCCTGAAAATGTCTTGAACTTTGTGAAATTTACACCGATTTGCAATTCAAATTGCGAATCCGGCCTGCGACTGGCGGAATCACGCAAGTGCACGATTTCCCGGGTCAGAATAAAGGCATGCGGAGGAGTGACGCTCGCACCTTCGCTGATTCAAGATAATTTTCACAAATGTCTAACCCCATCGCGCTTCCCCCATCCTGCTAATGTCGTTATTGTTATTACTGACTGTCCTGTTCTCGTTTGTAATTCGTCAATGTCTTCGCCCTCAGTTTAACGGCTTAGGTTTTGGAGTTTTGCCCAGATTCTTAGATACTTGTAGTGGGAAAATTCGCTCTGCCTCCACCACATGCCCACGAAACCGTTTGACGGAAATGTTCAAAGAATGGAGAACCAAACCACGGCCACGGGTTTATTTGCTTGTGCATTTTCATTTTAATGATGACTGTCGTTGGAAATTTTCGGTCGCATCGTCATCGCATTGTCGTTCCAGCGAACGTTTTATTCCCAGGAGCGTGGATTTTTCGACAGTTTTATCTCGTTCCCGACAAGTGCTTTGTTGACCCGGGGGTGCCATCTTAACGAAATCCGACCTTGGCTGACTAATTCAATTTCATCGTCTTAAACCGAAAGAGGCTGGGTTCGTTCCTTTCCTTTCTTCGCCCGTGTGTAGGTTTTTGATTAGTTTATCAGGACGGAAAAGCCCACTCGCGCACACACACACACACTCACACTCCTTGCGCTACCACATTGAAAGAGATTCAGCTAAGGGCGTTCCCGTGGTTCTGAGCCTACAGTGTGTAGCCTTGAAGGAGATAAAATTAATACGAACAAACACAATCGCACACTTCCCATCGCTACTCTAGCTGACCTTCGGCTGTTTTCTCATATCATTACGCTCCTTTTTATGTTAGCTTCATTGTGGAGTCCTTGTCAGTCAGTGTTCGACGAGAGAAGAAAGCAAAATTACTCCGTGGTATGCAATGGTGAGGACAGAGACGTCTTGTCTTGTCGTGCCGAAGAAAGACATCCCATTGTGTTCGAAGAAAGCATAAGTCGCCTGTGCAACGACGACCAAGAAGCGGGCGTTTTATTGCTACGGAAGACGAGGGAAATCCAAGGAAGGAAAATTCCAAGGAAGTCATTTTGCCTTGGTTGTACCTCTTTTGAAAGGTACTTTTTGTGGATCAAGGTTGTATATGATTTTTCCACGTTTCTTCAAGTTCATTTGGCGATTTTTATTTAAATGTCTTTGAAACCTAATTTCTTAAAAAATATATTCCACCTTTATTCATTTCGGTGGAACACGTGCCTGTTATAGTCCTGACAAAGTAAGCCATACGCGACTCCATCGACTACCCCGACCGTCTTTTTCTGCCGGGGGTGGTAATTGCCTCGGCCATGACCCTCATGCACTTACGGATGAGGAGTAATAAAGTGTCACAAGATATCGAGCGAATCAGAACGAATCGAGAGTGGTGACTTTCAGCTTTTTGCGGCCTTGCGCCCACCCCTCCAACGCCCACGATAGTTTTCGGCCGACGAGGATACGAATCTCCGGAGAAGGAGATGAAGTGTCGCGCTCGCTTTGTGTCTGGACAGCAGGGCAGTATTGTGCCGGTGCCGGTGGTTGTGGCCGTCTCGCAGCGAAGACACACCGCCACCGTCATTATGTCGTTGTCGATATGTATTCGCGACGAACTTGCCCGGCGAGAAATTCCTTCCTCGCATGCCGTCATCATCGGCATTGAGCAACGCGGAAGAGAGAGAGAGAGAGAGAGAGAGAGAGAGAGAGAGAGAGAGAGAGAGAGAGAGAGAGAGAGAAAACAGCGAAATATCCCTGAAGGCATGTCCGTTTTCTTGAAGGGCGAAGCTGATTCTGTTATTTGTTGTAGTGTCTTTCCGGCTCCCCCTAGGAAACCGTTCCATGATCAACCTCTTCCCAACTGCCCAACTGGCTCCGGTTCCGGTACGTGGCGTCGATTCTGAGCGACCGAGGACTGTGCTTTGTGTTCTTGATTGAAGTAATTTCCCATCAAAGTCCGGAAGGACATGCGACAATGTAGCCAGAAGTTATCAGCTGCGTTCCAATGCGAGGAGAAGCAGAAGACAGGTCGCTGAAGAAGTACCTAAAGAAGAGTGACACGTGGCAAGGTTATAAAAGGATTGTAGGCTGTTGAAGAAAAAAATTGTCCCACAATTATTTGAAATATTCGAGTTAGATTTTTTATCAATTCCAATACAAATTGTGTAAGTAACGTTAATTCATCTTAGACATATGAAAATTATTAACAACCTTTCGAAGGGCGTTCTAGTAAAGTTCGGCTTGCCATACAATGCAAGGCGAACCGGGCGGTGGTGAAATAATGCGTGTAGAAAAAAAACTATAACTTCCATTCTTGCCACATTTCCCCTTTTTCCCAGGGACGACTTTGTTAGCGAGGTACCCAGGCGCGACGGGGCGTAATAAATTTTCCTGTAAACTTTTCAACCGTTAGAGTGAATTCAAACGAACTCAGAGCCTACCGTTTCGAGACCGTGGCCAGCGGCGGCGAAGGCGCCCGGCTTTTCACTGGCCGGCCGTTCATCGACAGCTGTCGGGTGCGTTCGTTTTCTTCAAATAACCACCTTCAATATCAACGCCCTGCATTACATTCACGAGCGTCCAAGGGCGTCGTTGGCCCCACCGGCGCTTTGCGTAAGCCGTGGCCGTGGTGGTCTAAACCGACCAATTTTCCGATAAAAACCGGCTGGAATAACTTTTCCGTTGGCTCTTTTACGATAATGGGAATGGGAGAGTGTTAAGGCCGGATGGAAAAGGCACTCCTACCGCGAAGTCGGTTTGCGGAGACGCGGTCGCTTTTGACGCGGGATGGAATTTCAATTCCATTTTCCACCGTTGCCTCGGTTGCTGTCTCCTCTCCGCTCCACCTCCTGTAGTGTCCAGTACCTTTGTGGGCATTTATGAACTGTCGAATGCTTATTTATAACAGCTCCTTTATTTCCGTTCTAGGCTTCATTTTCTGTTGCCAGCCGTTAAGGAACGACACAAAAAAACGGACAGAACCACCCAAAGGAATCTCGTGGTGGGACGACAATCCTTCTGTAGTGAAGTGGTGGTTTCATCAAAGTATACCGTTGTGCCGTTTTGGACCGTTCCGATTCTTAAATCAAGGAACAGCTGTCGGTCGTTGGTGGGTTCAGCTTCTCGAGTTGGTTGCTCTGTTGAAATTCTGGGCTAATGAAATCGATTAAAGTTTACAAGAAAGAGAGAGAGAGAACACCAAACACCCCCAAAACTCAAAAGCACATTAGGAATAGTAAAAACAGGACAGAAAGCGCAGGTCCCTTATCGCAAGTGTTTGGTTTTCATTTTGAACTTAAACCGCGGCTTAGTCAACCTCGGGTTCACTTTTTTTTTTTGTCTGAAGGCCTTCCAAACTTGTTTAATCCAAAGGAATTCTATTTTTGGCTACCACCAATGTCGTCAAGCCTTGGCAGTGGTCCATCCTTGATGGAAATTAAATATCCCCACGCTCATCCGTGACTCGCTCGTCACCATTCGGCGTTCCCCCCCTATTGGTCCGCTGCTGCGAAGAAATGGCACCAACACCGGACGGAACGAAAACGTTTCTTCTTCTTACTGTTCCGTGGTTCCGTATCCGGCGTACGCGTTTCCTACTTTGTTTCGATAATAACTAGCACGAAAAACAACCAACCTTCTCTGGCAAGGCTGCTGCTGAGAAGCGCTGACGTCAAGGCGTTGGAATGAATGTTGCGAAATGTAGGGCGCTATGGGTCCACCTCAATCTGGTTACACCCCATGAAACTTGTACCTTTTGACTAGAATCTTCAGGTTCGGAATTTATATTTTTCCTAAAGATTCATTGCAACATTAGTCGGAGAATTTCGTAGAATTGTTACACCAAAAGACAGAACATTTCGTTTCGTTTTATGATTTAAAAAATAAATTCTGTAAATTGAATTCAGTATTCCTTCGACCATGTTTTTCTTCTACTCCATCGCCATCGATCGGGATGTAACAGATGATATTTACTGTCCGAAATGTTGTTCCACAACAAAGATATACCCCAGATAAAACGCGCGAGAGGGCTCCTTCGCTCTGCTGCTCACGTGGGCCGAAAATTCTTGACTTCGTCAGGTTTGTGTTTTTGTTTTTGTCGTTCTGGTTTTCGGGCGAGTCCCCGCATAATCTCGTTCGCGATTGCAGTTCTCGCGGCGCCACGCGCGAAACAGACGCGACATTCGCAGACGACGGCGGGGTGACGCTGGGCGGTGAGTTCAATCACCTTCATCCTTCCGCGCCGCCACCTGCCACCGCTAACTGCCGCTTCCGCCGTCCGTCCGATTTCGGGTGTGTTTTGCATTCTTTCCGTCCAGGGAGCGTCTAGCGACGTTTTGGGAATTGATTTGCCACTTTTCTCGCTGCTTCGGAGGAAGTGGGGATTTGTTTTGCGTCGCAATCACGACAGCACGGTTCGTTTGCTGAAGCTGATTTGTTTTGGATAGATCCGCTGGACGGTGAAAAATATGGCGAACAGTTTTCGAAAGTCAGTGCGCCCCAAATTGACCATTCGTAATCGTAATTGATATCCCCCCCCCCCCCCTCCCCCGGACGGGATGGTGATTGATTTACTTTGAAGAAGATGGATCGATCGATGATCGGCACTTTGGCAGAAGATTTGGTGAATATCATTAAATTTCCATTGCATTGCATTTTAACAGTATAACACTCGACAGTTATGACTTGTTCACTTCTCTCTTCCTATTTTTTTAAACACAAAATGGGCGCCATGTTCCTCATGCATATGATTTTTCATGGAATGCCACAAACTATAGCTTCTGTCAAGGTTGGACCCACCCCTTTAACATACCAGCAGCGGCGAGGGTCGCACTTTTGCTTTCTTTCCACTCCAGCCAGTGGCCAGTGGAAACATTCTTTCTAACTTTGAAGTAGCACTCAAAGAACAACGTGTATCACAATGCAGTTTTCATTTTACTTCACCCTTGCGCACTTCCTCGAGCGGCCACCCGCTTGCCCCGGCCGGTAGTAGCGGGAGAAGATTCCAAGCAAAGCGAAAACTGCGAAACTTCAAAGAGTTCCAGCCATCCATTCCGTCTTCCCGGCAGCGCAATTCTGCGGTTGAAGTGGAATGAAAATACAACCGTCCACGCAACCAGCAGCGGGGCGGTGTGTGGTGTGCATTGGTGCACTGCTTTTTTTTGTCCTCCCAGTATCCAAGATCCAACAGCAGCATTCCCAAGTGGCAGCGGCAGCGGCGGCAGTGGGATTGAAGAACCAGTTGCTCGGTTCGTTTTATTTGAGGAAGCAAACATTTGTAGTTTCCCGTGGATGGATTCTGTACATGTGTGTGTGTGCCCGCCCCGCCGGCCGGTTGCCCGTTCCGGAATGCATAAAAGACGGTGTCATAAGTCCCGTGGGGTGAATGAAGGTGGGAGGACCGCAAGCCAGGACCCTCTACAAAGATCGTTTCTCGCTTTTGCTGGCGATGTTGGCCACAGACCGCGGAATGACAAAGGCGCCATTGGGGGACGCGCTCATAACGTTTAACGTCCTCTCGTTAACGTACAGGGCGTGCTAAATGCACGGGAAAACAACGCATTCCAGTCACACAGCAGTGCCACGGTGCATCGTCCGTCCTGTCCCGCACGCTGCAGCTGAAGAAATGTTGGTGAAAATGACCGGGAGTGAATTTTTACTGCCCAACAAACGACAAACAATTTTCGCCTTCCGCCGACGCTCGCGGTTGTTTATGAAGGCAGCTAGGAAGAAACAGGCGGAACATCGTTCCGTAATCGATTTTAATTGTCAATCGTTATCGGTAACGCTTTTCTATCAGGAAACGTTGCTCGTGTGCCCCACGACTGGTGGATTATCGTCAAGATAAAATGAAATGCATGGCGAGCCGGCGCCTGTTGCTCATTAATGCTGGATGCATGTCCACGTGTGTTTTATTTTGAAAAAAACGCCAGTCCACCGTCCAGGGTGTCATCAAAGCGGACATGCGATAAAGTCGGTTCCAGTCAATCCAGTCGGTCAATGGATCCAGAAAAACTCAAACATGAAGCCTTCTGGCGATGATAAGAAAAAGGTGTTTAATGGCAAGAGTTTTCCGCCAGGCAGGTGCCATGGAATCGGCAGTTGTGTTCGGAAAATGGTGTTAAAAAGTATGTTCCATTCTTCCCTCCCGTGTGGGATTACCTCCCGCAACAGCGCCAGCCGCACGCAACGGTGGCGATATTTTTACATCCAGCACTACGGAAGCATGGCACGCCACTCCACGTGCGACAGTCGAATTAATTATTTTGTTACACACCAAATACCTTGAACCACCAACCCCCTGGTGGCATTTGCATGTTCGCGCCAGGAGCGTGTGCGTGCCGGTGGAGGGGATGGAGGTCTCGATTCGGTGGATTAATATAGCCAACCTTTTCGGCTATCGATGCCGATAATAACCGGTAGCTTAGATACGCCAGACGTAGTTACCGGGCACAAACTAGGAGGCCCAAGGATTCTACCCCTCGCTCTTCCAGATCGATGAGCATTTCCCAACCACCACGCCGGCTAATCGGGCGTCACGATCGCCCGTGTGATGATGGTGGTCCTATTAGTGAAACTAGGTACCGGCCTTGCGTCACAATCTGTCTACAAATGGAGAACGTCATCAAAGATGGTGACTGATTATGGTCGGGCTCTATTTTTGCACCAACCCACGGAGGATATGTTTTTTTTTTTGGACATTCGAGACACATCAATCTTTCGGTTCTTCCACATCCATCCCCCAAAGCGCTTTGGGTGGGTATGCACACGTCAGCTGGCCCCCGGCGACTGGTGCTGTTCCAATTCCGGACTCCAACTGATAATAGCCATCGTTTCTATGCTGCTTCACGGGTGCGTGTGTGCGTCGAAGGGAGTGAAATGGACGGAAAATACTAGTTACGGTGTAGAGGCAAGCGGCAAGCAAACACGCAACGCTTCGGAGGGCAACGCTTTCGCCTGTGATGGCTGCTGTTCGTAGGAAAATTAAAGGTGTAAATGAAATTAGAGACTACGACGCACTCACTTGTACGGTGGAGGCTCTTGTTTGGGGCAACGTACTTCGACTAGGCTACTCCTTCTTCCCTTCTACAGCCAGGGGATGTACTTTGGACGCCACGAGTTTTCCGCCGGCAGCAACGCGTTTCACCACTACCACCCAGTCGTAAAGTTCTTCCCAAAATGAACATGTCGTCGTCGTGTGTCCGTCCCGTCGTTCTGCCGTACTCGCGCGTCCGTCCCACAGCTGACTCGGTCGTTTTTCCGCTCCGTCACGGTTGCCCCCATGCCCCGGGTGGAGTAGAAAGTCCCTTGGGGTACCCCAATGTTGTGCCTGCAACCTGCCGTGGAAGTTCTCGAGTGACATCCGGCAGCAATCCAGCCGTCGACGGGACCAACGATAGCTTCATGCTCACGTCGAGGTGATCAACACGCGGGAGTGACGTGCATCAAGATTTGAATTAAATTAAAATGTGCCTCGACATGCTGATTCCCCTCCCTTTGCGGGTGAATATGGTGTCAAATAGGGAGTTTCAACTTGGCTACCCACAGACGCCAACTCTCTAGGCACTTAAGATATAACTCACTTAACATTGAACCTTATTCAAGAGGTGTGATGTTGCTTAAACACTGTTTAAATGTGTCAGCAATGTTAGCCGATGTAGGAACTGGTACATATTTTAAAACAATTCAAATTCCTTCTTCGAAATGAGGCTGGCGCGTAACTGTGCCTACACTATTTTCCCACAAAAGTCCTGCGGTTGACGACATGTTGAATTAACGAAATTTCCTATTTCCACAACTCGTGTGCCACGCAGCTTCTCTCTCCCGGTCGGGTTGGTCGGAGATGACATTTGAATTAATTCGTTCGCTGCACGTTCGATTGGAACTGAATGCTTCTGATTGCATCTTGTCGTCCTCCTTTGCAAGCAACGGAATGCATCGGTTGGCCTGACCAACCAGCTGCGGCCTGGTCTGCTTGTCGCTTTTGGTCGTGATGGAATTTCGCTTCGCTGACCCGCTCGTAGAGGTGTTGATTGACCACCCATTCAGTCGATGCTCGTGTGGGACAAATTCGAAAGGCATGCCTATGGCTGATGTGTGGTCACGTCTCGTACTTGAAGGGTGGTAGCATAAGGGGTAGTTAGTTTAAATCAATTGAGAAGATGTTTAAATGCAATTGTCTGTCGGTGGCCTTACATAAATCCGTAGTGCATTGCATTTTTTCACTGGTTTATGTAAAACACTAATTTGGAAACCATTGCCATCGTCTTCTATCCCGCCATCATTGTTTTAAATATGTGTTTGTAGAATAATCAGTTAAATAATACCCGAGGTTTTTTTTTTACATTCGAATATAATCAACTGTGCTCCAGGGCCGTTTCCCGGTAATCGTGGGAAGACACTTCCCGCAACGTGAGATTGTGCTGCGCTTCGCTTTAATGAATCACCTGCTCTTGACCGTCGCAACTGGCTAAACAATCCGTTTTCCTCTCTTACCTCTCATCCACAGGGCTGTCACCGATCCGCGCGATGGACGCCGGGTCGCGCTCAAGAAGCTGCCCAACGTTTTCCAGTCGCTCGTGTCCTCGAAGCGCGTTTTCCGGGAGCTGAAGATGCTCTGCTTCTTCAAGCACGAGAATGTAAGTACGAACCCCAACCTACCCACCCTCCAGGGAAGAACGGTCCGGAAAGATTGAGCCAAGTCCAAACAGCAAGACAATGTTCGGTGCTTGTTTTTCTGGCGCTTTTCTTTCCTTATCGTTTACGCTGACCGTTGGTAGTGAAGAAGGAAGAAGTTTTTAATTAGGAAGTGTTGTGTCACTGCTGTGCGAATTAAACTTGGCCAATAGTATTATGCTCTCGACCTCTCTTGCTCAACCTCAACAGCAAGAGAAGCACCACGTTTCCGGTGTTGTTGAATTTTTCTCATCGCGTGCTCATCGATAAATAGCGTGTCCTTTTGGAAGAAATTCCAATATTTCATATTGCTACTATTATTCTGCTAACTAAAAGGGTTCCACAACTTTTCCTTGTTTTGTAAGACGCTTGCAATCGCGCGTTTTTTTTTATTTTCCCTTCATCGATTAGCATATAGCATCACTCAGTAAAACTCTCTTCACATTCAATTGTTTCTAGATGCCAGCTTTCCACTTATCAAACTGCGATTGCATTCACAATCGGGGTTTCAGAAGTTGAGAACCTATCCATCGATTGATTGATGAACTTTGGACAACTGCATCTGCTATGAGGAAACATTTATCGCTGCCCGTTTTCCCCCCGCCTCCTGCTCGGCTCGTTCCACTCCACTCTATCCTCTGTGTTCCAGTGTAACTCGGGACTAAATGGATCAAATATGAATCACGAACTAGGTTAATGGATGTCAGGAAAGGGCCGAGGGAGAGAGAGAGAGAGAGAGAGAGAAAGAGATGCTTGGCCTCTGAGTCTGAAAATAGACCGCATTCGATTAGCTTTTGCTGCCACTGCCGGGCACCCCTATGGTGCACAGCTGCATCGACTCACTGGTTGGTGTGCGCCGGGAAAAAGATTTCCCTGAAGGCGGCCCTCTCTCGCCGGGTCGAGGATGCTGCGCCGGGCGTTCGTGAAATTTGATTTTGTAACATCCCTCCTTCTCATTTCCAATCGGGGTGTGATTTGGTTCTTAATATTTCATCTCTTGCAATAAACTGGAGCGGTTGAAAAGTTCAATTTGTCCATGCGCTAATTGCTAGAGATGCTTGAAGGAACACTTTGGCAAGGCGGTCGTTATCGAAATGAGTTTTCTGCAGCATTTTCTAGTCCCATTTTCGGGGCAAATTTATTGTGGTTCATAATAAAACATCTCCATAGGAGATAGTGAGGAGGGCCCACTTGCGTTATTCTAAGCGAAGAAATTTGGTAACAAGACATTTTACTTTCACTAATGGACGTAGTAATTTCGAAATGTCATTAGCTCCCAGAAGAAACATGTACAAAGAATACGAACGACTACCATTCAATCGATTGACATCGTATAGTTATCAAAAATCGATTTGAGTTGCCACGTGGTAGCCGTCGTCGTCATGCAATCCTTCCTCATAGATACGGTTTGCTGCGTATGCTCCGTATGCTTAACCTGGTGGAAAGGGAAGCACACTACCGTTTTATGTCAAGGCCAAAATGCCTCTCGCCCGAGGAGTGTCCCTTCGGATCCGTTGACCGCAGAGAAGGGGTTAGCCGTTCGAGGGTGAGGAAGCACTTTGTGTCTGTACCGAAAATAAAACGTGTCGCATACGTTCACGGTTAGGGTTAGGTGGGGACTATTTTCGTCACCAGGGGTCTCGGAGACAACGGCCAGGGTGGCCAAAATTCATTTACCCTATGAAATGCGCTTGGGCTACTGGGCTACTTACTGGTCCAGGAAAAAGCTCACCAGTAGAAACACTAGAGACTGTTACAAATGTACTCACTTAACTAGTGTATAAGTTCCATTAAGACTGTGTGAAGATAAGCTATGGTTCGGGTCACATTAATACATTGTTACGTTACTTTCGAAAGATAGCCTTTTTCCAAAGGTTTTACTTGTTTTTTCTCTGTTCGGAAAACAATCTGTAATCATTTCCATTTGTGTAACAATGAACCCCCAAAACAAATGCTCCTAATTGGAAGGCAGACAGCTAGTGTTTCGTAAACAGAACGTAAACACAAAAGAGCATAACGTTTTGTTTTGGTGTATGAAACAAAACACAAACGCTTTGCTGCAGTGCTGGGTGGATGCTGGAAATTAGGGAAATCGCTAGAAAAATCTTAGCCACGAACGAAAGATAAAAAGAGCGAGAGAGAGCGAGAGAGAGAGAGAAAAGCAGAATGATGCTGAAACGGTGTTTCTTGTTCTCCTGCTTTATCGTACTACCACATCTGAACCGTGTGCCGCAGTGGAAAAAAAGTTGCCTAATAAACCTACTGCCGACTGCGATATAAATCATAAACCATTTCCGGAGGGCTAGAATGTTTTTAGCATTTTCCCGCCTTCCACCACCGACCGGAGCGTACCGTCCGCGTTGCATAAATGCATCCTATGTCCGCTGTGTACATTCGTGTGCGCTGCCATGGTTGTTGTCGCTGTTGGTCGACAGAATGAATAAGCAGCCGGAAAGGGTCGCCGCCGCTCGGCTGTTGCCATTGTGTTGCTATTGGTTTCCAGCGTGTCCGAGCTGGCGGACTTCGATGCCGCCGCTGCGCGCCGTGTGTTGCAACACTTTTCGCCATATGCACTTTTTCGCGCCGAGCTCTCAGGGGAACAACATGTCGTAGTGGTTGGTGGTGGTGGAACAATTCATTTCGAAAAACTGTACACAAGCGGCACGGGAAAATGCGCAAAATAAACGTGGCGGGTTCCGAATCAGTTCTGAATTCGGACCACGGGAACACGCTGTGTGCTGCACTTCGACGAAAGGCGTCGTTTAACCCATGTGAAGATATGGAAATTGAACATTGTGTTAAAAGTGGTCCGGTCTCGGGGTGTAGGAGTCGTTACCGGGGAGCTAACGGCTGGACTGAACCTATTATTCACAAAGGATATCTCGGCCGAATTTCGCAATTTCAGTTAAAATTGGAGATTTCGTCATTTTTTTTTTTTATGTTGGAAAATGTATGTCCCTCTGTGAACACGGGGAATGCAATTAGCTTGGGTCACAATATGAATGCGGCATTCCACAACTTCGGTAGCGAATTGGGCATAAAGTCAGACCCATGGTTCCTCGGCCGACCATCGATCGCTGCTTCGGCCATATCTTTCGCTCCTCCATCGTATCGTACGGATCGGGTTTGATAAATCGCAGCGTGTCATTAATTCTCGGTACCAGCATTCGGGTGTAGTAACACTGGCAGCTGGTCCCGTCCCGAATGTCAACATTATGCGACGGCACGTGCAAATAAAGTTAGCATTACTGCCGCCCGGTGGAAACATTTTCATACACTGTTGATAGCATGTGCAAGTCGTTTATCAAAGCCACTTACCGAGTGGCACAATCCCATGAACGAACCAACCGTGCAACCCTACGAGTTGGGTTTCCCACAAAACTATGCGTCATGATTCGCAGTTTGACCTTACAAATTGTACAGAGTCATTTGTGGTAAATAAAATCATTTTTTACATGTGATTAAACAACGCATCTCTTATCAGGGTATTATTACAATCAACTGTCGCCAGCAAATATTGCCTAAAAATAAACAAATAATTGCAAGTAAAGATCAACTTTGATGGCATTCTAAAGTGTTGGTGCTTCAACACTGTACAATCTTCTTTACAAACAATTTAGGCTATCCTTGCCGCGAGACGATATGGCTATATCGAGTCTGGAGTACTGGATCAGATGACGTTCCGAGCATCGACACGGAAGCATTATGGTGCGACGCGTAACGTGACATCAATCGGGAGCTTCTTTGCATACCGCCATGTCATCGATAGTCACAACCGAACGTTCTCTTCCTAGACCCCAATCCCCGACCAATTCGAGTACTTTCTTCCTATGCACTGCACTTTACACGACGTGGTTTCGGATGCAAAGAAAAGGACCACTGTTCGGATACGCGCTGTTCCTCTCGTTTTCCTACCGGGTTCCGTACTCAACCGAGTCTCAACCCAGTCCCACTTTGGAGGGCTGCTGCTTAATGCTAATGCCAAAGTTCCCACGCAAGTAACTGCAGGTTGACTCACAATGGTGCCGGTGGACTTCTCTCTGGCAACAGACTTTCTTTCCATCCTTCGCCCCATTCTGTCTCACTTCTTCTCCATCCTGGCGGCGTCGCGAATTTGACACGAACTGCACAATTCCGAGCACGCCGGTGCATTCCTTGGTGCATCATACGCGGCACTGCTTGGCGCGATATGCCGAGTCATCGTCCGCGAGGCACCCCGTCGTCGTTTGCTGCTGGCTGATATTTGCTGAGTCAACAGCTATCTCGCTAACGCCTTGACGCTCGGAAGCGGCGACAATCCGCTGAAAGGCAATCCGCGGCAAATGGGGGCCTGGTTTAGTAGGGGTGTGCCCTGTAATGGAGCAAAGGCAATAAGGCAAAGGAATCCGGTGATTGCAGCAGTCGCGTCGTGAATTTCGCCGTTGACAAGAAGTCAAAACGACATTCGATTGGTGACCCGCTGCTCTGGGCAATATGTTTGGAAATCAAAATTGATAGCTTCCGGATTGAGGGGAAATTCCGTAGGGAAAAGCCTTTTTCGTCGACATACCCGATCCTGTTTTTTGATTTGTTACAAATGTATTAACACCCTTCTCTTCTTCTCTCTACTTTCAGGTACTCTCTGCACTGGACATTCTGCAACCGCCACACTTGGATTTCTTCCAGGAAATGTATCCTTTTCAACCAAAACATACTTATTTTCGTCCAATCCGCATTTCCCTGGCAGTCGTAGCCTTCCAAATGAGAAACGATTTCCACTGCATCGGGATTACTTAATCATCACCTGCACATTTGCCAAACGGGTCATAAGCATCCTGCGGTAGTTGCTTGGTGGGCATCCATAGTCCATTTAGATAGCTTCCCCTGGACCTACCTTACTTTTTGCTTTCTTTTTCCCAATTTTCTAAATCTCCACTCTGCTGTGAGCTTTGTCGCACTAGCGACTCCATGGCAAGCGGAGGGAATGGATTGGCATAAACGTTCGATTTAACATTCCTTTCCCGGAGCTGCATTGGGGACTTCATAAATGTTTCACTCTGCATTCAATCGCAATGTTTTTAATCTTCTAATTTGTTTTTTCAAGATGGAGAAAAGGACATAACCATTCTAATGACTTGTTTCGTCATCGTAATTGAGAAAAGCCCAGAAACCCGACTGAAACCCGGATGAGTCATCAAAATCTGCTCAAGGACATGGGAAAGTTAAAAAAAAATTGCTCCGTAAGCTGCTCTTGACGAGTTTTCCTCGGGAATCGTGGATTTTGGTCGAAGCTAGCAAACACGCACATACATTTACGCGAATTTTGGAAACTGGAGTATTCACCTTCAAAATGAACAGATCCTTCAGTCATCTCGGAAAGAACGGATGGTGCCGCACAACGAATGCGGTTCACGAATGCTCCGTTTCAAGAAAGTTGTCCTCCTACGTGTTCAATGCTGCCTCGTGCTTGTGATCCTGCGTGGGAGAATACGACAGTGCCCCTTTCTCTTTTCCGTTGGTGAATTATTCATTTAAAAAATCCCACAGACTTCATTCTGCTCATGTAAATTTCATTCGACGGAACTCGGCACGGAACAGTTAATGAGGCGTTTTGTAGGAGACAAACTTTTCCGGGTTGCGCACATTCTGGTTTGTGTTCCTCTTGCCGGTTGAATAGTTGGTTTTCCTGACCCCGTTTCCCACAAATTATCACAACCGTCCGTCCGATTTCGACGGTAGTTTTCCAAAAAACGGTCTCACTGCGAAAACTAGGCAATGTCACGAGACGACTGCAGACAAATATCCACCTTCCCGAGTGCCACTTTGTCGAATTTTCATCGTTGGCGACCATTAAGCAATGGAACAAAAAGGACACACGGAGCCTGGCGTGATTTTTGACCCAACTTAACAGACCGAAATCGAACGAGTGAAGGGAGGAAAAAACAAAATCATGCCGATGTAGCGAATTTCCACGCGAAGCAGAACCACCGAGATGGTTTTCGTTTCCGTTCGCCGATAGCGAACCATTTTTGCATAATATTCCACTCGTCCTTTATTGGCAAACTTTCCACCGCAGCTTTCCACAGTGTGGCTGGCTTTCCAGCGCCTATCGAGAGCGACATGATGGGCTAATGCTCGCCGCCAACCTCCGTGGGTCCGAGGCGTGCCCGAGGGTCGAGTGGTTCAAGATGGGTCATACGGCGGCTTGGTGGGGGGCTTAGGAAATTTGCCACTTTTTATAGCGATTTTATTTTATATCCTTTCCTGGAGCACCGCACCGAGGCAGCCACGAGGCGTTCAAGGACGACTGTCGCGGCAGCAGGGCGTAGTCCACAGAGCCAATCGCCGGCTGGTTGCTTGGTTGACTGGTGTGCTCTCTCAGAGCTTTTCGGAAGTGTGCGAGTCCCTGGAATGCGATGTGGAGGAAAACGGGCAAAGGGAAAGAGAGGTTGCTGAGCGGCGAAGCAAACATCGGCAGCATCATCGTGCGGCAATACACTGCTTTACACCGGGGAAGTGTGTGGTAAAGCGAGAGCTGAGCCGCCGTTGAGCGGACTTGGGTTTTTCCGGGAAAACCCGGA
>JAOEFI010000006.1:14576891-14589922 GCA_034621735.1 Anopheles plumbeus
TACACCGGGGAAGTGTGTGGTAAAGCGAGAGCTGAGCCGCCGTTGAGCGGACTTGGGTTTTTCCGGGAAAACCCGGAAAAGCTCAATAGTAGGCACAATCCTCGGCCCGGCGTGCTACAGAGGAAGTAGAGTGTCGCTGTAGTAGTAATAGGATGTGTGCGTGGATGCGTGAGCCTATGAAAGATCCTGCTAAATTATTCGCAACTCCCCGAGAGGCAGTCTCGTAAATTTCCGAACAGGCACCTTTTTCCCACATCACATTAAGGTTTACCATAGGAACCATAGGACCATGAGATGGTGTTCTATTCGCAATAATTAATTTTAATAATCTAGAGATTTGTTTATTCGAGACATTTTCGCCAGGTCACAAAATTCATTTTGAATGTTAAAAACAATAGAGAAAGGCTGTGCAATTATTTTTGCATTTCGTTTTGCTCCGTGCTTCATAAGCGGAAGATCAGCTTCAGTTTGCAAATTTCCATTTGATTAATGTACGCAATTTAGCTTCCGGGGATGTGTACACACAGCCCTCCAATGGGTGTGCGCGGCGTTGTCCCTGCAAAAGCAACGGGTGATGATGTATTAAGCAAGTAATACCGATTCCCGCCGGGCGTTTTCCATCCCCGGATAGCAGTAGGATTCGTTTTTGTGGTGTGGTATTCCCTCCCAAAGCTACACCCAAGGATAGATTCGCGAATAGGGGGAGAAACGATGGATCAAAATGTCTGGAAAATTTCTTTGTTCCTCATTCCATTGTTGTCTGGCGGGAACGATCCCCTGATGGTTTCACCAGCACCACCAGTTTTCCGTTCGCCTTGTTTCGTTTCTCCCCCCTTGGTTGGCACAATGTCGCCCATCATCCTTCCCGGGAGCAGAGAGTTGTCCTTGTGCGTTTGTTGGATATCAATTCCGTCCACGATGGCCATTTGCCATCCTCGGCTACCACACATTTTAGTTTTCTTTCCTCAGCGAGAAAAGGGTTAGGATGCGAATAAAGCGAGACGTATCGACGAGACGTTTTCCAGGGGCAGGGGTCACCCCGTTGTCACCACCGGACGCGTTCTGCCACCGGATGATGAAAGAGAAGTGTTTGCGGGAGAAAATAGAATAATCGTCAGCAGAAAAACTTTCGTAGCTTATCACAGCGATGTATAGCTGCAAGAAGAAACACACTTAACCACAGAAAACGTCCGACCAGTACAACATGTTACAAAGTGTGATATATCTGCTCGTTAGGACGATGTTAAAGGTTGTTTTTTTTTACACTTCGCAGTTACGTTGCGATTACATGCCAAAATGTCAAAACTTCTCCGCCAGCAAACTGAAGTCTCAGTGTTTTTTATTTCGTTCACCGTTGCCATTCGGAATGGTTTCATCGAGGTGGAGATTTTATTCCTAGTTTCTCAGGCAATAGTGTACGTCTGGACGGAGGACGAAAACACAAATAGAAACTTTGAGCATCACTTAACACACCCGCTAGGAGCTGCCATCGTCGATGGGTTGCTATAAGTGTTGTGGTATTACCGGCAAACGAGGGCTTTTCTACATGAGAGACTGTGTGTGTCACTGCCGAAGGACCTCCCCCCGAGAGGTCTGATGAATGAGAGAATGGCTCAGTTTTCCATGAACTTTTTGGTAGACTAGAGATGAACAGAGGAATGAAGGTGAGAGGAGGTGATGAATAGGATTCATACTTTGCAGACATGGGTAAAAAAGGCTG
The DNA here is from genome assembly GCA_034621735.1 of Anopheles plumbeus. NCBI lineage: Eukaryota > Metazoa > Arthropoda > Insecta > Diptera > Culicidae > Anopheles > Anopheles plumbeus. The sequence goes on from JAOEFI010000006.1 coordinate 14,578,612, forward strand.
CTTGTTTCCAGAAGTGAACACCGTCCACTATCACCCTTGTGCAGCATATAGCACAAGGATATTGTTTGCCACTTTTTCCTTAACTCATTCTGTAACACGAAACTAACAGCTACGTGATTACGGAACTGCTTCAGTCGGATCTGCACAAAATCATCGTCTCGCCACAGCACCTCTCCGCTGACCACATCAAAGTGTTCCTGTACCAAATCCTGCGCGGTCTGAAGTACCTCCACTCGGCGCGCATCCTGCATCGCGACATCAAGCCCGGCAACCTGCTGGTGAACAGTAATTGTGTTCTAAAGGTAAGGATTCACTCTGCTTCATGTCGGAGACTGTGCTCACTGACTAACTCCAAATGTCCTGTCACTTGCTTACAGATTTGTGATTTCGGTCTGGCCCGCGTTGAGGAACCGGATCAGTCGAAGAACATGACGCAGGAGGTCGTTACGCAGTACTACCGTGCGCCAGAGATACTGATGGGCGCCCGCCACTACTCCGCCGCCGTCGACGTATGGTCGGTCGGTTGCATCTTCGGCGAGCTGCTTGGAAGGCGCATTCTCTTCCAGGCGCAAAGTCCAGTTCAGCAGGTAAGCACTCGGACGGCTGATTGGGGTCGGTGGCCCAGATGTAACGTAATGTCCTCATTTCCTTATTCTTTTCAGCTTGAACTGATTACTGAGCTTCTCGGTACGCCATCGCTGGAGGATATGCGGCACGCCTGCGAGGGCGCCCGAAGCCACATGCTCCGGAGGGCTCCAAAGCCACAGTCAATGTCCGCACTGTACACGCTTAGCACCCACGCCACACACGAAGCCGTACATCTGCTCTGCCAAATGCTCGTTTTTGATCCGGTACGTATACTGATGAAACGCGCTGCTACCCGAACAGTGCCACCAGGCAATAGAAAGCGGGGGAGAGCAATTTTATTTTTAAAGTAATCACCCAACAAGGAGTCAACCAGGACTATAATGGTGATAGCGTCACGCCAAGCTTGCGCCCGTCTATTTCCGTTCATTCCTAAGCGCCGGAAGATAGGAAACAGTTAGGCGCGCTTTGGAGGACGCTCATCACGCTGTTGTATGACGTGTAGCAAATCAGCCAGCATCGATTTTCTGTCCCCATTACCACTAGACAAGTTGGCGGGTGCACGTGCTGTGTTATGGCATGTGATGCAGCTGACAGCACACAGCAGGCTACTACTGTTGCTACTGCTTCTCCCCTTTGTGCGTCGGAAGAGAATCTATTTCGAGGAAAAATGCGCATTGTTCCATCCTCACCTACGTCTAGTAGCTTGGTAAGGAGGAAAGCCACTTAACAAGGACTCGTTATCACCACCACGTCACGTGCGTACGGGCGTAATGTGGCATCCTTTTGTGTTAACCTGTATGCACTGGACTAACCAGTTAAGCTGTAGTTGAATAGTTTTTGCACGGCACGTGTACTGTTCAGCTGAGCAGCATGAAGGGCGGCGTGACGTCTTCTAGATGCTTCGAAACATAGCATCCTCTAGCAGAAATTGTATTGCGAAACTTACGTTTTTCTCTTCTCGTTACTATCGCTCCACAGGATAAGAGAATATCCGTTATCGATGCCCTGGCGCATCCATATGTCGACGAGGGTCGGCTGCGTTACCATTCCTGCATGTGCAAGTGCTGTTACACAACCTCCGCCGGTATGCGCCAGTACACGGGCGAGTTCGAGCCGTCTGCCACCCAAGCATTCGATGACCTGTGGGAGCGCAAGTTAACCTCAGTGCAACAAGTAAAAGGTAGGAACCAGTGATGCAGCCTCCCGTGGGCCTATTACATACCTCACCGATTCTCATCTCAATCCGTTCCATTTATTCCGCAGAGGAAATGCACAAATTCATCGCCGAGCAGCTGCAAACGGGCCGCGTGCCGCTCTGCATAAACCCCCAAAGCGCTGCGTTCAAGTCCTTCGCCAGGTAAGTTGTCGGGTGTCGTAGGTGATGTGCCTAATGGCGATGCCACGATGATCATCTCGGTCGATAGTTTTTATTCGTTTTGTTTTTCGGTTCACTTGCGTAGCTACTCTTAAACATCCTTCCCATTTCGAAGGCAATACAGATTACGGTTGGGTGCTTGTATTTTGTGATTACCTTCTCTTTCGAGTCGCGGGAGTAAAACCTCCTTTATTATTCGGTGAGAGGGAGACTCCTTGCTGAAATGGGACAATCCGTGCGCGCGGTTGTTAGTAGGTGAAGTCACGTAGTATACTCTATATTTAAGGTTTAAGTATCCTTTCTGTGCATCGTTGCCATAGTGTTTTTTTGAAGGATTGCTTTTTCATATCGATTCCTAGAGTTTGCAGGGCAGTTAAGTTTTATCAAAAACTGTTTTAGCAGTGACGAACGTGGAATATTAGAAATTGGCAAACAGGTCTATGTGAACTATGGAAGGAGAAATTGGTTTAAGGTTCTTTTAGAGCATTTTTTGTAACAATAGACTTTTTTTTCAAACGCAAGGTTTTCTGATCTTTTCCAACTCACGGAACCTTTCTTTTTCGTTTTGTTTTCTTCGTACCGTGCTCCTTCCCTCGACCGTGCGAATCATCCTTGTAATGTTAGTAATCTTCTCGATGGCAGTTGATCGTCGAATAAGGCTCAATCCTTTTTCCTAGCCACCCCGAAGGCACCTCGATAGAATGTTTTTTGAAAGGTTCTTGTTTCCTTTTCATTTGCACTTCCCTTCCAATTTCCCTGCTCTCGTCTTCCTTTTTTTTATTGCTCTTTTTTCATCTCCTCAACTATCGTCCGTTTACCGAAACTCACTCTTGACATTGTGTTTCGTTTGACAACAGCAATAATCATCACATATCACCATCATCCAATCATCATCAGTAGCAAGCAGGTGGGAACAAGCGATGCGCCGGGTAATAGATTGACATCCGCCGCCGAAGAAGGTGGTCGGTATCAAATGGGTGGTGTGTGAAAATGAAACGCGAGACCGCATGAAGTGGCAATACAGAATCTGGGCATATTGGGCGGCTCCATCGACTACAAACCCAAACATATGAGAGGAATTAGTGTCGTGTAGTCTGTAAACCTTCTGATGAAATGTGTGTTTGTAAATGATCAACACTAGCAAGTAATCATAGAAAACACCAACAATGATAACTGCACTTTAGTAAGGAAACAGATCCCGGTGAAGGAAATTCTAGTGCACATGCTAAAACCCGCCCGATGACAGGCAGAGAAACAAAGTAACTAGAAAAGCACGTTTGAAAAGCCAAGACAAAAGAAAAAGGTTATGCCGGAAATCCGGCGACAAACTGTTTATGGCTGCATTCCATTGCAATGCAGTCCTGTTTGCACACCATTGTCATCATTATTTGTCGCACCATGCACCTCGACCACTACCACCGACCACTGCTCACCCCGCTCCATTGCCACCGCAGAGGCCACCAGCAGCACCACCACCGGGAACTGGCCCCTTTCGAAATGTGGTTCAGCACAAATAGAACAAAAAGGAACTGCCCGCACTGTAGGCGGCATAAAAGCATAAAACGAGCGAAGACAACGAACCGGACTTTTCGACCGACCCGGCCATAAGAATGTACTGAGTCGGTAGACCCAACTTTCCCGCTCCAGTGTCATACCAATCCACTTCTTGTGCACTATTCCACCGCCATTGGGGCTGTGTCACTTAATGTCGCCCCGTGTGCTGGTGCGTTGTTTACTTGCCTGTGGTTGATAAGGTGGACTACCCCTTCATTGGGCAGGGAACGGCGGGGATGCTCCACCACGGACGGAGGGAAGGGAGACGTAGAGGAAATAATTCTCCTTCAAACCCTTCCGCCACTCTTCGACTTGTAGCAAATAGGTGTGTGTGATTACAGATGTTTTTTTTCTCACTCTCTATATCACTCCCTGTATTCCTCTCCCTCTCTTTCTCTCTCTCTCTCTCTTTTTCTCTGTTCTTCCCTTCCGATCGAAACATGTTCACCCTTCGTTCATCCCGCAATTATCCCGTTATTCGAAATGGTATCACGGTATCGTGGTTTAACTCTGCCTTTTTCGTTTGACGCTTTCCATTTTATTCCTTATTTCCATCAAAATGCATCCTTTCCGTTGTCGTGTCATATTCACATGCCTATGCCGAACACTGTTACTATATTTGCAACTAACTCCCAGCATTGGACCCCCTCCTCGCTTCTCCGGCTTCCCCCCTCATCTCCTACGTGTTGTCTCTCTTGTGTTTTGTGGTTTGCTAATGGGAATGGCATTAGTTCAATTGATCTTTTTGTTCGGTTTTTTTGCCAATGAGTTTTCCAGTTCAGCTCAAAGGCACGAATAGATAAAACTCCACAGTAAAAATGGAGCATACTGGATTGTGCTGTTGTTGTTTGTTAAAGTTGAACGCAACTCGTTATCTTCTTTTATGTTTTTTTACTATCGTTCTGTTCTAATAAAGAACAATTTATCAATACTTGTTCATAGTTTCATTAGTGATTGAAATAGTTCTTACGATAATTTTTTAAATAGAAAAAATCCTCTCATATACTCAAAACAAAACATACGATATTGAAATGTGAATGTACCTTCAAAATTAAATTGATCAATAATGCAGAAGCGCTCCCCAGAGTTGAGAGGGCCCAGACTGAGAGACTTATACTAATTTTCCCTAAACTGTCCTTCTTCTCAACACGCGTACACACACACACGAACTAACATAATGCTGAATAAACAAAAACACTCCACACGCTGCTGCTCGCCTGTACCAATAATGCTTCTCGCTCCATATGCTCACCATCTCGATTGATGTACTGCACCCAACACCACTTCCCGCTGGAACAAAATCCAAACTGTATACGGTTATGAGAAACATCCCAACTCTTCCTTCAAAACCCTGTCCACGTGTTGGAAAATGCCAGCAAGACACCGAACAAATGCGGTCGTCCTCTCGCTGTCCACCAACGAAGTGTCAAAAAAAAAACCACCTCTTTTCATAAACCGCTAACATATTCCACATTCGTCACACATGTCTTTTCGTCAAAATTATGTAATTATAAGCTGTTTGTTTAAAGTTCACTTAAACAAATGTCTTTCAGCTGATGACTAGCTTCTAATATAAGATAAACTCCCGCTAAACTCTACCGCTCATTGCATTCACGTAATTCGAACTCAATTCATGAACGAGAACTGATTGAGGTTAATGCCTATTTGAGTGTCCCTCCCTGCAACAAAACCCCTGCTTGCGTTTACTAATTGCATTCATGTTGTTTCGCTACCCTCCCTCCTCCCTTATGTATTGCCAATGATAAGCTGAAACAGGAAGAACAACATGCAACTGGATTTTCTTGGATTGTTTTTTTTTTCTTCAAATTTTTCGTTAACTTGTTTTAAACACGATCGGTAGAAGATGATAACTTGAAACAGTTGTCTTGTATGTTTTTCGACATGGAACGACCGTTTCCCGGAAAAGCGCTTCAACGCAAAAGGATAGAAGTTCGTTTAAAATATTGGTATTGAGAATTCCAGTTTATCTAAAACATAGAACATTGCGTTCGTTTGCATTTCGTACTTTGCTTTCGACCTTCGGCTCATCACAGGCATGTTATTTTGCACTAATAGAATGTTTATTTTCTCACAAATGCCCCTTCAACAAATGCATCAAAACATATCATAGAGTATTGATTTCAATCGGTTCTTATTTATCAGCCTGCTCCTATTGACATCTCTTTTCTTCTTTTTTCCATGTACCCGCCTTACCCGACCGTAGCTCAACCGTAGCCCATTCATCAGAACTGCCACCATCACCGCACCAATGGGAATGACACAATGAAGCAATGGCAGCATAAAATGGAATGATGTAGACATCAAAATTGAGACGATTCTTGAGAGCGAATAGCCAATCGAAATGACCAATTTGGAAACGAAAGTTAAAAAAAAACATTCGGCAAGGACCTGGGAATAATGTTCCGTCGGTAACCATTAGGACATCATCGCCAACTCCAACAACTGTGGGGTCTTGTGCAGTTCGGGTTTGCGGAGAACACGCTGCCGCTTCGAAGATCGGTGAAACATTCGGACCGGGCTCGGAAGTCCAGCAAATGCATCATTTCCTATTTTACGACAGCCAGCGCAGCATTGGGACAGTATTTTGTAGTTATTAATTATAGTTCGTCTAAAATTCTTTTTGGGTGGAAAGCCAATATGTTAGGCTTCAGGAAGTACTGATGACGATTCACTAGAGTTTCGATTCACGAAAGAAGAGAGAAGCTCTTGTGAAAAACGATGACTAATGCTAGGCAATACGTCCGATGGTTGATGTATGCATCACTAGTTGCAATTTACTTTTTTTTTTTGGTTTCATCGGTTAACCATTTTCATGTTTTATCCTACCACTCACTCGTTTAAGATTACGACCACTAACGAAAAGTATCGTTTTCCCCTTCCATCGCTTGAGGCTCATATACATTTCATCGAACATGAACTGCACAAGAATTGTTGTAGAACTAGCTTATACAACGTAGATTCTAAAGATAACTATCATACGAGCCAATATCACATTCTTGTAGTTGAATACAAATCAATGCACCAATATGGCAGAGCGCTGTACGGTCTTTCTTTTTTGGTAAGGATTGACATTTCCTAACTGTTACTCTATACCAGTTGAAATTCAAAATCAATCCTCCCAGTTCATGTGGTAGCCCCCATACTCAATAAACCCCTCTGGGCAGGTCAGACAGGATTGATTGCCCTACCGATGTCGTAGGAGAACTTCATACGATGGCTCCATCCCGAAAGAGATGCAAAGAATAATGTAAATAGTAGACCGCTAGAATAACTCGATTGATTTCAGCTAGATAAAAGGCTTTTCCCTGGTATAATTTTCTGTAACAAGTAGGTTTTGATTTTAGTATAATGGAATGGCAACATGTATACAGGCAGTATGCGAAACATGATTAGCTTTATGCTACTTTGACATCCAATTACAATTAGTAACACATGAGTATAACCACCACTTCTTAACGGAGGATAAACAAAACAATATACAGATTGTGTTCAGTCATAGAAATGGAATCACTGCATTGCTCGATGTTCAGGGTAAAGTGCTAAATCCTAATGACTGTCCGTGGGATGGCGTTAAGTTCAATCAGTTATAGTGGCAAATGCCCCTGTAATGTAAAGAGTGTGCCCCAAACCGTCTATTCCTAGCAGGGGCATAGAAACATTGACGTTTAATTTGATGTAAGGCGAATACCGATGCGAAAAACAAAAAGACCAACGTTTGCGCTCGCATACGCAACGACGTATCAAATCTTTCAATAAGATCTCATTACTAGTGTTTTTTTTATTATTCAATTATGTACTAGATTACTTTTCCCCGTAAAGCAAAAAAACTCTGCTGTGCTCTACCAGGAAAAGAATAGCCCCATTTCTTGATCCCAAGCGGGAGTATAGCAGGCAATTCGAAGCGATCGGTTTTATAAACAGGAGGTTTTAAAGAATACTGTACGGAACGGTGTCAGATTGCTCAACTGGTTTTTCATGAACAAAAACGCTACTTTCGAGTAATTTGGACCAGTCCTAAACGCGAGGAAAAATTAAGTACCGACACAAGACAAGGACAAGGTGTAAGAAGGTTCTAGATTCCTGGTTGATAACGTAACTTGAACGTTTTTGGGAACTGGTAAAGATAGATAATTGCTAGGGTAACGTTGCAAGATCATCCGAACTGTCATTGTGAAAAATGGGTGAGGTGAAACTCCAATGCTCCCGCTCCGATATGAGCTGAATTCAAAGAGATACGCGTAATTCGCGCGATAGTGTTGGAATCGAAGTGATGATCGACAAAAAACGAAGACAGAATGCTAGCAGACGTGTTCGGCGGCTACGTGTTTAGACTAAGTAGAAGCAATAAGGTTTTCAGGTAAATGAGAAAGTTGATGTTCACAAGCGGATGAACATCTTAGCAAAGACGCAATCAAGGTGTCTTCGGATCGTTTCATCGAATGCCGCTAGATGGCGTTCACTAACACCAGAAAATCGTGCCCCTGAACTCAGTCGCTGTTTTATTGTTTCATTTAAGCAAAGTACCCTTTTTATGTCCCATTAGTGAAATTTTTCTTCTACCTATCGTTTTCTACGTTTACCTATGTTGACAACTTAGGTAACTGTAAGCGAGTTCCGGCTACATCCTTTGACTGAGCCTATCAGCAAAAAGGCGTTCAAATAATTATGTAGCAGACTGATTGCCTGTTGGATTACGTCAAACATTCTCCTACCTTGGTCGACCACGAATGGATTGTCAACGTCCTTCTTTAAAGTATATCTTGGCAGCTAATGGTTTAGTAGTCGCAATGTAAATGTGTTGAGAAAATGTAAATGTGTAAACCGATTGCCGAACAAGCGAGCATCTTCACAGAGTAGCAAGGTTAGTTCAGACGGAAACTGTTCACGGGATCATGAGGAAACGTTAGCAGTCCAACCGAACTGAAACGAACTGAAATCGCGGGTGTATTTCTTCGTGAAAGCGTCCACTCGTCGAAACACTGTGTGTTCTGGCACGCATGGTTGCTTTGGGGAGAATGTGAGTTCGGATGGAATGTGCTAATTGTACGACTGACACTGTCACGCGAGCAGATGAGCGAAGATGTAAGAATTGATCGGTGGCTCCCTTGGATTCTTCGGATGTGCAACGAACGAATACTAATCTACCACTATCATACACAAACACAAACACTCCACCCTTATTCCCGCTCCTAACGGCGGTTTTCGGGGGACAATGTTGTAAGCACTGATATAGATGTATAGGCAAGGATAATGGTGAAGACAAGATAAAGCCAATCGCGGCCGAAGAATGTGCAGCGCCGATAGATTTTAAGGATGTGTATATTTGATAAGTGAACGAATGTAGTAGAAGCAATTTTTGCGAGCCCCATCATAAATAAAACAAAAACCTAACAGGCAAACGCGAATAGGATAGGATTGCAAAAAGGACGAACAGAGAGAAAAAGATAGAGAGAGGCAGAGAAAGAGGAGCAAGAGAGACATATACATAAATAGAAAAACAAAACAGCAAACAAACAAAACATTCGAGTTTTTTTTTATTTCGTATTTCCTATGTTTTCTATCTGTTTCTTCGCTTATGATGACTAAATAGTTTATGGTTTGTTTAATTCGTGTACCATTTTTTTTGCGCCAATTTATTTCGATGAAGCGTTTTATGCTATATTTTTACTATACATCTTTTCACTGTTTTACTGTCCATTTGTCGGTCTAGCACGCTTGTAGGTTTTCAGTTGTGTTCTCTAAGCATATTCTACTGCTTAGGACTTTTTCACCCTTTTATAACACATACAGACGCCTCCAACACGGTAGAAGCGATCGAGCACTGGCAAATGGCACTGAACCTGAGCCGCTGTGGATGAACCTCGGATGGAAAATTAGAATGTTTTTGGGATGGGGAAAACGAAAGGACAACTAACAGACCACATCAACCAACAAAGCGTTGGATGCGTGTTTGAAAATATTGCAGTACTTGCAGCAAAACGCACACACAATTGTTACTAAATGTTTACGCTACTAATACCAGATTAGGCAGGAAGAAAGAAACGGAGTAAAGGCATAAATTATGATATCCAAATATAGGTGTGTATGCATGCGTATTGTATTATAAATTGCCTTAGTATCAGAGCAACCAATATAACCACAAGCATACGGGCAAGTTTAAGCCAGAACATAAATGATTGGTGTTATTCAGACATTTGGAGGAGGCTGTGGCTGTAAACACCCGAACCAATGCGGAGTGCTGTTGGTGCAGTTTTGTGCCGATTAGGCAAAAGGAAACAAATTTAAATGCTGGCCATTTAAACAGCAAACCTGCGCCCAGCGAGAGCATTCAAACCATTTGTTTGTATATTGAGATGTCAGGATACTCGATATGGCACACCCCGAAGTCCGTTGGGCTAATATTTCATTGAAAAATAATGACAAGAAACTTTTCTGTGCCAGATGATGCATTTAGAACTTGAAATCCGACATGAAACTCGTCTTGCCCGACAGCATGCTCGAGAAGCAAACAATAATTAACGTTTAAGCGAGGTTTGGGAAAACTAATATTTTCCACAGTAACGCAGATAATAGAAGCAACTGTTAAACGGAAACATAACAGCACGTGGCGAACGCGTTATGACGTTATTCAAAATTTGAGGTGTGCAAAAATTAACATACTGCTTGTGTGGTGTTGGCGTTTTTCTGAGTGTTGGTGTTTGAATTTGTCCACTCTTTCTATTCAAGTGAAACCAATGGGGAGAGTATTGGACACGAAAATATATATGCATGCCATGTAGCACTATTATTCGCATTCGAATGCCCCGTACAGCATATAATCGTTAGATGGTGTTACCACACACAAAAACCAAAAAAAAAACAAAGAACACTAAACCCTCACTTTGTACTTCGTATAATGTTGTAGGGTAAACGTATGTAAATGGCCAAATGCATACCATATACTATTGTTCATGAAGCCAGAACCGCAGCAGCTGAACTGCACTAGGAAGGAAAAGCATATAATATCAAATATTGGAACTCTTTGGAAGGCACCTTATATCATCATGCCAAGCTAAAGCATATGTTACCTATTGTATGCGAAACATACGCAAAACACTACAATATTAACATTGCATACATATTTCCGCGTCAGTTATTCCATATTACGCTAAGCGGAGGTTCTAAAACCAAATCTTAAAATCGCATTTGTAGCTAAAGCTTATGTTTGGCATTCCGGGCTAGCTAGGGTGAAAGCGACACGATGTTCGATTTGTGAGATAGAAGTAGTATGGAAGGAAAAGAAAAACCCGCGAACCTATTCCTTACACTGCGGAAAATAAGTAGTTTCCTCTGCATATAGGTTTTTTTCCTCAGCCTGAATCGAGTGAATGTTCTTCCTATATGCAACTGCCATTGTACCACGAAGACAATTCACTGATAGCAATAGTGCACCACAAAGTGGAGCGATGTTTCAGAACAGGTTAAAGAAAAACATGAACACAGTAATGCGATGCATGCAACATACCGTTATAAAGGCAGCAGTGTTTCATTTAAACAAGCATTAACTTACAAAACCAATAGATCGTAAAAAAAGGAACACTTTCGGTTTCAGAAACAACCAAAGCAGCAGGTTTAAGGTAAATAAAGTAAACTATAGTATTGTAGTTTACACCGTGCGCGAGGGTAAATAACTGATAACAAACGCGAATCACTTCAATGGTGAGTTAGACTCCGGAAGTATGTTGAAGTTAGCTGGCAGTAGCGGATGATAACGTTCGGTTTTTTTCCCCAACT
>JAOEFI010000006.1:14590022-14601997 GCA_034621735.1 Anopheles plumbeus
TGAGTTTCTGTTTTCCACCGGGTTGAGTTGAGCGTTTGTTTATTAATGCGTGAGTGGTTTACTTTTCGACGCGGCTGCCGTTTGGTTCACCTATTGTTGTATAATCGTTAGCCCTTTGGAAGCGAACTGTTTGCACCGAATGTAGTTTAAAATATTCCCCCTGGTTATGACGTCAAACAGACAAGTTGGTTTTAAAACTCGTCCCGAAAGGGAAACTAACTAACGGTTCGTTCAATGGAATAATAAAGACATCCGCGCGAGGCACGAGCGAAGAAAAACCCAGGACAAAACAACTCACTATAATCCGTCTACGATTCTATTAGGCGATGAAATATCGTTTTCCCATTTCTATCGCCTGCTTGACAAGAGGAAATAGAGACCTTACTGATGCTGATCGCTGAATTTACGGCTTCGATTTCGACGCTGGAAGATACTCCGTGACACTTATTTATAATTTGTCACCAATCAAGCGAAAATCGGCCAAGCCTTTTGGGATGGAAATCCACTTGCTGTTCGCTAATTGATGAACTGTGCGGCCTGGGTTAACCTTTCTATTTCCGTACGTTTCCAAATAGTCAGGTGGCCTATAAAAGCTCTCACGATAAGGCGAAGAGATTGGCAAGTTTTTGGGCAAGTCTCAACCAGTCTCCTTTTTTGGGGAAGGAAGCTAAAGTCGTCCCGCTTGTCTCCCGGGCGACCCAGACTCCCGCAGGCCACGAGGAGGGAAGGATGAGGGTGTGACAGATTAATTGTGCGGCCGAAAATGGAACGCCGACAGGGCTTCTTGTTTCGCGCCCCAAAAAAAAAACATGGCGGAGGAGGTAGCAAACCGTTCCAGTCCGTCCTTCTTTCCATTCTTTCCATCCTTTCCATTTCAATTTGAAATCTCGCATCCGGCTCAAGATGCGAATGCCAAGGGGGAGTTCTTTTTTCTTCCCTTTCCACAAAATGATCTCGCGGTACCCGAATGTTGCTACGCACGATTCGCGCAATTAATCAAAACGGTAGAGCATGTTGCGTCTTTTCCTGCCTTTTTTCTTCAATAAAACCTACCAACGAAACGGGACAAGATAGTGACCGCAGAAACAAAAATGATTCACGGCAAGCGTTATCGCTGCACTATTTGAGAACATGAAAAAGCTGTAGGAGGAAGCTGAGGAAGCTTGCAGCGCCTTGAGGAACTTTAAATTTTATGAATGAACCCACTATTGACTTCGCACCCGGCTCTGTGTGTGTGTGGGCGACGCGGGCTGTAACCCACCACCGGAAGCGGTTGTAAAAGGATGAATTTTATAACCGTTCGTCTTAATAAAGACGCGACAACTTAGCAGCAGGGAGGCGAAGCTTCGTCGTGGATTTATTGTTGACCGATATGGGTATGCAAATAACCTGGAATGCACAAAACCGACACACCACCCGAGTGTGGAATAGTTTGGCAAGTCTCGCATCTTTGATTTTAACCTTAGAATGAGTTGAATGAAATATGAACATTATCGCTTCGGTCCATCTTTTTTACCACACCATTTGAAATCGAATAGTTTTACTTTACTTTATCTTCGTTCGGTTGTAATTTAAATTAAATTTTTGATGTTGCAGAAATTCGAACCAACTGTCAAAAGAACTCAAATTTGAGACGCATTTTAAGCATTAGATAATTATTATATTTATTTGACAGCATGCCGGTACTAGTAACGGTACAAAAAGTACCACATCAGTGTTAGTGCTCCTCCATTTTCTGCGTTGACAATAAAAGTTTAATTCAATGAAACTTACCTACCTACCAGTGTAGAGAGGCGAACCCCTGGGTGCTTGTGGTGAAGAAAAAAAAACCCTTAGGAGAAGGCATGCATCACCAAGTTAAGCCCCAAGGTGCTAAGTGTCTCCTTCGCTTCTGTGCGATAATAAAGTGCACTTTTGCGCCAAATCACGCTCCAACCGCGGTGCAGGTGTCGCGTGTCATCTCCACCTCCAACGCGCCACGCCTTTTGCGCCTGGCTTTGTGTAGGTGTGCGTAGCTGAAAAATTGAGTAATCAAGTCCAATCAACTAGGGCAACCCTGTGGTGTCATAGGCCTTTTTTTCCGCGAAGCGGAACCAGCGAACCGAGACGATTCGGCGGACAGCAGCGGCAACCGGACGTCCGATTAAACGGTGACACAACGCGGGTTGCACCGCTGAGCACTTTGGCCAACACACACGCACACACACACGGGCTGGCCTGGACGAGAAGGCGGCCGTGATGACATCCAAAGTAGCGACAGTTTATTAATGCAGCTCTTGAGAGTTAACCGGAATGGGGAAGTAACCGGATGTAAGCGATTTTGGCAGATCACTTTGACGGACAGGACGGGAAGACCTTGGAGAGAATTTGAAGATCCATCCTAGGTCACGCTCGGGATGAATCGGACAAATCTGCACAATTATCCTCCAACTGTTTATTCCATCGGACGACCACTCAGTAATGGATTTGCTTATGTTTCGCCACATCACATGGACATGGAACGAAGATAAAATAAAAAACAAAATATTGGGCAGCAGCTCCACACAAAAAAAAAACAAAGCAACAGGCACAATTACGCTTCTGGAGTTACCAATTTCTGGAGGCAAACACAAGCCTTAGCACCAGTAGGGCAATTGTAAGACAACACCGGAGCATTGGCAATGAAAGATGATATTCAAAACGCACACACCGGTGAAGGAACTCGGAATCGTTTTCCCATTAATCATCGTGGCCAACGTGCGACGGTGGGCCGGACCTTCCTTCCCGCGGGTTCTGTTGGAGTTGGTTCTCGTTGTTGCTAATAGCGTAATTGGGTGTTTTGGAGAAACACACTTGCTTGTTTGAAGTTCTCGCGATTTCTTTCGCTTCCCCCCAACGAAACGAAAAAAAACCTCGAAACGTTATAAAAGTGATACATCGCGCAAGAATTCCGAGTGCCATCGGAGCCTGAAACGAATGTCCCGCAGTATGCGGGTTTGCTGTATTTTTGTTTTTCTGATCATACGCTTCTGATTGTGTATATGTATTAAAGGGTTTAAATTCACCATTAATCACTCACTCCCTGTCACCCAATTTATATGTTTTCGACACTGAGCATAGTTTTCCAGTAGGCGAAGAGTCCCGCTGGAGCCTGTCAAAACATCGTCGAGTCTATTATTTGCGTGGTCCCTTATGTTTTTTTGGCCGACTCATAAAACAACAAATCATTATGCTTTTAACAAGCGGCGAGCCTTATTTAGCCTTCTTTTGCCGCCCACGAACGACTGAAGGGTTCTCCGGCGGGTTCCCCTCCACGGAAAGCATGACTAACGCTGAGGTGTGTAACGCCAAATTACTGAAGAAACGGAAGGGCATCCACCAAACCGGCAAAAAAAAAACTGACGACGTCACTCGCGAAATGATCTACACTTCTTCCGAGAAACGCCGGTCCCTTGGAACACTTCTGCCCATTTCCGCGACCGGTCATACCTACGCGGTGCGTGGAAGGGCAAGAGAGGACAGAGTGTCATTGTTGGTTGCTTACATCACCGATGAATGTGTATCAACGTAATAGCTTCACGCCCTGATAAGAGAATGCGCCCGTGTATGGTGGCGTTGATGGTGATAAGGATCGTGGAAGTCATGACGTAGTGTGATGCGACTGGGCAGCTGATCTGCGGCGCCGGAAGCGTTTGCCGGTGTTGGTTTCCTTTCTGCTACACCGTTTCCAAACGTCACCAACTATTTACCAAACCATAAATGGGGTCTAAATTTAGTTTGCCCATAAATAGACCTTTCAACGAGTGCGATTTGTGTTTGAACAATGATGCGCGTCAATTGTGCGAACATTTTATGTACTGAGTATATAAGAAAAAAAAATGTAACGAATAAAACATAATTGTCAAATGGAATAGCGACAAAAATGTAAAAAAAACGACCAGCGCTTCGTTTGACTTCGTAATGTTTGTTTGAGTTCATCCTTTTCATAAGAGTTTTCCGAATTCCGAAAAGTCTCTTTCAAAATTACCATTTTCTTAACTATGGCCTCGATTCGTTGAAAAATATCTGGTCCCAACGGGAAGGGCGATGTTGTTTTCGCAGTGCTATAAACCTTCTTCCGCTGTTTCCCGCAATGTTCGTGTGTAGTTCTCTTTTTACGATCGCGTAAAAAGATCGTTCAATTGCCTTCGTTATCAAACGACGCGCGCGGGCGAGGAGAAGTTTGGTTTCCTTTTCTTTTTCTTTTTATTGGCATAACACACCCAACCCGGGGTAAATCCACCCCCTTTTTTCCCGCCGGGTGGTGAGGCGTTTCGTCAATGAAATGTGTCGCCCCGCCGAAAGCAAGCCTCTCCAATTTTCGCTGATTCATCAACAGGTTGGTGAGACACGGCGCATGCATGATCGTATGCCCCCGGCCGCAACTCAAGTCATCCTCCGCGCTCGTCCGGCTGACCACGGATTTATGTGCGGTCTAATCGCGATCGCAAATATCCGCCTGCAGAACGGATCGGGTCCGCGACTCCCGGGCTGCGGAAGCTGCGCGTATACAGGTACGCGGTCGGCTGACCCACAGGAGCTCGGTGACGAGGTAGCAAAGGTGATCGCGCGTCCTGCAAAGGGCGCTCAAGTGTGATTCACATTCCCCGGGAGCTGCTTATGCTCGCGCTCTCTCGTCGGTGCGAATGAGACGCAGCACTCCGACTCTCTGTGCCGCTGCTGCTGCTGCCGCGGCGCGTGAGTCTTCTTTCCGCGTTTTGCGAATGGAGCGAACGCGCGATGATAACCCGACGCCGGGCGACGCTGCGAGCTCAGTCACTCTCAGAAGGCCGCCCGAAGCGGATGCGCGATCTGACAGCAGGTTTGACCGGCTCGCATAAGCAGCCGCTTTTGGCAAATTTCTCCCCAGAAAGTGCCACCGCAGTTGTCGTACCGGCGAGTGAAAGCTGGTGTAAAAGTGAAGCAAATTGACAACCTTCAAGGTTCGTTTATGCACCCATGTCCCAACGGGCCCATGGGAAGGATAGTATATTGGACTTTCTCCAGCTCATGCGGGGTGTGTATAGGATGCCATTTTAATGTGTGTGCAACTCATCATTGGAGCTTCATTGCTGGCGATTAGTGTAAGACGGTGCCTGTTGTCCCTCGCTGGACTGCGGAATCTTCTCGAGTGAACAACGTGTAACCGCGAGAAGAGCAGATTTTTTTTGCCCCCTAAACGTGGCGTCTGTGTGTGCGAATCGATCGAGTGGCTCGTGTGCGTGTTGTTTGTTCCAGCCCCTATATATGTACAGTGCTTGAAAGTTATGAAATGTGGAATGCGCAAGTTGCCATCATTTAACCCGATCTCGCTGGAAGCTGTGTGTGTATCCGGTTGTTCGCACAATCTCCTTCGCTCGTGGCGTTTTTTTCATGCTTCGAATGCCTTCGACTTCTGTACAGATCAGTTTTGTGATGCACAGGTTCATGTTGGCTTGTGAAGCAAGAATCGTGTTACGCGTGAGGTTATCTTCCCGTCGCGGACAGCCTCAGACGCCACAAGAATTTGTTGTTGCTCGGCTGATAGGAGGACAACAACACCAAAAGCAATAGATTCAGATCACCGAGTGTTTAGCGAGACTTGAAATGAAAGGGAAAACTAGAGTGTAGAGACATTTTCTATCTAATTGGTGTTAAATCGAGGTGTCTTGTTTTCTGTTCTATGAATCAAACAGTATTAAATCATTCAAAAATAGCCATAATAACTTTTTCAAGTTTTTTTTTTACCAAGCAGTGATTCTATTTAAAGTTCCCAGCCGTAGCGAATAGAAGATATTTTCTTCGGACGACCGTTGGCCATAAACAAGTACATATCTACTTGTAATTCCTTTGGAATTTCCCGAACATCTTTGGTCACATTCCTCAACAAACGCTGTCCCACACAGTTCTTGTTGTGGTAGCCATAATCCACCGTAAACATTGTACAAAGTAGGTTTTTATTTTCTCCGGCGGAATTCGCTGCTCCACTTGCTGAACGATTTTCGATTCCGATGTTTACTTTAAGCACCCCCAACTATCGGAGGGCTGTTCAGCTTTTTTTCTACATCCACGCCACAAACTGTGGGAAACGCTTAACTGAATGTTTTTAATTTTAATGGCCGTGAAACTATGCTCACATGAAGACGGGTTCTTCACAGAATTCATCAAGCTGCGGAATTCGACGGTCGATCGTACATTAGCCCCGAAATGTTTTCCGGAAAAAAACTGTTCAAGTGTTTTTTACTCCACTTGAAATTTAAACTCTCCTCCGCATTCCTTCCCACATGGCCTTGGAGGGGGGGCAGAACATGGATTTTGTTTTATTGTTGGCTAGGATGTTGCGACATATTTGAGCAAATGTTAGTACCTTGACGCACATTGGCATAGCCATATTTTTATGTGTTTTTAGATCCATTCTGGATAGTTTATTTTATGTTTTTCGCTCGCGGTTTTTTTTTTGCATTGTCACGCACTGATGGCGATGGAATCGAAGATAAAAATACACCTTCATACTTGCATTATCACCAACAGACTAGACTCCACTCAAAGTTCTTCCAGAACGACGAAGAAAAAGATAAATCAACTTTCGCACATCCATAACACACCCCGTTTTCGTTTCCCACATGCAACGTACCTTTCTGGGCCAACTTTTTTTTTTCCGGCACCAGGTAATTGACGCAAAAAGGGCATTTGCATTGGCAACCCTCGTTGCCGTTAGGGGCAAAAGTGCTCGTCTTGCCGACGTCGTCTGGCACCGTCTTATCTGGCGGCCGACTTCCTGCAGGCTAATATAGGTGTACCTTGCCTTTTATTGGCAACGAAATGGCAGCCGCTGGGGCACACCCTGTGTACCTAGACATTGGACAGGGGCGAAAGGGCAAGTCATTTCATCCCCGGGGTTCTGTGCGTGTGTCACACTTCTCGTTTTTACTACGGTCTTCGTTGTGCAGTGGAAGCAAGCAGGATATCGAAAAGTACCTGTGCGAATTGCAATAACAAAAGAAAAAATAACTGTTTCTGTCTGACTACCCACAAACAATGACCTTTAAAGATACATCAAGGGTGTACATATTTTTTAACGGTGTAAAATGCATTACGAGGAAAATAAAAAAGAAATAATTGTTTTTTTCATAGCGAAATTATCTGTTCGTCACTGGCAATAAAAACGTACACAGTGTGGAAAGTAGACCTCCTGAAGTGCAGTGAAATCTTGTAGTGTTGTTTGTCCAAACAAAAAGTCGTTGCTTCAGACAAGAAGAAAAACAAAAAAAAAGATGGGAATCAACCAGCAACCAACCACGCCGATCTCGGTGCTAAGATCACAGTTCTTTTTCCCCAATAAAAAGGTAAGTCGACGAGCCATCCCGTTGCAAATCGGCTCAGAAACCGTAGGCCGATAGGCGTCGTGTTTGAGTAACCCTGTCGTAGAGCATGGGGTAGCGTCTCTGCCCTTTTCTACCCGTACGTTCTTGTTTGAATTTCGCTATAGAACTTGCCGGTTCGAATCCCCGTCCTCCTCAAAGTTTTTATGTACTTCTTCTCATTTGCGCTCTCTTACAAACGTGCGCGCATGTGTGTGCGTGTTTCATATCGTCCTCTCTCTCGTAGCCTCTCTCGCAGAATATGATGATCTCTATCTCAAATGGATGAAGAGTGAGATTTATTCTCGCTCCTTTGATGCTTTTCCATATGCTGTTATACTGAGACTGATACTGCCAACGAGAAGGAAAGAGAGAGAGGAGGAGATGAAACATGAAACATAAATAATGTTGAAGATTTTTTTTTGTCCCGTTGAATGGAGCGAGCTTGAACCGCGCTCGTTGAAAACACATGGTGTAAAACAACTTTTACATTGTTGTGTGTCTGCGTTGCTGGGGCCGGTTGCTATCGAGCAACGGCGGGTTGCTTGTGTTTGCGTCTTCGCGGCGTGTCGTTTCCGCATGCGCCACCTGTAGCATCCTTCGTCTCTTGACCCTGATCCGTATGGTGTTTCCGAGCGAGCACCACCGAATCTAAACAAAATGCGTATTTCGCGGTTCGCCTCGCGCACCCGGTCTGAATTTGCTTGCCGGTTTGTTGTGGCGCTTCGTCTCCTTTGTCTCCGGTTTATTGTTGTTAACCGGCCTGCACGATGACTTTTGCCTCAAACCCTGCAAACCGGTTCCAGTTGAGCGAACGTGGCGGACGAAAATTTTAATTCTTGAATAATATAATACATAAAAGTATTCGTTTTGCTTGAAGATCGGTTTTAACAGATGGGGAACGTCATGTAAATTTGCCAGAAAACAAATGGCGCGGCTACACGTTTTTCCATTTAGCATTTACACACCGTTCTGATGCGTACATGTCAGCGTTTTCTGTGGCATTCCCAGCAGCTTACAACCCCGCGGAACCGACGGAAACCGTTGTCTCCGGCAGACCTCGAACCTCCCGAGTTCCTTATTCGTTCCCAATGTGGGTGTGCGAACGGGTTTACGGCTGTGCTTTTGCTCGATCAATTCCTCACGCCAACGCTAAATCTGTCTTCAATCATGCGGTACCTTCTGCCGTTTCGTTGTTTGAATCAAATATTTGGTTTGAGAGATTGGAAACAAGTCCAGACGTGTCTTCGCATGACTACAACTTGCGAAATTCAAGTTCCACGTTAAATGTTGTTTGTTTTGTCCAATAGTGAGCCACATGCTTTCCAAAGTTTGCTGAGATTCAGAAGCATGTCCTCAAACAATTTGAAAGTCCAGAGCAGAAGAGAAGATTCTCGTCCCCTTGCTTCAATAATCTTGAATCAGGAGGGAGCTCTGTACTTGGGCAAGATCCGGTCCATCCTGGTGTTCGTGATCACTACTGCTAATGTGTTAATCTACTGAATCGTACCTATATTTGCACAGACGAGTAATCTTAAGTCCACACGTTGGCAAGATGTTTTCCCGTCATCTTTGGCTTCTGCTGCTGTGGTTTGTTGGTTGCGTGTCGCAGCCCTTCTTTTCATTCAAAAGCCTCGCGTTTAGAAATCACGTAATATTCACACGTCGCGTACGTCACGCCGGTCGGATCATTTCCGTGCGCTTCTCTGCTTGCGAGATCGCCAGCAGTCACAATGTGGTGTGTTTGCGCACCCCATTTGTTTGCCGACTCGGCTCTCTCTTTCCATCGTTCAATTCGCGTTGCTCGATGTGTTCGTGGCGATCTCGCGCGAACAACGCATTGTGTTTGAAAAGGCTTCTTCTACCCCCAAACAACAAACACTACATACATGCAGGTGAATTCATCGGAGCAGTGTGGGTTTTTTTTTTTAGTGCGGGTCTCGCGACACGCAAAGAAGCGCCGCAGTAGCGGGCAGCGAGCGTTCAGTGCTATTTCACCCGGCGGTCATCAAACAACCCCTCCGTAAGGGTAGTACGCAATTCGCGGGCGATTTTTCGACACCCCCCAGAGTCGCGTAAGCGCGTCCAGAATCGGTGTGACGTGCCAGTCTCTCGCAAGGCCACGGTCGCGGATCATCCCCACACAACGGCGCCGCAGTCAGTGAAACAGTGTGTGCGTGTTTTTATTCGCGCCAGACTCATGGCGGGGCCCTCCGGAATGAACGGTCCTCCCAGCTCGTTCTACTGAACGTTCGAACTTGGCGTGAACACCACGTTTTGTTGCCAACTCCTCCGGCCGGTATCGCGCTGCATTTGGCGTCGCTTTCCAATCGGTACAGCAACCGGTTTAGTTCTTTCTCTCCACCCTTTCGAATGTAGTGGACAGTGCAAGAAAAGGGCAACGGTTTCACCTCGAACAGTCTCGACGATGCACACGAATCGATAGTTTCCAGTTGGTCAGTTCGAGCTGGTGTTATTCTCGCAGTAGCTAGGAAACTTTAGGTTTACTCCACTACCCCCTGTTTGGTTTGAAATCCCACTGCCATTGTTGAAGTTTATTAGTGTTCAAATGAAAGAATCCATTCTACTACTTTGCTGCTCCGTCTGGCATTCGGCGGAACGCGAACGTGTGTACGTGCGAACGCTCGTCGATGCCGCGAAGCGTGACATGCATAGAAAATAATAATTAGAAGCAGAAACTGAGAAGAACTAACAACCCCTTCTCATGGCACGGGGTAAAGTTTGGAAATCGTCGTCGTCGTCTAGGAGAATAATTTTCAAACTCTGTCGTGCCGCGATAATCGCGTTTTCATAATAGCGAACCGCGAATCGCGAGATTGAAACCGCGGCGAAGAGAACTGCAGTAGAAAACGTAGAGAAACACACACACACACCCTTGCCAACAGCACGTTGTTGTTTGTGGTGGCGTTCAGCGGGTTGATCGCTGTTTGAATGTTTTGATTTTCGTTCTGCTTTGTTTCACTCGAACCGTCGAAAGGGTGCAATGAAGATGAAGCAACCGGTAATGAGTCTGCTTATTTTGTTCCGCGAGTTACAAAACGACACAACAGCAGGCAACAGAGAACACACGAAAAGTTGACAAATTATCACACGCTCAACGCTGCGACTCGAAAAGGGGATGCCCACCCCTAGTGGGGTGACAAAGCTACCAAGCATTTTAAATTTATTTTGTGTTGCCGACCTCTGTTTCGATGGGAAAGAATATCGTGTTCCGTCTTGGTGCGAATGTGTGGCCCAAATGTTTGTGGCTTGGCATTTGGCGATAAGATAACGTCAATCGTTGCCCGGTTTTTATTCCTCTTTTCTTTTTTCGTGGGACATGAGTTCGGCCGATACTGGCGGAATGTCAAAAAAAGGCATTTTAACGCGTTGTTAAGGTTTGTAATTGAAAGCTGATTGAACGATACCGTCACGGCGTGCACGAAATGGGCAATTTGTTTCTGCTGTTGTTTCGCAACACTCGTCTTATCTTGGTGCTGGACACTACCGGGATTGTGCGTTCCGCGGATTTTGTTTCCTTTATTTAACTGACCACCGATGGAGTCGCATGGTGCGTCTCCGGCGAGGCTTCGTAAAGTAGAATCATTCCAAATCTGCTAACCATTTCTTCACGCTATCAAAGCATGCTCGTGTTATCGATTGTTATCTTACGTTTTTCTGTGAGGTTTTAACTTTACAGAAAGAACTCTTCTAACGTTTCCCGCGAAAGCAAATAAAGTGCAGATGTTCCCTTCAATTAAACATATTCCGTGCGTGTCAGATTAATATTTTGTGTAGCAAGTTCAAAGTGTGCCAGTGAGACGGAGTTCCACCAGGTGTAATAACCAATTTGTTCCGCCGACACGTGTACGAAAATGAACAGAAACTCGCTGGAAATTGCCCGAAAGAACTTTTTCAAATCGGTTCGTCCAACTTTAATTTTTTTTCCTCTCCATTTATGAACAGCCTTGTTCGTTCAGCAGACACTTGTTTCGTTCCCTATTGCTTGTACTATGTGCGTTTCCTTGTGTCCGTTTCTGCGTGTGCCTTGTGCTTGAATAGTTTCACAAACAGAACTGTGACGTTTTTCTAATGTGTCCATATGCCTGTTGCAAACAAAAACCAAATACCAGACTCTTTTCCAACTGTGAACTAACAGCATTTCTGTTTCAATCGCTCGTTCGCCTCTGGCTTCGTCAATGTGAGTGCACGTCTTACGTCAACGGGGTGTACTGAAATGGAAAGAATTCTTGTGTACATTCCACACGGAGCCGCCTTCGGGTCCATCAGTTTAGCAAGTTCACTACCTCATTTCCATATTCATTCAATCATCCACTGGCCCATTCATGCACTAACGCGCCCCGCGACTCCACGGCCATAAGGAAAGTTATTGTTCAGTGCCATCCGGCGGTCGTACTATTTACAAAGCACATTCTTCGCGGTCGAGTGAGAACTCACTTGGGGCGAGGTCCTTCTTGTGGCGGATGGAGTAGTCTGGCTTCTGTAAACAATCGAGTTAAACAAAACACGCTTAGGGAGGCACATTACTCACTGGGTAAATCCAGTAAATTGTTCTAACACCGACGCACCGGAGGGACACCATCAAATATAACCTAA
>JAOEFI010000006.1:14612368-14624880 GCA_034621735.1 Anopheles plumbeus
TTCTTGGACGTGCTTGGTGCCTTTAAAGGCGTAGGAGGAGGGTGGCTGATTATTTTTCTGACACACCAATATGGCGCTTAAACTTTGTTCTATCCTCCACTGTTTTATTTTGTGTTGGTCATGGTAGATAGAATAACATTCTGTTCATAGCTTCGATGAATCACTTTTCTCTTAATTTACTTATTTCAAATATCATCCTCCATGAACTGCACAGAAGCTAATGGGTCGTCATGCGGCATGGCTGTGTGATAACAGTGTTGTGAAACTCCGGTTCCGCGGATACCACAATCACCCAACTTAAAGTAGCGTCGAATCAGAATATGTGCTTGTTCACTTCATTCTCAGTGTCGCGTTCGGTCGTTAGCAATGCAAAGCCGACGAGACTGGACGTACGCTCAGTCTGCGCCATCGTTTCGGTAGGTCAAGTTAGGTTGAGTTTCGCTAACTGGTGGTGACACGTGTCGAGGTACTTATTGTCACTTCGACGGTCCAGATAGTGTCAAGAACTAACGCGTATCGCCCAATAAATAAATCCACACTCGTTGATACGCTTATCTGACCGCTTTCTGATGCAATCTTCACTCACAGGAGGCCCGATCGATGAAGATGGGCGACTTCCAGCAGGCGGAGGCGAACAACATTGCAGCCCACAGTCGTAAGGTACAGAGCGATCACTTCAGGTGCGTAGGCCATTTCTCGTCGGATTTTTTCGAAAGAGGGTTCTGGATGCACCGGTTTAATTGATCCTCAATGAAATTGATTCGTTTTAGTGCGGAAAATAAGGCAATCTCGCAGGCGCAACAAAAGCAAACCATCTCGTCGAGCGGAATCCACCAGGAGAAGCACATCTCCTCGACGACGCAGTCCATGTTCAGCATGTCGAACACGAGCACAATCAGTTCGTCGTCGCAGATGAGCACCCTGTCGTCGTCCTCCGCCATGAACGGCCCGCTCGGCATGCTGAACGACGAGTTTCCCTCGTTCGAAGACCTGGAGCGGCTGGGCAGCTCGCCGGAGGAAGTGGACGGTACCATCATGAAGTACTCGAAGCACCTGGCCAACTACGTGCAGAACCTGCAGAAGACGGAGCAGCTCAAGAAGGCGCCGACCCTGCTGAACCACATGAACGAAATCATCCGGCGGGCGTGGGCTGTCCCGACGCACGGCCACGAGCTGGGGGCTAGTTTGTGCGACACGCTGCGCAACACCGGCGGACTGGACATTCTGATGAAGAACTGCGTCGACAACGACTCGGAGGTGCAGTTCTCGTCCGCGCGCTTGCTCGAGCAGTGCCTCACGACGGAAAACCGGACGCACGTGGTCAAGAACGGGCTGGACAAGGTGGTGAATGTGGCGTGCGTGTGCACGCGCAACAACGCGACGGACCATTCGCGGGTCGGCACCGGCATACTGGAGCACCTGTTCAAGCACAGCGAGGACACGTGCTCCAACGTGATCCGCCTCGGTGGCCTGGACGCGGTGTTGTTCGAGTGTCGAAAGAACGACGTCGAGACGCTGCGCCACTGCGCCGGCGCGCTCGCCAACCTGTCGCTGTACGGTGGGGCCGAGAACCAGGAGGCCATGATCAACCGCAAGGTGCCATCCTGGCTGTTTCCGCTCGCGTTTCACAACGACGAGAACATCAAGTACTACGCGTGCCTCGCGATCGTGGTGCTGGTGGCGAACAAGGAGATCGAGGCGGAGGTGATCAAGTCCGGCACGCTCAATCTCGTCGAGCCGTTCGTGACGTCGCACAACCCGTCCGAGTTCGCCAAGTCCAACCTGGCGCACGCGCACGGCCAGAGCAAGCACTGGCTGCAGCGGCTGGTGCCGGTGCTGAGCTCGAAGCGCGAGGAGGCCCGCAACCTGGCCGCATTCCACTTCTGCATGGAGGCCGGCATCAAGAAGGAGCAGGGCAACACGAACATCTTCAAGGAGATCGGAGCGATCGAGCCGCTGATCCGGGTGGCCAGCTCGCCGAACGCCATCGCGTCCAAGTTTGCCGCCCAAGCGTTGCGGCTGATTGGCGAGGAGGTGCCGCACAAGCTGTCCCAGCAGGTGCCCCTCTGGTCGACCGAGGACGTGCGCGAGTGGGTGAAGCAGATCGGGTTCGGGGAGTACGAGCAGAACTTCTACGACTCCAAGGTCGACGGCGATCTGCTGCTGCAGATACAGGAGGCCAACCTGCGCGAAGACATCGGCATCAGGAACGGCATCCAGCGGATACGGTTCGAGCGCGAGCTGCAGAACCTGAAGAAGATGGCCGACTACAGCTCGCGCGACCCGGACTGCCTGCACAGCTTCCTGAACCGGATCGGGCCGGAGTACACGATCTACACGTACTCGCTGCTCAACGCGGGCGTGGACATCGAATCGCTGCGTGATCTCGACGACGACCAGCTGCTGGTGACGTGCAACATCCGGAACGCCATCCACCGGGCGCGCATCCTGAACGTGATCAAGCTGAGCGACTCGATCCCTTCCTTCCGCTCGGAGCAGAGCACGGAAAAGAGCCTGGACGTGTTCGTGAGCTACCGCCGCAGCAACGGCTCGCAGCTGGCCAGTCTGCTCAAGGTCCACCTCGAGCTGCGCGGCTTCTCGGTGTTCATCGACGTCGAGCGCCTGGAGGCGGGTAAGTTCGATAACAATCTCCTGCAGAGCATTCGGCACGCGAAACACTTCCTGCTGGTGCTCACCCCGGACGCGCTCGATCGCTGCGTCGAGGATGTTGAGGGCAAGGATTGGGTCCACAGAGTAAGTATCAGGGCAGTGCCGTTTATTTTCTACCGCACCAATCAAAGTCCTTTCTCTAACGTTCCCCCTTTTTTCCCCATTTGTAGGAAATCGTGGCAGCCCTCAACTCCGACTGCAACATCATTCCCATCATCGATAACTTCCAGTGGCCGGAGCCGGAAAAGCTGCCCGAGGACATGCGCGGCGTGTGCCACTTCAACGGCGTACGCTGGATCCACGACTATCAGGACGCCTGTGTGGACAAACTGGAAAGGTGCGTGTTGGGGCTGAACCTCGACTGAGGTTTATGAAATAATGCATGCTAGCGGTAAACAGTGAGGCTGGCGATGAAACCAGCTTGACACAGTAGATACATGTATTTTAATTGTATGACCAGCGACCATGTTGCTTTATTTTTACCGAGTGCCCTCCTTGCAATATTATGTTCCTTTTCCGCTGTCGATAACACCACACACTCCCACGCATGTCACATCGTTTTGTCCTCGTTTTGTCCTCGATCAATCACTGTCCTAGCTCCTCCAGGAGTAGATTTCCCGTCAACCCGATCCTCAGGGAAATTGTTGTAGTAAAATGAACCATACATTACACCACATTAGCTACATCGCACATTTGAACACATTCCAAGCACATTAGTTTAGTGTAATTTCGTCGTCGATTACTTCATGAACATTTACACTCCCTTCGGGGTTTCACTATTACTACACATACCTTTTGTTTAAGTTGTCATAGTACAGTTTTCATTTTGTAGTGTAACATGTAACCGACTCGACCCTCCGTTACATGACTCTGATGATTTCGTTAGTTTCTAGCGTTGTTTTAAGTTCTCGTACTCTGGCCTCGTACTGTCGTGTGTGCGTTGTAATCAAAACTACTAGCAACGTTTCTCTTTTCCATTCCATCTCTTTTTCCCTTCAGGTACATTAGAAATACCATTAACAATAACAGTCGCTCAAACTCCGCGCATAGAAATAGCTAAACGTACTAAACGCATACGCGCAGCACTCGCAAAGGTTGGTCTGTGTGTGTGTGTGTATGTGTGTGTGTGTCCGGTTTTTGCAAAGTGTTTTGTTCACCGCGGAGCTAGCGTTTGAAAATGCGCCCTGTTTCACTAATCACGGAAGGGAAAGCGTCCGTTGTTGCGCTGACATTAGTGATCACCCTGGCGAACGATACGAGTAGAACTTTCTTGAAGTACCGTGCGTCTCCATCATCACGTGCTGCTGCACCACGCGTTGTTCGTTGATACACAAAACAATAAAAACCAAATGATCTCAACCGTCCTTGCATAAGACGAAAAATGGAACACATTCTCGGTCTAATCACGGTTCCAGCAAAAAAAAAAAAACGAATCGTTCATTTATGTACGGGTACGTGTGCTTGCGTGACTATACAGCTTGTGCAGTGTGTATGTTTGTTTAAGTTCTCTCGCGAATTTCTATGCGGTGGATGCACGAGCTACGATTGTGTGCGTGCTTGTGGCGTGCTTGTGTGTGTGTGTGTGTGTATGGTGCGTGTCGCCAACCTCTGCCAACGACGAACCCGAGCTGGTTTCGCAATGGTCTCCCGAAGAAAAGAAAAAAGAGGACTTCTACTTCTTGCCAACTTCCCGCGCGAAGCAAAAGCAAAGCAAAGCAAAAAGCGCAAACGAACCAGCCGGTGGCCCGTGCAGAAGCCGATCTGAGGCAGGTTGAAAAAAGATTTTTTTTCCTAAATACCATGGAATAACCAGACATGCTTAAGCATCATTTCCTTTTCATTTTCTCACCAATGGACCTTTTCCCACTTGTTTGTATGTCCGCATTCAGCGCTGATCCTCTAGTAGATCCCTGAGAAAATTCACCTTTTTTTTCGTTCGTTCCATATTATCAACTTTGTTTTTGTTTTCTCACTTTGATTGATAATATTGCTAATTCCATCGGGTGCAATTCCACTGTATCGCAGTTACACTTTTTCGCAGTGTAGTTGTCGAAGTAAGCACACCTTAACAACAACCGAATAACCGTGTTTTATTGTTTTTTTTTTTGTGTTCTCCCTCCTACCTAACACTTCTCATCGGAGATGTAGATGGAGCTGGGCCTCTATTTCAGTCTGCTAATCGCCCTTCCCATCGTCTTCCTGCAGGTTCATGCGAACGGAAGCGAACAGTCGGGGCGGCCTGATGGATCACTCGCGCAACTTGCTCAACCGCCAGCCGGGCGACGCGACGCCCTCGTCCGCCATCTACCAGCGCATGCACAGCAACGACTCGGGCAAGAGCAGCGACAAGGAGAACAGCCGGAACCTCGAATGACTAGATGCCCCTTCAGTTGTCAACCCGCCGTCGCTGGGCTCGAACGGTTCGCTGAACCACGCCACCTCGACGCCCCATCCGCCCGGCTACCACCACCCGCGCAACTATTCCTCGCTGGCGCAGCTGTACGTGCGCAAGTCGTCCAGCCCGGCCCGCCAGGGCCCGGCGGGTGGCAGCGCGGGCAGCCGCGGGGTAGGCCGGTACGGGAAGGCCGGAATCCGGGGCGGTGGCATGAGTTCGCTGCCGCGTTCGATGAACCAACGGACGGCCGGCGGGGAACTGCGACGCAGCTCCGCGGCCGGACTGAACGTCGTGTCGCAACGGCCTCCGCTTCCGCCGAAGATCGAACTGCGCAGCCACAGCTACGACGGGCTGCTGGACGATTCACCGCCGGGATCGAGCAGTGGCGGCCACCAGCGACGGAAGCTCGGGACGACGATGGCGGCGGCGGCGGCGCCGTCGGTGACAACTGAAGGACATGAGCAGGTCGACGGAGGGGGAGTGACTGGCGCACCGAAGGACGCTAGTCATGAGGACGCTCCCAAGCAGAAGGAGCAGCTGAGACCGGGAAGGAAACTGTTCAAGGAACCCGCCTCGCCCGGAAGCCCCGCCGGGTCAGAGACGATCAAGAGTAAAAACCGACGTTCGCGCAGCATGGACGATCTGTTCGACGACGACGACGGGCAGGGAGTGGAGTGCAATTTCCTGGACAACACGCAAAGCATGGAAACGCTGCTCGGTAGCAACCATCACCAGCACCATCCGCAGAAGCCGGCTGCTTCCTCGCCACCGGAGTCTCCCGGCTCGACGGAGAGCGGCCCGGAGGTGGTCCGGTCGATGGGTGGAAACATCTGCTTCAACCGGCGGTTCGTGCACGACGAGCCGCCGGTTGGTGGGGGCGCGAAGAAGGACGAGCGTCAGGAGGAGCCGGAAGCGCAGGACTCGCTCACCACCTCCCACGAGCAGCTGTGCGAGAAGGAAACCATCACGGTGGACAGCACGCCTCGGCTTTCGGTGCACGGCCACGAGGATGACGAGCGCGAGGAGGACGTCCAGTCGACCCACTCCTCCGCTGCCTCCTCGCAAGGCTCCGGAGCGTCGGCAGAGAAGGGCCCGAAGAAGGCCCCCAAGCCGCTGATCAACCGGTACGTGAAGAAGGTGAAATCGTTGATGAAAATGTGAGCCACCACCACCACCACCACCTAAAAGCGCACGAACCCGTCTCGAATCATTCATTCGCTTCTGTAGCGAGATGCACAAACGATGGGCAAGCTTTTGCGCTCCAGCTTCTCGCGATCCGCGATGCAGTATGCGTCTCCGTCGTGCCGTTAGGCTACTCCACTGCGTTCCAGAATCACACTCTGTCGCTAATTTATTTTTTAATCCTCGACAAGCGCTGCAATCAGCATGAAAGTATCGCTCAAAAACTGTAAGGTATTTTCGAATGTTCGATTCGTTTCACCCCGCTGACGATAGTTGGAACGACGACTTGATGAAGGAAAGGTGGAAAATAGATTCACTATCCGTAAACTAGATATTTAAAAAAACGAAGAAGAGAAATCGAAACGTTATAGGAAGAGTGATAGTAAGAGAGAAGGAGACAGAAAGTACGGAGGAGGATAACACAAACAAATATTTACTAGCCTTACCTACCAATTGTATGTAATTTTTATCATGTAATCCTAAACTACTGCTACTTACACCATTGTGATTATTTTCGCGCGCTGTTGCGTGGAACGTTGGACCGTTGTAAAATATATTATTTAGCGTTAGGACCAAACCGCGCACACAGACGCTCGTGTGCGTGTGCTTCTTCAGGAAATGTATTTGTTTCTTTTTTCGACCTGGAAAAGTGTACGGTCGTGGCTGTAGTTGGAACCCGATTTGTGGTGTTTTTATACCGAGCGAGAAGAACGAGCGTGAAACGAAACAGAGAGAGGATCAATTGTGAGTGAAGGCGATCTAGTGAGGCACGCATTCGTGTTTTGGACGGGAGAAGAGTGTTCGTGCTGGAATGCGGTGCCTTTACGATGTTCATAGTTGTATTTGTTTTCTGTATTACGATGTAAATATATCTCTTCACGACCGACAACTGTATAGTTTAACTTTGCTAACGCGTGCTGCTGTTTGCGTGAGAATAAGGATCCATTTTCCTAACAGTACTCACATCGCTGTAGTAGATGAACACCTTTGCTGTTGTTATTTCGTCCAAGCATCATAGAAGCGAAGGATCATAGACGCCCTCAATCGAAAACGAGTGCTTTAAACATGTGAAAAATGAATGTGTCATAAGTGTAACAGAAGAAATAATCCGTATGCTTTGAGTATGTCAATAAAGCAATTTTCAACTCACTGCAAAAAAAAGAACTGTGTCGAATGAATATGTTACCTTAAGAATTACCAAACAACTTAAATAGTTACCAAACAATGTATTATAAAATTGTGTCAGCCAAATTAAGTTTATAATTTTATCGTATATTTGTTGCTAATGAGAAAATGTTCACGCATCTTTAAATCGTTCTCACCAAGCGTTTCATTTTGAAGCGTGTTTTTCAAACGCCTGAATGTATGCAAACGAAAAGCATTCCTCATTTATAGCATACATAATTACTGCTTTTGCTGTGTAAACGTTCGCAGCAGCACTTTAGGGTAAGTCAAATATACAACAAATATGCTTTATACTTGTAGTCGATGTTTTGCCAACATTTTCACAGCACAAATAATAAAGGGTCGGACGATCTTTAGGATAAATAAACAAACCATTTGATGAAACTCTCCCATTCCCACACGCGGTTCACTTCCTTCCCACAGATTAAACAAATGCAACAAACGCACCACCGAATTGGCAAACGTCTGCAGCATTTGTCAACGGAATTTGTTAACCCCAGACATGACGACGACTCGGAAATGGTTCAGAGGAATCCTCCATGCAACAGACTTTCCCATCGCTGGAAGCCGTCGTCACATTCGCTCCAAGGCAAGCAAAGCAAAACATTCGTTCAGCGTAAGTCATAAACGCCACACACGAAGCAACAACAAAAGGGAATCGAGGGACGATTACATGCAGTTCGATCCACCCGGAAGACTCGCCGAGCGGTTCCGTATCGGGTTCATTAACTTTATGGCCACTAATTCCCCGACGCAGTCGTATAGATTGCATCCAAACACACACACACACACCCGGGACCACCAGTATGCCCAAAACGGCCATGCCCTTCACGGCCGTACGAAGTTTGGTGTTAGTTTTCGGAAGGCGAATGGTCGCCTGCTTAAGTGGGTGCATCGGTGCAATTTCGCTGCACGATAGGGCAACTTTCGTTTCGGAGATGGGTTCCACTGTTTACCAAACAAATCATCGACCAAGCGATGGGTAAACAAAAAAATCACTTCTGGAGCTTCCCGGCGGCTGGACGGCTCGTGCCGCTATACAGTTTTTTTTCTTCTGTTTCAATATTACTTGTTTGGCCAGGACGCAGAATAAACTTCGCATATCGTGTCCTGCTGGACGTCGGTGTGGTCCAGCGCATGCCAACAGTGGACGAGTCAGTAAGGTGATCCGGTACACTTTGCATTTGTTTCGTTGGAAAAATAAAAACCCAAAACCCATATCCTCAATCTCAACCCATTCCCAGGTCTCGAACTAGAAGAACAGTTCCCCGTTCTACACCTACTACCAGCAAAAAAATGCTAAATACAATTCTTTTCCCGTCCCGTTTTCTCCTCCCTGCCTGCCTGCTACGAATTGACTCCTGCCACTGCGCCCTCGCATAATACATGTCTCATCGTGTTATAAAACAAATAAATACGCTCGTATTTTCTCAACAAACTCAGACCGTAAACAATGATTTTCTCCTTCTTTATTTCAAACAACGGGCAGGATCGCCGATCTCTCACCCACACCCCTCCTATGCCTCACGATTTCTCTCTATCCAGACCCTCAAAGGGTTGGCGAACAATCTCGTCTGAATGGTTCGTGGAGGGGGCGAGTTTAGAATAATTTTATGACCTTCCACCCGTGTTTGGGGTAGGAGAGGGGACGGTCCTGTCTTTCCATAATGCGCGCTTCGGAACATTATGCAACGGTTGTGTCTAGCATCACACAGCGAGCCAACGAAGGGACGGACGACGTCGCGGACCGTGTTTATGGAGGGCCCATCATTTGTTCAAGTGTCTCTGCCCGCTTACTGGATTGTGCGTGACCCACTGGGAAAGTGGGAAACCAGCGTCCGCATCGAAATGTGCTTGGGATAGGTAAGGAACAGATTCCCATTGTTTATATGCCACGGTTGTGTTGTAGTTGTGCTTTAAAGCAATTTTGAGAAATGTTTAGCAATCGTTCGTTTGGAGAGCCTGGAAAACGTTTTATAACATCGGGAAAACTGGATGTTTATCATGAATTGGTTTCATTAAATTTCATTAAATACTTTAACAAAAATGGCACATATTATAACGAGAACTTAAGAGCAGCTTTGAAGTAAAAATTTGGAGAGCAAACCATCTATTCGAAAAAGTCCATTCCAGGAATCGAAAATCGATCGCTCATCAAAAATATGTCACAGCCATTCGTGGAAAGATCAAAGCCCCTTCCCATAACCAACCCGTCTTCGAGATGGACAAAGCTGTGGATGCTGAAGGAACCCGAAGTCGCTGGAAGAGCTTTTCCTGCTACTGCAATGAAAACATCTCAGCAAAAATGAAACATCCTAGCAAAATATTATCTTTTCGTTACAAGTGGTCGCCCGGTGTCCCTTTGCAGTGGAAGGATATAATGTGAGCGCGTCCTGGCTGCCGGCTAGTCGAAAGGCGATCGAGACGATGGAAATAATTATTATTGAGCTTCCGAAATGAAAAACCACGAAAAACAACAACGAAACAAAAGATGTAATTTTCCACCGGTGGGCCGGTTGCGACAGTTTTGAACATCGTATTTCCTTTCCTTCTCATCCACCGGGGAAAGAAACCTGCCATAATTTTGTTTATTTTCTGCCACCATTCCCCACACCTTCCCACCTGTCCAGTAGCCCTGAAACAATTGATTCGTGTACGAAGGCGAATCGAAGTTTATCGCTGGAAAATGTTGTTTTTCTTCCATTTCGGGTCTGGCAGGGGAAAACGGTGTTGCACTTGAAGGACCCTCGACAACTGTCAACCCGCCCATAAGGCTGTCCTGCTTGGTGGAAGATCCTTAATTGATCACCTCTTCGCATTCGAAGACCGGGTCGTCTTCATGGATTTGGCCACTTGAAGGCTTACCCAAGGCGACCTTCTGCCCACGTTGCCTTCCATTCGAGGGAGAGAGAGCGAAAAGGAAGAAAGAGAGGAATCATGGAAAGGATTGCCATGAAGGGAAAAGCCAACCTGCAGCATCATAATTTGCGTGCTTACGCGTTCTCACACGGCTTTTGGCTTACTTCGTTTATTTGCTGTCATCCCTATACGAACTTGCGTGTTAGATAATGGAATATTTAAAAAGATCCTAAAGTTAATTCCACCCACCAAAAAGGAGGACAGGAGGAGGACAAAAATGGAATTAACTTGGCCCCTTTTCTTCCTGACTGATGAGATTAAAGACTGCCTTTTCCAGTCGCCTTTTCTGCCTCTGCCAGTAACCGTCCAGTCGTGGTCAGTGGTAAAGGAATAAAAAGGGCAAATGAAAACAAAACCCACTCGTCCTTCCTTTTCCACCGAGAGAGAGAGAGAGAGATAGGGAAAGGGCAACCGAATCAGCGAGGATCAATTTGCAAACACAAAACAACAAAAAACGAAAAAGGAAATTATCGATGCAACTGAAAAATGTACTCGGACCGGACGGGAGAAAGGGTGTGGAAGCGGGAGCGGGGTAGGGTGGTGGAAAAAAGTGACATAAGTGTTTACACAAGAGCCTTCATTTATGAAAAGAAAACATCATCACCGTACGCAAGGTGACTTATCAAAATATAGTCCTTCGGGGTCCGGTCTGTCGAGAGGTGGCAAAAATAACACCACCACAAATTGTCAACCCGAGAGAGTCCATCATGCTGACGGGGTACACTTGTTGTTTTTTGTAGCATTTTCCATTCCCATTTCCTTCTTTTTTTCTAGCTCGCCCAGCTCATACATCCCGTGCGTGTTGGATAGAACAAGTGATCGAAGCGAGGTGGGAAAAGTACCGTATAAACTCTATGCTAGACATATCCGAGTTTCTCTTCGGGAAAATTTTACTCTTTCCTTAATATGTTCCCTTTCTCCAAACTCCACATGCTACCTAATGGGCTTAACCGCAAATCCGTTGACTTTTTGGTGGATTTCAGCAGATCAGAAAGGATAATGGTTAACTTTGCACCTTCACCTTTTTTTTCTGTCTCTGTTAAACAAAAAGAAACGAATTCTTTCTAATTTAACTCTTTTTCTATGCCATCGTAAAGGATTAATAGAAAACTGGTGATTCATTGCGTGACGGGATTTCGTATTCTTATTCGTATTCTTTGCATATCTTTGAATATTTTCTCTTAATATCTTGAACCATAGTGCCTTAGCTCGTCTTAACCATTTCCCAATACCATCTCTTGCTTATCATACGCTGCAGCACATAAATCACTCCGTGGTGCATCCTCCGGTGCTGCTACAGCCGGGCGCCATTATTTACGAGCTAATTATGATTTGATTTTCCGAGCATAATTTATATCGCCGCCCGCCCGAGCGCCGAATCCGGGGCCGTAGGAGCATTTCCTCAATTAAAATCACCCACCGAGCGCATGGAAAACGCATTTGCCACACCGCACCAGCATTCCCCGGGAGTTGCTTGCTCCATGCAATGGATTGGTCAGCTCAATTGCTATTCGAAAGAGGGCGAGGGCGAACGCCGACCTGCGAGCGTATGCGTATCGATGCGCGTCTGGAGCGATTGATATTTCGAGATCATTTGCTCGATCGTCGTTACAAAGGGCGATCCGCGGGGCGTGAAGATATTTATGATCCAACCGACGGAGACGAGGCACCGGGTCATTCCGAGCCCTTTTTCTTCCTGACTTTGCCTGTCGATGCAGAGGCCATTTATCGGCGGAATTAGGTCACTTTTGTAGGGCGAAATCATTGCCCCGTTTCATAGTTCGATACGGCATGCGAGTTGTATGGAATGAAACAATATTTGCCACAAAACTGTTGCAATACTTTGTGTTGTCGAAACAGTACTTCAATTGATGTGAAGGTTGTCTTCGAAGGTTTATGAATGTGACCTTGTGTCGCAGTTGCCGACGAAATTGTTTGTTACACCTATAAATGGCGGTGTTTTAGGAAACCAAACTTCTTAAACTAAACTTCCAGAAGAAAGAAACTAAATATGAAAGCATCGTCTTACTAAATCACATTGATGTGTACTAAAGCCTTTCTTGCAGACAAAGCAGAAATCATTATCCACTATCTGTCTCTCCACCCTTGCCCTCAGGCTGTCGAACGTTATCGGCACGCCAAAATCCAATTTCCTCCCCTG
>JAOEFI010000006.1:14641853-14653910 GCA_034621735.1 Anopheles plumbeus
CGGAGGGGAAAAAGGAACCCATCTTCCACCCATTTGTGCATGTACAACAGGCGCTATAACTTCACGGCGGCCCGGAGAAAAACCACGAGTTTCACCACGAGTTTTCACGGTTTGTATGGGTCGATGGATGCAAACTGAGGGTAGCGATCCGCTGCAGCCAGCACAATCGGGGCTGGGAAGGACTTACCATTTTCCCCCTCACGGCTTTATTTGAGAGATGAAGAAAAGCCAACTCCGGATTGAAACTTGCCACTGGGTGGAAAAGTTTTACCGAACGCGCAACGAATGAGGCGAAGTTTCGTGCGTCTCTAGTACACGGGAGGAAAATTCATACCATACCTCAAAAGACAGTTAACTCCACGCAACAATGGGAGCGAGAGACAAAGACAGAGAAACAGAGTGCGATAAAATGGAGGGAAAAAAACCTGCGGGTGAGAATGGCCGGGTCGATGAGTTTTCCCTTCCTAGGGTTAACGCTCCCTGCGAATATTGGCTTAGTTGTTGTTTATGTTCGCAACACCCCCTTTTACCCGATGGTTTCGCCATTTTGCACCCCGCACCTTCCCCGCGGACTGCAGGAAAATTATCCCGAAAGCCTTCCATCGAACACCCGCCGGGAGGCAACACGCGACTGCCCTCGGAAAGCGTTTGCCAAACGGGCGTAAGAGGGTTTTCTGGTGGAAAAGGAGGAAAAAGAAACCGAAGCAAACCCCCCAAATAGCCTTCTTCGCCCGCCCCGGGTTACATGGTTTCAACAACTTCAAAGAGCTCTTCAAACACAGAGGCAGCGAAAGCGAACGAAAGTTAATCTGTCCGCACCGCGCGAGCGACAGAAAGCCGACCGCTGAAAATGTTTGCCAAACAGCAACAGAAACACTGTTTAAACTGCGCTTTTCCAGCCTCCAGCGTGGGCGATGAAAAATTGATGGAGTAATTGCTGGGTAAATGTTTGCGAAAATGGTTTCAAGGGTTAGCGACGGAATTAACGCGAGCTAACGGAGACAGGCTATCGTTATGGATCAGAGTCAATAATTAGCCATCTTTTGTATTGGTCTGTGTTGTGTGGTTAAAGGTTATGAAAAAAGGCAGCAATAGATATTTATTTCCCTTATATTTCGGATTACGTGTTGTTTTTAAAACCATCGATAAAAAATGGATTAAACCAAAATAAATGAACTGAAAACTGAGACCCTTGAGCATCACCGTTGGGACATTTTCAAGAACATAAACTGTAACCCATTTATGATCCCGAACGTCCCGAAAGATGATGCAATTGCACCACAACAAAGTCCTCGTAAATCCTGTCCCGTTCAGACAGTCGTTTCCTCGTAACGTTCTCCTGCCTCGTCCTGGTTTGTCCCGGAGCAGCCACGAATGCCGAAATAGTCATCAACCAGTAAAACCATTTCAGTGGTTCCAAGTGGTGCATTTCCAGTGAACTCCCCGGGGACGAGCGTGGAAAACCCACGGGCGAAATCGTACAATTTCTGTTTATTATTCCACTGCACCAGTGCACTCCATGCGGTCTTGTAAACAGGAAATTTTATCTCTCCCACATTCGTGATCCCACCAAACAAGGGTGGTGCGGTACCGGGGAGCGACGAGGGGGAGTTTCGAGAGAAGTGCATGTTTTCCAACTCTCGACGACGCATTGTAAAAATGTGGTGAGGATACGAGGGATGATAGAACCGTCCATTCAAGCGTGTACAAAACAACGGAAGATTCTAATCCACAGAAATTATTCATACTTCAATCTTTCTCACGAAACATTTTCCCAGACAGACAGAGAGGAAGAAATAATTGGCTATGAAAGGTGTTAACTCCTCAGCATTCCCGCAAAATGTAAAGGAAGAAGAAAACAAAGTAACCGGAACGGATGAAAACCCACTCACAAGACAAGGGACCAGTTTTCCGGAACTGACTCCGACCTGTAATCCAATCGAGTAGAACGGAATGAGTTCGGCAACATTTGGAAGCGGGCGCTGCATGGCTGCGCTGCATCCAGCAAAACTGCATCCACGATAGCTGGCCGATAGTTTGTTTACCGAGTGAAAACCTCCCGCCCGGACGACGAATCCCTTTTGTATATATGTACGACCCGATGCGTTGCGCGAATTAGTTCAAGAAGTCGAACGGGAAAAAAAGGAAACGGATTTCTGCATCCCACATCCAAACAACCGCTTATGGGTTCTTCTTTTTGCGGTGCAATTTCACACACTCTCGGATGTTCCGGAGTGCCCGGATTTATGGCTGCAGATGGAATCGATCGACGAACGATCGATCGCGCTGCGGTTTCGCTTCGTGTCTTCACTTCACTGCGAACGATTAAACGTTTGAGTGTGCGTTCCGTTTACTCATTTGTTATGTTTAGATTTGCAGAGCTGCAGATGCACCGATGCAAACTCCGTCGGGCTGACTGTGCAGCCGCGATTCCGTGCAAAATTTCCGCTTAGTCCTGCCCGGCCAAAATCGTCGGGAAAGTGGAGGGGAAGTCGTTTAGGGGCGAAGAAATATTGCAATCGATTGCCCTCGAATGATGCACTTAATTTATTGCACCGATTTAGAGAGCAAGATGAAGACGTCCAGACGCTGGATGCATTCCCCCTCGGGTGAGCTGGGACCGACGATGCATCTTTACGGTGCAACACACCGTCGATCGAGGGCGGACAGTTGGCAAAGATCTTTCGACGGTGATGTTAAATTTTATAGTTTTCCACGACGTGTGCGCCCCACGTGGTTTGCAAAAGTGACTCGCCCCGGTATCATCAGTCTTTCATCGATTTTCCTTTGATATTTTCCAACCCGAAGCGACGAAAGAGGCTGGCAAGGAAAAGGGGGCCCCTTTCCCTTCACCATGTGGTGTGCAGTTTTTCTTTTCATCTCCCGCTGGCCTTCGACTGCTGCGCAAGACGTGATAATTATTTCCATCCGCCATTTTTATGGCCTGCAATCGAGCGTGAGCGTGGCCTGCCCGTCTAGCCAGCAGATGTTGCGCGCGAACTGCAGCTTAGATGCACTGCCCGTGGTGCAAATCTTGAAGGAAAAATGTGTCCGATTGTGCTGGCTGACGGGTTCACTTTGATCAAGGTATCGCCGGATAGTGATGGGATGGACGACGTCTAGACAATGGGTATGTTTGCTTTATAAAAATATGTTTCCAGTGTTTGTCAAACGTCTAGCCGTTCGAGTCAAAAAAGACCATGCAGAATGCATTTCCTCTCTGCAAATCTCGTACGAAATAAACGCATTCGGATCGTTCTTTTCTATCAACTCTATAGGGGTAACAAAATCGAAGTTAGTTCCTTCCAATTTTCCAAAAATAATCAAACAAAAACAGCTCCCAAAATATCATCCCTTATCACCGGGAACGGACGGTTACGATTCCGCGCCTTCGAAAGCAATTCGTCCTCTCGCCAGAGATTGTCCACCAGCGAATACTCCAGCTCTGGCTGCCTGGCACAGTATGCAACGAGGGACGGCGAACCTGGACCTCGGAGGACCCCAAGCGTGTTGTTGTATTGAATGCAATAAAATTGTTCGAAAATCGAGTGCGTAAACAAACAGATGGGGCGAACCGCGTGCGCGCCACCGAACGCCTCGACCGATGCGTTTATGCGTGTTGTTTTGTTATCGTTTTTACTTTATTGCCTCGAACAATTCAAAGTCGGCCGACTGCAAAGCCGACCGGTTGTCGGTGATATACAAAAAAAACCTATCCACGCAGGACGATCTGCCGCGAGGACCACCCGCAAACGTTTTAGATTCGGAAGGAAAAACATTCGAAATTGCGCGATGGGCCCGCCGGACCCGGAACCGTGTGGAAGGAACATTTAACGGACTTTTGGCAACCGGGTCAGGCGAAGTGGACAATATTTTTTTCCCGCCTGCCCCGATCACTCAAGGAAAAGTTTTCTCTCGGTATTGTTTTTTTTTTGGGGCTTCTACTCCAAAGCAAGTGTGTCCATCGGACCGCGGTACCGGCGATTGGATGTTTATCTTTCGCCAACAAACTCGATTCGGCCGATGAGCGATTTTTATAGCGCAATAAAAAATGAACGCCACAAAAGAAAACGCCGACGATCCATCGATTTTCCTGTTCATGGTTTTTTTTTCTTCATCAATGTTTCGGGCTTTATTTGATCTTTCCGAATCGATAGAGATTTTTCCCACACCCGTTCGAATGTGGTTGATATATGTTTTCTTCAAGATACAAACATTTGGGTGGATTGGTTTGTCAGGGAATAGCAAAACAATTGCCAACGAAATGCGTCGCCATTTTGAGACGCCATATCGGTGATCAATTTTATTGATGGTTGATGTTCGAAAATTTTCAAATATACCCCGGCCAGGAAATGTCAAGCAAGGATGGGAAGCGGGAATTTATTTTTACCCCAAAATTGAACGCATCTGACAAACGACAAATGTTTCTTGTAGCGGATAAAAATTTCACTTAACCTATGCTCCGGCGAGTAATTGAAACTGATATTGCACGCACGGGCGGCCGCTTTTCCGGGTATTTTCGGCCACCCGAAGGTGTGGGGTGAAGGTATGCATCATGTCTTACGCTGCCTGCGCGAAGGCGCGACTCCTCCCACACTCGGCAGGGGTTCGCCGCGTCGATGTTTTCCAGGCCCGGCGGAAAATGCCCACACCACACGCTCGTTCGCAGACACGATGGCTGCACGGCACGACGGAAGTCGCACATCCACCACGGGCCCCAAAAGTGCATCCGCAGCCGGACGCGCCCGGGCAACCCGACCGGGATGCGTTTTAATGCACTCTCTGCGGTAGGTTGTCACAGGCCCGTCAAAGCCGGGAGCCCCTGGCTGATGTGGCCTTTTCCCGTTTGCGTTTCCAACCGTTCCATGTTGGAAGAATGTGGTGCGTGGTTGTCAAAGCGTACCCGTCTAATGTTCTCGGGTGTCCACGATGCTGCATCTGGGGTGCATTTCTCTCGAGGCGGGTTTCCTCGCGAGGCCAACTCTCGGCTCGGGCGTTCGTGATCGATTCCGTTCGATTCGCTCATTAGAGGCTGTCATTGGGCACGTCAGTCGAAGTGAACGAAGGGGTTTCCTGCTCGTGGAAGATTTTTTTTAGGCCAACCTTTTCCCTACCCGCGCGACAAGAAAATTAGTCAGCGCTGAGGCAAGGGCTAAAAAATACGACCCAGGGCGACCAACACATGTCGACCTCGGTAAAGAAGTGTTCGCTGACAGGCGAGCGATACGGCCACAGAGGGCAGAGGCAGCTAGCGTTTTGTTTGACAGATGGAAAATTATATCAGTCGAGCTCGAAGCTGCCGAGTGATGGACGCAGTTTTCCACGACCGTCCACCGACCGTCGTTTGTAACATCTTGTTCGGCTTTGGGCTGCTTGTCTTTTGCGTGCTGTTTGTTTATTGTGTTCCGTCGAAATGTGTCCACCGAAAGGGAATCACCGTTCACGTTGAAGGGCCTTCAATAGGTAGAGGGAGGTTTTATGATGAGAAAACAAAAAAGGCAATTTATTACATCAATCATTGTCCATATTTAAACCACCATTTTTGTCCCATTAGTGCGGAACATGCCGGAAGCACCGGTTCGGCGGTATTCAAATCCCTTTTTTTCCTATTTCAAACATTGATTACAAATCCAACGGAGTACAGCATGAATGTACGCCAACCTTTGACACTATGGAAGAATTTAAAAAACGCAAACAGCTTAGCAAACATGGGGCCTGGAAACGCCTTCCATCTCGTGGCTAAGACGACAGGCCTCCCCACGCTCGGTCGCTCTTACGCGGGTTCTTATCTCCCGAAAAAACGACGCCTCTAATCCACTCGACAGACACTTGGTTTACTTTTTATTCCCGTCCTAGCACCGTTGAGCCCCCCGAAGTCGCAACCCGCTGGAGCCGGAACGGAGATTCCGTTCGTTTTCCCTTTTATTCCGCTCGACACCCCTTGAGCAGCGTAGTAATTATGGGTCTAGTGTTTTCTTTTCAATCAACTTCGAGCGGTTGCCAATCATCTCGCGCCCGGTGGAGTGATAGAGTGCCGCCGCTGCCGCATCCGCCTGCCGCACACCGCACACTCCGACTTCGACCCCCGGTCGGGGTCTTGCCCGGTGTTTGAGTATTTTCCGATTTCCTCCAGCACTCGGTCGAGTGGCCGCCTGGGTCCGAATGTTGACAAAAACACTTCCCTTCGCTGCCCCTTTTTCTGCCCGTCGTCTGCCTAATCACGCCGGCCAGCGCGTCCATCTGTCGTACCCTTCGTCCTGCTGCCACCTTCGCCAGCGAAACCCCTTTCGAATGACGTTTGATTTGGTTGACATTTGGTTGAGCATCCGATCAACGGTGGTAAACGCCGCAGTGGTGGTAGTGTACCATGACGGCGAGGCAAACGGTGGCAACGCTTTCCGTGGGTCCCACCACCTGGAAACGAGTGGCCACCGGAACGATGTAGGTGTTCCCGGTGTCCACTCCAAGCAAAAATCTTCAAAATAAAACCCACCATCGAGCCGTCGAAATTCGAAAGGCCACGCGCGCGCGTGTCAGTTTCCGCGCCCTGTTTACGCTACCATCTGTGCACCTATCGGGACGGGGCTCTAAGGGGATAACTCTGCCTGTGTGCCACACCACACCCGCCAGCACAGATGAGCCATCCCGGCCTCGAAGCGCCCGAAACCAATCCTATTTCGAAAACTGTGACGACGGCTGCCAACGGAATTGCGAAAAGCGTTCCACTCCAAAACCTCGGAGCCACGGCAGAAGCACCGGAATGGGCGAAGAAAAAACGGGACACCCGAAAACGGTCGCACCACCACCGTTCTACATGGAATGCCGAATCGCCCCGGAGCAGCCCTCGGAAGGGCACGGAAATGGCGCAGGCACTGTGCGAGGACTCCGTCCGTATAACACGCAGTCTGTAAAAACAATTTCTGCTACTTAAAAGTTTCTGTTATTTTAGATGAAATTTTGAGTGGCTTTGTTATTCCAAGGAACTTAGTTCCGAAAACGGTCCGGACCCTGCGCTCGCCTGGGTGACTCTTTCCCCTACTCCACCACTGTGCCCGGCCTCCACCACGTGGCCCTTCCGCTGTCACCGAAACCGAACGTGGCGTGGCCTCGCTGCTAACACTCGCTGCCAGGGGTTGGCTTGTCTCTTCGTCGGGGTTGGCAGTTTTCGTCCCAGTCCGGGGCAGGAGCTGGGTGATTTTCCAGTCTGGAATTGGCACCGGGAGGCCTTTTTTCTCCTGCTTCTCGGGAAGCTTCTCGATGGGTTTTTCGATTTAAGCTCGATTTCGACCCTTTTTCCGGTACCGGTGCTCGTGAAAATGTGTCTTAGGTTTAAAATAGAACGCAGCTTTCCGTTTGAAGAAGTTCGACTGAACACGCCACGGAGTTTAGATTTAGACAACAGAAAGCAATATTACACTACAAGACATCTCCATTTTACAAAACATTATAGTGTAAGAAAAAACCGCACAACAATTTTTACATTTTCCCATTTTAGAACATTTCATTGCCATTATTTTCGTAAACAATTCCACCTGCGAGATAAAAACTTTTTCCCTGACACTTTCGTCGATTCACATCTCTTTTCTCTCGCCACCTGCACGGAACGTTCGTCAGCGAGAAAACATCCGTGTTTGCACCCGGAGGATTTGAACGCCACGAGCGATCCATTTCCCTGACGCTTCCACTGCCTGTTCGATTTGTTGTGGAAAGTAATTAAAATTCGTCAATTGCGCGTGCTCGCCGTGTAAACATTGCGCAACCGAACGACTCGTGTTGTTCAAAACGGCAGGCAGGCCAGAAAGAACGGACAGCAAGCGCACACCCGCAGGACCTTCGTTGTGGGTGTCCGTTCCGGACGCTTCGGTCGTAGATTGTCGTGGAATTGGGAAGAAAAAAGACCGTCCCACCTAGGACCGTGAAATTCCGCCTTTCGGGAAAAAAAAAGATATTGCAACATTTAATCGATAATCCTTCCATTCGGTGCCTCCTTCCCACCCTACCCTACGAGGGTCCTCTCGCCGGCAGGGTCTCTCAGGGAGACGGTGCTTGTGCTCGTTAATCTGACAGTCGAATAAAGCGCAGCACCGTTTTGCGGGGTCCATGTGCGTGCGGTGAAATGTTTTCCCATCTGATGTGCGTTTTTGTTGCTCACTTTACACCAGTCCCTATCTGCCGGCTTTTCTCAATCTTTTCATTGTTCGCTCGTGGCGTTTTGCGCCAAATCCTTCAATGGCTGTTGCGAAAACATATCTTTTCACTGGCGCAACGGCACCGGGGCTGGGCGGATAATCTCGTTCCTGCTCATCCGTGAACCCGGTTCGGTTCATTTTACGAATTCTTTCCATCCCGAGTTGTCTGCCATCCTTGAAAGACTATCGATCGCACTTTCTTTGCTGAATTTTGGCTGTTTCTTGAATCGTTCTTCCATGGATAAATCCTGTGAGGATCGAGCGTGAAATGGGAGAGCACCGAAGTCGATCAAACTTTAGATCAATTCTCATTACAAAGA
The DNA here is from genome assembly GCA_034621735.1 of Anopheles plumbeus. Lineage (NCBI taxonomy): Eukaryota > Metazoa > Arthropoda > Insecta > Diptera > Culicidae > Anopheles > Anopheles plumbeus. The sequence goes on from JAOEFI010000006.1 coordinate 14,650,363, forward strand.
GTGTTAGGAACAGTTCTGTTCCTTTTGCCGAAAGTTTGTTTCCCACACACCTTTCCAATAATAAAGCTTGAAGGATAGAGCAAATTTCAATCATATCATCGATTCGGGTTGCATTTCCCGATTCTAATTCTAGTTTAATTAAATCGTGAAGATTTGTCAGCAGTCCGGGACGTACAGATAAAAAACACAATCTTCAAAATCAACATGGCGTACTGCATATACCTTTTCAGTAGCATAAAACATCGAAACATTGATTGTGAGGGTAGCTGTGCTACACAGCTTTGCCATCAACATTTTAAATGCCACCAACCTCTTATCAGTTCACCGCACGGAAAAGCGGCCGAAACGGATCACTGCCCATGAGGAAATATGGGAAAAACCAATAAATCTTCCCGCAGGCCAAACCACTCCTCCTCGCAATCATCATGGGCCGTAGACGGAAAAACGTCAAATACCGGAAAAACCCGCACCCGACGCCAAATTTCCACGGGCCCGCTCGTACAGCATTCCTCGGTGGCTCCAAAGCACACACACACACACCCGAGCACTTTGTCTGTTTGGTGAATGGAAAACGAAGGCACAACCGACCATCTGCAACGTTCCGGACTCGATTATCGATCGGGGCCCAATATCCCGGCAGAAGGGCCATCGTTGGTTCTGGTCGCGGCCCGGAACGGAAGTCACGTCATCACGTGGCAGCAGATACGTTCGTTTCCTCGCACAAGAACCAAATCAACCGCAAACGTAAACAAACGCTGATTTTCTCGTGAAACAATATCGGAATGTCTGCGCCGGAGTAAACCTGAGTGGCCATATTCTAGGGAAAGTTGGGGGTTTTCTCTGAAATTTTCACGAAAAAAATCATCCGCCATCAAAATGCAGTTGGTCCTTTGGTTTGTTTTTCGTTAAATAATTATAGAAAAGAATTTGAATTCTCCTGTGGTTTTTAGAAAAACTCATAACATTCCGGCTCCATTACGTGCAATTTGCATACAAAATTAAAAATCAGTTGCATTGTTTTAAGTTTCTCTAATGTGTGTACCCAATTGTCTACCCAACACAGCCATAATATATCCTAAAATCAGGAAGAGTTAGACAAATACTACGCCACCATCAATGCGTTGCCCCAAGAAACACACCTGCAAAAAATACTATATCATGCCGCTGATCCGGGGCTGTTGAATATGTATTCCGGTGTGGAGCATGTCAAAATCCCTCACCGCCCAATACGCGCGCACACACTGCTTCTGCACTGCCAATTCGCACACTTCCTTCAGCCAGCGAAGACGTCGCTTTTGACGTCTCGACGATGTTTAAACAGAAAATATTTACAATCTTAATCGAAAGCCAACACGGTGTGCATTTGCGTGTGGCTCAATAATCATTGCCTTTTTGTTTGCTGAGAATACAAGGCAACATTATGTCTCAATGGCGATTCGAAGGCGCCCGTCCAAGGCGGAGGCATTAAAAGGACCGCAGCGGAGTCGAATTCCCCAAGAAAGACGGAGAGATCGACAGCAGCGAGTGCGGTTGTGGGGGGGAGGGGGGGGGGGGAGGTTGGGACAGACGGGGTTGAAAGAAAGGGATATTTACCCAGCGGTGGAATAGAAACTACTTGCTTCCTGGCCCACCGCCCAACGTGTGCGGCCTCCCGGTGCGGTCCCCGGCCGGGAAATGGCAACCGGAAAGAAGAAATTCCAATCGTCTTATCATCTTGATACGTTTGTGTTTGCCTCATCCAGCCGGGCGAGGATTTGTACTGGCAGGAAGTTTCTACCGTTTTCTTCGAATCAACATTGCACGGGCACCTGCCGTGCGTCTTCGTGGCGCAACCACGCACGCCCTCGTCCCGGACACGGGTAAGGGATAGGGAGTGTGATGATTGTGGTTAATAGACTATTTACTCACCAAACACATTGCCAATTTAACCCGATATTATAATCATAAAAATATTATTTTTAATTAGCGAGCAAAGCAGGCGGCCACCGGGCCGTTTTGCAGTGGATGGATTTTCCCGGATAGTTTCCACCGGGCAGGCACGCGCAGAAAGCGCCGTGACCCAGCGCAATCGAAAATATGCTAAAGGAATCGTTTCAATGCCGACGGGAAATGAAAACTGGAAACCACCCAAAGCCAAACCCGAAACCCATCATGCAGGGAGAGTCGGAAATAAAATCGAAAAGGATGTGGTGGCTCCTGCGAGGCGGTCGCAGGAGAACACTAGCCCCTTCTCGCCATCAAACACGAAATCCCAATTTTCGCTGCCTTTCAACTGCTGCCGTGTGCTAATAGACACGGGAGAAGAAGTGTCAATCAAAATATTCGACATTTGTTTACTTTTCCCGTCAACCATCTTTTTTTTCCTCTCTCCGTCGGTGCTGCTATCAACTCTCTTCGAACGGGGTTTGAGGATGATTCAAAATGGCGCGCTGTCGCTGACGGGCAACAAACGAGTTTGTCGGGCCTGTCGCCGGTAGAGGGATTGATACAAATTCTAGACATTTTCCGTTCAACCCCTTTGGCACAACCAGGACCGGGAAATGATTTTCAACCGAAGGATTTTCGCCAAAGGCAAGCGGATAAATCGTTAGTTCTTAGACCGCTCTACTAGATTTCTGTTGCTATTTCCAACTTGTGGAGGGGAATTGCCACGAGTTGAGATCCTACTACTAGTTCGATTTCCAATAAACGCTTATTCCGTGTGAATCAACGCAACGTGCCGGAGCTTCGCTGACTGACAGGCGGCCATCTTTGTGCGCTGCGTACCAACTGTCACCATTAGATTTAATGACTTTTCCACCCTCCCACCGGTCCGTTCCTGCCGCTCGCTATTGTGCTCGTAAATTGCTTGTTATACCAGAGCGACGACAGCGGATATGATAACTCATAACGCATTAACAACGCGCCGGAAAAAGAGTTTCCCCGGACGGTGATGGGCCGCCTCTCGCGGCGCTGAGGCACGCTGCTGATGATGTGGAACAATAGCCGCCGCGTGCTTGGGTCGGGAGACGGCTACAAGCATACAAGGTGTGAGGCGTTGCAAGAAAAACAATATTCTCCGAGCCGACTTCGAAGACGGGAGTTGGCTCGGGATGGAAACGTCCCCGCCGGTAAGCGAAGAACCGAGAGCTAATCATGGACGTGGGCGATTAGTCGACTCGCGAGGGCACAACTGTCACCGTGGAAAACCGCAGACACCGAACCTCCCCGGGGAAGGCCACCGCCGTCGCCACGGATCGCAAGACAAATGACGCTAGTAGCGTCTTTGCGCTAGCAGACATCGCTCAAAAGTACGACAAAACGATGGGATGATGATGGAGGAGCAACGTCGGGAAGGTTTCCTCCGGCGGCGGTCGGCGCCGGAGGAAGCACCGTGACAAATGGATAGTTTTTTTTTTGTGTTTTGACAGTGTCAAGAGTGTTGTATCCTAAACATATGTTCGAGATTTGCTTCTGCCGAGCTCGGGCGCGGTTGCCGGTCTTACTGTTACACTTCTTTCGTGAGCCTGACCAGCATTTGGTTGAGGAAAATGATGTTTTGGATCAGC
>JAOEFI010000006.1:14684846-14698058 GCA_034621735.1 Anopheles plumbeus
CCAAATACAATACGCTAAAATTGTTTGTAAACACGTTACAGTTGCGTATTTGTAAAATTCCAAAACATATCTACAGCACCGGGTTTAATAGGTGGTTGGATGCTGGTGTGGTCGTGTTTATCATCGTGTATGCTCCGGCCCCGATCGGACACTCGGAAGGATCCCACTTGCGCAGCGTAAACTTCCAATGTTTAACTTTTGTGTTTGATGAACTTTAAATCGAAACGTGCGACCTTAACCTTTGCTGCTTTTTTCATACGCTTGGGAAGAAGATCGACTGTTTACGATGAACATGTTGGGTATTTCGTGCATGACTCTATTATGTCAACAGGGACGAGCGATATAAACCACACTCGTAAGGCCATTAAAAGAAGTACTGTACTTATGAACAGATTTACTAAACGACTATAAAGGGCGTTAAGTGATTTTGAAAAGTAGAACATAATGTGTAGCTTTTGTTTTCCTATTTACATTTTTGAGTAGATAAGCTGCATGAAATACCCTTTGAGAGGAATTGAATCTTTAATAGAATCGAACTCAGCCACACATCTATGATATTTTAAGGACACCAAAAAAAGGTTTTAGAGAACAATCAGCGTCCAAAGTTTTGCCCACCACACAACGGAAAGCAAATCCTGCTTCCAAACAAATGGCGGCACCAATTACGGTCATGAAAAATGGCCTCGCCGAAGTGAAAACTCGCTGAAACGCCAACACGTCAAATCCGGCGGTTCCGATATTTCCGATCCAAACGGTCCACCCCGGTTGCCCTTCGCCGGCATCACACAACCTAACCCGCTTTCCATCGATGGCACCCTTCGCGTGAAATGAAACGCCTCGCCGGCACACGTTTGGGGATGTGCGAGAAAAATTGGACACTGGAAGCCAAATGGAAAATAAATCATCATCCGCGCGAGTGCACGAGAAAATGGTCCTTTGATCTTGGCTGCTTTCGTTCCGATCGGGTTCGAAACGGTACGGATGTTCAGCTGGGTAGCTCAAGCTCGCGCGGCCTGGTGGAAAAGCCGGGTATCGTTTCGGAGGAATACGTGGAAATAGGGCTGGCGAGAAGAGAAGTAAAAAAGACCACAGAAATTAGAACCCGCATCCGTTCCTGCCGCACGGCGAGCGGTTTGAATCCATTAACCGCGGTTAATTCCACCCTCCCCCGTGCTCAGGAAGGAACAAAAAATAGAAGAAGAAAACCCATCGTTATGGGCGCGTAGCGTGGCGTGGCGTGGCTTGTATTGCCCGGTTCCGATTATTAGCACCTCGTGATCGCCGAAGGTGCGGGAAGCCAAAAACCAGAGCATCGATTTTCGATCGCACAACGCGGGCAGCATTTTCCGAGCTGGCGGTTTCCCAACAAGATCGCCCATTAAACCCGCGCTCGGTGTGTGGGTAGCAGTGTCTGGTTGAATTTCCCTGCCCCCTGCGTGTGTATGTGTGTGTGTGTCTGTGTGTGTATAGCCGCGGGGGTAATTAGAACATCATCGGAAGTGTGGCGGAAATGTGTTGAATGATGATCGATTCCGGGGCCAACCAATCGGAGTATGGTGCACTGATGTGGTTTGTTTCAACTGGCGAATGTTTCAAACTCCTTCTTTTTTTCCCTCTCTTTGCGTTTCTCCTGCGATGGAAACGATTTTCTATTTTCGTGCGTAGTCGACGGATCCTTTCCGTGGTTTGCGCGATCGCCAGCGTTTGCTGTTTGCTGCGCGTCAAGTCCTTCTTTGAAGGTGGAAAACCTTTTCCGTCCGGCTGTGGGCATCGTAGAAAACAAAACGGTGTGTGCCGGGGCTGTGTGGTCAAAGGAAAAGTATACACCAAGCCAACCGACACAACCAATGCAATTTTGCTGGTAATTGTATTAGTAAGAAAATCCTCTTTTTACATTCTCACCCTTCATTTAAAATGGATTGGTTGCTCATCGGAATGGCATCCGTCTCGGCGACGAATGCATCGCTCGCTTCTTCAGCCTACTTTAACTTGCGGAAGTAAACACAGTGCAGCCATTGCAGCGAAGAAAATCGACCGACGACGAAGCGCAGCACCACCGAAAGCGAGAAAGCGGGCGCGGGAAAACGCGATTTATAAATTAATTAGTGTAAAAACATTAAAATGTCATAATTCCGGCCCGACCATTGTTTACATCTTTGTGCACTAATTATACGCTCTGTTTACAACGCCGGACCGTATGCCGAAGCGTAAACAGAGCGGCGTATTTGGTGGTGGTGCCCTTTTCCCGGGAAACCCGTTAAAACCCCCGACGGTGGAAGCCCGTGTGCGTGTGTGTCTGGGGCGCGTTCGGCCAGATCTTTCTTCTAGCGTCAAGCGTAGCATCAACTTTCTGCGTTGGTTTTCTTCTTTCACAAATGCAAGAGCGGGAAAGTGCGTTTCATCGGAAAAGTCGCCAGGAAAGAAAGCAGGGGTCTAGGGACCTAGAGACACGTGGTATGTTTTATAAATGAACCGTCGCTGGTGCATCTGATGAATGAAATGTTGAGCTATCTTCTAACAAACCGACTATTTTCCCGATTGCCTCATCTTTTCGGTTATTTAGGGTTTTGGAGGAAACATTAAATTCCCTTGTACCATGTAGTGTGCAAGGAGAAAGATGTCCTCCTTAATGACCCTCCGGTTTTCGCAAACAAACGTGCCCGTGAGTTGTATCGTTTGCCAATCTTACCCTGCGAAAGTAGCATTCCATCGGGAGTCCTCGAACCTTAGCACGCTCGCGCCAGCCGAAAACTCCGCATGGTTCGCTGCGGTGGATGGCGGCTAAAAATAGTCAACTTTACTTCAGCTGGGATTTGCGGTTTTGCTCTGCCCGGTCCGCGATTGCCGGTTCGTTTCGTTTCCAGTTAGTAGGATCGACCGGGGAAGACTTTTCCGTTTGGGAAAAGTCGTACGCCTCACGAAGCCGCCACTGAGTACTAATGACACAGGTAGTGGCATCGGGCCGGGTGCATCGGGATTGCTGGGAAGGGTCTGGCAGCCAATGAAAATTCCACCACAGTTGAACCTGATGATCTTAGTAAAGCCTCTATAAATACACCTTACAACGAAAGATGGAAAGATGATAAAATGGAGGCGGTTACATGGAAGGATATAAAAAAGAGATGCCATCTTTCAAGAAGGTATGTCTGTTTTACTGGACTTAGCAGTGTGGAAACAATTTGTCAGCATAATCATTAACGAAACAACATTATCGTAAGATATGTTGTAAAACAAGACCCTCAGTCTGTACACTAAGTAAGAATTGAATGTGGTTTTTTCAACTTAATCTCAATCGAAACCAGACGCAACGAAAATTTTCTTTTTCCAAGATTTTTTTCCCTCCATTGTCTTCTTCATGGTGTCTTCATTTTATTGACTCGACCCAATAAAATATACGTGCGACGTGCGTCTGCTCTGTATCACCAGCAACGATCGATTATCGGTGGACGGGTGGCCAACCTCCCCCCCCCCCCCCCGCGGTCCGGCTTTTCCACCTATCCTATTTCTACCCCCAGCCCCCAGCTATACTTTCTGATCCCGCTGCTTTGGGTATCGTCTCTCCCTCTCCCTTTCCAATGGTTCCTTGGCGGAGATCGATTGCGCATTGCGAACGGCGGAATCCTTGACGACCGACGTTCCTCGGCGAGGGAATTTTCCATTGACCCCCACCAAGGCACCCCCCGCGTGCCAGGCTCGCAAGAGGCATTGGGAGATTTATGCTGATGTGTCGAGCGTGCTGCTTCCGTGCGCAAGCTGTTCGCGGACGGATGGCGTAAATTGTGCTGCCGTTTTCTATTTCTTTGGCCAGAGCATGGACGCAGAATGGAAAACTGGCATTATTCGGCTAATGCTAACTACTACCAAATGTTACTGACACCAATTCGTCTTCTTTCTTTTGATGCCAGAAAATAACATATTTTCCGGCACGGGTTACAATCGTCCGGCTAATTTTAAAGCCACATTCCTCCCAGCGCCAGTCAGGACACCAAATGCGAGAAAAGTCTCCGACCGTCGAAGGGATGGATTTCTTTCACCCAACCTCACGCCCGTGGGTGGTCCGTCCGCCGCGCACACCGCCAACGGACGGACCGATCTGACAAATTGAACCGCACGATGCGGCAACACATTGCTTTCCCCGGCTTGGCCGGCCCGGAAGGGAAAGGCGATCGTTTTGGCGGCTGTCAAGCGATGATCTCTTGTGGCGGCCGAAGATGAAAGGACGACGTCGCGCCCGTCACTGTTCTCACATGTGTGCGGCCGGGTAGGCCACATTTAGCGCATTTGCTCGGCAGAGTCAAAATACGGCACCGCCGGTCGATTTCCGATGCCGGATCGAAGGTCCCATGTTGAGTCAGACGACTCCAGTTCACGGAGACGGCTAAAAGCCAGCGGGCAAGTGCGCGTTGCGCACTCTCACCAATTCACTCCGCGCCAGCTAAGCGACCTTCGTCTTAAGCGCTAAACCCTAAACGACCAGCCGAACACAATCGGCGATCCATTTCAATTCCGTGCCGGTTCGAACGCGGCATCGGTGTGGGTTATTTATTTGTACAAAACTCACGCCGTTTTTCCAACCGGGCGCCACGTGATCGCTTGTTGATGGGTTGGTTTTCCCTTTTCCCCTTACTCTGTGTACCGTGGTCGATCTTGCCGCTGGATCCGATCTTTTCGATTGATTATCGATCTGATGGGGTTTTTTTTTCTTCTTTCCTCTTCCTCTAATCGATCGGTTCCTTTTTGTCTTCGTGCCGCCGAACGTGTTTTTCAATCGCTTCCCAATCGTGAGCTAACATCCATCAACGTGTTGCGGGCGTCGAGCTGACGCTTTTAGGGCTGTGTTTAAGACGTTACGGGGGAGTTTATGAGACCCTGCAGCTATTGCAGACATCGTGGCCATTTGCTAGAAAAGCATTAAAAGTCTCGTGAAACGACAAAATTAGACCGAAAGAAATATAAACACCCACTGCTAGTTTTGATAAGAAATGTATCGATTTGATGGCTCCATCGCTGAAGTGGTTTGTGGACGTGCGGACAGCAGAACGTCGTGGCCGACTGTGATTGTGTCCTTCAGATTGGTGGCGAAATTTGATCCAAAGCCGTGGTTACACGAATGTCTCAAGTACTACTCACCCAGAAGCTAACTCACATAAAACGCATCGGTTCCTTTCGCAACGGGCCGTCACTAATTATCATTTACTGTCTGCTACTTGACAGTTTCACTTCTGTCCGGCGAGAGGGAAAACACGACCCTTCGAAGGGCTGCATGCTGACCACCCATCGTAGTGTCGAACCTCGGAACGTATACTCAAACCGAACCCGATCCGGCGTCAGCAAGTGGCCGGTGCGTCGGCGAAGTGCAGAAAGTGCATCCCGAGCATCCCGAATGCAGCGAGCGCAGCAAGTGCAGGAATGAGTCGTCCAGATGGGACAGGAACGACGATCGATTACAGTCACCCCCCGGGGTGGTGCAGTGACACACTTAAGGACACCGACCGACCGTCGACGACGACGACGACGAAGGCGTCCGGTCAAAGTCGCGCTTGAGAAAAAGGGCAGACAGTTCCAAGTTGCATGTGACAAATTGAGGCCACCATGTTCATCGATGTTTTGAAGTGTTGGATGTTCGTTCCCGTGTCCCGCAGGCCACCAACCGAGAATGGCATCTTTCGGAGGCCGGAGAATCGGACCTGGCTGCTCACATATGGTGATTTCGTTTTCCATTCATGAGCGTGCGGCAATCATTTCAGGAAAAGGGTCAGAAGTTCAGTTTCCATTCGCGCACTAACCTCTTGAAGGGAAAACAATGCTTTGTGCAAGAGAAGGAACATTGTATTCCGAAATCGGATCATTTCTATCAGTAAAACTACTACTAATGGACTACGATCGCTGCCCATGGAAAACGCACCATCTTTCGGCTCGTTTTTTTGTGAAATATGAACACGATCAATAAAATGGTTTTTCAGAAGAAAAGACGATGCCCGAGTTTTGGATAGAAGTTGGATAGAAAAAAGAACCAAGTGGAACGCAATTGCACCGACGATGCACCGAAAGGTCAAACAAACCCAAAAAAAAAACGAAGGTTCTAGATGCATTCGGACGCCGGTGCCGGCGGTTCTCGTCGGCCATAAAACATGATCAAGCGTCAGGAGCGTAGGGCTTCCGTGGCCGAGCGGGTTATTGCCTCCCAAAAGATCCTCAATTTCGGGCAGAAGGGAACGAAACGGAAAAAAAACATGTGTTTTGCTTCATGTTTGCCCACTGTTTCCCCCATTTTCTTCCCGTGTGCCCCGCCATCGGCCCCGTGTTGCGTGCTGCAACTGCATCGAAAAACATTGTTTACACGCAATTCAGCGTGGAGTTCCGCCCAGGTTCTGGAACGTCACTCGGAGGGAACTCGGAGACGGAAATCGATGATCGGTCGACGGTGACAGGAACACTAGTTTTCTGCTCAGCAACAACGACGGTGTCTGCACGAGGCGTCTGGGGCACGATCGTGCCTTGAAGAGGCTCAAGTGCGGGAAACATTCGTGTCACAGGGGCGCAAATTTATCAGCAGCAACTCAAGTGATCCTTCACACTAGTCGCATTGATAAGGCACCAAGTTCACCTCAGCAGCGAAGCCGCTGGTGCGGGATCGGGATGAGAATGTCGTCTCGCGGCGTTCATCCGCCCACAGCTTCCAAGTGCAGCGCGAAAGGGCTGGAAAAACTGCACCCGAGGTTATGAATTATAGCATCACCGATGCGCGGTGGAACGTAAATATTTACATTATGAAAAACCTAACCACTACTGGTGGGACGTCTGGGCGAAGTCGTAACCGCTGGTCCTTCCACCCCGGGGCACCGGTGAAACTTTACAAGTCGGTTCTACATCGGCGGGACTCCGACGATTTTGTGGCTTCCGCTGTTCGGTTGGTTTGAGGGAAATTACAGATACCCCCAGACAGACGAACTGACAGCAGACGCGTGAGGCATTCGGTGAAGCTTGTGAGGCTCATCGCGCCACGGATCGCAGTTCCAATCGTTACGATCGCATCTCCCCTCTGACTAGTCGAACACAGACGGGGAGGTGTGGATTGATTTGTAATAAAAGAACATCTTCATGTCTTCAGGGTCGATGCCGGGCGTGGAATTGGTAATTCGTTGAACCCTGCTTCCCAACGTTAACTAAGTTAAAAGAAAACCCCACCACAAACCATGGAAATCAGATTAATTTTATCAACCAAACCGCATGTCTGTTTCGGGAGATCTCATTGGCGCATGACAATCCTCACAATGTTTCAAAATGGCGACCAATAACCACGTTCTCGGAGAATCGCTTCCTCATGTTTAAGCGATGGGAGCCAAGGATATTCCTTTCTGCTGATCAGATAAAAGATGGAACAGCGAGGGAACGGGACGGTAGTATGCAACATATCATAAGGATGATGGTTCTTCGTATGTGTCTTCGATTAAGCATGAGCAGTTTTTGATTATTTGCTTTTCTCCTCCTACACTGGATCACTCTGGAGATGGAGTGTAGAATCTGAAGTGTTTATTTGTCTGAATTCTGATACAATCCTCCTCCATCTGAATGCGACGCGTTCAGCCCATGTTACTCTCCCAATTTTCCTTCAAAAGGGCTCACGAAAAAGAGGTATTGTTTTTTTTCTGGGAGCAGTTTCTTCCTCGTGACCGCCGAGATGTTTTTGAAACAATAAATAGTTCCGCCTTCGTCCGTGCATGCTTCGGTTTCACTTTTCCTGGTCCGGCCATTGCACATGCACACCGCGAGCCAGTTCGCGCTGCATGTTATGCTGCATCAGCATATCGGTTGAAGCAGCAAAACATACCAAAATGTTACATATCGGGAGAAACGATAAAAAAACGTTACTTTTCGACCCCGGGAACATTTTCGTTGGTCGAAAGACGATTGTTTTGTTGGGTTTTTATTGCCTTACCCCTTCGCAGCCGTTCCGGGCAGGACCAAGAAAAACCTTCCCCTCGGACTGATTGACCCCGCATGCTGGATAAATAAATGCGTCTTTGTTTCCGGAAACGTCCAAACCCTTCTCCGGACCTGCGCGGCGGCGTGAGTCTGTGTGGGAGTTTTAGTTTTTTTGTGATTCGCTTTTATTTTGTTGTACTTGCATTTTCCACACCAGGGTTCCGTTTGGTCTCGGTTAGCAATGCAATATCATTGCTACTTAAATTCCTCGTTTTGGATTAGATCCACACCGATAGATAATAGTGTCCATGTGATGTGAAAATAAAAGTAATAGCAACATACAAAGTAGAAAAGTCAAAACTTGATAATTAGCGCAACATTTTCACATGGTTTATTTTTACAAACTGCAAATTCAAATGTTTTGCCAATGTTATCAATATCGACATTGGTAATAAAAGTGCTACAGTTTTTTTTTCAAAACGATTTTTAAATGCAGCTGTACATTCGAATCCCGTTTGAAATATACATATTTCGAGAAGCCACAGCTGATCGATTACCACAGTACTGCAAAGAAGCGCTCCCCGCTAACATTTGACAGCATCGTCTGATGCCGAGGCTGCAGCTTCCCAAACTATATGCCGAGCGTCTAACCAACTGTGAAGTTTTGGGCAGTTTACGAAAACGCTATGCCAGCGATAACAGCGCCTCTGGCGGATGTTAGCGACGGCTGGATTGAGCAGTTTGTCCAAGAACTTCAAAGTCAATATGACACTCGGCATAGTTTGTCATTCATGCTCGGCATCCTACGAAGCTGTCAAATGTTAGCAGGGCCAACACCAGTTCCGTACGCGTCGTGTGGCTAAACGTCAATTTTTGTAGTCAGTCCTCGTCGTCCGTCCGTACAACATCTTTCATTGTTCGAGAAAAGCGGCACAAAAACAAAAGCACGATCAGCACAAACAGCAGTACAAGATACCATCAAGAAGGCTGTCGAAACGGTGCAGATCGAAGGAGGGGCCGGAAGAACATTCCCAGGCGCGGCTACCGAATCGCGCAGACATTCGTGTGCAACAAGTGGCCGAGAAAATACCTTTTCCCCCGGCGGACGCAGTATATAGTCGTTTCCTATTCCTGTGCGTGGTGCTTTTGGTGACGAAATCTTTGCGTTGCCGGCGCAAGGAAAAGAAAGCGAGAAAGGTGCAAAGAAAGGCAGCAAGAGCAAGAAGTGTGCGAAGTGAGGAAAGAAAAGTGCTTAATTTTCGGTGTAGCCGTTTTTTTTTTTCATTCGCCAAAGTGCGAGGGAGTTTGACGCAGAAAAAAAAAGTGAAATCATAGCCTATAGGTGCGGGTGGTGCGAAGAAGCCTACGCGCTGGAAAAAAAGCAAGAAGCAGCTCTGGGTAATGTGTAGCACCTCAGGGTAGGAGCGGTGCGCGGGGTGCAGATTCCGCGAGAGTGGATTCCGGCGGTTGTGAATAGCGCAGTGGAGTGAAAAAAGCAGGCAAGAAGAGAAGTGAAAAGGCAAGAAAAAAACGCGAGTGTGAAGAAAAGCGGTGGAGCCCACACTGCCATTGTGTTGGAAAGCAACGAAGAGGAAGATCGCGCGTGCGACCGTGCGGCGCGGTGTAGTTGTGTGCGCTCCAGAGACAGTGTGAATCTGGTGCGCGTTATCAGTGGTAGTGGCGCGGAGTGTTGAAATCAGTTCGAAATGGGTTGTGCCGTGAGTAGAGATAAGGAAGCCACCGAGCGGTCGAAAAACATTGACCGCGCGCTGCGTGCCGATGGCGAGCGGGCGGCCAGCGAGGTGAAGCTCCTGCTGCTAGGTAAATGTCCATCTTCCACTTCCGTGTGTTGTCTGCCACCGTTATGATTTGCACGAGACTGGCACACGGCTTCCCCGCGCGGGCGACACAATCGTTCTCCAACAGCTCCCTCTCTGTCCATGTCGCGTCGTTCGTTGCTGTCAAATTTCGATGTACCGACGCCTCAGGCAAAATCTACCCTCCGTTTGTTTTTTACCAACAACTGAAATCTCGGGATGCATCATCGCATACCCAAAACCGTTCCCAAAGCTGTTCAATAAGCAAACCCACGAAACACGCAGTTGCATTCTGCGATACGCGGTCCCCCGGAACATTTTCCAGCAACCGCGATATAGCGTTGGATGTGCGTGCGCGCGTGTGTGTGTGCCGCCCGCTTCCCAGATGCCAGGAAGCGGACCGATGCGTGCCTCTGTGTTGGTGTCAGACGAGTTATGTTGAACGCTCACACCACGCCAACTGCGCCGACGGTTGGTGATGACGATGTGGTGAACCGCTTCAGCGGGAAGAAGAACCCGTCCAGCCGGATGGTGGAAAGCTTCGTTTGCTCCGATGCACGACGGTGTTTTGGTCGAGAAAAAAAGGGCGATGGAGGTTAAAGAGCGACCGTTGTTAACGAACGACCGATTGACAGATCAAATTTCAATCCGAGTGCGCTGGATCGGGCTCTTTGCACGTCGTGAAAGATCAGCAATCAGCGAGACGCTCCACTCCTCCTTTGATGTTGTCGGAGGAGACAATTAAATGTTCAACGGAATGACGGGAATGAATCAACACCGAGCGAGCCTATTGTTCGATCACGTTGTCGCATATCTGTGACTCTGCTTTTGAACCAGGGTCTGGTGTGGGTGTCTTCTATTCCCAAAACCTTCTTATTGCTAAGGTTTTCATGCGTATATCGATCATTCAACAGATGGGTATTTGATTGCCATGTCCCTTCAATGTATTTTGATTAGCTCGAATGCTACATGTCAACAAAATCGGCCAAACGCCACAACATGACGCAAATGAACGGTGCTCCACACTGAAAAAAATGGATTCGGAAATAAATCTCTAGAAATCCGGTCGGCTGGCTACACCTCCCCTGCTTGTTTTTTTTTTTTGTTGCACCAGCAACAACCAGACATTTACACAAACATTACGCTCCACGGAGAATGTCTGCGACTGGTGTTTACATAAACTACTGCTGGACGGAAATAGCAGCAGTTAGTCTCGATCGTAAAAGAAAAATGCTCTCGTTACCCGTTATTATTTTCATCGGGACGCTGCACCTCGTTGTTCCAATTTTCACACAAGGGCCACTGCGGTTCCAACATGCGCTGCCCTTCGCACGCGAGAAAACGCCCTCTTGTCTTCGCCAGAACATTCCACAAAAAGTGATCTTCTTTCGCCGACATCGCAGAACAACGGATTCGATTGTGGCGTGCGGATCATTGCAAATGGAGCGTCATGTGGAGCATGTCTCAGGGGTACGAGAGATGATGCTACTATATTCGGTCACCCCCTTTCCTCGTGTCGTCTTTTCTTGATGAAGATGATGAATGCTGCGGCTAAATATGTAGTAGCCACCAATTCACGGCAGCAGACACTGTGGGCATTCCGTATGAAGAGTAATCTCCTTCTCCCTCCTGTCCGACACGGTTGTGCCTTATGAGAAGAAACAGCCAGATGGGTAGGGGATGATAACTTCGAACGAGAGTGAAGGGTAGAGAGGCAACAAAAAATCGCCCGAATAGAATTCGCGCGTGGGCTACGAATCACCCAAATGAATTGCGTCCATTATTTCCCGTTGCGTCGTGCGTGTGTGTGTTCCATAATTCCTGCGAAAAAAAGTAGTCCATCTTGCCGGACGCGCGATGGGGCGATGCTCTAAATCGTGTGAGGGAAGGGCGACAGGCAATGCGCACCCCACATGGTCCAGTTGGGGGCGAACAAACCTGTAACTTCCGACACAGCTTCCTTTTTTGTTCGACGGAAGATGAGCCGGGGCCGTTTTGGGTTCAGTTTACTTTGTCTTCCTTGGCCAACCGAGAAGGAAGGAAATTAATGACGCTATGTGAAAATCCACGGGGTATTAGGGTTTTCGGTTCGACCGAGAACGGCCACGCAAGAGATAGTCGCCATCGATCGCGGAAGATCGCCGCCAGTTGCCGCGACCGACCACAGATTTCTTCTCTTCTCTTTGTCAGCATCGAAAACCCTCCAAAGTAAAGTGTCCATTGGGGGGGGAAAATCCCGAATTCGTCGGTAAAAGTGAACGGGATCGGCCAATTGGATTCGGTTCGCGCGGACGGGTTGCGGATTTCACAGCTGGAGAACGGGGAAAAGGAGGGGAACACGCTAGGTCTATTTCGGGGCTGCGCTCAATCGTCGATCCGTTTGTTGATCAAATGGCTTCTCAATCGCACAGGTTCATGATATTTTTCTCAACCAACCAAGCGCCGCACGCCGCCATGGCGCGGAGAAAGTAATTTTAGTGATTAGTCCAAAACCATGGTAAAATCTCACGGTTTGAGGGTAGCTTCCAATGACTGACCTGCGAGAGGTAGTATTGGTGTGGTCGTTCGATATAAAGATGCGATTCATTGCCACAAAAGGAGATGGATCTGAGAACTATTCTTCGATCGCGGATGTTGTTTTTTTCCGCGAGCATTTAGCCGCTCAGACAGCACTTAGTAAATGTAAATGTAAAAAATGTAAATGTTTCTGCACCAGATCCCTAGTGCAAAGAAAACCCCATAAAACATGAAATCTTCAATTTCTGAAGAAAAATTGCATACAAACAGTAGTATCTTTTTGAAGATCTCTACCGTTTCTACATCCGTTCGTCTGTTAAATGCTGATGCACTTAGCGGACGTGTGCTTCAGAGAAGTGTTTATTCGATGAAAAAATAGTTCTGAGGGGCATGGAACATAGCGAAGCATAGCATACTATGATGAAACCTGTATCCATCCTCCCTAGATCGTAGCAGACGATCGGGGGAAAAATGGTTCGCGCAATCAATCTCTCTCGTCTGCTCCCGAGGCCAGTGAAGTGCTGATTCAATAGGGGCAAAATTGCAATGAAGAAACGCCAGTAAGGCGGGGCGGATGTTGGAGTGGCGCCTGGTAAGGTTGAAGCCCCACCCACTCGTCATCGGGTGGACGCTGAAGATGAATCAGCTTCCGAGAAGCGCAAGCATCTAAGACGATCGCGCACTCACTGTTGTTGCATCCATACAAACCGCGATTGCTGTTGTTTGCTGCTGGTTAATTGTTGCATAAATACAGGAGAAGGAAACTTCATTCGTTTCATTCATAAAAAGAAACCCCCCGCTATCATCATGCTTTGCGCGGGTGAAGAATGGATCGATTGGTGGTCGGTTGCTTGTCTTTTTCGTGCCGGCAGTTAGCATGACTAATTCGCAAGTCGATGGTGAACGTGTGATAGACGATTCTGGATTTTTTTCGCATCGGAATCTGCCTTAT
>JAOEFI010000006.1:14698158-14728845 GCA_034621735.1 Anopheles plumbeus
GCATGACTAATTCGCAAGTCGATGGTGAACGTGTGATAGACGATTCTGGATTTTTTTCGCATCGGAATCTGCCTTATCTCGCGACCAATCGTGTGTAAGATGGTGCAAGTTGTCGAGAGAAGAGGACATTTTTCCTTGCAATATGTGTCGATGTCGAGGCAGCACTGTCTTCTATTGAAAACACATACGTGTTTTGCCAAATTCGTCGTTAGTCTTTCCCAGAGATTGTAATGTCGAACATTCCCTCGATGCGACTTCAAACGTATCGCGCATTGACCCACCGTCTTGGGCACAATAAACGTATAAAGAATCGGTTCAAGAAAGTACTGTTTTTTTACGTTCTATGTTGAGAAACTGCGAGGCACGTTTTGCTGCTCCTCCCGTTGTTGCCGCAACGATGATGACGCAGTCAAGCAGGAACATCTCTTGCGCTCAATTAACCTACAAAAGGGAAAAACATTCGTTTAAATGCCCAACCTGCCTGGACCGACCGCCCTCAGCCGTGACCTAGGGGCGCACGGTTCTAATTTAGACAAATTGAATCACTTACACTTCGATTTCCGAACCATCGGCGGCACACTGGTGTGGTGTGTGTCGTTAGTGTGAATTGGGTGTACGTTTGGTTCCCTGGAAGATTGATTAGTTGTTTAGAAGAAGAGAGGAAAACGAACGCCATTTAAAAAAGGTGTGAAAAGGGGTCCAGGGAACTTATATCCAGTGTCGCCCGTAATTGGAAAAGATCACTACGCCTAAATGTTACATAAAAACGATGCCGACTACACCAGCCCTAACTCCCTTGCTGGAAAAAGCTCTCAAACGGGATGACGTGAGCATGCCCTGCCGTAACATTGGTGCAGTGGTTTTTTTTTTTCTGCCTCGGACCTCGAGGCGCTGTCACATCATTATATGACATCATCGTCAACCGGAACGCCAGCGATAATCGTATCACAAGCCGCCTTACCGGTTGCATTCTTTCGCTCCGGCGTCTGCCTTCCTGCGCTGCAAGATTTGGTGTCATTAAAGGGACCGCAATGTCTTGAAATCGCTATTCTGAGATTCCGGTAGCGAAATGTTACATGAATTCCCGGTAATCTACCATTTCTTACCGAGCATGATCAACTGTTACGCTTTGCACAGGAACATATAACAACTTAAAGGGAGGAGTGCTATCAGGGCGAACGATCTTATGTACAGATGAACTACCGTACATTCTCGAAGATGTAAAATGTTGCTTTAATGCTGTGTTTTTGGTAAAGATCGTATATGCTTTCCAACATTAAATTCTAGGCAAGTCCACACACACAAAATTACCAACAAACTATTTGAGAAATTAGTAAAAACCAGCTGTTCTTCGGCCTTGTACATAATGTACTCCGAAAATGATGGCTTTAATGTCAGCAGTGAGTCACAGGACTTGAACATGAGCGGGGATCCGAGAGGGCAATGAGGTCATGGGCTTATCAGCTACTTTTTTTCCAAGTGATGATAAAATATTCATATCGCAGCGAACCGTCGAAGCAGTAAAAAGAGGTGGTTAAGGGGTTTTTCGAATGCCCAACAAATTATACGACCACCGTGAAGAATTTTCCATGGTCTTCGGCGGAACAAAATTCTTCCTGTTG
This sequence comes from Anopheles plumbeus, assembly GCA_034621735.1. Lineage (NCBI taxonomy): Eukaryota > Metazoa > Arthropoda > Insecta > Diptera > Culicidae > Anopheles > Anopheles plumbeus. Next base: position 14,699,781 of record JAOEFI010000006.1, read on the forward strand.
CCCTCTGATCGTCTCTAATGTTACCGGGCCCTAGTTGTCGCCGTTCTCATTTAGACCATTATCCCAACTGCAACACCTCATTTGAGCGCCAGACACAACTTCTTTCTTCTGCATTCCGATTAAACTGGCGAATGAGAACCATTACCTAATGCTGCAAATAGCTTTCCCTCGGCCGCTTCATAATTTCCCCACCGTTCAACGGCGCACGTTACGCACACGTGTGGTGGACATTGGAATGTGCGAGCATCTTGCGCAAACCAAACGGCCATCCGCTCTCTTTTGAATGGCCTGCAGTTTCATGCTTGCAGTTATGCTATGAAGAAAGGTGTTCTAATTCTCGTATTGCCTAAGGGAACGATGTGCCGAACGAAAAGCATATTTGATTCTATTTCTCCATTCCAAAACATCTGTCTGTGCATCATTTACCTCCGAACGCTTGTGGCTCAACTAAACTTGCCCCCGAAGGGACAGAAAGAAGCTGTGCGCCATTCTTCTTCCCTAGCAGAAAATATTGATGCCAAAGGAGGGCAGACTCTTGCGATGGTCGACACGTGATAACGACGCCATCAACGCCCCGTCATGTCCTCTGGTCTCGTGAAACATTGATTGATACAAATCGGAGTGAAAAACGAGTGTTTCTCTTCTACACATGTTTTCCAGGGAAACAGTCTTCCGAGCAAATTCGATTTGTGACTGGTGGCAGCTAATAGAAACAGACGATAAAATATTGCCCCCCAAAAACCCACCCTTCGCGACAGATAAGCGCAAACGTTCGATTTCCCGTATGGCATTGGTATATCTACGACGAAGCAGGCGGAGGAAAATGTGGGCGATACACCACTCACTATCAACACAGAAAAGCCGCGCGATAGCGATGCCCGATATGTGGGACGTGTTGTTTGACGTTGCATTTTTGATTATCTGACACGGGCACACCCGGGTGTTGCTTGGAGATATCGAGTGCAGCCGGCGGAAAACTGGGCTTTCCTTTCTTTGTGAAATTATACTCAAAATAAACTTCCGCAAAAATGATTGCAATAAAGGGGATCGCCTGTTGATAGGGCAATTAGTTTTTGGTCATTTTTTTCTTTACTGACTCGAATCATCCGATTCGTTTATGATTTCCAGCACGAAGAGAAACTCTTTTTCCTCTCTTCGAAGTGACGCATCCAAAACTCCCGATGTAGTAGTAGTAGTAGTATGTGACCAAAATAGCTAATTTATCGCCCCCCGGGACAAACCATGCCGACAAGTGTAAGCATTATGGCCGGTTTTGGGCAACAGGCGAAGGGAGGAATTAATCAGCGAGGGAAGAAAAAGTTACCTTTTTGTTGACGTGCGTTTGCGTTTGTTTTAGCGTCGCTGGGCGGTTTTCCGTTATCTTACTTGACAAGTCATTCTCCGCTCTATAGAACGTGATCGATAGACACCGGGAGTAGGGGCATAATGACCTTTGCCACAACAGTAGTACATCATTAAGCCCTTGGCAACACAATTAGGTAACGGCTGAAACATGTGCCGAACCGGACAAGTGTGAGCAGAGCAATAATGTTGGCTAAAGTTCTTTTCCGGCCCTTTTTGGTGGCTATTCTCTTTCCTCGATGAGTTCACACTGCGTATACCTGATGAAGAAGGGGTAACTGATGAAATTAGCCGAAATTCTTTTTCATACCAACAACAGCACCACGTCTTATCCGGAGTTGGTTCAATAAGATTTTGATCTTCAAACATCGCCGGCAAATGAATGTCTTGTGCGTGGAGGAGGAGAGTCCTTGGACTTCACTTGCACCCGATGTCAATTACTATTTACGTTTCTTCGAGATGGAATAGAATGAAAATGAAGCTCCATTCGATCTATCGCTCCACTGCATCAAGCAGCAGCACATGATTCATCAGTTTCTCCTTCTCGACGGCAAGAAAGAACCGTTGGGCCGGTGATGTGAGATTGACTAGACTGCCCTAACGACGCTTGCCTTTGACTCGGTGCTGACAGAGAGATCAAATTAATTTAACACTACTAAGCAACTGGATGGACAGAAAGGGCACGCTCCTACCCGGGGTTCAATTAATCGCGCAACAACAACGTTCTTGTGGGGAAAATCAGAAGAAAATACTCTTTCCCTTTCTTCATGAAACCCATGAGTCTTGGCCACAACTTACTTATCTTCTGCTATGGTTTTCCCTTCACGCTTGCAGGTGCCGGAGAATCAGGCAAATCGACAATCGTCAAACAGATGAAAATCATTCACGAAACGGGCTACTCGCAGGAGGAGTGCGAACAGTACCGGCCGGTCGTGTACAGCAACACCATACAGAGCCTGATGGCGATCATCCGGGCGATGGGCCAGCTGCGGATCGACTTTGCCGACCCGAGCAAGACGGACATCGCGCGCCAGTTCTTCACGTACGCGTCCGCAACGGAGGAGGGCGAGCTGACGCCCGATCTCGTCTCGCTGATGAAGAAGCTCTGGACCGACCCGGGCGTCCAGCTGTGCTTCTCCCGTTCGCGCGAGTACCAGCTGAACGATTCGGCCGCCTACTATCTGAACTCGCTCGATCGAATCTCCCAGCCGAACTACATCCCGACGCAGCAGGACGTCCTGCGGACACGCGTCAAGACGACCGGCATCGTCGAGACGCACTTTAGCTTTAAGTCCATACATTTCAAGTAGGTGTCACGGTGTCTTTACATTTTAACGTTCGCATTGCATACAGGGGCTTCCGCATTAGTTCACAATCCGCTTCTACTCCCATAGAATGTTCGATGTTGGTGGCCAGCGGTCCGAGCGAAAGAAGTGGATCCACTGCTTCGAAGGTGTGACGGCCATCATTTTCTGCGTCGCACTATCGGGTATGTCTTTAAGGGAGAAAAAAGCTACCGTTACCTCGCAAAACACATAATTTATTCGCTTTGTCCCTGTTTCCCTTCAATCCCCAAGGATACGATCTGGTGCTGGCCGAGGACGAGGAGATGAACCGCATGATCGAATCGATGAAGCTGTTCGACTCGATATGCAACTCGAAGTGGTTCGTCGAAACGTCGATCATACTGTTTTTGAACAAGAAGGATCTGTTCGAAGAGAAGATCGTCCGATCGCCGCTGACAATCTGTTTCGAAGAGTACACTGGTAAGACGCGAAAATAGTGAATGTAAAAGGAGACACGAATCAACGATTCTTGTGCACTTTCCCACCCAATAGGTTCCAACACGTACGAGGAGGCCTCCAGCTACATACGGATGAAGTTTGAAAACCTGAACAGACGAAAAGATCAGAAGGAAATCTACACCCACCTAACGTGCGCCACCGACACCAGCAACATCCAGTTCGTGTTCGATGCCGTCTCCGACGTCATCATCAAGAATAACCTAAAGGACTGTGGGCTTTTCTAAGGAGGCAGTGGTGGGTCGAAACGAAAGCTAACTCGGGCCGAGGGGCAGCTACAATTACGGAACCATCACCGAACGCACGAACGGACCGATGGTCGGACAAACCCCATCAGACAGGGTTGACTTTTACGTGTTTTACCTACTTTTGCGTTAGTGCTATTCTTATGCTTCGTTCTACTCCTACCATGCACATTTTCGGCACAGGTAGAAGACTGTTTACCCCGCTTGAAAGTTAAACAAGTTGCAACATTCAAAAGGTTAAAACCAAAACAATCATATTCATTCAACTGATTGCAATAGAGGAACTCTTCGCCCCAAAGGCGATTAAACACATTGAGGCCTAGATTCCACCGCATGTTAGAGCTTCTAGAAGGACATTTCACCTCCATATTATAATAGTTACTTTCAGCCACATAGTTTCGTTGTGGGGTGCTCTGTCATATCCTCCAACGCGTAGAGATCGGCCACTTAATTCACTTCAACAAAACACTCCCCTGGATGATCCGTTCCCTCCTCATCGTTGGTTAGTTTAGTGTAGGTAAATAAAAATAGGATAGCTAAAAAGAGAAACAACGTGTAAAGGATAGTATGGTGAGGTTTGATAAAGCAAAGGTGAAAACTAGGATAGGTAAAACGCATGATTATGGAAGACGATATGTTGAGGGTTAGATGAAGCAAACATCAGAAACCATTGGGTGCTTTTTCTGAGCCAATCGCTATCCCGAAAGACTAACTTTCCCGGAAAATAAAAATCGACTTAACGCATCATCAAGGCGAACTGTATGAGAAGCAAAAATACAAAATATAACTAAAACATGATACAATCGAAATACATACATCCTGCAGCAGATAACAAATGTGCATAGACGAGCAGGACCGAGATCATACATGATATGATACACAGAGGCTGCGCAAGATAGAGGGATTTGATTTCTGCTCTGTCTTCTGTGTATATATAATGTCGTAGGCAGGACGTACAAAAACAGAACAGCACAAAAACAAAGTGACAGTGATGTGTGTAACAAACTGCAAAGTTCAAAATCTAGCCCCATCACGCCTATCGCAGAAGATTGCAGAAAGTAGTAGAAGAAGGCAGCATAAAACCTATTCTGAGTAACTGCTTCTTATTCCACCCTTTCAATTGTTCGACATCAATGGAACCTTTGTTGATGCGATGGCAATATGGATTGTTGAGTTTTTTTTATATACGTCCTGTGAGGGAAGCCTGCGAGATGATATGAATGTTCCCCAGAAAGCCACCAAATGCCGTAAACATAGGCAAACCCAGATGCGCAAGAGCTTTGAAATAGTAGTCGTCATTATACTTATATGGCGTTATCGTCTAGCTTTTTCGTTCTATTTATCCGACCCAAAAGCTGAACTGAAAAAATAATTTTATTCTACTCCTTAAAACATTCAAGAAATGTTTTTTTTTTCGAAAGCTAGGATTTGGATCTAAATTTTTAATTGGCTATTTATTAACCTTTCGGCAACCTTCCCTCCTGGCCGGTGTGGAAGAATATATTTACTCTACTTTTAATATGGCCTTCAGATTAGCACAAAGATGCGAACACTGTTCCCACGAATGATACATTTGCTTAATTACGGTGCATTTATGATATTTTCGCTTTAAGACAACAGCATGCTTATACCGTGCGTTACATTCGTGCGTGCTTGTATTACTACTTTGCCATTCCATCAGAGCAATCTTAAACTAGCCCTCCAGGAGGCCCTACATACCCCTACATTCTCGTCTATTTTGCTCGCCTGCGCCTTTTTGCCTTATGAGTGTCTTTTTGAAAGTTTCCGTTTTGTTTTTTCGAAGGTGATTTCGGTGCTAAACTATGGTAAACATTTTCCAACAAGTTGCTAATTGCATTGCACGATGCAACGAAAAAGGACACCACCCCTAAATAACGGACCGGATGTCTTTTAATGCCTGTTGCTTGTTACCGATTTTCTATTGGTGGAAAAGTATAACAGAATCCACACAACAACGAGGGCGGTCCACTCGAAACGCTAAATCATCGAAAAAGATCGGCGATGTCTTGAAAACGAAAACGAATTTTCATCGAGAAGCCTTCTCTTCAAATGTGGCGACAGTGGACGAAGGTGGCAAATGTTAATATTTGAAAGAAGGAAGAAATAACGTATCTTTAGAATGGAGACGATGGATGTAGTTATCCCAGAATAGAAACGAACACGCACAAGTGAAGTTTGAAACATCTCAGCAGGATGATAGATGAATTTATTTTCTAAAGAACGTTTATGAACGAATATATAAATATATATTTTTGTATAATATGGAAAGCCAAGTAACTAACGGAAACCCCATTATGCTTGTGTTGTTGCGGCTGCAAACATGCTATGAGAGAACGTTAGCGTTGAGAAATACTAGTTAAGGGTGTAGAACTAAAGCGGAAGCTGGCAAGGAAAAGCGAAACTGTTAGTGATGATGATAGTAGCAACTCTTCCTGTTTTTAAGCCTAAAGTATATATCCTGTCAAACGTAAGGTTCTGCGGTTGCAAAATTCCAATCATCAGAAAGAGCATAGTATATCAATCAATCAGTCTGCCAAAAGTTATTTTGTTCATTTTTGAACCACCGTGCACGCGAGAGGGGATGAAAGATAGAAAAAGCGGAGCGTGCCCAGTTTTAATGTCAGATGAAATTTAACATTATCCACAATTTACAAACCAATAGAAAAACGGAAAAGAACATTGACGAATAAATTCCAAGAGAAAGCAGAAATTCTGACGAACATTAATCGATTTTGATATGAACATATTTATACAGGAAAGTACTGCATACAGGAATAAAGAAAAAACGAAAGAAAACCACCGCCAGCAGGAGTGAAAGGTAGCGAAAGAGATAGCTGAACATTAGGATTGCTGAGGATTTTACCAGAAGAAGAACAAGGAGCAGTTTAGTAAGAATCCGAAAATATGTGTTTAAATGTATCTGTGTATGAATGTGTGTTAACTAAAACAAATATGTTACGCAAAAATTAAGATAGGCATAAACACGCACAAAAGCATAAATCATGTTGCACTGCATCCTTAGCAGCGACAAACACAGTAAAGGGAAAACTAACATCGAATATTTATCCATCAGTTTGATGTCCAGTCTCCTCCACTGTGCGCGGTTTAAAAAAATGGTAGGCAGATTTTAGTTTTGTATTAATTATTTGGAAACAAAAAGGGTAAGCAACACGAAGAATTTTACAACGAGCAATTATTGACCGGAAGGTTGCCGGAGTAGATGGCAGAGAAGAAGCTGATAGGGGATAGGGAAGAGGTTAGATTAACACAGGATCACTGGCAAGCTTTGATTCAACATTTGAAAGGCATAACGTGTTGAACTCTATACCGGAATGAATATAATAAGCGAAACAATTGCTAGTTAGATGTGAAAGGACTTTTTAGTGGATTTTTTTTCTGCGAAAAAGAAAAGCGAAATGTCTCAGAACAGCAGAGGGGAGAACGACAGATAATCGATTGACCACGCGTGGATTCATTTGACGCTTTGCGCAAACCATATAATTTTATGCATGCCAGGGATGCCCGCCGGGCGTCGATTTGATTTGATACAAAATATATTAAACAACAAATGACAATGGCCGTTCCTTGTTTCACATTTTCGCTCTTACTGTACGGTACTCGATATTCGACTGTGAAGCGAATTGGGGAAACAAGCTGACCTATTTGATAAATTTGATTCTATCATTGTCATTAGTAGTATTATCGGTATCGGAAATAATCTACCCATTGTTGCTATCCGATCGATTGAGCCGAGAGCTTGATGTTCATCCGAAAGTCCAGCCGGACGGGCTTTAATTGGCCGCCGCGTCAAGCGTGTTTATCGCAGTAATCGGCCAACAGGCGACCCGCGATGACCATCCAACGATTCTGGTGGCGAAGATGATGAAAATCGATGTTCAGGATTCGAATCCCTCCCTCGTGTCTCTGTGGGGAATCTGGACCTTCTGCTGTCTGATTGTTCCGTCAGCCAGTTTGGTGAACCTTCTAAGCAGCTTCGAGATCCAGCATGGGTTCATCTACCCGACGGGCGTGACCGTGGCGGAGGGTGAAGTGATGCATCTGCGCCTGCTGGTTCCGATGCAGGAAGGCGACCGGTGTCTGTACCGTGAGCCCGGTTCGCCAGTCGACGTCGATGTGCACGCCGGCGGTGGTGCCGGTGAAGCCCGACTCAATCGGCGCAACGTCAGCGAGGGGGGAGCGACGTCCCGGCGAGTGGATGACAACGAGTGCGGCATCCGCGTCAATCCGGTCCACCAGCGGGATGCCGGCTTCTGGCGACTGACGCTGCAGCGCGGCACCGAGCGTATACGGGGCGTTTCGATGGTGGACGTGATCGAGCGACCGTCCGTGCCGGAGGTGGGAGTTGGTGGCGGGGCCAGCGTCGGTTCGCTCGATGAGATCAGTCCCGAGCGGACGGAGTACTGCTTCGTGCAGCGCCCGGCAGAGTCCAGCGAGCGCCAGCTTCCTGGAGTGCCGACGTACGAGCGGTGTCACCTGCCGCTGAGCTCCACCGATCCGACCGGTGCCGGGGTGTGGAGCGTCATCGCCGGCGTGCAGGGACAAATGCGGGAGATGACGTACGGCATACAGGTGGACAATAAAGGTAACTGATGAAAGATATGTACATATGAAGTGAACTCATGAAGTGAGCCAGATTTGAGGAGCGTTGCTGCCAATTGGCAAAACAAACGATAATCGTTTCTTTGTTCGGTTATCCACCTTGAGTATTAATCATTAACGTGAGAAGCCTCACAAGAAATACGCAGTTTCGCAGGGTCTGATAAGGAGCGTTCCATTCGACCGTTACCAAAAATTATCAGTGTGAACCGGTGCAGTCGACTGCATGACATGCTTTTCATCTCGGATTGAACTAAACAACACTGCTCTTCTCGCTGTATTCTTCCAGATGAACAGATCGTCACGACAGTTCACAAAGAGATCGACTATCACGTGCTCACCTGTCACCTGCGCTACACGGAGCTGATGCTCAAGTTCTGCCGCTTCGTGCGCCAAGTGGACGGCTTCGGACTGAACGTCATCCCGGGCGTCGGAACGTCCCGCTACGGTTACACCGGCGGTGGTTTCGAGCGCAACGAGTGTGGCCTGGAAATTTTCCAACCGGACGGGCTCGACAGGGGCGTGTGGAAGTGTCTGCTGGGTTACGGCGACGAAGCGGTGACCAAAGTGTCCGGCGCCATTGTGGACAACTCGGACGTCCTCGGACCGCTGGCAATTATCGCCCTGGACGAGATCGTAACGGCGCAGAACGGCACGATGGCGAGCCTGCGGTGCAACGCGAACAAACCCATCGACTACTGCTGGTTCCGGGGGCCCCGCGGTCAGTTTTTCTCGCTCTCCGAACGCCTTTCCGAGGAGGGCAATACCGGCCACCACTGGTACAGTGGCATCTCGCTGGCGATGGGTGAGTGTGGCCTCTCGCTCGACTCGATTGCGGAGCACGAACATGCCGGCCGGTGGCACTGCTACGTGGGGAATGGGCGCGTTTCGGCGCTCGAGGTTTCCGCCGGCTTTACCGTGCGCATCTCGCTCTCGCAAATGATCTCGACGGCCGAGACGGTAGAGGCGGCGCAGGACTTTCCCGCCCTGCTCGGCTGCGAATCGATTCCCCGCGGTACCCCCCTGCAGTACTGTCGCTTCGTAACGCCCACCGGACAAGCGTTTAGTTTGAACGAAAACGTCACCTCCGATCGGCCCGTCCTCGAGCGGTTCTACTCCAACCCAAATCACAACCTCGCCCGGGGCTCCTGCTCACTGGTGATCGCGTCCGTCCTAGCGGAGGACTTCGGGCAGTGGGTTTGTGCGGGCAAAATCGACGGACACCCGACGGAGCACATTTCGGAAGTGGTGCTGCACAACCGGGACGCGGCGGGCGACGAGTCGGAGGAGGATGTGTCACCGGCGGGCGAAACCCTTTCGGCCGCTTCGATCAGCGGTATGGTGATTGGCGCGGTTGTGGTGCTCGGTGGTGCGCTAGGGCTCGGTTACTGGCATTTCCGGAAGCGCCTCCATCGGCAGGCGAGTGCCGTCAATGCGGAAATAGAAATGCGCAACTACACCCTACCGGATGCGGTCGACTTAAGCGGAAGGATAAGTACCGTAAGCAACGAGAGTGGCAGCAGCACCAGCAGCAGAACCGGTCATCATATCCTGCAATCATCGCTCTAAACAGTCCATCGAATGAAACGAATCGTCGTTTTTACATGTGCTACTGATACTTTAATCGATGCATTTGTTACGAGCATAAAAAGAAAAAAAACGCTGGGAAACATAGATTAAAATTCAATCACTTTACAATTTAATACTATCTTTCCGCATTTTGATGTTCCTCAGTAGACAAATGTCCGACATTGCAAACTGACGACCGCTGGCAGTGCTGAGATCGTATAATCTGAAAGAAATAATCAGACGAAAGGAGAATAACAAATTAACAATATGAACAACATGTAGAGACCTTCAAGCGTGACTATCGATCCATTCTGGCATGGAGCATTTCTTGTTCGCTTTAAAAATAATCTACTTTTATAATGACTATGCATTGCCGAGGGGACAACCGTACAAATTCCAATACGGTTACCATTAATGAGCATTTGTAGAGCAGCACCGAGTAATGAACGTGCAGGTCAGCAACAGATGAATATTGAATGGCTTGTGTTCGCTGTTTCCTTCGCATCGGCCAATATCGATCAATTTTACTCCCCGCGGAATGCATCACCGCCTTCGTACAGCGCAATTGCCATTTCACGGCACCTTCGCCGTTGGATCTTCCCGGACGGTGTCATCGGGAAGCTATCGACAAAAAACAGTCCCCCACGGAGACGTTTGTAATCAGCCACCTTTTCCGCCAGTGCATCGATAATTTCCGCTTCGCGCACTGTCGCGCCCGGTTGTCGAATGGCCAGCGCAACGGGGAGATCGTTTCCCGGCACCGGAATGCCGGTCACGCACACCGCGAGCAGTCCGGCACCGAACAGTCGCAGAATCGTTTGCTCCAGCTCGGTTGGGGAGAGCTGGTAGCCGGCGTACTTGATGATGTCCTTCTTGCGGTCGACGATGAAAAACACTCCGTCCTCGTCGTACCGTGCGATATCGCCGGTGTGCAGCCACCCGTCGCGATCAAGCATTTCGGCCGTTTCCTCCGGATGGTGGTAGTACTCGAGAAAGACGAACCCCGCCCGGAGTAGAAGCTCCCCGTCCTGGCCGCAGCTCAATGCCGTTCCCTCGTCGTCGATCACTTTCGCTTCCATTTTGGGGTTTGGCACTCCGATGGCGCCGGGTTTGTAGTGCTGCCCCGTGGCAAAGCCACCACCGCCGAGTTCGGAAAGCCCGTATCCCACGACAAACTTCGCCCCCGGCGGGAGGTAGCGCTCGAACGAGTGCTTCAAATCCGCCGACACCGGCCCACCACCACAGAGGATCGTCTGGAGGCTGGAAAAGTCCGCCATTCCTACCGTCGGGTCGGCCAGAATCGCTAGGCCTTGTGAGGGCGGGATGAAAAGTGTCGTGATGCGATGCTGCTCCACGAGATCGATCGCGAGCCGAGCGTTGAAACTTTCCCGGGAGATGATGCGGGTGGCGCCGGCCAGCGTGGCCGTTAGCAGGATCCCCAACCCGGACACCCAGTAGAGCGAACTGAAGCACAGAATGCGTTCGGACTCGGTCGCCCGCCAGAGGGCGCCCGTGTGCGCGATGCAGATCGAGTGCGAGAGGCAAACTCCCTTCGAGCGACCCGTGGTTCCGGAGGAGCAGAGAATCACGGCGAGCTCTTGCGCTGGGTCTGCCACATGTCGGGGTCTGTGGATGTATAACGCACCCATCGTTAAACCCTCCCTTCAATCGGGCACGCGCACGGTTTACTTACGTGAAGCTCAGCTCCAACCCGTTCGGGAGTAAGAAATCGTCCACCGTCGGATAACCATTGATCCGTTTGCCGATCACGATCACCTGCGGCGCGATCTGGGCCAACTCGAAGGCCTCCCTGAGCACCGGAACCAACTCGCTATCGCACACCACCGCCTTCGGGCGCACCATTCCAAGCATGTGCTCGAAATCTTCCACCCGGAACGCCGGATCTAGCGTGTTCAGCGGGACTGCGGCCATAAAACAACCGAACACAACCGGCGCTAGCTTGTCACTGTTCCTCGCCACCACCGTCACCAGATCGCCCGGCCCAAGGCCACTCGCATCGGCCAGGGACTGCGCGAAACGGACACTCCAAAGGCGCAGCCGGTCGTACGTGACCGTGTGCCCGCTATCGGCACTGATTTGTGCGATTCGTTGCGGTGTCCGCTGCAGGATGCGGTGCAACAGCTCGCCGAGACTTTGGCCAGGATTGAACAACGGTGCCACCGGTGGCCCGTGCCAGATTTTGTGCGTTTCGTCAAAGAACGCTCCGGTCATCGCGCTGATTGTGTGTGGTTTGCACTGGCGCACGGTTCCCCGAATGCGAATCCCTAATGACCGACCGTCTTGCATACAGGTGCATCAAATAATCATGCGCAACCGAGGGGCGGAACGTTCTCAAACAACTCGTCTTGACGGTGGCTAACAAGGTACTAATTTTTGCATAATAGGAAAAATTGTGATGGTGACTGTCTTGCATTTGATGATTGCTAAGCAAATAGAACAGAGCCTTGAGACCATAATTTACATGAAAGATTCATGTGAGAACAATAACTGGCTGGTATTTAGGGAGCATTGGGCCGGTCGAAAAAAGGACAACCTCAAAATAAATTGCATTGATTTCTTTGGAATTTAGAGAAAGCCTAACCCCATAGAAACCGTAATATCATGTCGTCGTTGCTTTTAAATCGTCGAACCAAGAAATGGCGCATATTTCAAAGCAATGGGCAATGGAACAGTTATATCATACATACCTCAAAATTAATCCCACCGTCATCTCATCGGTCGCATTGATTTTCAACAGGTTCTGCACCAGCCCGTTAGGGATCAGCTTTAGCACGCACATAATCCGCTCACGGCCACTCTCGACCAGCAGCGACAGGAACTGGAATACGAAGTACACCTTCGGAGATAGTTCGTCCGTCGAGATGTACTGCGTGAAGGTGCGGAACAGTGTCTGCAGACAGCCCTGCAGCGGTTCCCTCAAACTGGCGGCCACAGGCACCTGATCCCCAAAGCCACCCACCGGCTCCAGCGTTGTCTCGAGTCCGAAATCGTTCCCGAGGCCACCTCCGTCGCACCCAACGCCCATACCGTCGATGTCGAGCTTACGCAGCTTCGCACTCGTGCAGATGGCATCCAGCGCGTCTTCTGCATCCGCCACCGTGGTGCCCCGGGTGCGTTTCTTAGAAGCCGTAAGTGACACTTCCATCGTGACGATAATTGCGTAGACGCAGAGCTTCGCCAGGACGCGTGACTGCGGATCGCCGATCTCCGGTGTCCTGTGGAAATGTTTCTATTAGACTGTGACACTTTGTTTTCACTCCAGCTAAGGTGTAGATACCAAACCCACGCATTATTTGATGTGCTCAAATGGTTTGGTAACACAGACGGATACTCACTGCTTGCTGTTGAGTAGCATCATTGGAACGAGCTGCGAGAGAAGCGCTATCGTACACCGTTCGATGTCCAGGTGCATGATCGCAAAGATGATGTCCATCGTTTTGTTCAAATCTCGTATGTACTTGCACTGGAACAGCTTCGCAATCAGCTTCTCCATCATCCAGACCGGGCCGCAGGACTGCAGCAACGTATCGAGCAGAAAAATGGTCTCGATCGGTAACCAGCCCCTTTCGGTGATCGCTTTCCACGCATCCTCGAACTGCTCTTCCAATGGTAAGTGCGATACCATATGCAGCTGGTTAGGGAAGAGCGCTCGCAGCTTTAGATTTATCTGGGGTGACCGCTGAAACTCCTGCTGCATCCGGCGGATGAGCTGCCCCATCAGTCCGAAGCGTTCCTTGCAGTAGTCCTGCTGCTGCCACTCCTCAGCCTGCGGTCCCGACGGGGCACTGCAGAGCTGTTGGACCATGTTCATCGGCTTCACCTGTTCGTCTTGCCGCACCGCGTGCATGTACGCACAGAGCCACGACGAGGCACATACCGCAAAGGAGCAGAAGTAAGTTTTCAATCCGTCGAGCATCTTTTTGATTTCCACTGGCGACAGGGTCTCATTTTCCCACGCCACCACTACCTGGTGGAGCAGGGCAGGAATCGTGTAGCAGACGTCTTCCCATCGGAGGTTGGATGCTTTCAGACCACCGCCCCCTTCCGAGTTGTTGAGCGCCATTATCAACTCCTCCAGGACCATCGGATCGGCGTGCTTGACCATATTCATCGGCGATTTGGTTTTTTTCTTCTCCACCATAAAATCGCGGACCCATTTTTCGAAGAAACTGTTGCCACCCTCGGCCAGGATCACGTCCGATCCGTAGCTTTGAGCTATGGATGCCAGAATCATGAAGGTGACATCGAACAGCGCCCCACGGGTTGTGCTGGCCTTGCCCATCTCGACACTCGCTTGTTTGGCGTAGTCGTTACACTTGAGCAGTCCCGAGATGAACGATTTGAACTTCCCTTCCACCGATGCCACGGAAAGCACTAGGTCGAGACTGTTTCCGGTGAGCACCTGGCAAAGCATGGCGAGCAGAGCATCCTGAACCTTGCTGTAGTCCGCACTCAGTGCCTTCAAAATTCCCACCAAAGGCGACTCAACACGGAACACGAATTTTAGCATCAAAGTAAGCTGAGTGTTGCTTGCTTCGAGCTTCTGTAGGGCGAGCGTTGTCGGTTCGCGGAGGGCTACGAAGCGCTTCACGTGAGTCTCCGTCACGAGATTGTGTTTGGCCATCTCCTTCAGCAGACACTCAACGATGTTACATGCACACTTCATGTCCATATAGTCCAGCGCAGGCGAGTCCTCCAACAGCATGTCGAACGCTTCAACAACTTCCACGCTGTACGTCAAATTCGTCGCCTCGTCCGTCTGCTCTTTGCCGTTCGTTTTTGCATGAATCTGTCGCAGAATGTGAGGCACCTTGATGAACGCAAAGGCGCACAGCAACGACTCCTTCGAGGTACCCTCTACATTGTTGAGCGAGATGAGACACCCGCGTATGATCTCGCAGTAAAGGCGGGCGTACGAGTATCCCTTGAGGCGCTTAAGGTTGATGAACTGGGATACGTACAAGGCCGTATCGCACATTGGGTTGAGCAGAACCTCGATCGCTATCAGCGGCTGCAGGCTGTAGGTGATTGGTTCCACCTTGCCGCCGTCGAACAGTTTCACATCCAAAAAGTCTACCTCGAGCTGGACGAGCTTTCGCATGTAGTCAGTGACAGTGGCATTCTTCTGGCTGCTGCCGATATGCGCCACATAGCCGGTGGAGATGGTGAGATTACTAATTCCATTGAATCGTTTCTGGAGTGTAATGAAAAGATCCAGATCCTCAGACTTCCCTATCGAGATCACACCAAGAAGGAAAGGATTCTCGACGATACGCTCCAGCACAACTGCCACTTTCTGTACAACTTCCTCCTCCTCGCTTGACAATGTTCGACATTCTGCATACGCTTGAAGGATGCACTCGTAAATTTGCATCAGCCAATGCACAAGCGACACGGCCGCCTTGGTAAGGAGCAACTCTTCCTGCTTTCCACGACAGGTCACGCCATCGATGATGGAATTCAGAAAATCAAGCAGAGCAATCAGGCAGTGGCGTTTGTCGAAATTCTCGTACTTTCCGATCCGGTTCAGTACGGCCCCGTGCGATATCAAATGAGCGCACAGGGAGTGTTTCAGGTACGAGAGGAAAAGCTGAAACAACCAACCAGTTGAATTACATGCTTGTTTCATATGTTGTAAACTATGACTACCTACCATATTAGCCCCGGACCCTACTACTGCTTGCTGGATAATTGCATCGGCCAAATTGTACACATCCCCACTGACGCCGCGCGTTAGAACCTGAAATTAGAAAAACACATTTTACTTCAGCAGTGAAGAGCTAAGTAAGCTGGCAAAGAAACACTAGTTTGCTTTAATCATTCAAATCTATATACAGTCCTACGATCAGCTCATAGTATGGCTGACAAATTACGCCTCGGTTCAGGATTGATGCGATTTATTGGAGCAAGAGGAAGAAAATTGCTAAGCTCCTCCAATAGCATCCTGACCGAGGCATCTTCTAAAACATCAAGTAAACCATCTAAATTCATAAGCAATGTATCTCCATCGACGGATTTCCATGCCGTACTTGGGGTGAGTCGAACAGCTTCATTTAGTGATATAAAAAAGGCCTATTACCAGCTGGCCAAACAGTTCCACCCGGACCGAAGTGGAAACCAGTCATCGTTGGAGGTAACACCCGGAATGGAATTGAAGTTCAATCAAATCACTGAAGCCTATGAAGCGCTGATCAAGGAATTGAAGCATCAAACGGAAAGTGTCGTCGATTTAAATCCGAGCCTATATCGCGACGTACAGCGAAAGCATACACTGCTGCCTGAGAAGAGCAGGCATGCACTGGCGGAAAAAGTATCATTGTTAAATGAACTTAACTATGAAGATGTCGTGCTCAGCATAACGTTTAAAGAATCGATCGAAGGAACAAGCCGTGAGCTGACGCTACCGATTGGTCTAAAATGCGACCGATGTGGGTTCGCCGGAAGCCAGTCACCTGGGAATCAGGATGGGCTCTGCAGCATATGCCATGGCACAGGAAAGCAGGTTTTCCACACAGAAAACGGAACGCTTTTGATGGCCTGCAAGTTCTGCAACGGTAGCAAACACACGCCACAAAAGCTTACGTGCCCCAAGTGTTACGGCAAAGGCATTGTGATGAAACGCCACAAAATTATTGTGAACATTCCGAAAGTGTCACTGCACAAGGATCGCTTAAGGGTACGCATACCTGGGCTTCAGCGACAATTGAATGTTATTCTTCATGTACAGGACACGGAGCACTTTCGACGGGAAGGGCTGAACATATACTCGACGGAGGACATTACGATTCTGAAAGCTATCAGAGGAGGTAATTTGTCCGTCCGTGGCATTAACGGGATCTTCAACGTTTGTATGCAACCCGTCGCACACTGTGGTACTGAGCTGCGTATTCCCGGGAAGGGTCTCCGAGACGCGCTCCACCATTACGTCGGAGAGCACGTTTTAACACTGCGTATTCGTTTCCCGAAGAAGCTTACTCCGAGACAATTACAGTTGTTAGAAGAATTCGAACGAGCAGTCCAGAGCGACGTGTAAAGAAGGCAATTACCGTTTTCACATTGATTCCCCACTGGCAGTCGGTCCAGCGCTCTTTCCATGCGCGCAGCAGCATCAGCTTGAGAAGAGTGGTTTTGCTGGTAGTTTTGGAGTTATCCATAATCATTTTAGCTAATATTCAATCAAATAAACGCTCCGGCAGTTTCACAGCGAGAATGACTTGTTTACATCCGCACACACTCAAGCATATAGCTCCGACAAAACTTTTCCCGTTGAAGTTTAGCCACAAAAGTTTATGGTATGCCATTCATTTCTTCGCATGACTTTTTCCTACCTATGCCAAAAGGCGTAAACAAACATTCAGTACCAAGAACTGCTCCAAGGACATATAGCCTTAGTTGCCGGTTCGAAAGAAGAGAGGGCTATGTCTCCAGATTAGCTACCAGAGGCCCAGGAAGCTGGATCCCATAGCTGTAATGAAGTAAATCCTCGGAGAAAGATAAAGAAGAAGAAGAACAGCTCCAGCTTCCTCAAGGAATTCAGCTTGTTGATGTTTGTTTTCAATTATTTAATTACATAAATCGAATAAATTGAAAGCCTTGTGATTTGCTATAAATATTTGTATTCTTTTAACTTTAAGGTCCTACACTTTACAATTTAGCGGTAGGGGTGCACTTGATTGGCGGACTTAATATTAGTTTTAATACCCGACGGCATTTTTCCCATCGGGGCACCACCGGATGGTGACACCGAGCTCATAGGAGAGCCTTGACGGATGGCCGGTGGTATCATTACTCCTGCTCCGGTCGGTCCCACAGGAGCCGTCAGTCCATTTCCTAATCCTACAGCCGCCACCAGAGCCTGGGTGTCTGCCATGGAGCTGGTTTGCTGTATTCCGGGCCGTGTTGATGATTCATTTTCCCAGTCCTCTTTCGCTTTGCTGATTATGTCCCAAACGTGCGATATCACTTTATTGTACTGGGCCACCTGTTTCATGCTGGCCTCAACGGTTAAGTTGTTAGCCTTTGCCTCATGCGCTGCTTGCCTGCTTTCTGCGCCAGGATCTGGTTTCGTTCGCAAATAGTCCGGTGCGAGATCATGCGAAAACACAGGAACACGGCCTTCGGTTAGCTGCAGTAAGGCTTCATCTCTTTCCGGCGTGAGCATTAACGGTAAAACGGTAAGATTCCGCAGGGGTGTTCCGATTTCAGTGCTCAAAATTTTCATCAGTCCAGTGAGCTAGAAGAAAACAAGCTATAGAACGAGGCCAAAGATTAAGTCTGTAGTAGTACTTACATGGCTGGATATCAAGGCAAAATTATCCAGGAAAGTAGGCCAATTAATTGTCTCGTATTCTGTCTCCAATCGGTGTATCATAACTCCTATGGAATGCTTCAGATCATTTAGTCTGTTCAGGACAGCTTCCAGGAGCATCTCCAGTTGTTTTTCCTCTCGCTGCATGGTGCGCTCGATTCGTTCTCCACTTGCAGTAAAAATCCAGGTTTTTCTAGTCACTAAATGCTACGCATTTCACAAACAGGTCGCAACCAGCTTATTCCTCTGTTATTTAATCTTGTAATAAAATATTTACAAGTAGGTAATGGAACAAAACATAAACAGGGCACAAGCCGTGGTGGCTTCGAGTCTCGTCGCGATTTAGCATCAGGTGAACTGTCAATAGTGCAGATTCTGCCTTCTCTTTTACTCTTGGGATTTTATGGCCTTTTCGCGCAGTAGCTGTCACAACAATACACCCTACAGTGTGCAGCATGCAAAGAGATACAGTTTTAAACAGATATTTTCAATGCGAAATGCAAACAACGCGCCTCGTAGGCTTTGTCTTATTCATGAAAATGTCTCCATTGTCTTAAAAAGCTAGCTTCTTCCACCGGGATTAAGATTCAGTCTGCCTTGTTGTGGAGGCGGTGCAATGAACTGTCAACATACTTTTACACCGCCAAACGAACAAAAACTTCAGACCGACTCGTGTGTTTGTGAGCATTTGTTGCTCTTTTGTTCAAGTTTCGCTCTCAGCTGTCATATAGAACCATTCGTTCCATCACACACACCAGCACCCTTCCTTTTCTACCTTCATCGTAGAAGAGAAAAGAACGGAAGGAAAAAACAATCCTCGGACGATCGTCGCAGAAAGAAGTTCAAGTTCGGACAGAGAATTCAGAAAAATTTATCTCGCAGCTACTTTGGAGTTGCTAGTCGAAGTCGAAGTCGATATCTTCATGTACTGGACATCGTCAGTCTTCAGTGGACTCCCTTCAGAGGCGCATAAAGTTCAAATTCGCTCAACAGTTGTGCGCGTTGTGGCCGAGCGAAAAATAAAAACAGTCAGTCCAGCGGAACAACGCAAAAACAAATGCAAAAGTAAACGGGTCTTCCGTACGGTCGTGTGTGTTTACGATTGCAATAGGTTGATATTGTGTCCGTGGTAAAGTTCGCTCGGGGGTTGTTTGTTCCGAGCAGATGAAAGTCTACTCCGTACACGCGTGAGGCTTTGTGTTTGATAAACCCTCGTTCGCACACATCCGTTTCTTATCGTGAACGTCGCGGGTGCGTAGGTGAAAATAGCTGTGAAAAAAAATTAAACCCTTGCGCTCCAAGAAGGTTCCATCTCTGCGGGGTCATCAGGTTCCGTCGATTTCCTTTAATACGCTTCATTGAATAAAAACGAAACGCGGTGCCGTTCAAGGTTAGCGTACATAGTACGGGAACAAATCGAACCGTGCCGACGAACATACGCCGTGCAGAGCTTTGCACGTCGTGACACGCGACATCGTACGTGCAAAACACGAACCACCAGGATTTACCGTACCATCGCTATCGCGGGGTACAACCGCTGCGTTTTCTAAGATCGGAACTAATTGCTTATCGAAGAAATCGCCTTCTTGCATCAGCTGTTCCGAAATAATAAAAGCCATTCGCCAGTACCAGTCTCCCTTCAGCCAACTACTGCGATAATATTATATTAAGAACCGCAGTATAGCGACATCGTCCCGTGCTGCAATTCTCTTCCAAGTTCGCCGTTCGCTCGTGGCCTTGGAATTTGGTTCCGCGCATAAAAAAGAAAACAACGCGAGGACGGTTTGCAAGACGAGAAAAGGTAAATAAAAACAAACCATTTTTTTGGCCACATGAAGATGCAGTTTTTTAAAAACGCTTCTGCTAATCTTTTGTGACTGATAATTTTCCTCCATAACAGTATTTTCGCTGACTTCTAGATTGACACATCTTCCCTAGGCCATTTTCATCGACTGTTTACAGTGAGCACAAAAGCTGGTGCAAACAATAAGCGCAGAGTGAGAAGTTGCAGCTGCAGAACGTAAACAAAGAGCAATCTCAGCCCCGAGGCGACTCTGTTTCTGTTGCAGAAAGCCATGAGCCTGCTGGCTAGAACGGACATTGATGCTGGGGGATTTTTCGTCAACTTCAATCAGGATTGTTCGTAAGTGTCTCTCTTACCTGTCCGTGTTATCAAATCTGTGATGACTAACAATTTTTGTTTCTGCCCCGTTCATTGACAGGTCCTTAGCTGTGGGTTCGAAAAATGGTTACAGTTT
Organism: Anopheles plumbeus; assembly: GCA_034621735.1. Lineage (NCBI taxonomy): Eukaryota > Metazoa > Arthropoda > Insecta > Diptera > Culicidae > Anopheles > Anopheles plumbeus. Next base: position 14,719,984 of record JAOEFI010000006.1, read on the forward strand.
GTTTTCGTTGAACTCGGTCGATACCAATCTGGACCAGATCTATGCGAGTTACGGGGAGGATATTTGTCTTGTTGAGCGACTTTTTAGCAGCTCGCTGGTCGCTGTCGTATCGTTGAATGCTCCAAGAAAGCTGAAGGTGCGTAAACTACCTTGAACAATTCCTGACCTTTCTGATAACTAGTAACCGTCGATGCTGACCTATCCTCTAGGTTTGCCACTTCAAAAAGGGCACGGAAATATGCAACTACTCGTACTCGAACACCATCCTGGCGGTGAAGCTGAACCGCTCCAGGCTGGTGGTGTGCCTGGAAGAAAGTCTCTACATCCACAACATACGCGACATGAAGGTGGTGCACACAATACGCGACACGCCCCCGAACAAGACGGGTCTCTGCGCCCTCGCTTCAGACTCGGACCACTGCTACCTGGCATACCCGGGTAGTGCCACCGTCGGGGAGGTGCAAATATTCGATGCAGTCAATTTGCATGCAAAAATAATGATCCCAGCGCACGATTCGCCCCTGGCGGCGATAGCGTTCAGCCAAATTGGCACGGAAATAGCTACGGCCAGCGAGAAGGGAACGGTTATTCGGGTATTTTCGGTGAGTGACGGCACGAAGCTGTTCGAGTTTCGCCGCGGCGTAAAGCGGTGCGTCTCGATAGCATCCCTAGCTTTTAGCACCTGCTCGAAGTATCTTTGCTGCAGCTCGAACACCGAAACGGTGCACGTATTTAAGCTGGAGCGTAGCACGCCGGAAAGCAATGACGACCAGGGCGCAAAGGATCACTGGTACGGGTACATCAGCAAGGCGGTCTCGAACTACCTGCCGATGGCCCTACCGTCCCAGGTGACCGACGTTTTCACACAAGGCCGAGCGTTCGCGTCAGCGCTGCTACCCGTGGCAGGATTGAGACATTCCTGTGTCATCACTACGATTCAGAAGGCACTAAGGTAAATACGGCCCCTTTCAGCTTTGGGATCAGCAAGAGATTATAAATGGCGTAGTGACCAATTTTAATAGTCTATGTGGGTATTGAAACGTACTTGGCTTTAACAAGTGATTGTGATGTTTACAGGATGTTGGTAGCGTCTCAAGATGGGTATTTGTATGTTTACCCGCTGCCCACGGAAGGGGGCGAGTGTCAGCTCATAAAAAAGCACGATCTACGATGCATCGAACCACCCCCGAATCCTCCCCGGACGGGTAAGTCCCCGATATAATTGTTCACCTTCAAACAAATCATGTGATGTCACCTCGTTTACAGAATCGGTTCCAATCGGCGTACCTACAGTCGTACCGCCCGGAGGGACGAGCTACGCTGCAACCGTACGTGGAACGGCTGGTAGTAGCGCTGGCAGTGGCGGACCTGGTTCCGTAGAAGACGATAGCCTGGGCCATCAACAGCCGCAGCAACACTAATTGGCAGGAAAAGTTCTACAAAGAAACGATCCGGCCGTTTGGCGCTTGGCTGAATTGCTCGGTGATGATGATTATCGGACGCTCTCTTCCTTTCCGGTTCTGTTCATTTTCATCCGCCGTTCCGTAGACCATTTATCGAATTCGTTACAAGATTACGACGGCGGCTTCGCCTACGAGCAAAGAAACGTATCAATTCGGTGCGGAACATTTATCGGCGGGTGTGGTGAGAAAATGACAGTCGACTATGAATATTCAGGAAGGATTTGTGCATCGGTTTGCCTATTTTCCTTCGACTATAGAACAATACTTTCCACCAGTTCATCTAGGGTGGTTGAACCTACAACCGCATGAAATCACATAAGCCGGAGATTTTAAGCACACATTCACACCTTTTAGCAGCTCGAAGAATGCTTTAGTGCATTGCAAATGCTGTAATGCGCTCCCATTAAATTCCCACATCCCAGATATTGGTAAAGGCCTGATTTAGGTCTTACCTGTCCTCTCCTTCCCTTCCTCCCACGAGGAGATATAATCAATGTGATAGAAAGGCGCATAAACAACGAGCCAGGACATTAACCGTATAACTTCCACAAAGCGCAGACCACACTAAATCGTGGAATGGAAAAAGGAAATGTTAAAACAAATGTTCGCAAGTTCAGTTCAATTCAGTAGCGTGTAGACCACAGCTTAACGATTTTGCTTAACTTGCTGTAATCTGTGCATTCTAACCCGGCTGCAGTTTTCAATTTAGGAAGACGTTAAGGGGGAAAATTAAATCAATAGATGTTAAATACGATACATTATTACTATTGGAATTCCTGTTATGAAGCGCCACCCAATGTAAATTTCATTTTCTACCTTCGATCGGAAAGAGAATTTGATTTCTTTTATCTACTCTGGGCCGAGAACGATTGAACGTTTGATGATTTTTGTTTTGTAATGTGATGTCTAGAAACGGTTTAACAGTAGTAAAGAGAAAACAAGCATCGTTTATCCAAGTAGTAGATAATGAACTGGAAACGGAGTGAAGCAGACAGGAGAAGATACAAACACACATCAAACGGTACGGACGCTGCTATTTCAATTGAAAGCATCAAGCAGTGAGAAAAAGTATATTCGAATGTATGCTCTACATGATTTAAGAGGAGAATGGGTCTGGCAAGCAGTTAGGGAGAGTATATTGCGGGCGCGGTTAAAAGTCTATATAATGAGATCCTTGCCCTGGTTCGGGCACTAGGTCTACGTTCATTAAGAGCAGCTGAGGAAATGGTCTCGATATTTGCCGCATGCAGGAAGGTTTGCGGCGAACGAGATAGACCGACCAGTCTATTCCGTTAGTGAAACTGAGTTGTACTTGATTTATCGGTAGTGTGTAAGAAGAAACAATGATCAATAAAATCTTTCGAAGAAAAAAAACGAAGTGTTGTTTTTCTGTGCCGTACAACTAGTTACACTACTTACCAGGCGTCTCCATTTGGCTCGATACGAGCCAGAATTGAGAATAATTTCCAAAACTTTAGTTTGTATTAAACTTGTCGATAGCAAAGCTTTTAACATAACTCTTTTGATGTTTACTACAACTAAGTTAATCCCCGTTGCCCTGGTAACCACGCCGCGATGGAAGTAAAATAGAAAATCAAATCTACCATTCACTGTGTCTGTCGGACTGTTTTAGAAACAAATTTCCCGTCTAAAGTGTTTGATTAGTTCTAACCAAGTTATTGGGAACATCCTTGGCATACCCGTAGAAAATATCATTCGTAAACTACCGAAAAACTGGTGGAACAGCTGGAACATGTTGCAACCGTGCCATCGAACGGCACTGCGGTTGAACGTTCATCCGATGGCCAGAGGCGGCGGATTCGGTGCGCCTTGCGCCGGTGCTTCGTACTTTGTTCGCCACCCTTCGCTACTGCGACGGTCGGTACCGGCAGAGAATCCGGTTGCCTGCATCCGTGCGCTGCATCGAACCGAGTCGCAGGTTTCCGTCAAGAATATACCTACCGTGAAACCATCGAACAGTGGAGTGCTGTTGCCACAAAAACATCCCGAACCAGCAAACAAACAGGGCAGCATCATCCAGGAACTTCGCGCTGTTGAATGGAGTAATCTTTTCCGCGCCAGTCGGCAACAGCTGACCGTTGGAAACACCCTAAGGTTTGTACGAAAACTACCCTCCAACATAACGATCGGATACTTCATGGTGTTAAACTCGCGCGAATATGAACTGGCGCAGAAAGCCATCGTCACCCTGTGGCAGCTGTCCGTGCGAATCGCCAAAACCACCTTCCTTTGGATAGGCCTGTTTCTCGAGTCTCGCGAATACTTCTACCTGCGGTACTACAGCCTGTTGGGGCTCGAGCAAGCCATCGCCTTATTTCGGTACGGACTCCGGACTTCTTTCGCTGTGCTTCGCGACGTACTGGCGAAGAAATGATTCAGCATTACGATATGTCATGGAGAAAGATTATAAAATAATTGTTAAAAAACTTAAATAATCGTCCCGAAGAGCATACAATCTATGTCGTTTAATTTATTTTATTTTATTTCTCCGTTTCTCTGCTCAACGACATACGTGTTACAGCTTTTGCGGATCGATTGGTAATGTTTTCTTACGTTTTCTTATTGTGACAAAATGCTCAAGGTTTTCAAGCTCCTTCTCTTCTACGCTGATCCATTTCACCTTAACGCCTTACAATTTTCATATTTTAGTTTATTTCACTTGTGCTTTCCTTTTATCATTAACCATGCCTCGCTTCTCTCCCCCTATTAGAAGCACTCTGAGTGTTGTTATTATAAGTTATTAATGCTTGTCCTGCTCTCCGTAATGCTTTCCTGTGTAATTGTAGCACTACATGAGTTTCTTTCTAATTCCAAATTGTTTCTTTATCTGTTCTCGATTTTTATGGTTTTTTTTTGGCAATTACATGTAGCGTAGTGTACTAAATTAGTTTTCCTCTGTCCATTTCTCCCCCCGTTAATGGATTTTTACTGACGGTTCGCTCAGCGATATAAAGATAGACAAACAGCTGCTTGCATTATTTTCCCTCTATTCCACTCCCACTCTCTCTCTCTCTCTCTCTCTTTCTCTCTCTTTCTCTCTCTTTCGTTCCGTTTTTATTCACTTCCACTTTCACTCGTCTACCTCATTCCACGGCACGATACTGTGCTTTTGCTGAGTCGAAATTTGTAGCTTGTTAGATTTGTTCGCATCGTTTGCCAATCAACTTGGAATTTGTTCTTAGTGTTTGTATTTTTGTATCAAGTTTTTCAACGACTGTTTGACCGCCACCTCACAGCCGCGTCCGCATAATGCGCGTTTTCTAATCAATGTAGTTTTCTCCCATTCGCCACCTGCGTTGGTGCAGTTTCACCACTCATGAACATGAACTTGTTTGCCTTGGATATTTGGTATGTTCATTTGTTAGTTTGTTTATTTTTTCATGTCAAGTTCACCTGTTTTATGTTCTAGTTCCTTCTGAATGCTATTTACGCTGTAGTCCGTTTCAAAATTCATCATGAATATGTTTATTCTACATTCATTTTCCCATCTCATCAAACAGATTTATTTTAGTGAATACCATCAATTATGTTTTGTTTCGTCCCTTCAAGAAGATTGTTGCTACTCTCGTCTTGCTTTTCTTTCGTCTGTAGTGTCGAAGCACTTTTTGCACATTGGTCACACACGATTGATAAGATTTGTCGAATGAGTGTTTTTAATATTCTGTTATAGAGTGCATTGTTATGTTCTTGTTTCATTTGTAGTTCAAACCGGACTACACCTTGGTGGTTGCATAAACAATTGAAATATAGAAGCTGGACAAACACATGATCTCCCTACTCATTATCCACTTTGTTGGTTTTGTCTTTTAATCAGTACTCGGTGCTAAAATACTACACAATCCTTTGGTAATAATTGCACTAGGCTGTGTCATATTTATGTTGTTTAAATGTTTCTGCAAGGATGCTGGAGAGAGTTGCAATTTAAATTTGTCCAGAAAGAGACTGCTAGCTCTAGCTAGTTTTCATCACCAAGTGTGTCGTCGCCGATATATTTTTTTTAAAGTATTTAAGTAATTTGCATGTGAACTGAGGACCAGCCTCTTTTGTTCCACTATCAATTCTGTTATATCTTATAGAGCATTTTGCAGTATGTTGTAAAACGAAAAATTCATCCACGTGGGCTAATGACCCGAGAAATTTGAGACATTTTTCAACGTGGAACCTTGCGAGAAAAGTAGTGAACTTACCTGCGGGCAAGTATTTAGTCCAGCTTGTGGGTTCACCTGATCAGAGCTACACCTTTAAGTGGTTCAAGATCATCATATCTTCTTTCGACATTGCTTATGAAAATGTTCAAATTTCCACACATGTTTCAGTAGATTTTTTTTTTATTTTTCCATTCGCCTCGGGTTTAATTCGCTATATCGTCGTACTCGGGTTTCATCCGTTTTGATCTGTGCGTAATGATTCTCGTAAGTGTGTAAATGCTTTTTCGCTAGTGTTCGTTTATGCTTCCCTGTGGAATACACTTGTTTCAAGTGTGGAACAAAGTTTAAACACTGCAATTGTGAACAAAAATAATATAAAATATACCTTCAGCATCGTCTTCGCTGTCGATTTTGCGACGATGTTAATTGAATACATATCTGTTGCAGGGCTTCTATTATTCCTTACCGTTTACGATAAAAGATAGGTTCATACTACATTTTCGAAATCCTAGACCTTGTTGTGTCTTTGCTTCTGCTAAGCTGTTAAATTACTGTAGTTTGTCCGCATAGTTACGTTTTCAATGATATCCTTTAGCTGGTGCCGCTTCATTTCAATAGCCTACCGTTCAATACAACAGCCCAAGAACGCAACTCTACTCTCGTTTAGTTTGTCTATAATTTGATGGAAAAATTTCCTTCGAGTTTCCAATGTATATCCCATTTCGCTTAGTGTGTTTGTGTATGTTGCCGTCATTTTAGCGTTACCTTTGTTTACTGTTTTTATATTATTACTTCGCTTAGTTTTTTTTTTTTTACATCTCGGTTTTGAATATATCAATACATTTTACACAAAACATTTAGTTAAATATACACAATGCGTAGAAAAACCATGATGATTCTGTAATTTTCTCTCCCGTTTTTGTTGTATGTTTGTTTTAGCTTGTTTAATCCGTTTGATTTCCGACTCAGTGTCTGTGTGGGTTGGTGTGTGAGGGTCAATAGTTTCCAATAATTTGATAATTCTTTAAATTTCCATACGCACATGCGCTCCAATATGTTGCTACTAGACGACTTTTGTTTCCACGTGCGTTTCCGTGTACATGTAATGCGTGTGTGCTGTGTCTGCTAGAGAGAGAGAGAGAGAGAGAGATGGAGAGGAATGAGTAGTGATGGAGGAGAAGTTCTTACTTTGAAGCCAACACTACGCGAATTGTACCTTCGCTCGCAACAACCACAGCGTCGTCAGCTGTGAACTATTGTTTCGGATTAGAAAATCCGGACCGGCGTGTAGGAGACGGTAACTATCAAAAACCACTTTGTGAACATTCCTTTGCGTTTAGTGTGATGCGAAGCAGAAGTGTTTGTTCCTATCCTTTATCCGGTGACTCGGTCGGTCAATTACCACAGAAGGCCATGTCCGAGAGAAGAAGAGTTTGCCAAATTACAATCGATGTCGGGTTTTCTGGTTCAATTTTATTTGCAATTACTTTATTGTGTATCCTCTAGCGTTTCATTCACTACCATCACTAGCTCATGATCATATATTACAGGGACAAATATTAGTATATCTTCTGCATTATTATTTTTTTTGGTTTTTATTTCCTTCATTTTTTTTCTGTGACCACCAATTATTACACTTGTTGATTTTAGATTTGTTTTCTTCTTGTTTCACTTTATTTTACTGGTTTTCCTCTAGTATTCTCTACGAGGCTGCTTTCGTTCTAGTTTTGCTCGGTTGTTACTTGTTACACGCCCTTCCGTCCTTCAAAAGCAGCGATATTTGTTTTACCTATGTGTTGTGTTGTGTTTTTGCACTGGTTTAGCATACAGTTTTCACTTCATTTTCATGCTGCGTTTCTCTAGCGTAGGAGCGATTGTAATTATACTAACGGAACAATAACTTTGCTTTTCTCAACGGAAAGAAACAGAAGGTGCGATCGATTCTATTAAGCCTATTCCTGACTGAGACTCGGATCTGAAGGTGATGCCATTTCTCCTATCATCTTAATCATTACGCCAACTTCAGCCAGCGCTGCAAAGCACAGTATCCTTCCAAATGCAAAGCCGGTCTAAGTGAGTAGATGGAGAAAAAAAAAACAGTAAAACCGACTCGAGCCTGTAACTGCCTTTCACTCCTGGCTCGTGGCGTCAAATCAGGTTTCCGCGTCCCCTTTCGTGCTTTGCTTTGTGTCGTTTTACTTTGTTTGTTATTCTCAAACATCGTGTGGTTGGATTTCAATTTGTTTATTTTTTACGCTACTTCATCGTGCCATCTTTTGCATTCTACTGTTGTCCGTTTTATCGCTCCGCTTGCTTCGTTATAAATCATGCTTCGAATTAATGTCCTTTCCAGCAAAGTTTACGCTCACAGTTCTTCCCGTGTGCGTGTAAGTTGCCTGGTTTTATGTGCGTGTTTTTTTACTTCATATTATTGGCATTAGTTGCTCGTTAGACTGAGCTGTGCTACCGATTTCAATTCATTTTAAAAAAAAGGATAAAAAGGGTATTTTTTTCTTGTTGTTCTTCACACCATCGGGAGCAATTGAGAGGATGACGCTTGCACTGGTGCTTACGCAAATAGTTACATGCATACTTCGATATAATAATAACTACGATTTCAGCTATGCCCCCTGCACCGGTATGCGAATTGCAGGTGCATCAGACGAATGGTTACACTAAATGCGTGTGCCTATGTTTGTATGTGTGTGTGTGTGTGTGTGTGTGTGTGTGTGTGTGTGTGTGTGTGTGTGTGGATGTGTGTTCTGTTGTTGCTTTATGTCAGTATGTATACTGGTCACTGTAGTGTACTAGTGCGCCGGGTACGTATGATCTGTTGATGTCAGATGAAAAGGTGATCTCCTAATTTTCCTCCTCCACAAGTGGTTCGCCCGGGCTTCCATCCCTTATATAAAAAGAACAGCGTCCCCCGTCAGTTTCACATATCGGTAGTCTTAAGATTTGTGTCGGAAATAAAAATCTGTATCATATATCATATCATTAACCTAAATGGCAGCTGCTGAAGCTGCGTTCCGCCACATCCAAAGCTTGATGGCTTCTTTTAATCCTGCCAATGCTGCTGCTGCCGCTGCCACGCCTACAACAATCCTTGGCGCTTAATTCCATACTCGAAGGAACGAGTCCCAGGACCCTGTCGCCACGGCCATTCCGTTCTCCGTGACGCCTAAACAGGACACCCGGTTGTCGTGCCCGGCCAGGATGCCCGCCCGTTC
>JAOEFI010000006.1:14729806-14741507 GCA_034621735.1 Anopheles plumbeus
CAGGCCGCCTTCCTCGCGTCGCGGATGGCGTTCTTCAGCGTTTCCGCCTCCTGTCGTAGCGCCTCCAGCTCGTTCATTTTTACCCTCTAACTCTGTTGTTACTGAAGTTCGAGTCTCACGCTACTACTTCCTAACAAGAAAATGTACACACACACCAAACTATCGCTTGTAGCTCACTAGTTCTAATGGCCGTGCGAGTCTGCTGTGACTTGCTTTTCTTACTCTGCCGATGCTGCTCCTAATCCCAACGTGCACCCTGTTTGTGCATCCGTTTTCGCCTTGTTTTGTGCGTCTTGCTGGCTTTCGTCCAGTCGGTCGTTTACGAAAAATCGCCTCCGAATCGACTGTGCTTCGTTCCTAACCTTCAGCTAAACAACTATCGATAATGAACACGTTTTGTTTCACGCCTGTTTCTTGTGTCGGTGCCTTTTGTGCCGTTTCGTATAGCTTCCGGTCTTTCCGTACTGCCGATGTGGTCCGTGCCGGAACTTCAAGCGCGGGTGTAAGGGTAAGTCACCACCACCGACGTCGCGAACTGGAGCAGGAATGTGTTGCCGTCATCGGCATTCGCTGAGACGGGTTGCTGGTTGGTCGGATGGACGTGCCCCGATCGTAGTGCCGTAGTAGTGCAAGTCACGTAACTGTGAGCGAGCTTCCGTGATGAATTCAGCTACTGATACTAAGATGATGAGGATGATGCGCCGATGATATCTTGCCTCCAGAAGGGATGAGTAGTAGGTTCCACCGTCGGTTACTGATAACGAAAGAAAGGAAGATTCAAAGATGTCAAAAGGGGGGGGTTGGGTAGTTCTTGGCACAGAAGGACCTCAACGCAATGAAGGGGGGCAACTGTTGGAAAAGTAGCCGAAAAGAGTAATTTGCACAACGAGGAACATATTTGTACGCTTTCCACCAAACTTAAAACGAACGAACGAGGGATGGCTAAAAAAGAACCCTACGAGACTATGGTCCAACACTTTCGCGCACTCAAAGTCTTCAGTAATTCAGGCCGCGGAGAGAAGTCTACACTTCGAGCAAAGTTGTCAGTAACGCGCTTGACACAAAAGCTTTTTCTCTTCCGGATCCACCGCTTATCGATTCCTAATGGAATGGAACTTTCATCGGCACTGTTCTGGAACATTTTTTTAGGCTTGACCCGTGTCAGTATCTACCGTGGGACACACGCATAGGGATTGCCTCGGGGTTCCTTCTGGTAGCCGTAGAGTCCAGCGATAATTCACCACCATAGTTTTCTCTCGTCGACGCGTGGTTTGGCGCAGAACACGTAGTATCAGAAATCGAAACTAAGCCTTATCCTTTTGACAGGGAAAAAGGTCCTAAAAACTGCTGCGATAGACACACCATACCACCACACCCTGGTGAAGAGTTTTCGGTTCGGCTTTTACTACCGAAAGGTTTTCCATCACACACTCTCTCACTCGCTCACTCGCGCTCATAGCGGACGAAAAATCTCATTCGCTCACTGCTCACTAGACGCCAGAAAATTTTCTCGTGCCAATTGTGGCCATTGGTTTAGACTTTACACGGCTCTACCTGTGGACATCCGCACACTAACGCAAACACATTTGGCACCACCAATCCAGAAGTTTATCGCTTTCCACTAAGAATTCACCTGGCTAGTCCAAAAGCTGGGGACGTGAATTACTGGCGTCCGACACCACATGATTCGTTGCACGTTTTCGACATGAAGTCACATCCGTGAGCCCCATCAATGCTTCTTCCACCATCGATTCGGTTCTGCTCAACCTCGGGGGCACTCACTAGCTCACGCAGCGTTCTTCCTGTGAGGATTTCCTTTTTTTCCCCTTCTTCGAGTCCTTCCACTAATATCGCCTTGCCCGCTCAACTGGAAAACGCCGAGTGTGCACCATCATCAGCACGAGAGACAGGTGTGCGCATACACTTGTGTGCACCACAGTCACAGCCACAATACACAGCCCTCGCCCGCCTTCCGGTCCGCCTGGGGTAGGCGCACGTAGGTGTGTGTGTGTGTGCGTCTGTGTGCCGTGATGGCGCTGGCTCGTGCGGTGTGGGATATGCGTGCAAAACGCGACTGAGAGGCGCGGTCACGCGCTGACCATGTACTACCGTGAGGATGACGATGATGACGATGATGATGGGTGTGTGCGTGTTGAACGGCTGCGGCCTCCCGTAAAAGCCAAAAGGACGAAACGATCGAACAATCCAATCTTTAGACGGTGATCGGCAGGATCGTTTTTTGGCCCACTTGTTCCACTAATTTCCGTTCGTCCTTTTTGGATGGTTTTTTGGATTAATTTATTGTAGCTCTTTTATAGTTTCTCCAGAAAAAAAACCTTGTTCCCCACGACAGACAGACCGACGGACGAGAACAACTTAGGTGCACACTCCCATCCATTTCCTCTACGCTCCAGTTTTTCACGATGGCAAACTCTTATCCTTCACTTCATTAGAGTTCATTCTATGTCCGAACTTATCGGCCGATCGAATCTGCAAATCAAATTCCTATTTTCATCCGGTCGGTCCAAACTCCATAGCCATTCGCACACAAACGCAAACGCACATACACCGATGGCCGAACGCATGCACAGTCTCTACGGCACACTCTGGGGTGTTCGCACACTCACGCGCCCACTGTTACTATATATCGTCACAATATATTCCCCGCCTCCGGGGGAATGAGAGACAACGAGAACGAGACTGTGGGAAAACGGTAAGGGAAAAATCGAGACGTCGAAGAAAAAAAAATGGATGGAAAAGCGGAACCCTTGGGTGTGAAAATCGACACATGGAGATAGAGAGCGCCGCTCGACCCATTACACGGACCACCCGGGATGGAAGGGAGGGGGGAGGGTGGAGGGTGGAAGGTTTTTTATCGATGGAAAAGAGAAAGGAGCGTCTCGAGACGATGGCGACGACGGGTTGGGGGGTGTGTGAGGGGGCGGTTCGAGGATGGTGAAAATTTTTCCTGCCGCTAAGGACGAGGTGGCACTGCGTGCGAACAGGATAAGGAATGTGGTCCCTTCCTAGGAAAGCCGTTCGACCATTCTGATGGATTTCTGGAGCTGTGCTGGAATATCACACTTTTCCGCACGGAAAAACCGATGAACTGCTGCCTCCAAATTGGCCAGCTGCGGGTGGAGCAACGGCGCAAGTTAATAGCGAAAAATCGCGACGAGGCGGAACACCGAAAACAGGGGAAGGGGGCGCGAGGGGAAGTCCGAGAATTTGCTGCGGCCACTGCTGAACGTACTTGCATAGCCGTGCCCTATTGCTGAGCAATACGTCTGCCACTGGATTTACGGCGCTCTACCACGGCTGCTGACACATTCTCGGTATGATTCGCCCGATAACTCCCGTTTTCCGGTCGTTCCACACGCACGATTTTCCAGCCGTTTTCGCGTTTGCCACAGGCGCACTTGCTGTACGACGAATTTCCTTTCGAACACCGTGACGAACGCGGACTCGACGTGACGACAGAGAATTTTCTTCACTCCTCGATGATGACACTTTGCACTTACACACGCGAGCGCTCAGTCGACGACGAGTTCGGCGGAGTCCGTTGCCAGAGTACACGGCACCAGGACAAGATTTCCCAGCGCTGCGTCGCTCCATCATGAGATAGTGGGGCTCGCTCACGCGCTCTCCCACGCTCTCACGCGTCGAGTTTTCCCACAGTTCGCCGCTCAGTGCGGGAGCGACGCACGGCCAATTTTCCATTCGCTCTCTCTTGCATCTCACTTTGGCCCACTGCACAGATCTGGTTTGGAGAGAGCGTGCGTCTCCATCATCAAGACCGCGATGCCGATGGGTTTTCCTCCCTCTCTCTCGCTCGCAGTTGAGCAGTTTTTCCAACCACACTCGCGATTCAGGATGCTACTGTATATCGCTCACACTCGCGGGAGCGGAGCGAAGACGAATTAGTAGACCGCATGCGCGAGGCCGGGGTTGCCATTTTCCCTGTTCGTTACGCCCCGATGAAAATACGGCACTACGAAACACCGACTGCACCAGCCCTACGTATACTAATGATTCGAAGTATTTAACTGTACCATTAGGGCTTCGAATTAAACGACTACGAATTAGCCGAGCTTTAAATTCAGAAGCGGTAGAATACATTTTGTAAACCCGTTTTCAACCCTAACTTTAAATAATTTCAACATAAAGCAGTCGATGAGCGATTCGGTTTATGTTGTTCATATGTTGCGGAACACCTAAACATTGTTTGCATTATTGTATAATACAATTATTCTAGTCTTTCGTAACCTTTATTTTGGAAATGAGTTTTATGCAAAGCTTACAATGATGAATGGATTTTCGAGGCCGAGCAACGATTGTGGCGAAAATGCATATTAGTATCTTTATTAAAAGAAAAGGATGTGTGCAATAAATCTTTATCACATCTGATAGGATTTTCATTGGGAGAATTATTGCACTTCAAAATTGGAGTGGAAAACCGAGCGATACAGGATGGGCTTGATTACTCAATTGTACCGTTAACCACATATATAACGCATGTGCATCGCTTCGCTCTCAATTAATAGGATAGGATCAAATATACTTACCTGTTATCGAGATACTGAGAAAGGCCAATACAAAAAGGATCTGTTTAGTTCTTAATTCTGTATTTTCTTGTTATTTATAATAAGTTAATTGTATTTCTATACCATTTTTTCATTATTTTTACTTTTATTTCCTCCATTCCACTTTCTTAAACACTATATTTTGTTTATTTCTCGATTTAGCGCACTTTTACTGTCGTTTGTTTGTGTTTTTTTTTCCGCAGCAACACGCAGCAGCAGACCCTTCGCGTCACCCGATCGGTTCAACCGTTTATTTATTTTGTCTCTCCCGTCTATTACCGGTCGCAGTGTAATATTTTCGATATCTCAAAATGTGTAAAAATTGTGATTTTCTTCCTCAATCTTCTTACCTCTTAATCTTTTTGTGTTCTTCTTTCACCCACCTATCGAACGTTCACCACCCCACCCCCTATGCTTAGTTGTTATTGAACATTTGTTACTAAGTTGTGTTTTTTTTTTTACCTTCTTTTTCCATCTTTGTGTGCATATACGGAGATGTGTTGTCGTCTCTCCGGCATTTGTGCTGATGTCTTGTGCCTGTTACACATTGGTCTAAGCGATGTCTCTGCATTTGTTCGGTTTATTAGAGTGTTTTTGTTTGGTTTTGGTTTGACTTCACCAAACCTTGAGAACAAACAACAGAACACACTGAGGTAGTTGTATTTGTGTATGTGCTTGGTTCTAGAATAGTTAACATAAAATAGACGTTGCCTATGATAATATAATTTCCTGTGCTGCAAATGGGTCGTATGTATGGCGAGCGAAAACAAATAACAAATTCATTCACAATTTTATTGCAGAAACAGCCCTTTTTCGAAACGATTGAAACAAGGACAGTGACAGGCTTGTAATGCACTGTCTAAAGCAACCTGCACAGTACAGGTTCCCCTTCCCCTGGCGCACATATTCCCCCGCTTTAGTACAAAGACACACATACACATATACAACTAGTTATAACGCCACTCCTGTCGGTGTTTCCGTTCCGCCGTCGTGTCAGCAGTTCCATGTTTCGGTTAGCATGGAGCACCTCTTAGGCATGTACATGCTACATATACTCGTATGATCGACTGTTGTGCGCATTTTCTACATCTTCTACTCGTCCACCGAGCGCACCGCTCGTACTCTACCACTTGTTCTGTTCGTGCTTATTGATTGTAACATAAATTGTACAAATAGCGCCATCATATTACACGCGCTAGTTCAAAAGCCCCTAAGAAATTACGTTAGAATTAAGGTTAGGTATTTTCTCACGCACCGCGACTTCATCCGATCGCACGGCATTTTTAGCGTTTTCTCATCCCCTTTCGATAGCTTCGCATTTTCCGGCCCCGTTCTTACTCCTCTCCCCTCTCGCCACTATTGTTGCTGTTGATCTACAACTAAATCGTGCTGCAGTGCTTGCACAATCCTTTCGTGTTCCCTAGCGTTTGCATCGTGCCCCCGTCTCTACTTTCTTTTCTATAGTGTTTGCGATTTTTCTTCGCACTTACATGTGGTTTTTTTTTTACATCCTCCTGTTCGGCGTTATTGGTTTGACATCGTGGATTACTTTTTGTTTTTTGTTCTACGATTGAGTTTGCATCATGATAGAAATGGTACATTCCCATCAATCTTCAATCAACTTCGGTTCACAGTTTTGCAGCTTCTATTGATGTCCATTTTTCCACCGTTGTTTCTTATCTTTAAAACGGGCAGCTTCTCTCATTTCTCATGTACGCTGTTCTTGCGTATACTATTTATTTAAAAGCGTGAAATTGGGTTTAGTTCTTCTTCTTCTTCTCTTCTTTCGGCTTACATTTGTCTCGTCCGATATGATGACATCAAACTTAGATCGTAACAACATCGAAACAAGAAATGGGGAAGACCCCTAAATCGAGTAAGATTGTCCCTCGGTACTTTACAAAACAAGGTGTAGTTGTGTGGAAGAATCGACGAGGAGAGGAAACCAAATTTCCTCTCGCGTAAACGAAGGAGGCGACCACGGCAGGAGAAGCTGTTCGTCCACTGTGCGTTCCTGTGTCCATCGTACCAATTCCGGATGTCCCGTTTCCGGTAGTGATGACGATGACGATGATGATGATGGCCGACCGTAAGCGGTAGTTTGATTAGAACATTCTTTTTCCTCTTGCTTCTTTATTGCTTGCTTCGGCATTGGAGTCGTGGCGTTCGGTTGGACAGGTTCGAGGTTCCCCGGGATGGGAAACCGTTGACCGAAGATAGACGGATCGTGTGGAGGTGCATACTAAAAACCAATCTCTCCGACAACTACTCGGACCGACGCACAGGAAAGAGCCCAATTCCTGCGGCGTTCCGTGTCAGTCCCCGCAAAGACCAGTATAAGCCCCTAGATGCACCTTCGCACGGGTTGGTCATCCGCCCACCCGGAGGCCATGAGGAGGAGTCTCATCGTCCGGAGAAGGTGGCGGTGTCGTCCGCGGCGAGGCTAGTCTTTCCATCCACTGTCGTACGGGAAGGGTGATCATTATTACGCGGATCTCTGTGAATGCCTTCGATCGAAAAGAGTTTCCTCGCCGCAGCCGGCACTGGAGTTCCAATCTGGCCAACCAAAGCGACTGGAGCCGGGTGTGCCGTGGTCGTCACATGTAAAGTACAACAAACTATGTTCAAATAATTGAATAATCTAACGTAACGTTACACTACACTCTAGCTGCCCTGA
Organism: Anopheles plumbeus; assembly: GCA_034621735.1. Lineage (NCBI taxonomy): Eukaryota > Metazoa > Arthropoda > Insecta > Diptera > Culicidae > Anopheles > Anopheles plumbeus. The sequence continues at coordinate 14,737,067 of JAOEFI010000006.1, forward strand.
TATCATTTTAGTGTTGGTTCGACCGTTGCATTGCAACGCGAATAAATAATATATTAAGAAACGAAACCGTTTGAAAGAAAAACATTCAGATCAGAGCGTGTTTACTTTCTTCACACCATGTATGCGTGATGCGATGTTTTTTTTTTTCTCTACTTCCTGTTTTATTCTACTTGACACCTCCGTGATTTCTTGCTTGAAGCTTCGACTGCCGATAGCCGCTCCAGTGTGCGTTTTTTATCTTCCTTATTCACGCATCACGCATTTTTCGCCATAGTTGATTCTTGTGCATTCATAAGTTCAACTTTATTGATCTTCTTCTGCTGCTATCATCTCTTTTGCGTTCCTTCTTACACATTTTGCTTATTATGTACTTCTGCTCGCACGGTTAGTTGTCATTCCGTAGAGACTTAGCTTCTTCAATTTTGTTTCGGTTCTAGTTTAGGTGTCCAATGGTATTCTTTTAGCATTACTTTGAGACTTAGTGAAATTAGGCAGTGTATGGCGTTCTTTGTTTTGTTTCTGGATAGAAGTTTTTTTTTATGTATAAGGTTAGTGTCTGTGTGTGACTGTATGTTATGTGTGACATGATGCAGTGCTGTTTATGTGCAGTTATACTCTGCTTGATCGCTGATGTTGATGTGATTAGGTTCGGTCAGCTTCGGCCTCCAGAATACCTGACATTGGTACCGATCTTGGAACATGATGTTCGTGTGTAGTTTTTTTTTTGATACTTGATATAAGCTTTTTTTTACACAAAACTGAAACCAAAATATCCGCGCGGATAAACTGATGGTTAATCGGAACATCCTTCCATTGATAGAGAGATATTTGTATGTGGTATGTGCCCACCGCTCCGGAACATTCCCTTATGATTAGATTTACATCAAAATAGAAGCACATCGAAACAAATGTAACAAGATTCATAATGGCAGCACCATGGTACACGGTACGCGGCCCCCTAAAATCTGTCCGTGCGAACTGCCGGTTTTTGATTCACATTGTGCTCTCGCCCATCTAGACATATCAGCTGAACCTCCGAGAGACGGAGCCTCTGGATGGTCGCTGCTTTGGGTGATAACTACCCGTTCAATATAGGTTCACTTTCATTTTCCGGCCCCGCATCGATTGCAAATGAGCCCCAAAGAATTTTTGCAAGCGATATGGGTATTTCCAACGGATCGCTCCAAGTTGGGGGCAAACACAGTGACGGGGAAATGGGTGCCGAAATGTCGTTGAGCCCAATGACAAATCGATCCCATTTCTTCGTTCTCCTGACATCGCGTACCACCACCGGTTCCGGTAGATAGCTCCGGAGCGTGAGTTTCATTTCTGCTTTTTCGAACGGCGGTTGGAACCAGAGAACGACCGATTGGTTGGTTTTCTTCAAGTTTCGTGCAAATGAATAGAATTTTAATTATAGCTCAATACTCATATCTATACGAAACCGAATGCGATTAAAGAAACCACAGACCAGCGAATGAGGACATCCTCTGCAAACCGAATCGTTTTTCTTCTTTTGTAAAATCAATAGAACAATTCTATAGAAAATCGAATACTGTAATTTTGTAACAAGTAAAATGTCAAATTATGCTAAACTTACATATTCTCGAAAATGCCACAAGTTCCACCTTGGCAACAAATACGTTCACTATACTTAAGTAAAAACAGTTAAATTGAATTCGGTTCGTTCGCCCGGTTGGTTCCAATGTCTCGCATAACACTGACGTTAGCATTATGTTCTTAACTATTGTTCAACTTGGTTTTGTTAAGTTATATTTCTCTCCCACCACTCGTTGTATCTTATCAATATGCATAGAAAACACATAAACAGAATTCCGTCTCCCATAAGTGGCTCTCTTTCCTCTCCTGCTGCTCTCTCACTTGCTCTTCTTCTCTCCTCTCGACATTCGACACAAAAAATGGTACAAAAGTTGACGACACGAGATTGATGGCTGCAGAATTCGCGATGGCCATGGCTAGCCTGGAGGAACCCGCTGCCGTGGGATCGTCATGGCCGATGGTCGGATTTGAGCCCGATGCTCCGATTGTCGGCAACGCTACTTGGACAGACGGCAGGCTCCCTGCTAGCCACCCACCCCGTCTTCCCAGTTACCTGTACCCCCCAGACCACGCAAGGGACAGTGATGCTACAGCCGAGTACGAAGTGTCCCCACGGCTCGACTTTTGTTACGTGGGATTAACAGATGGATGGGAAGATCAGAGCGACTGATCGTGAGGGGGTCGAGGGGGGGGGGGGGAGGGAATAAAAGTAGGAGGAGCAGGACGGGCAGGAGGAGGATGAAAAATGCAACATCGTTTCGCCGTTGGCACACTGAGCACCGACCCGGTCGAGCAACATTGCTTCCCCGTGCTCCGTATGGCCAGGTAGCTGGTATCCTTGCACCGTACACCTAAAGAAGGAAGTACACATACATATATGTTGTGCTTGTTTGTGTATGAGGGTATGTTGGTGTGAAATGTAGCATGTAAGTGTATGTTGGTGTGCGAGTGTGTGAATGAAGAGTAGTGTCGGAAAAATGATCTATACAATTGTGTTGTGGATAGGACACGTACACAGTAGGAACTAAAATTCACAAACACGTTTAGTTGAGGTAGCATAATCACGGCCACCTAATCGATAGGCATACAGATAGGGGATGGACTGATTGCTTGGTTCACTGATCAATAATAAGGCTCAAATGAATAATAATTGAAAAATTGTCCCGTGTAGGTAAATAAAAACGTGCCAAAAGCTCCTCTTGCCCAATCAATAATAAATATACATTAATCATATTCCACCATCTTGTCACTCCAACTCACATCTTCAGCACTCACTGACGTCAACACATTACTGACAAAAAATTTCCTCACTAAAAAGGTGAATGCACAAATAAAGAAAATGCACCAACTGAGATCAGAAAATCTAAACGTAAAAACAAATCGTAGGGCGTAAGAAAAAACAAATCAAACAAATACAAAGCATTCACTACGCCTGTGGACATAGAGAACGTGGCATTTGCTAAAATTTCCGAGATTCAAAGAAAAAAAGGACAAAATAATCGTTACTCTGAGAAAAAAGTAGGTAACGAAAACAGAGCCAAATAGCATTTACAAAAGTACGGTAACTGAACTAAACCGGAACCTTCCATCGGAAAAGGAACATTACTGAACGGTGACCACGGTGGAAACTTTTCACCATTTTGCACATTTTCCATCGTATTTGCATTCAGCACTATGGAAAATCGTTATCCTAGGGTATGTGTGTGTGTGTGTGTGATTGTGCGGGGCGGTGTGTGCGCAAGTGTAGTTCGTGTTGTTGTTGTTGTTAGTGTTCGTGATTGTTCGGTTTGTTTGGTCAATTAGTGATGTATGTTGCTTTTCTATTACGGTTTTGTCTAATGTTCTAGTTTGCTGTTGTATGTTATAAACACTCGTTTGCAAAGAAGTGTTCGAAACCGTTCGCCTCCTCTAAACCCCCCCGGTTGCATAAAAATGGTAGAAAACCTAGCTCGGTATGTGGTTTGTTTTGTTGGGAGTGAGTTTGAAAAAAAAAAACACAAACGAAAAGCTTCAACTTCAATCGAATTCCGAATAGCGAATTGTGGAAGGTCCGATGTCGTAGTTTCGCGCAAGACTTGGTCCGGGATCAGATTACGGTTAGAAGGTTTTGTTTGCAGTCTGTCCATGCCAATTGTGCCCAGCATGCCTGCTCTCGCCAGCCCCAGCCAAGACGATGCAGAAGAAACATGCTGGGCCTTTTTGGCAGTCAACAACAAAAAATGCGTTGTTAGCCAATTTGTAGAAGGTAAGGAAACGAAATGGGCTGGAAACGTATCGTTCGTGGCCACAGCACACACTGACAAGTTATATCTACGGATGTTCTTTCCAAATGTCAGCACGTGTGCGCACGTAAGTAGATCCACCATGCCGTAGCTTTGCCGTAGTGCACGTATTTAGTGTGCCAAACCACCGAGCACCTAATAGCGGGAAAGCGCTAAACACAACTACACCGACGGCAAGTGCCAAGGCTTGGTATGATATACTTTTCGGGCGAACCGTTCCCAAAAAATGTATATTAATAATGTATATGAAGGAACTGAATTGCGTTAGCATAGTTAATCACGGAAAAAGCGGATACATTTCATTGGAGAGTGTAGCTCAAAACAAAATCTGTATCTGTATCTGGTCCATTGTTTTAGTTTATCTTGTTTGCTGGTTGTGCGTTGTGATAGAAATTCGTTACTACCCAATGCACTCATGATGACTGGCCATGAGCGTGTCGTAGTAGCAACGTGTCTGCAGCGGCAAATGGGGGCGAACGGTTTTAGTTCCACACGCGAAGGAACGAGTCCCAGGAGCCGGTGGCCACGGCCATTCCGTTCTCCGTGACGCCTAAACAGGACACCCGGTTGTCGTGCCCGGCCAGGATGCCCGCCCGTTC
>JAOEFI010000006.1:14744003-14754689 GCA_034621735.1 Anopheles plumbeus
CAGGCCGCCTTCCTCGCGTCGCGGATGGCGTTCTTCAGCGTTTCCGCCTCCTGTCGTAGCGCCTCCAGCTCGTTCATGTTGTTAGTGGCGGCTGGATCTGCTGCGCTACTGCTGCCCTCGACAGTAACTGTCTAGATATGATTGTGAACCACACTAGAGATACCTGGGATGCCCTGTTGGCTCCCTTTGTTTGCTCACTCGTCCGTGAGGGAACTTTCTGGGTGTGGAATTTTGAAAAGAAGTTTTGGCGTATGTCGGAGAGCAGTGGTTCCGCTTTCCGCGACAACACGCAAGAGCAACAGGAAGTCTGCACCCGGCGTAACGTCCACGGTGCTCCACACCCCGTTTTGTTGCTGCTGCTGCTCCAATCTCACACGCTTCCAATGGAGCCTGTATCAGATCAACCAGGCTCTTCTCCTTCGCTGTAGCGCTGAGCTGCGCTCCGCCTGGCGGAGAAGCGGTCGTCTACCCGTTGAGCTGACACGAGAGCAGCCTCAGCAACACGGACGTCGTTTCCGGTTGCTTTCCGGGAATTCACAATTTCCTCTCAACTTTTGCACGGGACGCGACGACAGCGCACACTATAGCTCTTTCGCTCTCCCCCGCTCGTTATCTCGCTCTCGCTCACTATTTCTCTTTCGTTCTCGCTGGCGCCTTTTTCGTACCCACCACCTCAACACTCCGGAAGCGCGCACAGCTCCTCACACCTTCCTTCCTCGCCCGTTGTCGTTGTCGTCTCGTTGTGCACACAGCTCACTTGCTCGCGCGCGCGCCCATTTGTTCACGCTCACCGACTGTCCCTCCCTCTCTCTCTCTCTTTCTCTCTCTCTCTCTCTCTCTCTCTCTCTCTCTCTCTCTCTCTCTGCTCTGCTGCAGCTTCCGTCGTCGCTCACTTCGCTCTCACTCCCATGTCACAACGGCTTCGACGGCACCGAACAGGCAGCGCGGCAGCAGCACAAGGTTTGCATCTGACGCAAAAAGATAGAAGGGCCTACTAGCGTACTATCTTCCGCGGGCGATGCTCTACTCCTGTACTGCGTGAGCAGGCTGACGGATCGAGCTTTCTCTCTCTCTCTCCCTCTCTCTCTCTCTCTCCCCCACCGACGTGCGATGAGAACAATGAACAAATGAAGCACTAACGAGCCTCACTCTCTCTCTCTCTTTCACCCACCACCATTCGCACTCACTATCATGAATTCGCCCTTCTATCTCTTTCTCTCGCGCGTTCGGCGGAAACCACTACCACACTTAGCACACGAATTTATCGATTATCTGCAGTTTTCAGCTACTCCCAAAAACCGACCAATGCTCTCACTGTGCTAAAACTTCTTTTTTGGCTTATTTTTATCCTATTGGGGTTGTCTTTTTCTTTTTTTTCTTCAACTAAGATTAGTCCACCGACTGCAAAAGGATAGAAACTATAGGTTAAAAACACACTTTTTCAACATCTGTAATGATAACTTTTTTGTAAAAAAAAAACACCACGAACAGTATTATAGTTTCTCGCGATCACTGACCCGTTATTGGCTATTTTTATCGCGGGACTACCGTTGCGGAAAGTTTTTTCCTACGCGATAAAACCGCACCACATATCCATATATCTCTCCATGCGTGCCAGGAAGCGGAAATCACTAAACGAAACACACTCGTAATTTACACTGTTGCATTCAACTGAACCGTCTACATCGTCACCCGACGCTGCTCCATCTTAACTTCGCACAGAAAATCCCATATCCACCTTTTTTCGACTCCAGCGTGAACTCATATCGTCTGCTCCAGTGAGAGTGAAAACTTATTCGCACGGTCTCTTTCGCCCTTATTGCGGCTGCTGCGGGGGGTTGAAATCCTGACACCTTGCAATTTCTCACGCTCCCCAGTGCGAGCTGGATGCCTTTTCTCACTAAGAAAACCGTTTATTCATGCCCTCGACTCTCTTGCGCTCCCCATTTTGTGCGCAACGGTGCGTACTGCGCGATCGCAAGTAATTACATACATTACTAATAACTGCGCTCGCGAAGCTAATTCTGGAAAAGTCCTGGCTATCCGTCATTCACCCAAATCCCGCGACGGCCCCTCTTTGGACAACGCTCTATACTTAGTGGACCACATTTTTCCCGACACCTCCCCGTTCACACCTCACCGCCGTTGTCGTGCCGCATTGCGTGCAAGGAGCAATCTTATCAGTAGCTAGCGGTCTATTCTGCATCCTGCCAACTACTACTGCCGCTACTGCACACAACCGCAGTCCCGATGACGCGGGCACCATGAAAATGAATGATGAATCCAGCAGCGAAAAAATGAACTCGCCGAATCTTGAACTTCGAACACTGGGCGTGCCGATACGCAGGAAAAATCCGACCGGGAAAACGAAAATCTTTGGAAAATTTTACTCGATCGAACAGCTGCTGGATGCTTTTTACAAAAAAAAAATAATAAACTCTTTTCGTTCGCTGGAAGTTTTTCCTGCCACCGACGACACACAGGCACACGCGCACACGCCAGCAAGGATCACCGTGTGCTGGAAGGAAAATTTTCCACATCCAGGGTCCTCGCTGGTGTGCGAAACTGAAAAACTTCCTGGAGGCCGCAAATTACGAGATTTCCGCCAGATAACACCTACCCGTGCACTGCGCTACGGTGTGGTTGATTTGCATACACTATTTGGTTACTGAATGCACATTTTACGGTGGAAAATTGCAATTTTCACATCCGCGGTACCGTTGCTGCGACTTTTCCGTGACTCGGTAAAAAAACGAAACACTCCCCGAGCAGAAGGGTGCTGCCTGAGATCGAGGGTTTTGCCGTCGTTTTCTCCCGACTTTCGATCCGCTCTCCGACAAAGTACAAGGCCAGCCCGATGACGACAGCTTTTCTTCTGGAGCTTTACCGCGAGAGTGGCACGAGCAGCGCAGCGCCGTTGCGCACTGGCCGTTTTCCATTGAAAGTCTCTGCTCCGTGGAGATGGGGCTGGACCGTTTCGCACAAAAGGGTCGATTTCAATCGCTGCCAGCAAATCACGACAGAGACGATGAAACGTCTGGCATATTTCTCTTCTCAGTCGTAATAATGCGCTCATGCAAGTGCTGCTCCTCTTATAATTTATTTAATTTGGATTTTTCTTATTCAACGCTGATCAGACGCCGGAGCAATTTCCGCCGGGAGTGGTGTGAGATAAGGGATATTTTTCATCCGCCCTCGAACAGCTCCGAACGTCCTTGAAGCTTATGTTTTCTGTTATTTCGCTAGATTCTTATAAACCAAAACCATTGAGTCATCGTTTATAAGATATAAAGTTCGTTTCTGAGACCAGAATATTTCTGAAAAAAAAAACGGATAATGTAAAAAAAATCATATCACGGTTTATGACGAAACACCTGTTGAGGAACTGTTGACCAGCACCGTTCAACTCGCGCAAATTGCATCGATCTACTTATTGTTTGTGAAGAATTCATGAGTTGTGGAAAATGGAGAAGATTTGGAGAACACCAAATCAAAAGATAATTCATATGTAGATTCAAAATAGAAGTTTTGTCATCAATCGAAGGTAAACGCCCTGCCCCTCGGTTATCCTGTAACTATAGTGTCCTGATGGGAATAGTTAAAGAGTGAAAATCGAGACCGGCTTCGTTCGCTATGATCATAGATATACACATATGAGACTTTATTGAATTATGAATTTTGACGAATCTTCATCTAACCACGAAATTTGCAACGAACTAAAACACAACACCTTCCACAACGCAATGCACAAGGGCCAAACTATCCACATCCCGTCCCCCCATCATCGCCCATAGATAGGATGGTCGCTCGTTCCGGGCCGTGTTTCTTCTTCTTTTTTAGTGTCTGTTGCAATCCTACTTTGTATGCCCTTCTACTACAGTTCCAACCACTATTCTAGGAGCTGCACAAGTCTGCTTTTCTGAAGCTCAACTACATTTCTTTCACCGTATCGCTCCTTCGGCTCGAACAGGTTGGTTTATTTTTTGTTCAACGTGTGTATGATTATTGTTTTTAACTTCGCCTTCTCCACATCCATCCAGCTGGCGGATTGGTTCGGATACATGTTTTTTAAATAGAGCAAGATAGCCGTAAACTTAGGTGAAAATTGTGCGACTGTTCTATTGAATCATCATGCCACCGTTCTGACTACTATCTACTACTACTCGTATGTTGACCACCTACATACGACTAAGGAAATGTTTGTTTTTTTTTTTTGGGAGTTTTTCTACCGGAAAGGAAACGTTCCCCTCGTGTCGCAGTGTACTTCGTAAATTTCTGAGCCCAAAATGATTTCGTGCTATATGCTGCATGATATAAACTAGCTGGTTTGGTTGCCGTGCGATGAGAAAACAACTTTCGTTTTTGGTGGCGGAGTCTGTATAGACCCTACACTACCCATCGGCATCTTTAGTGTAGCTCTAGTCTACGCCAATCGATGCTCTTAAGGCACGGCTTTTCCGTGCATGCTCTTCGTTTACTTTATCTATTGCCCTAGATATGATCCTGGCTGCTTCCCACATTTGGCTGCTCTGCTACTTCCCACGTCTCCCTCCTGAGCGCAGAAGAACGTAGATCGAAGTAGGGGAAATAATAAAACTTAAATACTAGCCTAAAAACAACATATATGTAACTTAATACGCGTGGGGCCTTCTCCAAACAATTTACTTATGCTACCGACGCGCGACGGCGTGTCAGCGTGAGACGATCGCTACCGTTCCCGAAAGGTGAAAAACACGTTGACCGAAAAGTTACAATAGATGATGATAATACAAATACAATTGCAATAAAAATACAACGATTATTTTCTTTAAAAGCTCGCATTTCTTATAGAGGTTGTGTGCATGCTGTTTCGTTGTAAACGCCAATTAGCCTCCCTTCATTGTAGACATGGTGACCCACGTGCAATAGTGCATTCTGTTGCTGATCGTTAAACACTTTTGAAATACTATGGACAAATTTTGATAAACGGAATCTGCAATACTTTCTACCTATTTGTATTTGCTTCTAAAATCGTTTGCTCGCCATTGATTGATTGTAACTCGCAGCAGCGTTCAACATACTTCCCAAGATTGTTGAATCATATTCGATTGTTTCAACTAATTGGGTGTGCATTTTTTTTTTTTTGCTGTATCGATCGCTTCTTCCTGGTGACACAGAATGATTCAAAACATCGCCGGAACAAAACTACCGGGAAGCAGCGTGTAGTAGACTGTGCGACTTTTGAAACTGGCAGCCCTCTTGCTATTCTGAGTAACTACCAACGTCATCCAACGCCCTCTCTCATAAACTTGCTCAATCAAGTGCACTAACACGTTGCAACGAATGGCCTTTGACGGTGTCTACTAAGATATATTGCTGCACGCGTCATTCGTTGGAAGTGATAGTTTCCGCACAGCCGGCGACGTAAAGCTTGTGGGGGGATAAGGATGATAAAATAGTTTAAAATGGAAAGAAACTTAAACGAACGTTACGGTTACGCCGACGACCTCGCCGGTCGCACGATCGCTTGTTCTGTATCATCTTGGACTGCGATTCCGTATTCGCCTTCCGGTGCGCCGTCTAGTTCCACACGCGAAGGAATGAGTCCCAGGAGCCGGTGGCTACGGCCATACCGTTCTCCGTGACGCCTAAACAGGACACCCGGTTGTCGTGCCCGGCCAGGATGCCCGCTCGCTCTGCCTTCATCGTGTCCCAGACGTTGCAGTTAAAGTCGTCGTAGCCGGCTAGCAGCAGACGACCCGATTTGGAGAACGCAACGGACGTGATGCCGCATATGATGTTGTCGTGCGAGTACATCGCCAGCTCCTGATCGCCGCGAATGTCGAACAGCCGACAGGTGGCGTCGTCGGAGCCTGTCGCGAAGGCGTGTCCGTTCGGGAAAAAGGTGACCGCGTTGATGTCGCTCTCGTGCCCCGGGAATGTCTGCTTGCACTGGCCCTCGCGGATGTCCCACAGTTTCGCCTTCGCATCGCACGCGCCCGAGACGAAGGTTTTACTTTGGGGCGCCACCGACAGCGCCATCACATCACCCGTGTGTCCCTGGAACGAGGTCGTCTGCTGGCCCGTCTCGATGTCCCACAGGGCACAAGACATGTCGCCCGAACTGGTCACGATCTGGTTGTCGTCCAGGAAGCGACAGCAGGACAAGTATCCCGTGTGTCCTCCCAGCTCCCGCGCAATACGTACATTGCCCTCGCGGGTCTTCAGATTGTAAATCGAACAGATGTTGTCCAACCCACCGCACGCCACATAGTTCCCGGAAGGTGCGTAGGCGCACGTCATCACCCAGGACGACCGCAGCGGGATCGCGTGCACCTTGTTCGTGGTGTGCGAGTCCCACACGATCAGCTTGCCGTCCTGCGAGGCCGAAACAAGATAGCGCGAATCGCTTCCCCAGTGCATGGCGTAGATCTTCGCCAGATGGCCGCGCAAGGTGCGCCTCGTGCGGAGCTGAATCCTTCCCACAGCCTCTAGCTCGGCCGTGGCCTGCAGGATTGAGGTATCGCAGGCTGCCTTCCGCGCGTCACGTATGGCATTCTTAAGCGTTTCCGCTTCGGCCCGAAGTGCCTCTAGCTCATTCATTTTGATTCTGTACTGCGCTCAACGATGCAGCACTCGATGCGCGAATGTTTCGATGTATCCGCGCGCGCCTGTGGATATGCTGCGTTGAGCGAATCGACGGGGGGGGGGGGAATGAAAGAAAAAAACACACGAGATGATCGTCAGTTACCATTGTATTCAGATGCTCTTCACAGATGCTGCTGGAAGTCCCCCCCATGCGTACCTTAAACGACCTACCGTTCTCGTTCTTTCTACAGGCTTGTTCACACACGCTCTCTTCTCACGGTGCGCTGTTGACTTTGGCTAGTGCGCTGACTGTGATGTTCGATGGCGCCTATGATGAAGTTAGACACGCACTCACGCAACGCTCGCGCGTATGGCCTCTGGATGATGATGATGATCTCGATCGCGGTAGGGGAGGCTTCTCTGTCGATTAATTAAACGGTTGCTCTCAATTGGAACTACGAGCGCACCATACACTGTTTGCGCGAGAACGGGTTAACCATACACCACTCGATCACGCTGATAGTGAATGGACCGCCACTTTCTTCTTCTCGTTTTTGAAATCGTTGCAATCTACTGAACGCGATGGATGATATTTTGATCTCAACGTACACTGGCTTAGTCGCAGATTTTATGCACTTGTTAAAGGCCCACTATTGTGCTCTCCACTCCCCAACTTATGCAGCGCCCGCGGATCCAAAATACACTTAGCTATTCAAGCGGATGCGCTTACGCACACGCACACACACAACAAACGGTACACAGTACACACACTCTCTTCCGCGCTCCTGCACACAAAAGCCGATTCACACCACCAGCCAATTATTAGCCCCGCGCGCACACGGCTTCGACACCCTTTCCCTCCACGAGTCGTATCACTTCATCACTATCGTTCAATGTCGATTATACTCTTTTTTTTCGCCTTTTCGTTGCTCCACAACTCGCGCGTTCTCCCTTCTTCCCGTAGTAGCGCTTAGCCCTTTTTGCTGCCTTGAACACGCTTCGATGTGCGCGTGGGGGTTATTTAACACACAGGAAAACTCTTCCAACGCTCCAGGCCTGCGCTAGGATGGTATTGACGATGAAGGTGTGTATTTTCCTCCAATTCGAGTTTTTGAATGCCACCCGTAGGGATTATCCTCCGTCACCTCGCGGCGGTAACGCGGTTGCTGGAAAAACAAGCAGATCGGCTCGGCCGCGAATGACGACACCACCGTTCGTCGGCTCGTGCGAGTGTGTGAGACGGGTTTCCGCTCACACGGTTATGTACTTCGTTGTTCCCCTTCGTTAGCCGTGTGTGAGATGATAACGCGGTGATGACTTATGTTACAGGGAATTAAGGTGCAGATTCTGGAATGATGTGAGATCACACTTTTGATATGCTAGACTCGATTCGTTTCTGAACAAGCAACCGATTGACTTTATTGCTGGCACACAATCAGGCTCGAACGAGCCGTGAAACTGGCACTGTCGTACTTAACGGATCCTCTAGGTACCCTACCTATTATCCGTGGGACGTGGGGCTCCACGGAATGTTGGCTCTGTAGCACTCCTCGGGAGTGACACACAGTACAACGCTGAGGAATGCAGATGAAAACGCACTTTCTTCTGCCTCGTTTACTATTTCTCTCCGGATTTCTTTGCCAAACCCACCAACTACACTGGCGGATGACGATCACAAGCGACTCTAATTAGTTACTGCCTTTTGCTGCGTTGCTGCATCCGACCTGGAGAACTTCTATTTGCATTTAATTGGATGATGATTTTCCCTCAACTCGCGCAGCTTGCACCACACTAATCCATACACGCATTCGCAGCTTGATGGCACGCACACGTACGGCTTAGCTCTATGCGCAGACCGAGATCACTACAGTGTGCAGCACTGGTCTAGCTTCATGCTCAGGTTCTCCCCGGTGTTTTACATTGCGACTCAAATTCGGATATTTACAAAAATTGCAGATGTTGGAAGGCAAATTGACAAAGAAGAAACAAAAATTCAAGAAACTACATGAGCAACATAAACAAAGGTGTCGCGTAATGTCAACTTTTTATTCCATTCCATGCCAGCAATCAACCTTCAAATCGCATCGGGAGATGTAACCTTGTAATACTGTATTCATCTTAGATTGTGCTGTCACAATTATGTCAACCAATTCGAATTTGTTTTTTCAAAAATTTCGTTCATGTATTCTATAATTTGCTTAAACTTGATTTCAGACATATTTCAGACAAATCGATTCGATTGAATACTGACGGATGCCTAATAAATGGACACACCTAGTTTCGTTCATATCGAAAAACTTTCCAATACAACATAAAGAATTTTTTTGAATAAATGTGCTTATTAGAATTTCACAGCTAGAATCTGAATCTGTCTTCAGCATGGAAACAGGAATAGGTTCATCAAATCGATCGAAATGATTTGGTTGGAACTGCGATACTAGAACAAATTATCCTGACACTTGTGGAACAATTGAGAAGTGCTAGATCAACCAGAACACAAATGGATAATTGTATACCGCTCAAAGCGAGCTTCTCCCGCGTAAACCATGATTAGGGCTCCACTAACAGTCGCATAACAAATGGTCAAGTGAAGGAGACAAGGGCCATTCGCACAGGACATAACTTCGATTAGCAAGTAACCAAGTAGAACAAAGTTAGCTGTAGGTAAGAGAAGCAGAAAGTGATAGTAGTTATCAGCTTCGTTTTGTTGGTGTGTTCGTCGGAAACGAGAACGTAGCAGCTCACAGTCGCAGTGCGAGAAAGGAAATCAGTTGCCTGTCGTACGGTCATCGATCCATACTAGTTGAACTGCGAGTCGGATTTCTTGTCCTACTATTCTGTGTTTCTTTTGGTGCAAGTTGAACTACGCCTAGCCAAGAACAATGGCCAAATATTTCCTGTATATCGCAATTATCATCAACTTGTTCGCTCTCGCTATTGAGGTTAAGGGATTGCGCAGTTTTTGGCGTGGAAAATATTTCCACACCGACTTACCGAGCAGAACCGAATCGCCATTGTACGCTGCACATAATGGAGTGAAAGAAACTCCGGATCTGTGGTTTGTACAGCAACTTGATCATAACGATCCAACCGATGGACGCACCTGGAAGCAACGATACTACGTAAATGATCAGTTTTATAACTCATCCGACCCGAACGCTCCTGTATTTCTCATGATCGGTGGAGAAGGAGAAGCTACACGGCGGTGGATGCATGAGGGAGCATGGATTCATTACGCCGAAAAACATGGCGCTCTGTGCTTCCAGCTTGAGCATCGATTCTATGGAAAAAGTCACCCCACCGAGGACTTGTCGACAGGAAGTCTCGCCTTCCTCACCTCTGAGCAAGCGCTGGGCGATTTGGCATACTTCATAGTGGGCATGAACGACAAGTATGGGCTGAACAAGCGCGAAAACAAGTGGATCGCATTCGGAGGCTCCTACCCGGGGTCGTTGGCAGCATGGTTGAGAGAAAAGTACCCATCCTTGGTCCACGGATCGATCAGCTCCAGCGGTCCACTTCTTGCGAAGATTGATTTCATCGAGTACTACGATACGGTGGTCCGTTCTCTCGGACGCTATGCCACCGAGTGTGTTGATTCGGTACGAAGTGCCATGCAGCAAGTGGAAACGCTCTTGAAGCACATGATCGGTCAGAGGACGCTAAACGATAAGTTCAAGCTTTGTGATCCGATAGAAAAATCCATCGACAATCCCCTCGATGTGGCAAGTTTGTTTGAAGCGATCGCGAGCAACTTCGCAGGCGTGGTGCAGTACAATAAGGATAACAGTCCCCACGCCACCGTGACGATCGACGAGGTCTGCGATGTGATGGCCAACAAAACCATCGGGGCACCGATAAGTCGATTGGCGGAAGTCAACCGGATACTGTTGCAGCAGGGTAATCAGAGCTGTTTGGACTATGTGTATGATAAGACCGTCCGCCAAATGCAGAATACTTCCTGGGAGTCGGACGTAGCAAGTGGTGGTAAGTGCCTGAAGGATCGATTGGACTGTGAACACTGTCTCAACACTGATAAACATATCAACACGCTTTGTAAATGAATCGAAATTGCCCCTCTTGGGTTCTGATACAATACTGCATCTTCCTTTCGCCAAA
>JAOEFI010000006.1:14754789-14770683 GCA_034621735.1 Anopheles plumbeus
TATCAACACGCTTTGTAAATGAATCGAAATTGCCCCTCTTGGGTTCTGATACAATACTGCATCTTCCTTTCGCCAAATTTTGCTGATTCCTTTTTCTTTTTCATCTTTAGCTCGCCAGTGGACCTACCAAACCTGCGACGAGTTCGGCTTCTACCAAACCTCCAACAATGCCAGTGCGGTCTTTGGGGATCGTTTTCCTGTCGAGTTTTTCGTTCGCCAGTGTGTCGACATCTACGGTGCGCGATTTGGAGCAGAGTCGCTCGCACGGGCGGTCTATCGAACGAACACAAACTACGGTGCTTTGAATCCGGGCACCACGAACGTCCTTTACGTGCATGGGAATATTGATCCATGGCATCGGTTGGGTCTGATCGAAAGTAACGATATCCATATGCCAGCCATACTGATTGATGGTACGGCGCACTGCGCGAATATGTACGAGCCGAAGGAAAACGATTTCCCTCAGCTAAAGCAAGCGCGATTGGAGATCGATACCTTCATTACGAATCTACTGGCGATGTGAATAAGGCGAAGGGTAAAAATAAATTGTTCCCATTATACACGTGGTTATCTAATATGGGGTTTCTGGTCGCGTGAAGTGCAACATGAAGCAATGGTATCGCGACAACATAGTTTCCATTGCCGAATTCCAACAGGTTTTAATTCGCCATGAGGAGAACCACCATAAGCGTAGAATTACGTCTAAACATGACCTCTTTCTTTCCAATTAGAAATAGCACGTTTGTGGAAAGATACTTTTATTACGCAACCACAGCAAACTGCCAAATGCACTCGGCATACAAATTTAAAGGCAACGGAATCCGGTTCACATTTATATAAAATACATTGATCGTTATAAAAAATTCTACACAAAATTTTCTTCAAAAGGACAAGAAGACTCTAGAATAAGGTATAGGTAAAATAGAGACAATATTCAATGCACCATCCGAACGTTTCAGTTTCGCTCCTGCCCCCGTTCCTCCGACAGCTGAATTTGGCTCACGGAGGAATGTTGCGAACGTGTTTCCCAGTGTTCCTGATCATCGGCTAGCGATGCGGTGTCCACGCAAGGATCGATCATCGGCTGCGCCTTGGGGTCCACCGCCGGACACTCGGTAATCTGACTGGAGCGGTTCGATCTGCTCGATTCTAGCAGGCGGACGTTTTCGTTGGCTTTGCTGGCCCTACTGTTAGGTCCCACCCGGGCCCCGGATGAAAGGGGAGTTGTTTTGCGTGAAGCGTCCCGCAAACCTGCTGCTGGAGGAGAACTGTTCAGTGGTTTACTCATTGGCTTCGTCGTCGAGCCCGCTTCCTCGTTTGGTGTATTAAAACCTTCATCTGGTATTTTAATGTGGAATTTCTGTGGCAATAAACAAAGCAATTATTATGGGCTGAAGCCTGCCTCAAGATGTCCTAGTCCTAGATATCTCCTTAGTCTACTTACCTCGGGAACCTTCCACACGAAAATGCCTCCATCGCTTGAACCCGTCACAAGAAACTTTCCGTTGGGACTGTACCGAGCCGATGTGATGGCACTGGCGTGACCAATGCCCACAGCGACCTCCATGCCCAGCTGATAGTTCCATAGTCGCACAATCTGATCGGTTCCGGCCGACACAAAGTACTCACCCATCATGTTCATATCGATCGCATTGATCGGGCCAGACTTCGAACCCTCCACTTCGCGCACCAGACTTCCATCGTAGGCCTCCCAGTAGCCAATCAGTTTGTCCGATCCGGCCGTCAGTATCTGTACACCGGTTGGGAAGTATTGGGCGGCGATGAATTGCGTGTGGGCAAAGATAACGTGCTTCCGGGTAAGCCGGATCAGATCCCAGATCACGCACGACCCATCCCGCGAGGCAGACACTACTTCCGTGTCGTAGTTGTTGATGTGCACTGACTCGATCGGACCGTAGTGTTCCTTCAGAACACCGATCAAACTCTGTACGTACGGATCGATCTTCCACACCCGCACCTGGCCCTCGATACCGCCACTCACCACAATCTTCCCGTTGCTCGTGACCGCCACCGAAGAGCAGCCCTTGTTGTGGGCGTTGGGGATGGCGTAGATCAGTTTCCCGGTGAGTGGGGTGAACGCGCGGATCACTCCATCGTTCCAGGCCGAAATGATGCTCTTTCCGTCACGGCTGAAAACGATCGAGGAGGAGGCGAAGTTGGGTACAACGATCCGCAGCAGCTCCTGCATCTTTGAAGTCGACCAGATGCGGATGGACTCATGACTAGCCGTTGCGAAGACTAGCGAAAAGTTGCTGGAATAAGAATCATAGAGAAAGCTCCTTTACGTTCCATCATTCGAAAATGCTCGCCAACTCACAATGGAAAAGCTATGTCGTAAACGGCATTGGTGTGACAGGTTTTCAGAAGTCTGAGGCTTGACGTAAAGTTCGTCAACTCGAGCGAGTAGATTTCGCAACCATTCGTTCCGATTAGCAACGTTTTCCCGTGGACTATCTGCAACGATGTTACCACGCCATCAATTTTGGTCGAGTGCAGCTAGAAAGAATATAAGAGAGAGAGAGAGTATATCAAGAGGCTGCCATGAATAACTAACATTAAACGAAAGGGTAAGCTACCGATTTCAACTCAGGCCAGGTTGGACCGCGATAAGTTTTAAAATTTCCGTTGCGTTCCTGCACCATGTCGATCGTGCCGTCCCCAGCACCAATGATGAGCTTCCCGTCCGGAAGCAGAAGCAAATCCCGAACACCGTAGTGGTACTTCTCGCAGTCCTTGCCGGGCGGCTTCCTGGCGTTATGCTTCCCAAAGCAGCCGAGCAGCACTGGCATCTTATCCTGCGAGGGGACACTCGGATTCGGATTGCAGTTGAGATTGATCTTCACAATGTCACCACTCATGGTGCCTACGTAGAGTGTGTCATCGTTCGGAGAGATGCGCATTCCGGTGAACTCGCGGCGTAGCTTGCCCACGGCCACATCCTGCACTGTCAACCGCTTCCGTTCTCGGTCAATATTCCACACGCGCAAATTTTGGTCCCCACCGGAAACGAACGTCGTGAATCGTTTGTTCAAGCTGCACACCTTTGTGGCGTCGCCGGTCGTTTCCTTCGTCGCTATCGTACCGCAGATGGCGGTGCGTTCTTCGATGTCCCACACGATGATCGATCCACAGTCTTTACCGCCGAGGCTTACCAGAAACTGGTCGTTCGAGGAGAAGCATAGCGATTGCACGCGCACTCTATGGAGCTCGTAGCGGGAGATTTCCTTGCGACTCTCCCAATCCCATACGATCACGTATGCCCGGAAACCCATGTGGTTGGACTGGCCGGAAGCAACCATCCGACCGCTGGTGGAGATGTCGAGCGTGGAGATTGTGTTAGTGTGGCCGCGCAGAAACGACTGCTTATTCGTGACGAGCTCATAGATGGAGATTTCGTTCCCCAACGGAAACACCAAGTGACGCTGGTTGGGATGAACCCGGAGACCGCACACGACGTGACCTACAAATGAAGCAAAGCGATCGTTAGTACTGCTACGAATAAATTTGACCAGCCACCTGAGAGATACTGATTGGTTTTACCATCGAACCCGATGATGGCGGATGGTTCTAAATTAAGCACTTCCGTTGGTTCCTCGATAGACATGTTGTTTTCCTAGAAGTTTAATCTATTGAGGCAACGGTATCTGTACACTAGCAATGATATCGAAAAGAGTGCATTAAAAGTGCAGCAGAAGCCTGCTGGTTGTTGTGAAGCCTTCTTACATAGTTACCGTTGGTTACCAATGCTACAGGTTGGCCTGGCAACGAGCGATAGATAGTGTTGTTTCGTTCGTTAAAAAAATAAGATTTCGCGATTGTGCAACACGTGTTGTCGGTATGTTTTTCGCGGTAAATATGTACGAAATATATCTGATTTTACACACAAAATGGCTGCTAGAAAAGTAAATAACGATAGAAAAACTTTGCTTCCCCCTTCGCGAAATTTTTTATATTAAAAAATCCCTCCCTGTGATACTGCAATATTTTTTGAACATTTCTATTTCATACTTATCTAATCAATCATACTTAGTTGAAAAAATGTTGTTTTAGTTTAGTGAGAGTGTTTAGTGAATAGTCCTTGATCTTAATTATTTTTCAGAAAACAGCAAATATTGAATTTGTCCTTTTTTATTTTCTCATTATCCTAGTGCTTCTGAAAGTTTTCGTTTTCATTTTGGGGTAGTTTGTTGACCAGTTACCTATTACCTATTGGCCTTCCTTCTGCAGTTGGCAATAATCAGCGTATAGGAGAGTCAAAACTAATAGGGATGCAACACGACCCACCATAAACCCGCAGGCAGTACAAGGATTGCGAAATGTCCTGTCTTTTCCTAGTTGTTTATTAATGTTTTTGATGTTGTTACAATTACTCTTGGCTTAAAGGGGGATATAATCTTCGTTCTAATTGCTAGAATATCTTAGCTACATGCCATTTTTTCTCCACTCGCTGTTATGTTTTTCACTTTCGTTCCGTGCGTAATCATCCCTCGTACGTTGCGCTCTACTTTGGACGAAACTCCAAGGAGTTGTGCGCCTATCGGCAGAGCAAAGCTGTGGACTACGTACGTAAAACTGCTGGCGCACGAGCAGCAACGCCAAATTCTGCAGTGCCACCATTTGAAAAAAAAAACATCAGCTTTTAGTTAGATAATATACAGATAAAAGTGATTTAAAGTTTTGAACTGGTATTCAAATGGAGTCATGCTAGTTGAGCCGTCTTACAACGGGGTTTTCCCAATGCTAGTAGTTCCTCCATGGCTTTGAGTAGATTTCAATCTTCGTCGTTTGTTTTGAGCTGCATCCTGCATTTTTCACTATCTAAACAAGGTGCTCTCCGTTTCCTGTAATAATCATCTTATCTTCTGCTCTGCTCCTGCCCATTGTTCCGTCAATCACATTCTACAAGGCCAAACATGATGCTACATCCTTCTGAGAGACGTACACTTTTATGTCCATCTAGTCGTGACTGGTTCTATTTTTTGAATGCTAATTATGTTCTTGTGTCTTCGTCGTTATTTATGTTTCATAGATATCGGTTCCATGATTTTTCTTCACATCATCCGGCTGTTATGATCGCTTGTTCGTGGCATTTAGTTATAATTAAAGTCTATATAATAGCGCCCACCAATTGTAAGAATAATTAAATAAACGCAACATTTAAGAGTTAATTTCGAATTTATATATCACTTGAGACAGCGCTGGAAGTAGGTTGAGCCAATGTAGCTGCCGCGCATGGCTTTGAAAACATTGTGCTCAAACAGACGTCGGTTGTTTTGCAGTACGTCAGCAGCTTCCCGGTTCAGTGGATCTTCTGGGTTTGGTTCCTAAGAAAATTAAATTAAACATGAATGATACGATAAGAAGGGGTTTTGCTTTTGAAATGTATCGTACACGGCAAGAAAGATGAAAATTGAAGGAACGATCTCTAGTTAGACTAGATGATTCTAATGACTACTACGGGATATTACAGTAACAAAATATGGAGGCAAAAAAGAAAGATTTTTGACGAGTATTGGACATATTCCCACATACCAGGAACAAGTATTGCAATCCATAGACGATCGAGTTGATCGTTAACACCGGTTTCCAGTCTTCGCGCAGAATGTTTAAACAAACATTCCCCTCAAGGTCTATGTTCGGATGGTAAACCTGAGTTTCACACTTGACCTTCGGTGGCTCGTGAGGGTAGTTCGGTCCAACCTGTAACGGTGAAACAGTTTGAAAATCGCGATCTAAAAGACAACTTGAATGTTTGGAGCATCTTCAAACCTTGAAGTTGAATACGAAACGGCCGCCCTTATAAAAACCTTCATCCGGACAGATAATAAGCTTGAAATTGAGCAAATCGTCCGGGTCCGGAAACTCGGTTGCACAGGTCTTAGGGAGGTTCAATTCGTTGATATCTATCGAGCGGAGTCAACAAACATTTAAACGATCTTTGTACACAAAAAACCAAATGAACCGTCGTACCCTTAGTGATCCGTAGCTGTGCAGCGGTGAAAGTTTTCTTTTGTCCTCCTGCCTTTGGCGCCGATTCACCATCTTTCTTTTGTTGTTTGAGCGAGAACAGTTTAATCATCGCTATCGCTTATCGTCCTGCCCTGAGTGGTGATGGCGGCGCGTGTCGATTTCCTTCGAGATAGATATTTTCTTCACGCAGCTAAATTTCGTCAGCAATTCCAACGTAATAATGCTGATTCGGATGCTCTGCTGATGCCACTACTGCTTTCCGTCGTACCACTCCCCTTCGTACACAAACAGGCGTTAAAAGGAAAACACTCTTACAAAATTTGATGCCATTCAGGGTCACATACAGTTTATCCTCTAAAAAGGAACGTTTGCAGTCCGCGCAAGTGTTCGGAATATCCACGTTCGGTTATATTTACGTTTTGTTGTTGATGGAATTTACTTTTTCGCCTTTTCCACTAGGTTCGCTCCAATATTTCCTCAATTTTCTCTGCAGCGTTTCTATGTGTAGTTGGTTGTTGCTGACAGTTCGCTTGGGGGCAGTGTTGCCCGTTGGTCGTAGCACAGATGACGACTGACAGTTTCGTTTAGTTTAGAGTTGTGTCGCAGCTGGCTGCGAACGTTGAACAAAAAGCGAAAGAGTACAGTGTAATAATATAAAAATGAACCAAATTTTTGAAAAGAATATAGTATCATGTAACAATATTCAACAATATTCACATACCATACAACCAACAACAACCGTTTACGTTTCGCAGTAATTTTGAATGTTGCGCACTGTGTTAATAGTTCTATTCACGTTGATTTTATATTTGTTTTGAAAGACGATTGAACGTTTCTTTTGGAAAGAGAAAGGTAGAAAATGCTGATAGTGTTAGTAACCGCGAAGTATAGAGACAGGTTGTATCACCACCACCAACAAAAGGCTACTGATCTTCGACTGAGTTTTGTTTTGATTCATTCCCGCGCATTCCACAAAATTGACACGGAACAGAGTTATTCGCAACGTTTATTCTGTGCGCAAACGATAAGCGAAAATATCGCAGCAAAACGAGGCTGATAGAAAGATAGATATTATTTTCCTTTTCAGGTACTCAGCTGCGCTTATTTAAATTTGAAGTCATAATGGAGGATCCTGTATTTCGGAAGAAGTATCAAAAGTGCAAGTACAGGGTAAAGCAGTGGGAAAAAGAGTTCAAGAAGAAGCATGGTCGAGTTCCGTCGAAGGTGAGACTGTAAAATTTGTCTAGCTTAGGGTCTTTAAAACAGTTTAATTCATGACCATTCAGCTGGATATTCGCGACTCATCCAGTGAAATTCGAAACTCCTACAAAATGTACTACCGGCTGAAGACAACCCTTCTCGAGGATACCCTGTTGGACGCGCTGGACGATGACGATGACTTCGATGGGTCGTTAATTTCTCAAGAGTCCAGTTTCTCACAAGACAATTGCGACAGTGTCGGAAGGTTCGAAAATGGGACCATTTTAAATACTGCCCTTGCCGGAAGAACATCGTCGATGAGCAGCTTGCTAACAGAGCCGATTGGCCACACAGATTCCAAAGTGGGGTTTGAGGCAGAGAAAGTAGTTGAACAAAACCTTAATGCGTGGAAGGATGAAAAAAGTCGCAAAAAAGACTTGTTGGTTCGAGCTACCGAGTCCGCCCCGGTAACGCCTAAGCCGATAAGCATTAAGGTAACCACACTTATGTCGACATCGAGCATGATCATTCCCAAACGTAATCCGCGTAAGTGCATGTCACGAAATTCGTTTGCGGTTTCAGCCAACGATGGCATTTGTTCGACTGCCGGTGCTGGTAATGGAACGAAGGTTGTTCTTCCGGATTTGGAAACATTACTCACTGCTAAATCGAAGGAACTGGAAAGCAATTCGAAAGTCGAAGGAAAACTGTTTGCAGCATCGTTGGTGCCATCGTCGAGCGAACCAATAAATAAGCTGGATGAACGTTGGTTAAACCGTCGGTCAACGGGTGCATTGGAGAATGATTCGTCTAACATATCCACTACTCATATTCCCGATCGATCTGGAACTACAAGTTACGGGCTTCGTAACGTTAATCTCGCTGCTATCGCCTCATCGACTAGTTTTGGAATGTCCTCGCTGAGCGTATCCTGTGAGCATGATCAACAAACTCCAAATGATAACGAACCAATGAACCGAATAGCTGTCCAAAATACAGCTTTCGATCGAGCAATACATTCGGATTCCGATGGGGTGGTGGAAAATTCGGAAGATGAATCCACAAAAACCTCGCCAAGTATGGTACACATTTCGAAGAAGCGGAAAATCTTCACCCCTATCAATCGAAGCCCGGTAGACAAGGAGGAAAACAAATCAACAACAATAACTGTAGATGAACTGCAGCTGAATGATAAAAAGGATGTAGAAAATCAAGATCCCCAGAAAGAAGAGGACCATGACAATGAACAGGTCGAAAGTAAAAAGCGCAGCAAGAAGAAAGTGGTAAAAGGTAGATCAAAGCCTATTGCAAGGAAAGTGGCAGAGCAATTAAAACCTGTCGCTACGATTCCACGTGTGCGATCAACACGCGCCAGCGCAAGGGTTACAAACTACCGAGAATCCATCGTAGAAGCGGAGGCTAATTTCTCTAGCGACGACGAGGATAAAGATCCGGACTACGAAAAAATGGCAGAAGATCGGAATAATGAATCGTTACTTTGGGAAGAGGATGAAACCGATCAACCAAAAATGGAAGAAAAACTGTCTAAGCCTAAGCAAGTGCGCCGTTCACGCAGTATCGGTCCAGCCAAACAAAAAAAGGGACCTCGAAAGACAGTGAAGAAATCTCCGATTTCTCCGAAGCTGAGCCCTGGAGAAAGAAATACGTCAACTGGAAAGGATAGGACATCTAAATCGGCCGGACAACGAAAGAAAAATGTAGCAGAAGACGGGGACGCTAGCGAACCGGATGAACCTCAAGAATACGTGCCTGAGTTTGGGCTCGATCGTCTTAAAAGTATTCCGCGACTCGACATCAAGGAGCTAATGAAGGATACGAAAATTGCAGATAATTTCATACGAGGAGCGGATACGCGAGGCGGAGATAATGACGAAGCAGAGATCGCCGCTGCAGGAACATCGGGTAGCACGAAGGAAGCGGCCTTGCGCAAAAAAATGGCAGCTGGCAAGTTGAACGAAAATTTTGTGCGCGTCGATTTGCGCAAGAAAGTGTACGTTAAAGGCAAGAAAACGATCAACTACAGTCGGTACAAAAAGTCGCTGTGGAAGGCAAAGAAAGTGGCCGCGCTGAGTGGTCCGAACATGGATATGGGCGGCTGCGATGGCGGCACGTTGACATGTTATCTCTGCGGTGGTGCTGGCCATATGGCACGACAGTGTAAGAAAGTAGAGGAAGATAAACTACTGCCGGCTGATGTGGATAGCACGGAGGATTCTGCTTTTCCTACGATGGACGAAGCTGAAGCAATGGCGCAATTGAAAACAGCGGTGGTGCATTCGAATCGCATGGAAAATCTTCCACCTGTTGCAAATTTGGTGTGGAAAGAACGGTTGGCAGAGACTCCCAAACCGAATGATGAATTGAAGGAAGGTGTAATGGTTTGCGCCGGTGTGAATTCACAATTGGAACCTCCTGAAATCAAGGGGGAAGCTACAAATGATTCTTTAAAGCCGGTATACATTGGCCATAGAATACCTGAAGATTTCCTGAAGAAGTCCGGCCTGCTAGATGTGACCGTCAACCGGGCTTCAAAGAGTACTATCGAACGCCTTTACCAGCAGCAACCGAATGGTGATCTGCCCCCAACACCTTCGGAAGTATACGAGGCTCTACAAAGGTTTGGCCACACATCTTTTCGTCACGGCCAGGAGCGCGCAGTGATGCGTGTATTATGCGGAATGTCTACCCTGGTAACGCTCAGTACAGGTGCAGGGAAATCGCTTTGCTATCAACTTCCTGCGTATCTGTATCGTCAAAAGCACCAGTGCATAACGCTTGTGATATCTCCATTGGTCTCGCTGATGGAGGATCAGGTGCACGGCATGCCGGAGTTCCTTAACGCCCACTGTCTACATACCAATCAGACACCAAAGTAAGATCTCCACTCCCACCGGTTGATTCACACAGAAAATAACCTAACCGTTCGAATCACCATTTTTCGACTCCGTTCCGTTAGAATTCGCGACCGTACAATGGAAGCGATTAAGGCAGGCGAGGTGGATGTTTTGTTGATCTCGCCAGAAGCGGTTGTTGCAGGGGAAAAATCAACGGGATTTGGATCACTACTACGTCAGTTGCCACCGATTGCGTTGGCGTGTATCGATGAGGCGCATTGTGTGTCCCAGTGGAGTCATAACTTCCGGCCAAGTTATCTCATGATTTGTAAGGTATGAAAGATTTGGATTGCTATATAGTTTATTGTGATTGAAATTTATTAATTGCAAACATTGTTTAACCTCTTTTGCTTTGAAGGTATTGAAAGAGAAGTTGGGTGTGAGAACAATTCTGGGACTAACCGCTACGGCCACAGTACAAACTCGGTAAGTGAAAGTTGGAGACTTTCCGTTGACTTGAAGCAGTTGACGTGTGTAGTAGATTCTTGTTTAATGCACAGCTTTTCCAGGCAAAGCATTGTTTCCCACCTTTCCATACCGGATGGACTGAATGGAATTATAACAGACATTCCGCTCCCGGA
Organism: Anopheles plumbeus; assembly: GCA_034621735.1. Lineage (NCBI taxonomy): Eukaryota > Metazoa > Arthropoda > Insecta > Diptera > Culicidae > Anopheles > Anopheles plumbeus. The sequence continues at coordinate 14,765,477 of JAOEFI010000006.1, forward strand.
TAATCTGTTGCTGACCGTTTCACGCGATGCGAATCGAGATGCGGCCCTGGTGGAGCTGCTTTTATCGGAACGCTTCAAATCGCTCCAGTCGATCATCGTCTACTGCACGCGGCGCGACGATTGCGAGCGGGTTGCTTCATTCGTCCGCACCTGCTTCCAGGATGCAGCCCGTGCCGCCGCCGAAGCGAATGCGAACAAACGAAGACGTATGAACTACGTCGCGGAACCGTACCATGCCGGCATGCCCGCGTCTCGTCGCCGAACAATCCAGAAAGCTTTCATGGGCGGGGAACTGCGTATTGTGGTGGCCACAATTGCGTTCGGTATGGGCATCAATAAGGCGGACATCCGGGCTATCATTCATTACAACATGCCGAAAAATTTCGAGAGCTACGTGCAGGAAGTGGGTCGCGCAGGACGCGACGGGTTACTTTCGCATTGCCATCTCTTCCTCGACAACCAGGGCAAGGATCGTAACGAGCTACGGCGCTTTATCTTCGCGAACTCTATTGATCGACACGTGATCCGCAAGCTGCTGCAAAAGATCTTTGTACCGTGTGCTTGCGCAACAATTTTTCAAAATCCGTAAGCTTTTCTACTGAATGAGCATGGCGTTATTATATAATGATAATTTCTCATGTATCTCGCAGGAAGCTGGCCTACGAACTGCAACATGAAATTGAGGCAGTCAATGGCGTCGACTGGGATGCAGAGTTTGATGAGAATACCGCTGTCGAACATTCTCACAGACCGAATTTGCGAAAAATCGGCCGGAAACGACTGTGTCCTGGCCATGAGATATGCTTTTCTGTGGAATCCACCGTGCAGCAGCTGGATATTCCGGAGGAAAATATTGCCACGTTCCTCTGCTATCTGGAATTGGACGAACAGCGTTACATCCAAGCCCTCAGTCCTGCGTACTGCATGTGCAAGATAATGTCGTACAATGGCGTGCGTCCGTTGCGGTTAGCAGCGAAGGAATGTCCACCGTTGGCGATGGCATTTGCACTTGATCTTAAGCGTGGAATTTCCCATAGCACATCGACGAACATTGAATTTCCAGTGATTGATATTGCCGCCGCTATCGGGTGGGACAGTGGAGTCGTAAAGTATCAGCTAAAAAATCTCGAATGGACCAACGGTACAGGCTGCTTACATGCCATGAAGAAACAATGAACCACCAACTAAGAGTATATGTTTGATTCTAGTGAACAACGTGCGTAAGCGCTCAACACTATCGGTCAGTTTCACCGATCTAGGATTCCGGGTGCGCGCACCGGGTGACCTGTTGGATGAAGAATTGGATCGTACATTGGACACTCTGTACGAACGCGTTACGAACCAAGAACGTACTCAGTTGGCGCAGCTACAGTACATTTCGGAAGCGCTGAACTCGGCATGTTTCAACAGCATCCATCCCGTGTGTCACGTGGATTGTCCAACAGGACCTTCCGAAAAGCTGAAAAAGATCGTGAGGGAATACTTCGTCACGGACATCAGCAAGGAGAATATTGAAATCGTTGCTGAGGTAAGCGTAATCGGGAAGCATAAAATGCCGATGTAATGTTCTATTTTAAACTATTCCTCCACAGCCTGACGACACAACGGACGACTCCCTGATAGCGGACATTCGCACGATGATATGTCGCTATCCGGAAAACAATTTCAGTGGACGAACAATTGCAAGAATATTTCATGGCGTTCAGAGTCCGAACTACCAGGCGGTTATTTGGTCTAGGTCGAATTTCTGGCGCTCGTATACAAAGACTGATTTCAATCGTATTCTGCGCTTGGCCAATGCCGAAATTGTACGAATGAAGACATAATGTAACCTGTTTCTACCTCGATGAATATTTAGACACAAGAATTTGTTATTTGGTTACCGGGATACTAGTTTTTTTTAGCTAATCATAAATGTTGAGGAAAAAAGTGAAATTCTAATTATATAAAATTAAAGTACTTTACAGGACTGAGTCAATGTTTCGAATACATAATATTACACTAATTTTTTCAAGTTTTCCAACCGAAAGAATGGAAATTTAATACCCGAGGAAAGATAACTCCCCACCAGTGAATAACGTTTTGCAGCGGTTGCTATAAACGTATCTGAGGTTTGTCAAATGGTCTTCCAATGCACTGGGGCATAACAATAATCCTTTCCTTCGTTTTATGAATTATTCACCTTCTTGAGCCCTATCTCGAACAAATATATCTCGTTTGCCCAATCTTTCTTGGCAATAAAGGTTCATAATTCCACATAAATCGTCACCATCCTACGGTGTTTAGGGGAAAGACTCACCCACGACGAAGCAAGGTGTCAAAAGAGTGTGTAGGGTTGCATGAGTGTTTTCTTATCATGTGTCAAACTGTGCACCAACCCATCAACCACAGTTCACGTAGAATTGTCGATACACACGGTCGGTTGGATCAGGCTGTGTTTAGTGCAGCGGTTTGCGTCGTGCAGTTAAAAGATCAGGAAAAGCAGCTGGACTGCGGAGAAACGTGCAAAGCGCAAAGTAGGCTTGATGTGCATGCACTAGTAAAGGTGTTGTGCCATCAGTTGAGTGTGTTCGGTTTATGCTTCAAGTGCGTCCACGTGAAGAAAAAGTACATACAGTGCATTCTGCCCAACAGTGATACAGGCGAGCGGGGGTTTATGCATCTACTTTCGTCTTTTGTTTGCTGAACCAGTGATCAGTCATCTAAAGGTGCGTCATTGGTTGTCGTTTATATCATCAGTGAATCCCGAAGTTCAGGAATATACCAGATCTAAAGCACGTTGAATACACGGCCGACGAGCGCAGGCATATTGGAAGGAAATTTGTCGATTGCTTCGGCCAACTCATATGAGCGCGTTCGATTGGCGATACAAAAATATTGCCTCTGGAGGCATAGCGATTGTCCTTGTCCTTGACAACACTAACGAAGCAGGGAGTCATTGAATCGTGTTGTAGTTGGTATGTTATGCCTTGGTTAATCCGTACAATCGGGAGGATTGCTGAACAATTTGCACTTTCATCTCGGTCGCAGAAGAAAGAGATGCAAACTGGCCCCTCAAAATCTGGGATCAATCTGGGAGTTCACACGAACAACTTCATCCGGGGAACTACCTCTGAAATGCTGGCCAAGAAGCATGCTACACGACGTATACCGTTTCCAAGGGATTTTTTTTTCGTATACCATAACGTGTTCTCCGCGGATAGTTCTCTCCATCGTATCTGTTCTCCCTGGGCGCTCCGCGACGACCCTGCGTACAGCCGTAGCGTACAGTGCGTCTCTCTTTGTCACCCTAACGGATCCAGAATGCAAGGTTTTCACCTGTCCCTTACTGTGGCTAGAAACAATTTTGCACTCGTTACGCTAGCCCCGGAACGGGTATGAGGAAACAAAGAAATAGAACAGTTAGACGGAAAGAAAAATAAACGCAGAAGCACACGCTTCTCCGGCAAAGTGGTACATGGCACGCGAAGCGCCGAACAAACGTAGCGTCTCGTATCTTCGTAGTCGCGGACGAACGGAAAATCCGTCCCGAAATCACCAGCAGCCTACAAGAAGAGAAGGCTCTTACGTCAGCTGATGATGTTCTAGAAGAGGCTCAAAACAACGGGCCTATTGGCGAAGGAGTCGAACGAAAACGTACTCTGGCTCACAAATTCGTTACCCGGGAAAAAGGTTGCAATAGTAAGGTGTTTTTTGCCTCACTCGTTGAACCAGTGTAAATCGGTGCTGTGTGCCCATCTGTATCCTACCTGTCCACGACATCCTTCCACGATCGGCGCTCCTTGGAAATTTTCCACTAGATAGATTTATGTCAGCAAATTTCGAAGAAAGCTTAAAGAGAGCGGAAAGGTATCGGTGAGAAAAACTGTTTCTATCTAGCATTAAAGATTGTTTGGTATGAAGAGATCTTATTATTCCATGGATAAGATGCCGCAAGGGAATAGGTAGAAATATGAACAAAAACTATAATCCAATCCAATTCGCCAAGCATTGCCGTTTTTGAGTCATTCATTTTTTGCACACGTTACAGTGTTAGCTTTCCACGCAAGTGTACTGCGTTGTAAATCTCTCACCATTTCTGACCAAATGTATTCTTGATTTGGGGTGCAGAAGCAGGTTGGCATCTGAAATCGCGGTTTTCAGTATTCGATGTGGAGTAGGGATAGATCATACATGTAGCATCTACGAAAGAAGCACGTGTCGAAAACGATTTGAAACCAATCGCCAATCTCCAGGGGAGTCCAACGACCAGGGCCTTATCTAGTTAACCTTCGCATACAAAAAAAAAAGCGTAACGCATGGAGAACCATCAACGAGCGCGCCGCTGAGACATTAGAACAGTTTATCGCTAGGAACGGTGCTTACGAAGAAGAACAGGGCTGTACAGGGGTCGGAAGCTGAATTATTGGTGGCTTCAGGCGATGGTGACAGGTATCTCCGTATCCGTATCTCATTGCGTGCACTTGATCCCAATAGTTGATAGGTTTTTTTCTGTAGCTGATAGCAGTTTGGCGATCAGCACGTCAATCTCTACTGGACGGAGCAATTCACTTGTCTCATAAGGCATGTACGCTTTATCGCCGGAAATAGTGTCCTATCGTCGCCTGCCGAGGCGTGGGTGATCATGCCGGTGCGTCATCCGCAAGCATGACTCGTCGCATGTGCACGTGCAGCGCTATGTTTGCACGGACTCCGCTGTGCGAAAGTGCATCGGCGCTACCTGCATCCTAGAAGCTGTGCGCTCATGCTGATGCGTCGTCATTCGAACGGTATGACAGCGAGTTCTTGCCAGGCGGGAAGAGATGTCCCCCGCGTTAGTAATAGCGGGTGTTGTGCGGAAGACCTCATTTCCCAGGAAAGTCACTACAATGAGGTAACGCACGGCACACGGCACGATTAGGCGCAGGCACGCCGCGGCTCGGGGTTGCGTGCCCTACATCTGCGCCCGGAGTGCATGTGTAGGTACTTACCTGCACACCGCGAGCATATAGGGCTCTCTCTATGATTCGCTCTCTTCCCGCGTTCACCGTATCTTTCTCGAGGAGTGCGGTGCGGCTCGTAACCATAGCAACAGGGCACTAACGGCACTACGGACGCTCGTGGTTGCCTCTGGTTTGGGCGAAGTTTTCGCGCTGTTGGTACCGTTGACAGAGTGTGTCGTGTGATGCTGGTGGAATTATTTCATTCTATTTCATGCATGTTTTATC
>JAOEFI010000006.1:14782160-14804302 GCA_034621735.1 Anopheles plumbeus
ATATTACATTATAAGGTATTATATCTTTTTCGTCTTGCAGAATGGTACGGCAGTGAAGAAACCGGCCCAGCACGGACATTCGCACGATTCCACGCAGATGAACATGCGAGGCGCGTTTCTGCACGTGCTCAGCGATGCCCTCGGTAGTGTTGTGGTGATCATAAGTGCATTGGTAAGGATAACTAATGTTGCGGTCAGTCCGGTTCGCCGTGCGTACCAATGTCATCCCTTGATCGTTCCAGATCGTCAAGTACACCGACTGGAAGTACAAGCTGTACATGGACCCGGCACTGTCGGTGCTGCTGGTGGCCCTCATCCTTAAGTCCGTGTGGCCGCTGCTGCGCGAGTCCGCGCTTATCCTGCTGCAGACCGTCCCAACGCACATACAGGTGGACGCCATCCAGCGGCGCCTGCTGGAGAAGGTGGACGGCGTGCTGGCGGTGCACGAGTTCCACGTGTGGCAGCTCGCGGGCGATCGCATCATCGCTTCGGCGCACATCCGCTGCCGCAACCTGTCGGAGTACATGAAGATCGCCGAGCGGGTGAAAGAGTTCTTCCACAACGAAGGCATCCACTCAACCACGATACAGCCGGAGTTTGTGGAGATTGAGGCGCTCAATAGTTTCTCAGGTAGTTTGCCCCGGCCGCGGATGTGAAGGAAATGTGTGCATTTTTCATGCTGTTTTTCGTTGAACACTTACTCGTCGCGCTCCTAGGTTCGGACGGGTTCTCGAACAGCTTGAACGGCAGTGCGACGCAGGATTGCTGCGCCCTGGACTGTCCGACGACAGACGAGAGTAGTTGTATCAAAGCTACATGCTGCCAAAACAACAATAATGTTAAGGTATGTACTGAACCACACGAAACTAAATTCCATATCCACGGTAGCGCGATTGCTGTGCTGTCACTGATGGGTCGTTCGTTCGTCGTCGATCCTGGCCGTACCAATTTCACCCGCGTGTCACGAATCCCAACAACCACCTAAGGCCGCTTTTCTTATGTTTTTCTTTTTCTGTTTTTCATTTTTTCCAAATTCTCGTTTCTATGACTTGATTTTTGTTGTTGATTGGCTTGTTTCCGTGGTGTCTCAAACGGTAAAAAATGAACACAAACATTTAAAAAACATCCACTCCCAAACAAACATCCCACCTTTCCGTCACACTCCCACTAAACTCCCAGCTGACCGTGGTGATCGATAAGGGCACGGGCAGCCAGGCGGATGACATTGTCGCCGAAGGCGACCCACAGGCATACCCAACGGTGGATCCAAACACGTCCGGGTCGACGGCTACAGACGCATTGCTTGCCGGTAGGGAGAAGAGCCAAAAAGGACAGGATGAGCAGGAAGAGGAATGATAGGTCCACGCAAGCACTTGAGGTACGCGGCAGACAGGAAGACACACAGGCACAAGCAATCAAACACCGACCGGAAGGCGGCGGAAAAGGGAAGACATTGAGAGAAAAGAACAAGGGTGCAAGCATGCGAAGAGAAGAGGGCCAGGCTAGTCTTCGGTTTTTCCAGCAACCAAAGGTAAATTATCCATGCGAGATGAAGTGTGTCGCAAGGGTTTAAATGTTTCGCTTGATTGGATATTATTTCCGACTGCGTCTTTTGTGCCCTCTGCGACGTGAAGCGAAGGAAGTCGAGAGTGAGCTACCCCGGCAACATAGTAATAAAAATAATTTTCGTTTGGTGACCGACCCACCTCTCCTCGGTGGGACAATTCACCACGTTCAGTGACCGTTGGCCGATTGTCGAATTGGTTGACTACGATTTTTATTGATGTTTGAACTTCACTAGGATTCAATCCCGACAATGGTGATATACTTACAAGATTATACAGAACGCGAGGATGAGACTCAGGAGCAGTAGTAGATAGCTAACATTACTCACACGACGATGGGCGGTTCTATATTTTACAAAGAACAAAGTAGAGATGGCTCCGAAGTGGCTTCCGTACCACTGGACGTGTTCACTGCACGATACAAGGGTGTGCAGCACAAACGACGAACAACCTTACGGCTTACGAATAACAGTACAGGAACGTATGAAGAGTAGACATAGCTCCTTACGAATGCGATTGCATTGTATTGCTAAAATGTATTTGAAAGTTTTCCTATTTAAGGAAAGGATTAATTTTGTTTTGTTTTTTGTTTTACGACAAATACAACCAAAATATGAAGAAATGAACAAAAAAGGATACCACATGCTAGCAGAGTATATACAAAGTTCAACTACCTCGACAACATAGGAAGAGTAGGAAAACTGTAGTATTATTATAATGGAATAAAAAAAAACGCTCGTTGAAGAGACAAAGTTGAGAATTCTGGCGATAGTGTTTGACTGAAAACCGCATGTCTGTGGGTGTACCGTTGCGGTTTTGCACGTTATACTGTCAGAACAACATTGTTACATGGTGGTGTGATATGGACGAGTTTTGCTCGGATGCAGGATGCTTCCGAGGTGGAGGAGGTGGTGGCTTCTTCCATCGGCAGACAGTAGTATGTGCTTCTTTTAGTTTCGTTCCCGGGATACTTTTTTCTTGCGTTGGTCTTATCATCCCACCCATCATGGTTCGCGGATCTGCTGCTGCTGCCCTTTGTCTGCTGTTGCAGTCAGTCGGGCATGCAATTGCGGTGCCGTGTCTGTGTTGCACTTGCACGCGAAAGGATCGTGCGAGCTTTTCGTCCCTTCATACTCGCCTTCCTGTGTCTGTCGCAAACAGGTCGTCCGTATGCTACCTCTTGCCCTGGCGTTGGGCTGAAGTAGTACTCCCGGTTTAAAGGTGCGATTCTAGAACAAAATTGTGCGTTTGCGCATAACCGGCAAACTGCTGTGTACGCTGGCAATTCCGGGTCCCCGGAGCAGGAAATGAGAACAAACAGCTCGCTACGGTTCTGTCATGGTGGAAAAGTATTACGATCCATGAGTTTGTTCAGTTTTGAAATTTATTATTTATTATACTCGTGATTCAATGATTCGATGAATCGATTTGAAGGTTCATAGTGGTTTAAAGAGTTGTAAGCGCGAGGCATATTTTCTAAATTACGGAGAACAAGAAAGTTGCATTTAATTATAATGTCTGTTTGAAATTAGCCGCCTTGCCGACAAGGACTCTCTACGCAAAATAAAAATAAAATGGCAGGCAATTCAACGGAACTCCAGTTGAATAGATATCATGTCCCCTCACGAGGTAGTGAAACAATGTCAGCTCTTAACAATTGTTACCCAATCAATTTTCTCCCCTCAGCTCCCTTTTTCAAACAACGCATTATCACTCCACGGGTTCACCCGGTTGCGGGGGCAAACAAACAACTCCTACGCCCGGCCGGGCCTGTCTAGGGAGATTGTTTTTCCACGATGGGGTAGCGCCGGTAATGTGAAACTTATTTTTTGCGTCTTTTGTTTACTACTTCACTGTCTGTACCCTGTCCGTCTCGTTCTGGTCGTACAGATTCTCGCTCTGCCCTAGGCTGTCTGGTCTGTCTTTCTGCACCGAAGGAAGGGAAAGTAGGGCGGGGTTGCATAAGGGTGGCGCTCCTCGTGAAGATGCCGAATCCAGAGCGACAAACCGAACTACACCGAACCGACTCGAGCCCGAAGGGAGCCCCCGCCAGTTTTTTCCTTCAATGGGGTTGGGTCACGATGCGATTGACGGTTGCAACGAATATTCTTTCCCTCCTCTCCACACTGTCCCTTCGCCTCCCTCGAGGAGGTTTGGCTGGGAACGCCATTGCCGAGTGCATTCCGGCACAAACCGCGCCGCGACGAAAGGGTGTATAGGTAGGTATATAAATACACCCGTGTGTCTTCTGGAGGATGCGGACACGGAAAAAGGACTCGTTTCGCCATCGTTGCGTTCGAAATGGTATTGCCGCCGGTTGTGCGACCCCGTGCATATGTATGCAGTTCGGGTTTTCCGGTGCACTACAGGCGCAGACCAAACTGCAAGAGAGCAACAGCAGCAGAGTAAAATCTAGCATTTTGCCAGTTCAGTAGCGAGCGCCGGGCTAGACGGCCGCCGACATATACACAGTTGAAAACAAGTTTTGGGCGTTCAGCTCCCTTCTGTGCCGTTTGTATTCCTGTCGGGTGTATGTTGGGGAGCGCTTCTAGGAAAAGCGACCGAACAAGCGAGCGTGCTAAGTGTATGAAGTGTGTGTAGAGTTTGTAACCTGACGCTGGCTTTTGTGCTGAACGTTCCGTGAAGCGAGTGTCTATCGTCGGTCATCCATTTTGTTCTTCTCGTTGCGAAAGAATCGATAGAGGTGCCTCCGACTCAGTGGACTCTGAAGGGGCTTCCGTTGTTTGTGGGAAGGAGTAGAGGGGCGAGCAAAAGATATTTTCGTTTCGAGGTGCTTCCCCCTTTCTCTATGGTGTGTTGGGCGAGGTGTTAAAATGAGTGAAACGGTAATACTGTCAAAAGCGGCGACGGCTAGACAGCGCCCCCAGTCGCAGGAATCCATGATGTCGGCCGCAACTCACACCAGCGCGACGGGCAGTCCCGCCCGCGACGGCGTCGAAAAGATGTCCGCCAAAGTGAAAAAAGCTGCCACACCGCTGGTGATGGTGAAGGAGCTGGTCCGTGACAATAGCCGGCTGGTGAAGGATCTGATGGCCCTGCTGGCGATTCGCGAGGCCACCAAGGACACGCGCGACGCCCCATTAACGGACGGAGGCGCCGACGTTGGGGAGATAAATTGTGTGCCTCTGAAAAACCGGCCGGGAAGCGAAGGCGACCGAATGATTCCGCTTCGCGCCGTCGGTAGTGGTGGGACCAGGGCGACGGCGGTGGCTGCTGCAGTTGCATCACTGCTGCATCACACAGCGACGAAAGAGTTCTCGTCGCTAGCCGGGGAAATTATAACGATTGCCGACGATACGGGGACTGGTGACGGCTACGAACGCCGCCGGAGGGTGGAAGCGAACGGTGAGGCTGGTGAAAATTGCACGCCCGCGAACGACGATGGCATGATGCCGATGATGCTGCACGCAGACGCAGCTGCAGCAGAAGCTAACACGAACGAAGCTACCATCGGCGAGGATGTTCCCGAGTGGAACACGATACTGCAGCTGACGATGGATGAGACACACGAGGAAGGAGATGGAAAGCGAAGTGCAGTAAAGACTGATGCAACGAAGGGCGAGAAGGTGGACAAGCCAGTGATACCTGCGGCGGCCGGTTCGCCGTCTGGGCCGGTTCCGGTGCCGCTCCGTCTCGCTCCTCGCGCTGCCACTCCACTGCCGGCCTTTTCGCATTCCAACGTATCAAAACAGTGCGAGTGTTGCATTCCCGGCGCAGCGAGTTCGCAACCGCCGGAGCTGACGCTAGAGCAGAAGCTCGACAAGCTGCTAGACAGCGTGGTGAAGATCAAGGCGGAGATGCACCAGCGCATCGATCGACTGGGACGCCGCGTCGAACAAATCCATCTCGACGTTCAGCTGAACATCGACAGCACGGACCGGGCGCTGCTGCGAAACGACCTGCTCCTGATCGGCATTCCGCAACGGGAGCGGGAAGATTTGCAGCAGTGCTTCCTGCGAGTTTGCCGTGCGCTCGAGTACGACGAGCAGGACATTCCTCAGGTGGACATTCGGCGACAGCGTGCCACTCGGCGCCGTACCAGTCAGCCACATGCACTCCCCGAACGGAGCGCCTCCCGAGACCGCCGACACGGGCAGCCGGCTGCTCCGATCGTAGTAGAGTTCATGTTCAAAACACTTCGTGATCAATTCTACCGGGCCTACCAGGCGAAGCGGGTGCTACGACTGTCGGACGTGGGATTCGCCAGTGACAGACGGTTCTTCGTGAACGAGGTACTGACGCGCTACAACCAGAAGCTCATGGGAGAGGCTGTGCGGCGTAAGCGGACAGGAATGCTGCACTCAGTCTACACGGTCGATGGGATCGTTTATGTGCAACGCGTGGCCGGCGAGAAGGGCATCAAAGTGACGAGCTTTGCCAGCATGAACTGACTGCTGGCGCGAGACAGGGAGGAGAAGGCAGTGGTCCAAACGGTGGACATGTAGAATTTTCCATATCGAAGGAACACACACAGGGCCCGAAACAAACGAAATAAACACAAGAAAAAAAAATGCTGCCATTTAAAGAGAGAAAGTTAACGGATGAAAATGAAGCCGACGAAAGAGAAATTAGGAGGAGTTGTTAGAGAAAACGATTTATTACTCCTATTCTTGTAATTGATAAATGAATGACGCAAGAGAATATTACGATAACGTTCAACTATACCGAAGAAATAAAACTATATTGAAATTTATATATACAATTGAACAGAAAAAAAAACGAAAACAATACATTAGAAAGATGTATTGAATGAGCGAGAGAAAAGCGAAAGTATAGAATATTAGAGAGTTATATTTTACTGCATAACTTTGGCAAAAACACCCTGTGAACGACAGGGGAAGTAAACTAATCAAAGCAGAAGACGAAAGCATTAGACTTGTTGGGAGAAAATATATTATATAATATTTTTATGTTGAAACAAGCATGATAAGATTCAATAACACAGATGAATGATAATAACGCAATGATGCAAAGAGATAAACAGAAGCAAAACAGGAACTGAAAAAGTTGTGAGACGTTTTAGCTGTGATGATGTTTTAGCTGAGTCGAAATCTGATACCGTATATGTTAACTCGCAGGAAACACTGTGCGGAAACACACATACGAGAAGTAAATTATGGGAAAGCCCGAAAAATAGATCGTAACTATTGCGAACGCGAAACGAACGGAAGGGGGGAAGTTGAACGTCCGCGAAAAAGGTGGTAAATTCTTGCGATAACATGCATTTCGTAAAAGAAATTCATGTCACGATCCACAAGATATAACAAACAAAGCTCAATATGAATGAGATAAATGATATAACTAGAATAGAACTGGAAAAAGTAGAGAAAAAACACACTATATTGTCGCAGAATGAATCTCCTGTCCCGTGGAAAATATTTGTTCGCTACACCTAATCGCAAATATGCCGTCACCGCATTCATGAACTACTCGTTGATGTTTTCACACTTTTCCATTCGAATAATTTCTAACTTTTTTATGTCGTTTGGATAGGTTTATTGAAATTGAACCAATTTCATGGTTACTGTAGCATGTGTATATTCCGATGGAAATGTTTATGTCAAGTGTATGCTTGGCGAAACTAATGAACTGGAAATGTTAAATTATTGCCGCAGCACTGTGCATTCTGCCAAGTGTATCTAATTTATGTAGAAATCAGAAAAAAGCTAGTAATGAAGGACTTTAATTGTGTTACTTAGTTGAAATATCGCTTCTATGTTTATCCAAGAAGATGCTAACTTATACACATGAAAAAAAATATAAAGGCTGATCCGAAGAAAACAAAATACCATAGAGATAAGTAGAGCTATATCCTAACTTATGTAAAATTTCCTAATGAGAAAACCGACTGATGAAACACTGTGCGAACAAGTTTGTGTCCCTTTCGCGACGGTGTGTTGGATGGGTGATCCGAACGGATCCGGAAGCACGAGGTGGATGGATGTTTTGTTTGGCGTTTCTTATAGTTTACGTGCGTACATTCAGATGATAGGGCGCAGAGTAATGCGGACATGATGAACGATAACAGGAAAACAAGACAGAGCAAATTCCAGATACGAGAAGTACCAGTAGAATCCTTCCAAAGCAATCCCGATAGACACGGAGAGATAAAGAGAGTAGAAGAAAGTATAGAGAGAAATAATATATCCGTCATATATTAATATATATTACATATATGTACTACGAACAAAGTAACTAAACTAATCTATCATCATTCATCTACTCGACATCGCAGAGAGATTTTTTTCCCTTTTACCACTACCTAAAACATCGTAGAGCGAACGCTATCCGTTACTTCGTAGAAAGCATTAGAGGTTTATCTTCCTCCTTAACACATTCTAACACTGAACGAGGCGAAGAATTGCAATAAAACTATGATCCGTTTATGAACTAAAGCGGTAGCGTTAAAGAGTTGTAATTATTGCCTTTGTCGGTTACACATTTTCGTTTGGCATTGAACTTTTCAATGATTTGTACCTGATGTCCATGTTGTATTAAATGATCGTAATTATCATTTATTCTTACAGAATCAACCATCCTCACCGACTCCGTCGCCATTTTTATGTCGCCAAAGAAACAACAGAACCGGGAACGATGTTGAGTCTGGTAAGCCTCGCAAGAACATTAAATTTCAGCTCTAGCAGACTTTGGTTTACAATGTTTTCTCTCTTTGGAATTCGTGCCGTTTCTTTAGGTTCCCTGCTCGACCAGAACAATCAAACTGCATCGAATGAGGATGCGCTGCCAAAAATTACCGTCTGACAGACAAATCCCCTAAGCTGTAGCAAGAATTCCTTAACCATTGGATCATCATCGAAACGAAAACCGGAAGTAGCGACCATAGTGTTTACCAGCAGCACGAACCAACGGGAGGTGCAGCCCGAGAACTACCAGCAACGAACGCAAAAGGACATCGGGTTCAACTTGGAGGAAAATATGTCCACATGTTCTCCACAAGTAGCGAAAGAAGAAGAAATCCAAGACGGCTGTGATGGTCGGACGATGCTGTTTAACCTAGAATCCAGCCGGTTGTATCGAAGTCGACGTATCGGGTCGGAGAATCCTTCAGCGTCTCCTCGTCGCAACCCTGAGTGCGGTTATGGTAAGGATGGCAGAAAACCAACCAGCTTCGAACCTCCATCGGCACCGGAAGGGGCAATCAACGCTGCTGCGCCCGTTGCCTCCAGACATTACACGCTGCCTGCAATGCCCGCCTCGTGTAGCTTGCTGGAAAGCTACGTCACGGGAACGGGATCCCCGTTGCGAAATCTGTACTGCCAGTGCAAGCACCACCACGAGTCGATAGAGTGAATACTCTCGCAACACACGAAAGCTACAAACACAATCCGGTTTGTTTAACCAGAGAAACCCCACTTTATACCAACTTAAGGAACCTTTTGCACGAGATCGTTGTTTGGGCGTTGTTTTAGTTTATTAATCGCACACAACTGTAAAAGAGTATGATATACGTAGTATAACTGGAGAGATTTTCAGTAGGCCCTCATTCTCCCGCTAGTGCTTGTTGATTGTCGTTGAATCATTTTATCCCTCCGGAGTTCCCCCTCCATGTAGCTGCCTTAATTTTTTGGCATAATCGAGGAGGTTCTGTGTGTCTAATAGCATGGCAAATAGAGTGAGCAACGGGGATAGAATTGATAGATGTGGTTGCCGAACAAATATTTTAACATATTTTGTAACCGTTTGTGCTCAACCGGAAAAAGAGCACAGAAGCTTGATTGAAGTGGCATTATTCGCTTCGTCGATCGAGAAGAGGATAGAGAGACTTTAGTTGGGTAACTTCGACGCACCGATGCCATTTGGGCCGACAAGCACGATTGGCTCAAATCACTGTTGTATTTCATATTCTCTACTCTATTTATCGTTAAAATGGTTTATATATTAACTATGCTCTCGGCAGGCAATAGAAAAGGGTGATTAAGACAAAATGTAAGAATTTTGACCGTAAGCAGCGGCAGGAAACCTATGCTGGAAGATGTTGGCGAATTTGAACGAGCGACACGGACGCATAATTTTTACTGTAAGCCAACAGCAGAAACCATATAGTTTATCTACAGGAACAAATCTAGAAAAAGGTAGAGAGGTTATTGCGTGGTTTAGGGTTTTAAGAAAGCGATTAAACGTTTAAGATCGGTGAAACGGTGAATCCACGTGGTTGTTACGCTGGAAAAGTTAGAGTCAGCGAATTAATTGCTATCATGCTACTGTGACATAAGTATTTTAAATTTTTTCCAGTTTGTAGATAAGGATTTATTCATGTATCCTCACAAACAAATATGAAGAACAATCGACAATGGGCGAACATTTTGGGTTGGTGCATCTGAACGAACGTGATAGATGTTTTTATTTAAATTAAAAAAAAAAAACATGTAAAGTGCAAACCATCATTGAAGCAAATTCGATCCCAGGTTAATATTCCAATATTACGTGTGTGTCTGTTCCAACGTTTATCCAATTGCTCTACTATTATCTTAAGCAATTCGTTGAACAATTGAGGAGAAAACATCTTACTGTTTTTGGAGACTGTTTAGCACGTTTACTTAATTCAACACGTACGGAACAGCGCATGAGTACAATGTTCTGGAAATAGAATTCCTGTGCGTTTGTGGGCAGTATTGCAGTTGTATTATTTTCAGTTTTGTAAATGAGCGATATCTGTCTTATGATGATGTATGTGTATGTTGCGTGGGCAAAAGAAATGCGAGAGAAAATCAAAAGAAATCATGGTCCATCGCAAAGATGGACTAAACAAAATCGTTGTCTGAAAATTCACCGAAAACTCGACCGACCGACTACGAGTCGTTTCGGTTCGCGAAAAGATGATTCCTCGATTGGCGCGTATAGTATAGCTGAATTTTTAGAAAACTAATTTTAAGAAAAATTTAGAATCGGAAACTAAATCAAATGAACGAATAAAAAAGAAACAAAACGTAGTATAGTTATTTGCCAACACGTGATGGGTGGGGGTACGTGCGTTGGGATCCACACGAGGCGTACTTTGTTATTTCCAGGCAAAGCATCGTTGGGAGCATATAGTGTTTGCGGAAAACAAAATTTGCTGTTCAAAGTCAACAGATTTTGCATAGACCCACAATAACATATACATTAATAGAAAATGATGCCGAAAATATAAGACATATGAAACATAATAGAGAAAAATTAAATAAATGCCACTAAAAGCAACTTCAAGTTTTCTTTTTATCTAACCAAACTTAGCTTATTATCATACAGAGTATATTAATGATTTACAGTTCTATATATACAAAAACGTACACATCGATATACTTTGGAAAATGTTTTTTTTATTTTGGTAGTTGTAAACTGACTAGCCTCAAATGGTCTTTAGAATAGCATTGAATATAGTTCTTGTTTCTACGTTACAGATTCCTCTGCCACAATGGCTTCATCCCATGGTCCATTTATATTGTTTTTATACTTTTGCAACCGTAGAAAAAGCCACGGGCAAAACAAATTGACGAAAGCCAACGTGGTTATGTAAGTGTACAGTATTATATGTGAGATGGAATTCAGGAAATAGCAGCAAACGGCCATGGAGAACATCAAGAAATGCATGCTGTAAAGCTTACACACCAGAAAAGGTCCTAGTGCAAAGAAAACGGCCGCAACCTCCAGCAGAACGAAGGCGTGCAATGCGGAAGAAAGCCGCGAGGCTAGGCAAATTGATCCGAATATGGCTGCATTCAGCGAGATCGCCTTCGACACGAGGGCGGCCGAGGTGCCATAATCGAAAAAGATTAGATGCAGCACCAGGGCGAAGAAGGTCATCGAGAAGATCGTGTCCGTGCTGATGGTGTTCGTGAGCGTGTGCAGAAGCGGCGAAAAGATGAATCCGAACACTAGGACCGCAATCGCGGTTTTGGAGTCTTCGACGAACTTTGCCCAGTGTGTTTCCCCTCCGGAATAGATGAAGTATCCTACGATCGTACCGATTGCGGATTGGAAAAAGATCGTTTTCGGTTCGATTCGTTCAGTGTAGAGGTGATGGAAAATAACCAGAAAAACTGTTACGACGGAGATCTGCTGACTGAGTCTGGTAGCACCGGTGAAGGCTTCAGCGGCGGTGTACGTTTTCAGATTTGTGTTGGTTTTCATGTCCTTCAAAAACGATGGATCGGTATAGTTGTCCGCGTAGTCGGTGTTTTCGTACAGATTTTTTTTCCATGGTTTTCGACTGGTGGTTGAATTTTCCATGGACCAAAACGATATTCGGCAGGTGGATGCAAAAGTGGACTGGTTTGTTTATGTTGTTGCTTTTTGACAGATCCGCTACGTGTGAAAACATTGGTTGAAAAGTTTGTGGGATCTTTAGATTTGGTTCAGCTGCGCAGAAACTAAATGCTCATTTAAATTGTTGGTCTTCAGATTCTCATCAGCTTCTAGGACAAAAAAGTATAAGCACAACGTAACATGGCAGCAGAAAACAAAGGTGGAAATCCTGCTATAGTTTGAAATAGATCTAATAGGCAGTGGAAGCCTTAAATTACATGACTATAAACACAATAGATAGAAGTTAACACGAGTTATTTCCATAGGGCCATCGATGGCAGACAATTGTCAACGTTGACACCGTGTGTATGGAAAGGAAACGAATTGAATAAAGCCATTTCGCCAAGAAGCACGGAGCAGAAAATTGCACCAACGCATCCGTTTGCCTAACGAAGGCAGATATTTTATCATGCGAAGGTAGCGCAATGTCGCAGGTGGCAGGTCGAGTGAATGCAGCGTGATTGGAAAATACGATCATCGCGGTGCATCCGGCGAATGTACTTTGATAGGATCGGTGTTCCACCTCGTGGTCGACAATAGAGCGGTAGATGATGGAAGATGAAGACGACCCCGTCGTGGAAGAGGTAAGCTGAATGCTCTGCAACGGCGATAGTGTAGCACAGAGTAATGTTATACCTTTTTCATTTTGTTATAGATTCCTGTGCATCTGTCTAAAACACTAGCCGATAATTTGTATTTACTTCAATATCCCGTGAAATCCTCTACGGACACCTTCGATGACGGCCGGGTGGTGAATTGTTGCGTCAAGCCGATAAATCAACAGGTATAGAACCGGTAAAAATGTCCTTTGTTGGGAAACTTACATCACTTTTCCTCTCCATCCCCTTCTATCTTTTCGAATAGATCAAGGTAGATTATGCTTTAAATACGGCATCGAAAAACTATGATTCCTTCAAGGGGGAACAGTTCGCCTTGGCTGCGGACGGCAAGCAGCTGGACAAATCCCAAAAGCTAACGTTTCGTAGCGGCACGATGGACAAGCAGTCTTTCCTTAGCACGAAACCGATCGAGGACGTCAGCCGGTACCTGGTGTGTGTGCTGCAGGACGGCGAGATGCACGCGACCCCGCTGAAGGGCATCGTTGCCATGCGTCAAATGTTTTCCTACTTCGACAAGCAGGACAAGCGGACCAAAGCGGAGCAAAAAGCAGAGCAGGACGCGTACGGGGTAGGTGAGGACGAGGAGCTGACGCAGGTGACGGTAAAGTTTGCCCGCGCCGAGAACGAGAAGGTGCGCAAGGCACGGGAGAAGTCCTTCAACTTCTTGTCCAAGATGGAGGCAGAAGAGCCTTGGTGCGAAACGTTTTGGCACGAGAAGTCGTCCTCTATGGCGGAGCAGGAGCGGCAAAAGCTGTTCGGTGGAAGCGGCGCCAGTAGCAGTGGTATCGCTCGTGCCGACACAGACACTGCAGCACTGAATGTTCGGCCGGTGGAGTACATGGATATGTTGATAAGCAAGGAAAAAACGGACCGGAACATTGACTCGTTACTGCCCAGTAGGGTGGTGTGCATGCACAAGCTAAAACAGCTTCCGTTGCTGGAACAACTGAAAGTTATTTTAACCGACGGTAAGATCATCCCGACAGGTTTACCAACACATCTTCTCTTCAACTATTGGTTTGGAAAACATATAGTCGAATCGATTCGATGGAAACGATTTAGTTTTTTTTAAATGTTTTGTTTTCTTAATCCTTTAGGGAAAGTAATCACGTTCCAGCAGATTCAAAAACTCTTACCCGATCGAACCGTGCCAGCCGAGAAAGTCTTACGGCTTTTACCCCAGGTTGGCTGGCTTATACGCGGCAACTGGGTCGCCCAGTCCGAGTACATCTACACGGAAGGCAGCGTGTCTGGTACGAACGGCGTCACTGCCGAGCAAATGCGCAAAGCGCGCGACTACATCCTTTTCCGCTTTACGAAATGTGATAAACTCGAGCGGCCCCATCTGACCAGCATCACGCAGCTCCCGGCGGAGGAGATCCGGGAGATCTTATGCTCGATCGCGAAACTCAACACTGCCGATCGGACCTGGAGTCTGTTGCTGCCGCCGAACGAAATCTTCCACGGGGTCGACGAGCAGGAGATCAGTGACCGTCAGAGCGCCTTCTGGTCGGCCCGGTCGGATAAGTTCAGCGAGATGGAGCAGAACAGTTCGCCGTCAACGGCGACAGCGAAGCGCGTGAGAAAAAGATCCACTCGTGATAGTGGCTCAGCTACGACATCCACGACGATTGCTGCCGTCGCCCCCAGTGCCGTGCCCCCTGTAGCCGCTGTCTCCCGCCAGCTCTCGAACGGGTGAAGGAAAGGCGCAATTAAACGGCAAGATAAGATTGTGTACAAATATTTTGCTTATCGATAAGAGATGGTACGGGCGCATAGCGGCAGGAAAATTTGCGAGCGTAAATTGTTTATTATGTCTGTTTTGCTCGATTAGTAATAGACCCGTTGTAATTTAGTTTTCTCTGTGGGGCGTCATGATTATGCCTTTTATTTATACGAAATATAGTAATCCATCGTCGGAACATGCATGGAGACGAAATGTTTAAACCCTCGAGTATTGTCCAATTAGTCGGAAAGCATACTGAAGCTGGCATCCTTGATCTGTTCGTACAGCTGATCCCTGTTGGATGGGTTCACGTGAAACAAAATGCATCCGGGGATGCGCTTAAGACGCTCCACCACCGCGATCCCAGTGGCTTTCAGTGGGACTGTGGCCACGAGCCGAATTTTTCTGGACGTCACCTCGCTCACTATCGCATTCATCCGCTCTTGGAAGGGACGAGATTTCAGTTCCATTTTGCCGATTTCGTCCAGAAGCAGCAGTCCATCACTGCCCGCGTTATGGCGCTGGTCCAAGGCGGAAATGGCGAGCGATTCAAACTCTTTCAAGCAAATGGAATACCGACCAACGACGGGGTTACCTCTTGAACGATTCTCGCCCCCGACTCTCGCTAACGATGTCCGCTGGCCAGTAAATGTCACCACATCGAAACCGACACGTTCGCCGGAACCCGTGTCACGCACTTCTTCCGTGAAGAAGCCAGCGATGGCAACGTTGCGTTTGGCTAACTCGACGCTCAGCCGTCGCAGGATGGTTGTTTTGCCAACTCCTGGAAATCATTCAAATGAATAAAGAAAAGGGAACCGAGTGGAGCGAACGATCAACGTACCCGGCATTCCAGTTACTAAAATCAGGGCCATTTGGATACTTCTGAAAAAATGATTGAAAAAATTAATAGTTTCTTCAAGGTATTAACATGTTGCGGAAAAAGTAGCTAACAAGTTTCGGATTCACGGCAGTATCGTTAATCGAGCAATACTTCTTGACATGTGTATAGTAGTGCATTTGTACCATTTTCTTTAGGTTTTTAGAAAAATCTTACTTTATTTTGAATCCAGATGAGCTGCGGCCTTGTTTGCCTTCTACGCTTTTGACATTCTTTTCCTCACTTATGTACATTATTTCGCTCGTTATTGCGTCCATTTTCCAGCTAGAACCAAAACATATCCCGCCCAACAAGCCCATCTCTAGTCTAGGCTGCTGTGATGGTGGAAGTTTCCGTTTCATCCACCACACAGCGTGATTGCCGAATGGATGAACACAAGCGAATGATTTTTATTATTCACAGCTTGCAATGATTGCAAGGAAAACGAAAAATGGTTGTACGAAGGGGAACACAAGTGGTTCCAACAGATACTTCATTATCGAGGAAGCTCTGCGACGAGAAAAATGTGATTTTGGCTCTAAACTTGGGGACTGTTGAACAGAAAGAAAACCCAAAATCAAAAGCATTAAGGTGAATAACAAAAGCAAACATTTCTTACGACTTCCGACCTAGCAGAATGCGCTGTGGGCAGGAGAGTGCTGTGAATTCTGGAGGCAAACAATGTTTGATAATGATTATCTACTAAAATATCCTACGCTCTATAGAGATACGCGATACGGGAATAATTGTTCCTCTCTCGGCTGCAGCCTACAACGATTACGCCATCGTGTTCGTCGCAGTGATCGTTGTTCAGCATTCCATCGCGAGCGAGTTAGAGTTTTCGTTGAATTCGGGCATTTCCGTCGGCGGCATCGCGATACTGTTTTCATCGTGAACCAGTTCGGGCGGGTGCAGGGAGCTGCTGTCCGAACCGCCCTCCATTTGATGATCATCGTTTCCACCATTCGCCGCCATCTCGTCTATCAGCTCGCCCTCGCCGTCCATAAGCCCGTTGGAGGAACCCCCGGCCACTCCGTTCGCCGGTGCGTCATCCCAGTTTATCTTGAAGCGGGTTACGCGGGGCTTCGATGCCAGAATGTTGCGTGTCATCTTGTGGAATAGTGGCTTCGGGGGAGGGTTTTCACGCAGCTCCGGATCGGAGTACTCATTGTTGATGAAGTATCCTACGCGGACGAATTCCTGCCCGCGGTAGGAGCAGGTTAGCAGCACCACTGTCACGCCAACCGCATCCTGCTCCGGAATGCGACTCACGTTGGGAGGGTCCGCTTGGAACACGAAAATGTGGCGGCCTTCAGGCACCGGACCGACGTAGATTGTGTCGAGCACCTGATCAAACGCTTCCGATTCCGCCGAACCGACGTAGATCATCTTCCACTCGAGATCCTCCTTCAGCTCTTCGATGCATTCGAACGTTAGCTCGAATTGGAACGGATTCAGGAAGCTGCTGGGATTGTCCAGCACCACCACGTTGGTGATGTGCACTTTTGCCATTGTTCGTATGTGCTTCTGTTGCCGCACAGCTTGTCGCTACTAGGAAGCAACCAATGCAACTCGACAAACGACGCCCAAATTTGATGCGGCTTCCAGAAGTCTCCACCAACCCTGCATACACACCGAAGGAAAGTTCGGCCGCGTGGTGATTCTCGATTCGGAAGACTAACCTACGTTTTGTGCCGTCCCGTGATGTATAAATGAGATTGATTCGCAGGAGTGCTTCTTTTTAGTCGGTCGGTTGGTACTGTATACACAAAACACAGCGCGGCTTGCTTACTTAGCGCGGGAACCGCTTGACAGTTCTCGAATGAAGGGAATGGCAATTTTCCACTCTTTGTTCCACGGTGTGTTTTTCCTACGCACCTAGGATTTTGACAGCGGAGTCGTGTTTTGTTTACAAAAGTTGAAGTTTGCTTGCCGCTCTGTGTTCGTCGACAACCGGCCGAGCAAGGAAAAAATGTTCGCCAATATAATAAAAACGCGGATATTGTATCGCGGGCTCGAACAAATCCGTTCTACGGTAAGTGTGTTGGCTTCTAAGGCATGCAATGACATAAAATCATGCGTTTAATGGGTTCTGTCCATTGTTCATCGCAGCTGTTTGGAATATGATCATTGATCACAACGAAACCATCATGGCCTCATTTCTACAGCAAATGATATATAGTTTTACTTACAGGCTCATTCCTGGCCCCGAATATGATGAGACGCGTTACTTGTGGCCAAGAGTGAAGGCCTCTGATACAACAGCGAAGGCAAGTGCAAAACGATTGATTGTTTCGCGTTCTCAGAAACTCCCCGTTTATCGTTTCACGTTACTAGTTCCAAGCAAGATAGTTTCTTTATGCTGCTCGTTCGTATGCCTTCACGAACAGCCAAAACATACAAAGAGTTATTTTTATAGTGCAACGAAATAGGTAAATTGTTTCTATGCACCACGTGTGTCTGGCAATTGTTACAACAAATTAAGGGCCAAGGCTGAACATGAACTGGAGGAGGAAAGAGATGTATGACAAAACTCTAGATATGAAGAAAAGAAATATATGGCAAATATGCGCCGAAATAGTCCCCAGAACTACTTCGCCCAAAGTACGGGCATGTCGGAATATATAGCACAAAAAAGTTCCTATAAGTCAAACGACATTATATTTTAGCAATAAAATATCAGTTTTATTTCATCTTTATTCTGTTCTTTTATTATTTTTTCATTTAATTCTTTTCTGTTTTCATCGGTTCACTTACATGATTTTTCCAACACCAGCGATGTTTCGGGATGTTTACAGCATGCAACTTCGTCATTCTTCTACTGATTGCTTGTTAATCTTTTGAGTCTTTCATGCTTGTTAGTTCAGTTGTTTTCTGTGTGTTCTCAATTCGTTTTATTTGTTTTGTTCTTCTGTGTTATTTTTTGTCATTTATGCCTATGTCTAACATGCTATTTTTGATCGATCTGCCGTTTTGGAAAACCAAGGGTGCTGAATGCTTGCGTTATAAGTAAAACATTACCTTTTGAACGATGTAGTTTAAAATTAAATCTTGTCATATGTTTCACCATCCTCACATCCGCGCTTGTTTATTTGACGTCGATTGGTTTTCGTTTGCTGTCAATTTTATCTATTTGTTTACTTCTTCTCGATGTCCCTACTAGTAATTTCTGTTCCTTGGTAATCACCTGCTGTTAATCTGCTGCTGTTGCACTTTGGGATTTCGCTTGCACGTTATTTTATTTGTTAATAATAGTAAGAAAGTGCATTAAACTTCTGTAGACTATATATTTTGCTCCATATCGTAATATCGTAATCGTGTATCGCAAAAATTGTGATTGTTGCGCGTTTGTATATGTATATTATATTCATCCTTCGTCAAACATTTTGTTATAATTCATAGAAATAGTTCTGCAACACAATGTCGGACCGATGCATGCAATGTCTGCACAGTTTTCCTTGTTACGAATATACGTCCAATTTGTCGGTCATGGGAAAGATGATCAATGATGCTGAGCCATTTTCCCGAGCAGCTATGAATTAATTTAAAAGAAACTGGTTCTACCTTATTATCAAAGACGTATTTCAATACCGAACTGGGTGGTGAATCTGATCTTGCGCGCTTTTTGGGGAGCATTTTACATATTTAGCATCTCATTAACATTTTTATAAACATATTTTTCTCGCCAAGAATCAACAAAACATAAGTGTATATAGAAATATGAAATGACACGAAACATATATGAATTAAGACTGGGAAATTCGAGTGGACCAAATCGGTATTCAGAGCTTCAGTAGCATTGTGAATGTTCTCATATCTTCTCGTGGTTTTGGTACTTCGCTTATCATGTTTTTTGTACATGTTCACACAATTTGCTGGTACGAATATATGAAGCGAACGATTTTTAACCGTCTTTCGTCCACTGCTAGTTACGCATATGATGTTCCGCATTTCCCATGCTGTCATCCCCATACTTTGGAATGTTTGTCTACTGTGGCGACGAGTTTCTTGAGTCTGCTTTTCTCCGTTTTCTTGTAACGTGATGGGATGGCGAGCAGTACATATGGACACCGTACTTGTGATTTAGAGAAATATTTGCCTAAACGGTTAATTTATTTAGATTTAATTCCGACTTGTTCGACCTCTTAAGCTAAAACGGTTTCCAAACGTTGAATTTTGATATAGTTTGTTTGTTTGTTTTATTCCTTAGATTTTTCCCCGCTCTGTGCGCTTTGGTAATTAGGCTCTGCTCAACCTAACCGCGTGCCCGAATTACTTGTCTTTTGTATTTCGCTTTACCTTTACCTCTTTGGAAAATTAGGACGTTACTAAACCGCGCTCGTTTGTTTTCTACTTATTTTTTCAGTTGCTTATTCGCCTTACTACAGCTGCTTAGTTTCGCAGACATTATATAGACTTGCTATCATTGAAGGGGGGAGCTAGTTTGGGATTCGTTGGATGCCGTGTTTTGAATAACCACCAAACAAACCGAGCAAGAAGGAAAATAGCAGTAAAAGTCGAAAATCCATCAAAGTTATGATTCTGAAATAACAAACAGAGAACTAGCAACAGGCTCGCTGCCTAAGTAAATATATAGGGAAATACGCCAAGCAGTAGAAGCAATAACAGGTTTAAAAAGAATTACATCGTCCACAGTCTTCATAAATTTACAGCACATGAATCGGAGAAAGCATAGATTGACGGATGATTTTAAAAACTTTATAAACTACTACACAGAGAAAAGGATTTGACAAATTTAGAATAA
This sequence comes from Anopheles plumbeus, assembly GCA_034621735.1. Lineage (NCBI taxonomy): Eukaryota > Metazoa > Arthropoda > Insecta > Diptera > Culicidae > Anopheles > Anopheles plumbeus. Next base: position 14,802,043 of record JAOEFI010000006.1, read on the forward strand.
TGTATTATATTTAAAAATTCATGACGGATAGTTTATTTATCGTAGTAACTAAACCTATATGACAATGTCACAACTCAACAACTAATATGTATTAACGTCAAATAAAACGACTCTCAACAATGAAAGGGAAATATTTAAAAATCTCACTACTTCAGCTTAAAATTGACTAGAGACAGGACTAGAGAAAGTTGCCGCCATTGACGATGTTGTAAAAACGCAAAAATGTGCCACCTTAATCTTATTGTGCGATAGCTTACGATGACGACGATAGTGTTGCTTGCGGCTGTGACGGTAAGATTAGCTAAAGAAGGCTCCTATTGCTACGATTGGGACTGTGTGCGAACAACTTTGGGCACGATGCCAGGATGGGAATATTTTGTCTAGGTGAGATGGTATCTACGGATCTGCTCCTATTGTAGGGGAGAAGGAGTTTAGATTGTGAAGCCAGGATAGTGTGTCTGTGTTCGTAGCATACCGTTGTTTGAATGGCTTTGTGTTCATGAGTCTAACTCTAATCGTAACGATAAAGACTTATCATTTTACACAATCTTATAGAATATACCTATTTATATATCTATATGTATAAGAGTATAATGTAGTATAACATTTTTTGTGATTTGTGATTTTTACTTCGTCTGATTCTCTAACATCGCCTATCTTGTATCATCTATTATATATTTCCAATTTCACGCGTGTGTGATTTCACTTTTTGTGTCTGATTTCCTAGCTTTGGTTTCTTGCTGTAATTTGCTTCTCATTTTCCTATCTGTCTGTTTCATTTGCTTCCACCTGCTTCTGCACTGTGGACCGTCACGCCGGCGAATGGTTTGAATTGTAATTTGTGCTATAGTTGTGTGTTTTACTTGCTATACGTTATATGTACGTGAGTGTATCGTTTCGAGTTGCTCCTTTGTCGCTCCGGTAATTGTATATATGTATATATATAATGTAATGTCTTCATATACAATAGAAAATATTTAAAAAGCACATTTCAAATTTTTCTTTTCCATAATTCAATGTTAACGTAGTATTTTCCTTTCAGTTATTTGCTTAACTCTCGTAACCTATTTTCTATTATTTACTCTCCCTATCTCTCTTTTTTCTATCTCGTTTGCTCGTTCTATCTCAATCATCAGATTTTTCATATTTGCCGAATAAATTTACAACGTTCCTCTCTTCCGCTCCCGTGCTGTGCTTTCTTATTTATGTTCTTTCATTTCCCTTTTCATCGTTTTCGTTTCAGTTAAACATCTTGTTTAAATTTATAATTTTTCTTTTTGTTTTCATTTATTTAAATCACAGATATAAGCCATCTTTTTATGTATAATAATAACTTTTTGTGTTCTTTTTCTCTGTGTGAGTTTTGTATTCGTAGACGAGTTCAATATAGTTAAAGTCGTGTGTAGGTTTTCGTTTAACCGTGTCCTGCTGTCGCTACGATGTGTTGTTTTTTAATAGTCCTTCGATTCGTTTCACTTGCGTTATTCGCTAATCCTGCTTTCACTAACAGCCGTTACGTTTACGTGCCGTTTTATCGGTTTTGTATTGGTTTTTCTTTGTGTTCTTTTTTTGAGAATGTGTTTGTTGTTTTTTGCTATTTACTTTTCCTTATAAGTGCATGTGATTTTCAATGGTTTTTTAATTGTTCTCCCTCGTTTTCGATGTGGCCTCTCGTCTTTACTAAACGTTTCTTAATGATCTGTTAATGTTTATGTAGGCAAGCATATTGGAAAGTGTGTCGGAGCTTTAGATAAATGTAGTATGAAATAGTTTCCGCTTGTTTTGCCAACAAATGTTCCCTACCTCTATAGTACGGTTTGTTTAATTTATCATATTCGTTTAAGACTTGGTTGGTGGTTGGTTGCCTTTTCCCATTGCAGCCTAAGCTTCAAAACTACGCTCCACTTACAAACTAAGTTTGCTTTTGAACATTTATAATGCGTACTAGTGGCGTTTTCTCCCGGCTTCACGAAGAGAAAATTAAGCACAATGGTATTTAAAAATGCGTTTTTCTTTCAAGCCAAATTGCGTGTTTAACTCTATGTTTTACGTTTACGAGGGAGTTCGCCTTGCTTGGAGCTTTCTGTTTTAAATCCAAGAGCCTTCATATGGCTTAATGTAAGCGGAAACACTTCGCTGGCATTCAATCGTATTCGGGAAACTGGAGAGAATTTCAAACCGTATGTATTCACTTTGTTGATTTTTAAAGTTTGTTTTTTTCTCTTTGATAACAGTTTCTGTATAGTTTGCGGTAAGAGTT
>JAOEFI010000006.1:14811806-14826039 GCA_034621735.1 Anopheles plumbeus
CATCTACCGGGAGCAGACGGCAACTGGAGGGAAGGGAATGAGAGTTAACCAGCTTTTTCTCCCCTGCTCTCTCCCCCTCCCACGGCAGGACGACTCCCGAGGCGGTTGTTTCGAATTGTATCAAAGGGCAATAAATATATCCTTCGCCCGAACGGGACTAGCGCCGCCAATCGCTGATGGCGCCCGCTTTGGCTGACGTCAGCCTTTTTTTCCCCCGAGCTGTTTGTGTGCTTTTCTTTTCCAGGCATGCTTGAAGGTTTCCCTCTCCCCCCCTGATCCATTCGGTTGCCGTGGCGAAGGCTTCCTTCGAAGTCTGGCCACGTGAACGGTTCAAAAGGGACGCGACATGTGCTGGAATGATACGGGAACTTTCTCGCTGGGCGAAGGTGCCATTTCGTCTTCTGGTGCGTTTTTTTTTGCCACTGGTGGTAAATCTTCTTCTCTTCGTAACCGGTTCTGAAAATGAACGCTATAGTGTGGCGTGCGAGGGTACTAGCTAAGTTTAGTCAACATTCAGTTATTTATGGACCACAGTTACTATTACGCGCGTCGCCAGGCCAGTCGAAGGGCTTCAAGAGGCTCGCTTTTTTTGTTTGCTTGTTTACTCCTTTCCATCTTCATTTTCTCCCCTCACAAACCCCCCTTGGGCATCCGGTGCCACTGGCAGAGGGGAGTAATGTCTGCACTGCTGAAGTTGATGAATTGTTTATCGTATGTACGCGGGTCCTGCAGTGAACAAACAGCCGCCCTTCGTCACCTGATCTTGTGTAGAATCTAATACATCATACCGCTGCACTTTCCTTTCTTCTCGGTTGAAGAAGGAGCAAACACATCGCCCCCCGAAGGAGGATGCTGAAAAGCTTTTTTTCGTCTCAATTTAATATTTTTCTTGCTCCCAGCATCCTCCGTTGAAAAACGGATTCATTGTTTACGGGCTTTCTTGACGCCAGCTGTCTGCGTTCGCTCTCGGAACGGCCCCACGTTTTTGTTTTGTTATTTTGTTTTCGAAACGGCTCATAACAGGGGTTGGAATTTTCCAACCGTTCTAGACATAGGCAGAATTTATTGATCATCTATCACACGGTCGTATTGTAGGGCGAATTGACGCTTTTCCGAACATCACCGGTCGGGAAAGGTCAGATGGTATTTTAAAGGGAGAAGTATTTATTTGGAAAATAACACTGTGTCTTTGTGGAAAACAAACTTGTTTTTGTTTTATTCCGGGTTCGAATCCTGTGGGCATGTCGTGTTCTAGGCTATATTTTTATAGGCCATCCTATGAACACTCGTTTTTCTCTCGATTCATCTCATAGGGGAACAAAATTACTCTGAATTCAATAAATTACATTGAAAGCTGTACACAGTGGGATTTTTTTTTGGTAACTTCCTCGTTGAGGAAGTTGTGGACTACGGAGTACAAAAGCACGAAAGTACACACAGCGAAATCGGAAGGATTACTGACACAGAGAGTTATTCCGCAACACTGAACAAAAGCGAGCTTTCCAGGGGTTAGAATAGATCGGGCGGGCCGGAACGAAGCAAGCACACCACAAAACATCACACAGAGATGCACGGGAAGTAGAAGCCGGAGGTAGTCGTGTCAAGTTCGTGAAGAAACCACTAGAAACAAAAAAAAGAGTGTTGACTGCAGTGGCGGTGGAGCGTGGGTTTGATTTGGGTGTCGTTGTTGTTGTCCCTTTCGGTTGAACACGTAGCTTTTGGTTAGTGATGGTAGTGGCCACACCCTCCGACGGTGTGTGTTTGTTAGTCAGGGTTCGGTTCCAATTAGTGGCGTTCGCTAATCGAGCAGAAGGAACAACAAGGGGGGACACAGGGGCAACAGTGTGAAGCGTTGTAGCGGAAGAAGGAGGACAGATAATGGAATCGTCCGGTGCATCCAACCGGAGAACTCACCTGTAGCTTGATTTGGTCTTGCATAAGGACCGGAGTGTTCTCGAGCATGCCCACTCTTGCATCGAACGCACTGGCGGATATCGTGCGATCGATCATGCGACGTGATCACGATGGGAAGTTATAACATAGGGTGTAAAGCTCCATCCGCGACACTCGGGAGCTTTCAAAACATGGCTTTTATTAGGACACAGGCGAATCATTAACATTCGAGATCGGCACACGTAGAGAAGAACGGAGAAAAAGAGAGCGAGAGACAGAGAGTAAAGCGGGCGAGAGTACCCTCTCTCTCTCTACGGCAAGCTTAAGCGTAAACATGTTTTCCTCATTTCGGGGAGCCTTTTCCCGCCGGCAACGCCTACTCAGTTTGATATGCTTTCTCTGTCCGATCGTGACGGTTTACGACTCCGGTGTTCGGGAGTCCAAACAGGATTTCCAACCGAACAGGATTCCCCTCCCCATATGGGGGCGATCGGTGCACCGGTGTACTCCTCTACAGCTCTATTTCCTGCTCCTCCTTCCTGCCTCTGGCGCTCCCTTCCCACCCGTGGCCGCAGGAGCGGGAGGTGCGCACGGTGTGCAGCAAATGTCATACGCTCTTCGAGCGCAGCGGAATACACTCGCTGTGGCATTCCTGCGGGTTCTGGAAATTAGTAGTAATGTGGTTCGATGGGCTCGGTTTAATGTACTGCGGCAGATGGTGGTGTGGGCGGTACGGTATTTTGGGTGTGTTGTAATGCGAGTGTGGTGCTAGATCGTAATCACAATCGTAGTACTGTGTAGCCGTGGATACGAGTGAGGCAGATGCATGAGAGCGTTCGGTGTGCATGAGTGTGTTTGTGTGTATGAAGGTGTGGAAGAATAGAAATAAGAGAGAAAAAAAAGAGACAAAATACATTGCAGTTTGAACAGAGAGTACAACTAAACAGAAAAGGAAACTGTCGAAAACGAGCAAAACGGTGTAAATAAACACACTATGAGGAATCAATGTTAATAACACAAAGAACACGCGAAGTATTGGTAGTATGAAGTGTGGAATGGAATGTGTTGGTAACATGTATGTAACGTGTATAGTTCCAGAAGCAAAGGTAATTAGCAATTGCTGGGTTATTGGAAGACTCCACATTTCGGCTGTTAGCCACAAAAGCAAAAGCAGCTTATTCTTCACAATCACAAGTGTTATTGTATTATACACACTTTCATCCCGCTTGGTTGATGCTTTTTCATGATAATTTTCTTAATGGTTGAATGCTTCCCTTTGTCCTTTCTGGATAGCATAAGTTCCCGAGACAGGGCAATTGCGGCCTTCCTAAATAGAGTTTCTCGGCAGAGTTTGATTCATTTCGAGATAGGAGCTTTTCTGCCCTATTAAGCATTTGACGAACAAAGCATTGCCCTTCAAACAAGCCGTAGATACTCAAAGTATTTATTCCAGAGGAATGACAGCCATATTTCAGGCCCGTTCATTAAACCCAAGGTGCGGATCGGAGATATTTTGCTTCGCGTAGAACCTCTGAGGAACCGGAAGCGATGCAAATGAAAAAATAAGAGATAAGCAGAACAGACGAAATATTCAAAAAGAAAAAATACAACACTGCCTAAAAGCTAGCCCGCTTCCGGTGCTCGGTTGAAATCTAAATGGCCCCGAAACGGTTTTAAACGGAGACCAGCGTCGGTGTGGGTGTGAAGACGGACGGTTTGTTCGTCATTCTTAATTGGCCGGCGAGTGTGGGGGTGTGTGGTTCGCGTCGAGGGCGGACCGGTTTCAGGGCGGATCGGAGTGAATCCGTATCGGTGCGAAGCGCCACGAGCGAAAAGCCCACCAAGTCTATTAGGGAGGGAAAATTATAACATCAATTTATGCTAATAGCGTGGTAATTTGGTTTCTTTCCTCATTTCAAATGCTTATGCACACCTACGGGAAGCGGCGGGAGTGTTCGAGCCCGAATTGGGACACCCCTCCGCGGTGAGGTGAGGTGCGTGCGGCCAGCGAGCCGGCTAGTGAAGGAATGCAGGGAGGAAGCGAAAACAAACGGAAGGAAGAAGAAAAATCACGTAAACTGTGGTAAAAAGGCGGAGTGGAAATGACATAGAAAAGGGACGAGAACTAAAGTAAAACAAAATAAAACACCCAAAACCGAGTGACGGGGCGTGAGGAGTGCGTCGGAGAGCTAGCCCGGAGTGGGACCGGACGACGAGGCTTATCGGGAAATAAATAGCCGTGTGACGTCAGGAGGTGGTGCCATTTCTATCGCTAGCCGCGCGTGTTTGTGTTACCAGGATCGGTTGATTGCTGGTGTTCGGAGAAATAACGGGAATGAGAGCTAGGACACACTGCTCCTGCTAGCTAGGAAAGACAGTGTCCCTGCTCTTTGCCAGGGCAACAAGCGGGACATCGTAAACGATCTCTCGCTCCTTCGAGGGAGGAAATGTTTTGCGGGAAGTCTACGGGCAGGAAGTGATTTAAGTCATCCGTGCTAATGTGGCATCCAGTGGGACACAAAAGACATAAGCTAATGGACTTTTCCTCGAGCGTCTCGAAGAGTTGGATGGCCTAAAATGAAAACAAAAAAAAGGCACAGTGCAGTGTGTCCTACGGAAAACCCACACAAACACACATGACTAGAGGTTGGTGAGGGGTGGGAGAAGGTGAGAGGTGGAATTGGCTACAAATTATCCGCACTCCGCTTGCTCGCGACTTTTCCCGGTGACGCCTCGCTGTCTAAGCCGAAGCAGAAGCTAGTAGGAAACGATACACCTGTTTTATTATTTTCTTCATTTCTCCGAACGATCGATGGAGAGCAGCAAGGGAAAATGGCAACTGTCAGCCCTAGGGCTAGTCTGGGTGTGGCTGTGATGTCTCACGATTCTAGTTCTACCGTATCCGAACTGGTCACCTTGTTGGTGATGGCTGTCGGCAGCATCAGTATGTTCTCGTGTGCGTCTCTGGTTTAATAAGTGTTTGACGTTTTCCCTTTTTGTTTGAATGGACGATTCGTATTTCATCAGGCGCTAATTGGTTTGTTTATAGAGGCCTGGACAACGGAAAGGAACGAACACTATCGCTACACCTACAACGGTTGGATTGAGTTGGATTTGAACACGGGAACGAAATCAATGTACCTTTGACGTGCAAAAGCAACACTCAAACTCGGATGGCAGTTCGGTATCGGACTTGTCCCGCTTACTGGTCGAGGACGTTTCTAGTGCAACCTGTCGCCGCAGTTCTTCTACTTCCTAGAACGAGTCCGATGAGTTATATTGGGGCGCGATCGCAAACGTTAACGTGAATGATGGGTAATGGATGGTTATTCGCAGTCGAACGCGAATTTTTGTTAGTTGAGGAGTATTACAATGTTACATTTAAAACAGAACTTGACACGAAAGGAACAGAGTATATTTTGACACACCGAATACACATTTGATAGAGAGCAACATATGGTATTAAAAGTGATTTTTTTAATTCAAGCGATGATCGATACTTGTCGAATGTCCACTAAAGGTAACAATCAATTAAACTTCTTCTTTTTTAAACTCTGGCAATTAAATTATAACTACTTCTTTTTTCCCATTTTCCCTTACTAGCTAATTGAATACGGTGTATTAAGAAAATCATTAAAACTGTATAATTGGTTTATCAAATTGTTTATCATCAGAGGTATGTACAATAATAGATGTAACAAGGTAATCCACCATGCGCCTCCATTCGAAGCACCATGCGCCTCCATCAATGAAATACATAGTTCAACGAGCACATGTACTACTCTATCGAATACTTTAGAAACGTACGGGAAAATATGATTATAATTTCAGAAAAGGTACTTTAACTAAAAACAACGTTCCAATTAGCATGAATATATGTACAATTAGAATCTTGGTAAGAACACATGCTCGACCCAGCCGTAAGAACAACAAATAGATGTTGGCTTAATAATAGTTCATAGACAAGCGATGCAACCGTGAACAATCACGTCTAATAAGCTTTGAAGCAATCATAACAAGGTTAAATAATTGTTGAATCATGAATTGAGTGAGGTGATAAACGGTGCTGAACTGAAATCCTATCAAGCAAGAGTGTGCTTTAAGCTGTTAATTGAGTGTATCGATGTTTGATTTTTTCCTTTGAAAATCGTCTCAATATTGAAGTGGAAGCTTAGATGATTCATTTTATTGCTTTTTTTACTACCATCAAGAGTGTTTAATAGTAGCATACATGAAGCAGTACCGTCTGTAAGGGTCTGTACTATGCGAGGCCGCTAACCACAGAATGTAAATCAAAGGAACGTAAACTGTGTAAAGATTGCAAGATTAAGTATGCCTGCGCCAGCACTGCGGTTGAGCAAAACAAAATTGCTGTAAAAGTTAGTAGTTAGTAATACCTCGTGGCTCCATTGATTGTTGTAGTACTAGAAAAAGAAGGTCGATCGGAAGGAGGAGTTGATAGGTCGTTATTTATTTACAGTACACAAAGAAATGGTGACAAGTGGTGATGAAATTGACTGAAGGGTAAAGCAACGATGCGCTGGCCAGCTGGAAAACAAACATCTAGCAAAGTAGAGCACATCCAATTTGCGATCCGTTTCATATCATTCGTTTGCTAGTTTGGGCGGATTAAAAAAAAACTGACGCTGCGTCAACACTCCACTACAACCCTTGGTGGACTATTGAGCCATGCTGGAACGCGGTGAAGAATTTGGAAACGGTTTCAAACTCCATTTCCTTAACGCCAATCGAAAGCACAAGCACAAACGGATCTATCTGAACACTGAAACTGTTTGGTTTTCGAATGCGAGCGGAATTTTGAAAGGATTTTTGGTAAAAAAAAAGCCTCTGGCTGGTGGTTGTTTTTTGAAGATGTTTAGCTAGTACTAATAAAACGGAAATAAATAAATACGCAATCCTAATAGAACTCGTTAAACACAACAGTGAACATCGAATAGATTAGAATTGTCAGTGAAGCACGGCAGCGGGATATGGGAGGCAGAGTCAAACAGAGGCTGATGAAAGTACATGAGCACGCTAGTGTAGCAAGGGAGGGGAAACTAAAACGAACGAACGGGGATGATTGAAAACGAAAAGCTGCACCCGGGGCACCCGGGCGGTCGACCAGCTTCCACAGGGAGATATGTGGCGGGGGAAGAAACACACACACGGCGCGTGGAAATGAACATACCGCTCTGGTTGCCATCATGATCGGTGCCTCGTGGTGCGGCGTGTCCTGCAGGATCAACTGCTGCTCCTCGTTCGCATCCATGTCGAGCATCATGTTCTGGTGCTGCATCGAGGGGCTGTACGGTGGGGCCGCTTCCATATCGAGTGAGACGCCCATTGGCTGGGAGAAGCTTTCGTCCTGAGGAAATGAAACCAAGGAACGTACAATTACTCGAACTCTGTTCTGGATATGTGCTGTGATGAAGTGTCGCGGGGCTGTTTTTCCCGGCGCGTTATTCCCATCCCGCTCACCTGTGAATTGACTCCTTTGCGTGAACCAACGGAATGTTTGTAGTTTTTGTAGCAACCAGCCCCGGTCATGGCCGGATTGCGGCCGCCACTGACCGAATCGCCCTCCTCCGTGCTGTTCCCGTCCGCTACCGAAATATTATGCCCTACGCCGGAACATGGAGGAGTAATCGGAAATAATCGAAAACAAACCGTGAATAGGACACACTCGCTTCCCGGGGCACACCGTGCGGCACACACCGACACACAGTTTGCCACGCTTTCACCACCCGGCATCGGTTCATCGGGTGGCGGAAGCAAAAAACCACGACCGTGCGTTACGAACCGCATGTTACGGCGGACACGCTACTAGGTTCAATTATGCTCTGTGGCTTTTCCAGTTGCTGTGACCGGAACGGGTAGCCGTACCCTTCCACGGAGAGCTACTCTCTAAGCGTGATGCTTTTCCTTTTCGATCGAGAATCATTTTATCGTTTTCTATTCTGTTTCCAGTCTCGGCTTGTGTAATGCGTATAGGCTGCAGTTAATCGGCTTGTAAGCACGTGGCAGTGAGTTGTGTAAGTGTGCACGTAGATGTGTCTGGGTATGTGTGTGTGTATATGCGAGCTTGTACTAAGAGTCCTTCACAAGCCAAGATGCAAGTCGGCAGAGAACTGTTAGAAGAGCGGTTCGCTTAGATTAGTCAGATTAGTTAGAAGGCTTGGAACACACAAAGAAAAAGGAAAAAACAATAGAAATCTAAAGAGTTTCGTGTGAACGTACTGTGCAGCACGGTGAAGTTCATGTAACAACAAGCTACGCAACGTGTAGTGAAGTCGTTCTGGTGTGTTTGTTTTTAAGAGGTTTTGTTGTATTGTTATGTGATCTAGTTAAGTTTAGTGATCAGTTTCGGATCGTACGATTTGGAGTTAAGGAAATATTATGGCACACTTATTTAGTCTGTTTGTGGCGAAATCTAGAGATGAAAAAATAATTAACACTTCAAACTCGACATTTGGTAAGGAAAATGAAAGTCGAAACACATTCAGCTACTAATCAAAACACACAACACTCGACACAGACGAACGGAAACATCAATTGGATTTAGAAAGCGATACCTTTTTCGAAATGATTGTTATACTAGATCAACATGGGTGCTTTAATGTTGATTAGAACATGTTCTTCTACCCAGACTGGTGGGCTTGCAGACAAAAAGCACGTAACGAAACGGAAGGGAAATCATTTCTTCGTTTGGGTTTACGGTTTTCTTCTCAAAACTGGTTCACTGATTTTATTCGATTCATTTTATTTTAACGATTGTTCTACTCTTGTACCGCGAGTGGAAATGAAATCACAAATCATTAACACCCCTAACGTACGCAACAACGGTTAATAGTAACCAAGCGGATGAACGTGACGCAATTTGGTTTTCGTTTACTTTTCTTTACTTTCGCCAACTGATTCTCGTTCGCTTTCTACGTTTAACAACGCAACGGTTATAAACCAATGCTACTACAATTCAGTTTTGCCTTTTTTGCTCGACAAGCGAATCTCCTTTGTTTCAAATCTTATAGTACACCGAATCGTTCCTAACATGTTTAACACCCTAGAACACATTGCAAGTGAAACTAAGGAGCAAATTTGAACGCACTGCCTGACCTGTTAAGATGTTGGATTGTTTGGTAAGCGGTTAGTGAAGAGGATGAGTATTTCAAGATGCGCTGGAGTTAAAAGTGTACAGTACCGGTAGTAGCTTATAGGCTAGGTTATAAAAGCGAAAAAACATTGATTGATTTCTTAGTTTTTCTCCCTATAGAACTGGTCAAGTGGACTAGAAAGCACTGAGTGTATGTAAACGTATGCAAAGCTTAGTAAAACTGTTTATCTTCTTCTCTGTATGCGGTGTACGATTGTTTTGTTCTTCGTGAAAAGTAAAGTAATGTTTACATTAATCCATACATTTATCGATAGTAATTTCTGATAGTTTCAAGCAATAGGGTCACAAAACATCAAACTATTCAGAACAGTACCTAGACCTGTTTGAAACGGCTGCAAAGTTTCACTTATCTCATACGTTAACAGTATTAAATCAACTTTGAAGAAATCTTTTTGATACATACAATAAAACATGACGTGGTTAATAATTTAATTTAGTGATTTAAGAGGTTATGAAAATTTTGATCATTGTAAGCAGATTTGTGGTTTGTGAAGAAAACGAATTTTGTCATTTGCATCCTGCACTCTTGGACGGTGTCATGTGTGTTTAAAACTGTATTATTCCACCCAAATGGTTTGCCTGAATGAAGTGTTCTCTCCAACATTCAGCAACATTCACATCGCATAAGCTTGTCTACATCAAATACGCTACTCTCACAGATACGTACACCGGCTATTTCGTTCAGCATTTCCGCTCGAACGGGTCGGAATTCCTAACCTTGTTTGGTCTTTTTTCTTTTTAGAGTTACATAAGTTAGATGGTAGTTGTGCCATTCCGTTCGCGTAATTTAGTCTAGCGCTTTTAGCTTAGCAGTCTTCTCCGATGTATTGTGTACAATTTTATCTGTGGTTTTAAGATTTTTATTGTGCTTGCTTATAACACACCTATTCCTCCGGCAATTACACGTAAAGCTTAACATCGTCGAAAATGTTTGTATTTCTTTTAAGTCTCTCTGGTAGCGCTTGCAAATATCTTTCCAAAGTGAAGAAACAAAACCTCGGTGCAGCATCGCTCATAAGCCCCAATAGAGAGAGAGGGAGAGGGAAGGAGGGAATAAGAGAAGAACGATCCGTTCCTGCGGGTTCTTGGATCACACATGCATTTTAAAGCACCGAGATCTCCGAGATCAGCATTGCTGCAAATGGAATGAGTGACGTTTCGTACAATGAATGGGTTTAAAGAAGCTCGCTTCTGCACGATTGATTTTCCGCTTAGGAAGTTTGCTTCTGCTACCGTTTGATTTTTCCGCGTAAAGGTTTTTGCATAAAATTTCACTTATCATGTCCGTTCCTTTCCTGAAGTTTATGATTGTTTCGGTTGAGTATCTAATTGTGCTTGCGCTCTTTTTTTTTGCGTTTGCCTCAAGTTCGTTCACCTGCCGGAATTAGCTCACTTATGTCCTATATAGTAATGTTTATTGGGTGGTGCTATTGCTCAATTTTGTTGGGCTAGTAACTGAAACGTGCCTGCTTGAAAAGGTTACACAAAAACAGTGCATCTATTTAGTTAGCAGTAGTGACTACGACCATACAATAAAGGTACGCCGTAAAGCGAGAAAATGGAGAACTCTACCATGACTCTAAGTGGGCTGTGAATTGTTTGTAAGGTTACATCCATGGACTGTTCGTTTTCAATGGCAAACCAATTGTGCGGTAGAATGTTAAAGTTAGCGGAAAACGGTTTTTGGTAGATTCGTCTTTCTTGTTGTTCAATTCTATCTACTTAGTTGCTTGTGTTACATTTCTCTAAACTGTCAGTGGAATGAACATTATTCCTCGCACATATCCTCGATGCTGTGCTCGATATTCACTAGCCGTGTTTAATTTTCTTCTTCTCTGGAGTTGATGAAAAACCGAGATTTAACTCCTGCGTTTAAGGTGTGAAGCACACTTGCCATGGTTCAGATTCGTTATCCTTACGTCGATATTAGCTAGTAGTTGATATGAGAAGGGTACGTCACGCGATTCCGGTGCCCACCTCGTGGCGCTATGGTTTGTCTCATAAAAAGCACACCTTTACATCTAAGACACAACACTTTCGTTTCGCTCCTAATGTACAGCATCCTGTTGGGCTCGAAAATACCTCAAACCGTTCTTGATTACAGAAAAATACAGTTCCTGGAGGTGACGAGGAGTCGAGTTCTGTGCGCACACCGGTCACTGCGTGGTAGGGCACACATCTTAGTAGCAAGCAACTAGTCTCATCAGCAGCAGTAGCAGCTGGGCTATGTTTTCCCTAGTAATAGTTGTGTCTGATTCGCATTTGATGATTGTAGGATCGATAGCAATTACTATTGGAACGTACTGTAGTTGTAGAAGCAGCGCTAGTAATAATTGGAGTGCCTCCATATAGTGGTAATAATTGTAGTAGTTGTAGTAGTTGTAGTGATAGGAGTAGTAGTAGCAGTAGCTGTGGTGGTACTTATTGCTGCAGCATATGCGGTTATAGTTGCAGTACAGGTAAGAATAATAGTAGTGGTTGCAATAGTAGTGGAGGTCGCAGCGGCTGCCGTGGCACCGCCGTGGTCGTGTGCGTGTCTGTTGGGGCTATCTAACCAAATCTTGTCCATCGATGGTGAAGTTGTTCATCATCATGCTCGCCGACTCGGTGCGCAGCTCCTCGTTCAGTTCGGCCAAACGGGACGAGAGCGGAGGCTGGCGGCGCCTGGCCGCGATCGGTGTCGCCACGATTGACTCGACCGGCGACTCCAGGAAGTCACTATGTTCACCTGAGATACGATAACAGGGCGAGGTCGAGTCAGTCGAGTCTTGCCACAAGCGTTGACGCCCCTCCGAAAGTGTTAGTTTGAATGCTCCGAACATGTGCAATAGTCCCCTCCCAGCAAAAAGGAAATTGGTTCGCTATGTAAACTATGCTAAATAACTCCATACAGCAGACTCTCGTAAGACTCTCTACGGTTCGAGTTCAGAGTATGGTGGCAACGTAACTGTGGCTCGACGGAACTATGGAGTGACTCGGAGCTAATTTTACATACGCCGTCGAGCATAGTCTAGAAATTAGGCTGATGAGAGTTCCACTTACACAACTGCTATTCGTACGAGTCATTGGAGTGATAAATCTACTTCAAAGTAAAATATTACTGGCAGCTAATGAGAAGGTCTCTCTCCCTCGTCCATAAGTATTTATCGGGCTACTAGTTTTCGTACATAAACGACCAGCAATATTTTTCGGCATTCTTTTGTTTGCTTCGTACTTTCAGCGTACACTTTTGCCCGCTAGAAAGGGGTCAGAACTATCCCCAAACTGTCTACGAATACGATTAATGATACAGTTTCGTGATACAGATCCTTTTTTGGGTGTTTTGGGATCCTTCTTCCCCCCGGGGTGGAGGGCACTGAGAGGCATCAATATGCGCTAAGGGTAATATTGCTAATCATTCGGAAATAATTAAGCGAGTATGGTAGAGAGTGTTGTTACGCCTCAATTCGAGGGTATCATAAGTAAATAGCAATCTAATGAGGAAAAAGAATCTATTTTTAATTGTAAGCAATAATTTAAAAGTAGAATTCGCTAACGAGATAACAAACGGAAACGGTTGAATAAAAAGTAAAACGTCGTGTTCCCCAATGGGATGAAACGGAATTGATGGTGCTTTGCTAGAATGGGGAGTTGGCTAATTTACAGAAAAGTTTGAAAGAAAATCTAAATTTGAAAAATATTCCACGTTCAGCACGTATGTCCATGGAAGTGTTTAATTAGCTGGAGTTAATAAAATATTGATATCCATGGATGGATGCCATTGCAAACTAAACGTCAGCATGTCTCCAAGGCATCCTGGAAGTGAACGAGGATCAATTACAAGGACTTGATTGACCGTAAATGTTTGATTTGCGCTTTCAAACAAACGTCTTTAAAACCAAAAAACAAACTCAATGTAAAAACTACAGGGACATGAGGTGAATCGCAACATAATTTGAATGGAACAAAAAAAGAGAGATTTGATTGGATTTATGTAATATTGCTGGTGTTTATCGTTCGCTTATCAGCTTTGTACCATATCCAATTGCACGGGCGATCCGATTTTTCCCTGCCAGAACACCATTTCATGATTCCGTATAGGACATGTGCTAGGAAGGAGAGTGTTAAGAAACTTTTCAAACTTAATGTAGCGCCTGTGAACTTGTCTTGCTACAGGCTTTTAGTGGACGAATGACTATTGTTTTCCACTTTACAAAATTACTGATTTACAATAAGAAGAACTGTTTAACTGAGTTTGCTGTAGCAAGTGTTACTAAACCTATAGAAGCTATGTTTCATGTAGATCTGGCTGTCCTATGGAAGCATCATCTAACAATTGTAAACTTAGTTCTATTCTAATGAAGTATGAAAAACATTGGACAGCATGCCTTGATAACTAGTTAATTCCACTGTTCTTTTACATGTTTCTTGCACTTATAATCAAAATAGAATGTATATAAACTTACTATTGCCAAGGGTTGCTTAATGCGTAATTCATCTGCTATTCTCTTTAAACAGAAAAGAGAAACTGATACAATTTATTCGTACCCATAAGAAGGAATTAATACTACTCTCTGCTTCCTAGTGCAGGTCCTTAATGCTCCTGGTGTAACAAGCACAGGTTAGAGTAGACTCAAAGGCGGAACTGTGTGGAAAATCCCTTTGTCCCGAAATGCAATCCCAACAGGGGACATTAATGTGAATGTTTGATGATGCAGCAAACGAATCCGAATAGTTTCCAGTAACGAAACGGTGCCAGTCGGAAACGGTATTTTGCAACACCCGTCTACTGTTTAATACTAAACGCCAACACGGCGAAAAGATGCCAGCCCTTTTGTTGCCCTTTCCAATGGGGAAAACTAGATTTCGGGGTTGCGAACTTTCGGAAAGCTTGCGGTTCATTTGGGTTTGCGATGAAGATTATGTGTCTCCGTGGCTGGGTGTCTCGGAGGAGATAAGCCCGAGCAGGGTTTGGATGGCGCCCGGAAGGTAGCTTCCAAATTCCCACCGAGACAGGGCGGTTTTTGTCGGAAGGAAGCGTGGTTCGGAAGGCTGCGGGAATTTCATTTCCACGTCTCTCCACACGGCGACACAACGGAATTGCACAACCGGAAGCAGAATATTGAACCATGAGCCAGGCGGCCGACACGAATGCGGACCACTAGACCTGATCAGAAGCTCCCGTGG
>JAOEFI010000006.1:14833021-14843021 GCA_034621735.1 Anopheles plumbeus
ATTAGCTTAGAAGTTGTTTCGAAAGAAACTACCGACCCGACCAGGCGGGCAGGGACGGGGGACGTCCGTGCGGTGTAGGACACGGGCGCTAATACACTATCAAACCAACTGCGGGGAAGGAAAGATGATGGAAAATGAAAACGACGGCCCGTCTTCGGGACGGCTGCATGAAGGTGATAATCTAAGGAACGATTACGGGAGAGGGCATAAAACATGTTTACAGCTTGCGAATGAAAACTACCAGGCTTCGGCGCGCGAGTGACAGGATGCTGAAAAGAAGGAACGAACAGAATGCTTTCTACCGCGGGCAGCTAAACCTACGATGGCACTTCGCTGGGGCATATGAAATGGAATCTAATTTAACTCTAGCGTGCAGACAATTCGTAAAATCCAGGCTGCGAACAAAAGGCGCCCTTGCAGGACGAATGAAACCGGGAGAACTACTCGAGACGGTTGGTTTCATGTGGAGAAATAGTTATGAACATTTTACATTTTTTGTGTAGTTTAAATTTGGGAAATCAAAAAATCTATATAATATTTTATTTAAAATCCCGTAGCTCAGTGTTTGCTGCCATCGATGCCAATGTTTACCCTTTAACTTGAATGAAGAGATATTCAAACCTCACTCAATTTTCAATACAAACGGTTAGCAGCTCATTAAACATAAAACGATGTATTTCAATGACCCATTCCACATTCAATCTCCGCACGAACACTTTTTCAACTGCATCGGTAATGCGCATGGCGGATTAATTGAATCATTTAATTAATCCAAATACATTTTAAGAGGTCACTAAAGATCGCCTTTCGAAAATCAGCAGGTGGTAGGAGCAGATTGCTGCTTTCTCACTCCCCCTTAAACGCGCAATGATGCGTTTGCGGAATGTTCCGTGGGGTTTTATTTCACTATCGGTGCCGGAAATTGTAAACAAAACTCATCATCATCCGACGACGATGAAGGAGGCTTGAAGTACCCCCATCGGCGTGTGTCTCGGCATGATGCCCGGATGGACGCTTCTGTTTCTTTTTTAAAGAAGAAATTCGATCAACTCGACAGAGTGAGAGGGAGAGAGAGAGAGAGAGTGAAAGAGAAGCCAAACGAGGGACAAACGCGCGAACAAATGAACGATCGATCGAACGAACGAACGAACGGACGGACGAATGAGGGAATGAGCCTAGCATAAATATTTACATACTAATTAGCCATTAGTTGCACGCGACGACGCGAGTCGCTTTCCAATGGCGATGGAAGGAGTCGGGAGGGGGGATGCTGCTTCAGGCTGGCGGTTCGCAGTGCTTCATGTGAGCTGATGCTAACAGGTGGCGCGTCTCGGTCGGACTGGCCGGAGTTGGATTTATTTGAATTTTCTTTTCGCTATCGCTGAGACATGATTGACAACAAACATGCTTATTGGGAAAATTGGCTCTTAATAACGAGACCTCTCGCGGGTGCTGTGTGAAATAGTTCCTCGAAAACAATCCTCCAAAAGATTAGAATATAATAACTAATTTTTGTAATTAATAGCTGCAGAAAGCCCCTAATCCATGGCGGTTTAATGATTGGTTATGTTGGCCGACACGAAATCGGTTGTTTGTCTGCCTTCGTAGACGGTCTTACATCACGCGCAAGACACGTAAAAAGCACCAAGTCGGGGAAAAAGATGGCTGTAGTGCGTACTATTAGGTCATTAACTTAGGTTTACCAACACGATCCGCACTTTTCCGCCGAACGGAGAACGGAGTTCTCCGTGGGCCAATTAACGCGGTATTGATTGTGTCCGCGAAGGGACTCGAAATCGATAAATCTATTTCGCGGGCGAGCACGCGGCCACAAACCATCGTACCGACGGTGGAAACATTGGAGTTATGTTGCGCTTTATCGATACATGATTTACGGCCAAGTTCGTACTAGTAGCGAACAAACGTACATCCAGACGTGGACTTAATTGATTCTGTCCTATGTTATCTTAATGAACCTCAATGCGTTGTCGATGGCTCGTGCAAAAACAACGAGAGAAGTCAAAGCGATATATTTTCCGAGATTCGATACAGGTATCTGGGTTTCCGAAGGGGGAAAAAAATACAGCACATTATTTCTACGTGAAGCCAGTACCTTTCCAATAACACTTCCCTCCCGTTTATAAGAGATGTTTGCAAAAGGTTTATAACAATAAATAATGCTGATACACATACTTATAGGAACCCATGCATGCATTACCGAAAATAGCCGTTATCTACAACATAGTTTTATGATAATATCAAGCAAAATTAAAGCATTACACAAAGCACTTGACGAATGTACAAAACATAACACGAAACGTAATATGCCAATATGTATGAATGTTGCATATTGAAGTTTTCTTTTTGTTCCCGCAATGCGTTTTACAACCGATATGCTTTTGTTTTACAATAGCTCTACTTATAGGGAGTCTTTGGGTGTTGATGAACTTACTTGAGTCTAAAATAATCAGAAGATGAAGGCGTGAAGATGGTGGAATGAAGCGATAGAAGATAAAATGAAGTGAGGAAAGAATAGCGTACAGGGTGGCATTGTTGTGTTTAAGAAACCAAGTTCGTTATCGTGGATTGAACAAACTTGCGAGAAGAGAACAGCGGAGAAAACTCTGACAGGATAACACGCTAAGTAACGATCCGCGATCGGAGCGGGAAAGAAATGTGTTGGAGTTTGAGGATATGCCGAACAGCTTTGAACCAACGGTAAGGGTGTACTGGTGTGCTGTTGGAGTCGGGTGTTCGTGTAGCGATTGTCAGCAAGATTGACCTCAGCCGTAAATTATATCTACACGAAAAGGTGAAACTTCCTTTTCAGTGAACCGATTTTGGTTGCGGGGAAAACCCAGCGTTCGCTGTGTTTGTGTGTGTGAAGGAGACAGAAAGAGAGAGGGAGACAGAGGGCGTCGGTTGCAGGAGGGAAAACGGGTGTCCTTCTTTGATTTGGGTTCCTGTAATCCTCATTTCTCATGCTGTAAGTGTGTGTTATGAATGGCTGGTTCTCTTCACCAGTTCGGAAGTTGTCTAGTCTATTTTTTTAGAGTGTTACTGATGGTTTTTGGCCGTGTCTTTTGGGGAAGGGTGGTACTTTCAGAGGGGTTGGGGCGTTTCAGAGGAAAAGAAAAGTGGAGCAGTCGAAAGGAATATGTGTGTTCTGTATGAATAGTAGATAAGGCATTTTTGGTCGCTTGTGCTTCTTGAAATCCAATGAACGTAGAGAGCGTAACCCAATTGCAGCACTTGAACGAATGGCTAATTGTCTGATTCGGCATCGACATCGGCGTTGAACGAGTGTTGAACAAAAAGAAAACTTTCCAATGATGCAATGAATTTATCTAAAAAACAGCAAAATACAAATATAGGCAAGCATACATACATAACAACACACACGCACAATACGGGGCGATCATTAGGATGGCGGGAAATGGGAAAATGTTTGAACCAAAATGGAGAAAAAGATAGAGAGAGAGAGAGAGAGAGAGAGAGAGAGAGAAAAAGAGAGCGAGAGGTGGAAAGGGAAGGGAGCTTACTATTGAAAGGTGGGCAATGAAGCGAAAAATGTTCACTACTACGGGAGAACGATCGTCGGACCCATGGCCGATCCATCGATCCCTAGAAAAAGCCCGAAACACACATCGCATCGTAAACAAGAGAAACAAACGAGAGAGACGGAGTGAAAGAGAGAGAGAGAGAGAGAGAGAGAGAGAGAGAGAGAGAGAGAGAGAGCAAGTAAGTATGAAGTCACGAACAACTGAATTGAATATCGCGTGAAATCACTTACAGTTGAAGATGAAGATGGAGCGAGAACATGATATCGAACGTTGGTAATAGTTTTAGAAAAATCGCACGACTCTTACACAAAAAAACGGATCTAACTTCTTATCGTCGCCGTAGAACCAATGAAAGTTCTGCTCATTATTATTTGTTGTCGGGATCAAAATTCCGTTCTTTTCTGTGGGGGACTGATAAGAATCCAATTATGAAAGTTTAGCTAACTCTGTACAATCGTTACGGAGGGAACGTTGTACGCAAAAAAAAAACGAGTATAACGTGAGAGCTTCGGCGTTTTGCGATGCGATGCAAGATTGAACTTTGAAGTCCTTTAAAGTAAACGGCTTGGGGTCGCTCGAAAGGTAATATAGGAAAAAAAGGAACTTTCATACGGAAACCGTACTGATTAACAAGACAAAGAGTAGGGAGCAAAAACGAAGGGTATTACAAACCCTCACTGAGGCCATGCAAATGGATGCAGGTTGGCTAAGGGACGCTCTAGAAATTAGAAGAAAAAAAGAAACGGGGCAAAGTTCGGGGTAAACAGGGGGAAACCAACTCATTCAGAGGACAGGGAAAGAGTTCCGTGGACGGGTTGCGGGAGAGGAAGGCGGGGTCACGGAGGAATCATTTCCGGAAGGTAGGAATTATCTTTAGATATAGTACTTTTCCGTTTCGACTATTCCTATCTATTGTTTGCATCGAAACATGGGAAGAAAACTGACCAAAACTTGCACGGCACAACGAAATCCGGTACGTTCCCGACTCATTTGGGGACGGATGCGCTTCCCCCATTCCCCCCGTTCCATGCTTCTGCTTCGAGTGCAGAAGAAGACATCCGTCGAAGGAGCGCCATGGACAACAACAAAAAAAGGAACCGGGTGAAGCGGATCGTCCCGTTTTCTAGGGAAGTTTTTGGAAAGAAAAGCAGTCTGGGGCAGAATCGCGCGCGGGGCGGCGGTGGCCGAGGGTGGCCGGCACCAGCCAGGACCGTCGGCGAGGTGACTGCTTTTCCCCGGATTTCAGACCCATTCAGGGCTGTGCCATTCGCTAGTACACAAAGTTTTCGTCGTCAACAGAGGATTCTACAGCACGTCTACCGCCTGGTCGTATCGCGTTTGCCCATTCCGAACGGTGAAAGATTCATACAGTTATAATATTAGTAGTATGGGCGTTGTTGCTCTACTGCCGCCATACGGGGCCCGTGAGTCGCTACAGTTCCGGCGACACGAAGATGGCGACGATGGTGATGATGATACGCGAAAGTGTCACGACGTCCCGGCGATGCGATGCTGCTGGTCGGTGGTTCGTTTTTAGTACGGTTTAGTACGGGAACCGAGAGGCGCTGGAAATCTTAGTGGTTTAGTAGTAACGGTGGCAAATACTATGGAACTATGAATGAATGGCCCTTGCAACTAGAACCCGTGTTTTGAAGGAAAAGAAAAACGAAAGGTTTCAAGGTAATGATTCCGGCAACGGTAGGAAATGATACGAAACAAAATTACCCCCGGAAAAGGAATGATGAAAGACCGTGAAAATAGACGGAAACCGGAATACCGGGGTACCGAACATGATCAAAGGAAAACTGGAAAGCCTGCCGGAGTCAGGTTCAACATATTCACGCACACATTTACCGCGATATTTGCGCGTATGCGGGGTATGCTTTTCCGATGATACAGGGATAGCGCGATGGCGAGGAAGGGGAAACGATTTGGACGAATAAAAGTGTCAGAAAAAAAAACAGAATCTTCGGTGTCATTATTCAGGCTTGGTAGTTGGTGAAACAATGGAAAAGAGAAGACAATATAGGAGAGTGAAGTGATGAAGGTGGCATTTTTGTATGCGTTTTGTTTTTTGTGCAGAAAACGATAAAGGCGTGACCAAGATTATCGTAAAAGGATCCCAATGCACACACACACACACATACGCACCCAACGAGCAAGGGGTGGTGTGGTTTGCGTCCGTTTACGTCAACCATTTGTTGATACCATCTCCGACTGTGGTTGCTTTGTTTTTCTGGAACAATTGGAGCTAGGTTTCCAATGTTCCCGCAGTTTTCCCCGAACACGGTAATAACATAGTAACAATATCGAACATCTTTGCACAACATTTACCATCGAAAAGCCACAATTTTCTGTTAGTCCCATTGAGTGTTAGTAAGAGAGAGAGTAGTGTGACGGAGTGAAGGTGATGTGATCGAAATACGATCAGCAACAAATTTCTGAAGCCTTTTAGCTCAGATCGACTCCGATGAGCGCTTTTTATTTGGTATTGCATCACATCACCCATCGCTCCGTTCGATCGAAGTGTGTTGCCGGTATTTTGGGGTCTTTTGTGTGTGTTTGTGTGGGGATGTGTGTGTTAAACAGCGAATGTGTTAGTAGTAGAGGTGTACTGGTGTAAAAACGCGTAAACAAATAGACATCGGTGTGACGATAAAAAACATCTATGTACATTCAACAAAAATACAGAAAACAAAATCATATCTAACAGAAAAACAGAAACACACAGGTATGAACTAAAACTAACAGAAAAAGATTCCGCACCGAAGGCGCGCACACATTGAAGGCGCACAAATACGAAAGATATTTGCACTTCGCACACACATAGGGCGTACGGTAGAATAAGTATATAAGCGCGGGGCATGTAATTACGGGAGACTAGGAGAGGAGGTTGATTAAGGGC
The DNA here is from genome assembly GCA_034621735.1 of Anopheles plumbeus. Classification (NCBI taxonomy): domain Eukaryota; kingdom Metazoa; phylum Arthropoda; class Insecta; order Diptera; family Culicidae; genus Anopheles; species Anopheles plumbeus. Next base: position 14,839,490 of record JAOEFI010000006.1, read on the forward strand.
AGTGATTTGTTTTGAAAGGATCATTTTTCATCATCCTTTCGAAACGAAAGCACAAAACGATTCGTATCGAATAAATTAAGTACAAAACTTAAAACGTGAACCAACGTGAACTATTCGAAACGTTCTTCAGTAGAAACTTGACAGAATCGTACGTATATCAATATCAAATCATAGTCATTATCGCCGTAGCATAGTCAGTGCTCTGTTTTTTTTAGTCGTCTTCTGTCCAGGTAGGATGTACTTTTAACCAGTTGTCATTAGTCCAGATCATAAAGCCATAGATGAAAATATAACTGTTGGCGTTTGGGATAATGTGGTTCACACTTTTCGTCTTGATCACTGAATGGTTGAACAAAATAAGTGCAGGAACGAAAACGAATGGAGCATTTTTGCTTCAAAGGATCACTTGCGAAAGAAGCTACTAACGGAAGAAGACAAATCAAAGGGAACAAAAAATCAACAGCAAACAAATCTCTTACGTGTGGGATAACTCGTCACTGTGTGAGTTCTGTTTACGAGTGTATGTTTGACGAGACTGTTGTGAATGTTTCTTCTCATTTAAAAAAAGAAATAGTTTTGCCTTGACGACTGCCATATGTGTCTTCCCTTGACACACATATATACCGTATCAATGTTTCGATGGTATGTGTTTGATTTAAGATAAGAATGTTTGAAGGACTTTGACAAATAATCCGCCGATTGCAGGTGAACGTTAGGAGTATCTTGAACGGAACAAATTAGGAATGAGAATACAAATAATAAACGATGATATTCATTTATTACGGGACATGTTGGACCGCTCCTTTTTAACGAATCCTATTTTTAGACGAGATGGTGAAACAAAACGGTTGTGTTCAATTTGTCAAACACTCCTGAAGGGCCCGTACGCATAGGTAGAGTAGGGACCAACTAACCTATATTTCCTCAGCAAACGGGTCCACTCGTGGCTCGCGGCTCCAGGAGGAAGGATAATGTATTGCTAATAATGGACACCGAGATCGGGCCCGGAACATTGAGCCGAGCTTGCTGGCCGATGCCGTTTAGTCTGGACTTGCCATCCAGCGCCTGTCGGGACTAGCAGCCGAGCGGACTGATCGATGTAGGCCCACTTACTCGGCGAACATCATTAGTTTAGCGACACGCAACTTATTCGCAGACCCCACAACGGACGTGCCAGTTATTTTCCTTCTCCAGTGTACGAGAACGAACGCACTGTGCAACAAATGTGCCCCACTTTGGAGTGAATAGTTGGCCGTAATCGCAGGTAGGATGCTTCCGATGCCCGCCAACATGCGGCGGGCGGATCGCAGCCATCAATTATTCACGGGACATATCCTGTCGGCCGACGGAGCACCGAGAGACATTTCTACGTTCGGTATTTTCCCCGCAAATCAACTGCCGATTCATTGACGATAGATTCATTAGTCATAATCGTCCTTGTACGACTCGCTGCCAGGGCCCTATCAACTGTCGCTAGCGCCATTTTTCCGCCCTTTTGCTCGAGCATCGAGCCCTACGTGAGGCATTAGTTCATTCAACTAAGCCGCCGTTTTCCTCGAATCGTGCCCATCGGTCATTACTGTCTCCGAATGACGACGATGACGGCGAAGTCGATGATGCTAGGTGGACATGAACTGCGCGTAAAACCTAACTGTCGACGGTATGAAACAAGGGTTGGGCAGTTGGGCCAGGACGCACCTTCGACGGGCGCCTTGCCCCTAGCAGTGGGTAGTGGCGGCGCCAGCTGGTGGGCGGAAGTTCTAAGCCCCGATAAAGGCCGGAGTATCGTCGCCAGAGCTATTAATAATTCATTTATCTTCGTTAGACCGTTCCGTGCCACGAGTCTGGCCAATGAATAGCTCCGGCCTGCTTCGTGGAAGCGTTCTGGTGCCATTATGCTCCATCGCTGAATGGTAGAATACACCGTGGAAATGATTAACATCGCAATACGGCGATTTTAAAAGCACCAGCAGGATACAGAAAATGTTTGAAGAAGATGCTTGAAGAAAACCAATATTTATTTTACCTCGGTCAAAAAAGCGAGTGTCATTTAATTCCAGCTGATTCGACTACATTCTTTATGGGGCAATCAAAGGATGGACAAAAAGGTCTCCCAAAGGATCAGCCCCATCACTCAACGCTAATTGAACTGTCTCAGAAGGCGCCGAGCTTCGAAACTGTTTTCATCATTCATTTGGTGCACTCACTTGCATCAATAAAATAGAAAATCCTGTACGAGCGGTGCATTGTACCATTGGTCCATTTCCAACTTTATGGACGAGGACGAGACGTAATTATGAAAGTTCGTTTTCCGATGTCCCCCCCCCCCCCCCCCGCGGGGCGCCGTAATGTAACGAGTCATTGATTGTTTGTTCCGGATCGTTCCACACCGGATGAAGTACAGGGATAGGGACGTGTCGCCCCGGGGGACGCCACGTGTTAGAATGAACTGGCAAACTGTTACTCAATCCCGTTCGGAGGGTAGCTAAAAAGGTTGCCGCGATGCACTTAGTCTCTACTTAGCGAAGCCGTACGTAGTAAGAAAATAACACTCCGGTTACAATTCGACTTTGGAAGCCGCTAATACCACTTTAGCGATTACTAATCCGACCGACCGGGTAATTCGATCGCCGGAACAAAACGGGTCGTTCTACTCGAACACGCTAAGAAGCTCCCAACCTGCACGGCTAAACGGAACGGCTTAGGGGAGAGCCGGATAGTTGCAGCACTAGCAAACTTATCCCCATTTGACTTACGAATGTTTATCCAATGAATCAAAATTGACAGGAAATTCCCTGAACAGGGAGCAGGACAGCGCACGGGGCGTCCCCTGCTAAGTAATTGCTTTCTTGCATTTCGCAGTGCTGGGTAGTGAGTATTTCTGTGCGTTCACGGGGATGTTGCATAATAATGTAAAACGATATCATATTTCAACAGGGACCCCCTAGGGCAACACCACGTAACAACAATCCCAGCCCACCGGAAGCCGTATTCAATGATAGAGAAATTCTCTCGTGATCATGGTAATGTCAAAAGAATCATTAACATTGGCTGCGGCCTGCCAGTCAAATGCAGGACATGAAACAGAATCAAACAGACGCAGAACAATCGACTTAAAATGTTTCATTCCCACCCCCACGGTACACCCCATCGTTACACGCCGAACGGCGCGCATCCAGCAGGATTGGCATCAGTTCGTTAGAAACAAATCAAAACCAGAGTACGCGCCCGGAGCATATGTTTTGCGAGTTATCGGGCGAGCTTCGGCTCCCGGTATGGCATCTCCCGCCCTGCACGTCATTGCCCACATTCACCCGGAATGGCCTGCGACTAACTGCGGGCATGTGAGCGGCTCTCTAGGAGTCGACGCAGCTTTTAAGATAATTGTTTTTGAATCGATGCCAAATTAAATAGACAGCCCACCCCAGCGGGGCCCGTAGACCCCAGCTCCAAGGGCGAATGGGGATGGAAGCCAGTTCGCAGCCAACCCTCTAGAGTGAGTCCGTACGCCAACCCGGCGCAAAGTGTCCGT
>JAOEFI010000006.1:14848114-14866455 GCA_034621735.1 Anopheles plumbeus
CCCCCCCCCCCCCCCCCCCCCCCCCCCGCAGGTACGACGACGCTACGACTGCGCATGTTTTCCCCGTGCGGACAAAGGGCCGTACACACGAGCGATGTTCCCGGTGCAGTGGGAGGAGAGGTGGAGAAACGGTGATCGAGGTGGAAACGAGCCGCTCGAACGTTGGGTGTTTGATGTGAACGGATCGTAGTAACGAGCGCCTTTCCTTTCGTTTGTCTTTTTCTTTTTTTTCGGTTACCCGGTATTCGGTCCGGAAAATGCCTGGTCCTTCGTCGATGGACTCGCTAGGTTGGTCGAGAGCCGGTTGGATGGTGGGAGAGGGCACGGTGGCAAGCAGGGCATCAAAAACCCGTCTACAAGCTCGACAATCGGTAGGCTGTGAAGTGAATCGATTTAATTTGCACTCGGCCCATCCATGCTCAAGATTGTTCTTCCGGGTATCCCGAACCGGCACTTGAAGTTAACCTGCGAATTGTGGTACTTATCGTTTGATGAAAACGTGTTTCGGCAGCGAAGGGAAACATCCGTTTCCTATGAAGCGGGGAACCAACTCGATGGTGCTTGAAATCGTGTAGGGCGAGCACCATTCGTATTTGATTTGATAAGGTTAGTCCTTAAATGTTTAAACTCTGCTGCGTATTCTACATCAAGTATTCCAAATTATATGCATATTTAAACAGAGAGAATCATCATCATCAGGATTGTTTTCCAAAATACTACCTAACGTAGAAATCGGCGTGAAAAAGGGGTCAACATTAAACGCCCTACGATCGCCACATACTGGTCACGTGTCGTCGGGCATCCCTCGATGATAGCTTTAATGGACAACATGAAGAGACACACATACACACACACACACTAACTAAACGACACGTTTGCGAGTGAACTGGAGCGCACTCCGAAAGGAAAACCCGGCGAGGTTCCGTTACGTATCAGCGCCATGAGAACCGCGCGCTCGTTCGTTCTAGCGAACGGGGTAGAACAACCCCCCGTCGGACTCGTCCTGGGAGCATCGAAACTGGAACGAAAAGACCGAGGAAGTGGCATCCATTTTCATTCGCCGCTGACAGGTTTAATTTTTCATCATTCGCCTATCTTTCGTACGCCGGGTCTCGTCTCGTTGCTTCCCTCGTGGTCCGTTCCCTTTTTTTCTAAAACACTCGCTTCCACACAGGAGCAGAGAGCACTCCTGGCCTCTATTTGCTCTCCCACATACAGCCACGAACATACACACACACAAACACGTTCATGGCAGACATACACACACGCTGCTCACCGGGGGAAAATGGTTCGAACGACACGGAAACACGTGTACCGCTGTCATAATGTTTTAACAGGCTATGTTCGGGATCTTTAACCCCATCGAGATCGACGAGGGAACGACCGTTTAAAGCGAGCAGCTTTCCGGAGTCATAATTATCCACTGAAGGACGGCCGGCAGACTAATATAGTTTCGCGTTGGATGTTGGTTTTTTTTCGGTAGTGATTAGAAGGAGAAAAGGCAGCGATATTCAATTACGTTTCATCGCGTCAGTGTTCTGGCTACCAAAAGCATGCACAGAGCGGCTTGAAGATTGTTTGATGAATAGAACAACAACAATGCCGATTGTTTATCCACAGAACAGAACCATATGCCATTTCGTTTGGTATTAAAATTTATTTGTATTACGGTTTTGCTTTCCATCCCATGAAACTGGGAAAAAGCAGCTACAATAATTTGTGTGGCTTAAGTTGTGAATCAAAATCAAATTATATACTCGTCTCACATAAGATTGTAAGATACGAAACTCGCAAACAAATGAGCTGAGCGAAAATGAATTTTCTGTGAAGGCTTAATTTCGATTATCGATTGCCTATTCGCGTGAGAAAAATCGGAAAGCCCTTCGCCACCAACGATAATAGTCTTCATAGTGTGGCGTAACAGTCACCCTACTACTTGTACCGGGGCCGGGGAAGAAAAGCACGCGCTACCAGCGTCGGAATTGGTCTCTATTAAATTCCCTCTTTCCTGGTTCTTTGTCAAGTTGTTGGTGGTTGCTTTCTTCGCCAGGTGAAATAAGGGCTGGCAGAGTGCGTGTATCACCCAGCCCCTGGCCAGGGCTCGACAGGCATTAATGAAGGGAAATCGATAAATTTGCCGCTTTCCCAACAGCCGACAAGCGAACACGCCACTGCTGGCAGTAAAAGCAGCAGCAGCAGCAGCAGCAGCAGCAAAGGGGTGAGTATCGACAGAAAATTACATCGTACGGTGGAGAGGTGGGTGACCTTTTCAACCCCACCCAGTGGGCAACTGGAGGTTCACCTTCCCCCTGGGAATGAGTTCGTTTGGGCGAGGCTCGTTTTATAGAAAATTTCGAATAAATTGAGCCAATCGCTAATCCAAACCATAGAGTAGGGATTCGTGTTGTAACGCAATGGCTACATGGTAGATTAAGTAGTTGAAACATTTAAAAAATTGAACATGATTACTTGAAACCCCAAGTACACATTAAGGTTTCATTTTAACGTAGACTACTTCGGAAAAACTTTGCTTGAAGTTGGTTGAAGAACCAAAGACAGACATTCGCTTGGGGGCGTTTCTACCTCTTCATTTCGAAGACTGAACTTTTAGAGCTGTGGAAAGATATTATGTCACCTCTTTGGAGCATCGCTGCGAGCAACCGCATTTTCAAGTTAAAGCTTGGTAATAAATCTTTTCAAATTACACGAGACGGCGTAAAAGATGCAAACCGTTGGTAATTATTCCACGATAAGGTGTGGGGTTGTCAGCTTGAATTACTTGATTGTGCAAACGGAATGGCGCTTGTGTAGGGAAGCGAACCACATTAGCTAGTGGAGCGTGGCGAAAGAAGCGTAACAAAATGATTATGCTTACACAACATCCTCCGTTCAGGAAGAGAACATGAAGAAAAAAAGCCGCCAGATAAGCTATCCGATGCGCTGTTTCTCTTTTCTCCATTCTCGACCGGATTCACGTTCTGTTAGCGAGGTCTTACCGAAAAAAAGAAGGACGGAGCACGAAAAAAGCTTCTGAAATCTGTTGGTTTAGTGCAAGAAAACGACGACCTGACTAACAAATGAATGTAAGTAAAATAATACGAACATGCAGGAGGGAACACTATGGTCAGATAAGCACACTATCGGTAGCGAGATCTAGTTCGCCCCCAAGGAACCCGGGGCCAGGGACTCGAGATGAATCGCCACAGCACGGGCACGAGGCAAGAAAAGCGGTTTTGATCCCAAACAAATGCAAACATCAGAAACCAATTTATCTCGAGGAGCCGCTTATGGCAAGCATAATTTAGTCCATGTTAAGCATTTCAGATTTTTTTTTCTTCTGCCAGATAAAGTAAAGATAGTGCAACAAAAGAAGCTTGTAAACACGAGAATGGGCTTGTCCGACTCGTGTTAACGGCAGCATAGTGGAAGAGTGCGATGGCCGGTACAGATTTTCCTTTTTTCCTTGTATCCATGGTATGTTCGAAACGAAACATTTTCTCATGTGGAAAAAGAGACATCAATCAGTCAGTTGATAATATCGAATAACAAGAGCACACTACTTTTAGCGTGATAAGTCTATGCTTTTCCCGACACATAGAGCCTAACTTGCACCAGTTTAAAAAACCATACATATTTCGTCGGATAGTTGTGTAATTTGGAATCATTTAGAAAAAAAAAATGGAATCCTAAACATCACCGTGCAACAACCGCACACGCCCTTCTACCTGTTGATGTGTAGAATAATTTCCCAAAAATGTTTCAATAAATAAAAGCGTGAACCCTTCCGCGCGTGCTGCTCGTAGCTCATCCATTTTCCGACCCGCTTGTACGTGTCAATCGCGAGCATGCCCAAACAATTTTCACATTACCGTTGATGGCCCTACTTGGCTTCCTCATAACTGCATACTTTTGTTCGGTATATCCTTGCTGCCTTTTCTTTTTATTTCTTGTCTTTCGTGAGAAACCGCAACCCGTAGCTCTCCCTCCCTTGGCGCCTCATCGCCTCCGGCAACGCTTCGATGGTGCTGCTGCTTTCGTGCGATGGAAAAGGGGAACCGGACGATGTGCGAAATACTTCATCGTTGCATGTCTTTTTGCAACACACAATCGTTGCCTCCGAAAAGGGGTGCTTTAAAAAATCGCCCTTCGTGCAGACGATCGTTTCTGCCACTTCACCCCACACTGGTGGTGGTGGATACCGGGTGTAATTGAAATGTACACAAAATCGCTGCGAATCGGATTCCTTTCCATTCGACCGTGCTACTCGTTGTGCTCCTAGCATCTTCTAGTGTGTGTGTGTGTGTGTGTTTCGGCTAAATACCTGCCTGTTGTGGCGGTTCAATTTCTCGCTCCCCACAAATTGATCCTTTTTTTTGAATTGTTTGAAAAAACACAGGGAAACCGAAGAAAATGTGGCTCAATAGTTTCAACTGGTAGGTGCAACGTTCTGCCAGGGAGACGAACAAAACAAAATCAAGCCGAAGCGAATAAAAAACCACCCGTTTTTCTTTCGGCAAACTCATCGCGTGATAGTGTAATTGCTCTAATGAAGTTTCACGTTTCGTGACTGATCACGAACGCGAGTCGCCGCTGATGACGATGATGGGCGGCCGGTTTGCGAGTGCATTGCTTTAAAATGTTACCCCTTTCTCCACAACATTTCCCAGAGTTGCAATTGAAAAGCGGATCGTGTCGCCGGCCCATGAGTCTTGGTGCACTTTAAATATTTTAGACGGGCTCGTTGGCGGGCCCAACGAGGGGTCAAGACATGAAAAAAAAACACGAAAGAGAACCTAGAAGACTCACATTATAGTAAGCCAGTAACCGTAAGCAACATGCTTCGTGCAATAAAATTGCCTTCCCTTTGTGGTGGGAGTGGAACAGGTGGGGAATGGGCGGTCGGAAGAAATATGGATGGCATAATACTGCACTCCGTACAACGCAATTAGATTGCATTGCAATATCCGACAGGATCGATAACGGAAGACGGACAACATTGCCGTAATAATGGGCTACAGGCTTCCATTCGTCAAACATAATCTTCCCATATCTTATCTAGTGGTGTAATTCGGCCGACACGGGGGCCGGTAGACTTATTGCGGCTTAAATGATGTTGTAGTGTGCCTTCGAATAGTCGTACTAATGTATCGATGGTACCCCGATAACGTTTGGGTCTAGTACGGCAAGTCAACATTTCTAGTTATAGTACATTATCAATGTTAATAACAGCTCGTCGATGATAAGCTGCGTACTCAATAAACTCTACGTAGCTTTGGGAAAATGGACTGTCGAATATGAGTTTGGAGAGCTGTTGTTATTAGGAAAATCATGTTCTATTTTCATCAGGAATCGTAGAAGCAAATCATAGAACCTGACATGATGACGTTTACAAGATACAGCACAAGGGGACGGCCCTTATAAATCCGCAACAAAAGAGTGTTCAGTGATATCAAACAGTTAGCTGGCAGTTAGCTAAGACGAAAGGAATAAAATCGAAAACATATTGATACATTTTATCACGAATGTATTATTTGCCGATGACTATTGGCCCGATTATAATTACCCCTTCAAACGGAACCCGACGGCTGTTCGAAAACTGCGGCCAATGTCAGGTTCAAGAACCCGCCGTCGAACGCGATTCGGTGCGCGACTTTGAATCTGACATTTCTTAGCGCTCCCCTTGGCCGAGGAAAACTTTAATCCAAAGCCATCGCGAATCGACGGACCGAGCGCAGCTGTCTTTGGCATTGAAAAGAGGAGGGGAACTAATTTTACCACACTCTTCGCATGGCATTAAACCAAAAAGACAGTCCGCCTTTCGAGCGGTCGTCGGCTGGTGACAGGATGGTTTTAGAAATTGTATCTGTGAAGAAAGTTGATCACCAGCGAGTCGAAAGCAAGCGTCGAATACACTCATCAATTGATAGATAGAGACCGTTGGAGGGAAAGCGGAAAACCGAGCCAACCGTGCTCGGCTCGAGAGATGTTTTCCTTCACCCCGGGAAACCCCAATCAACGCGTCACCACCATCGCGTTCGCCGGTATTGTGAAGCGCGCCGGCCATCAAGCAACCGCCGAAAACCCACGCTGGTTCCGGCGATCCGATCCGAACGGCAACAGCGCGCCCCAATAAATTGTTTGTTTATCAATTCGATCTTACGAGTTCGGAACATTCGTACCGAGCCACCCAGGCCCACATGTCCCCCGAGGGCCAATTCATTGGAAGAAGGCCCACAAGCGGAGGCGCCGTGGGAAGCGGTTCGTGTTTTTTGAGCTCGTACTTCGGCTAGGTGGTTTTAGCCAGACTCGAAATTATAATCTGTCCTCTAGCGGTGGAAGATTTATGGCCCATGGTGCTGAATGCGAACGCTTTGAACTCCATATCTTCTCCAACCGGCTCGAATTGGCGTACGGTTCCACCGTGTATGTCGAATGCGCATCGGAGCTCCGGTTTAGCTGTTGAAACCATTTGTTTATGTTGAGAAATAAGTTTTAATGAGCTCGAAGACCGCGGGGCACGTAGCGAACGCGGAGAATGACTGTTGTGCTAGCAAATGGAAGAGCGGTCCCTCTGATATTGACTGTTTGAGACGTTTTTAATTAAATTTATCAGCACGGAGAATTGGCAACGTGAGCAGTTTTTTAGTTTATGGTTCACTGGTTTCGAAATTGATTGAACGTCTACATTTCTTATCATCCAATCAATAACATGCAACACAAGATTAAGAAAGAAGTATTGACAAACATTAGGTGACCAAGAAATGCACCACCCGAAACTGCTCGGTACAGAAAGCGGAGTTTCTAAGCAAAGTCTAAAAATATCGTTCGATGTTCTGTCGTCAACCTTCTGGAATGTGTCTTGCTTTACTGTTCAAATTTGTTTTCCTTTCCCGCACAGAGGACGCAAAATGCAAATCGCAAAACGAAAACAAACAGACGACCCTTTAATGGTATCCACGGCGCCCGAAATCCATCATACGATTCAATTGGAACGCACAATGGAAAACGCCCAAAATATTTGTTTGCCAACGCACCTCCCTTAAACTACTTTCCCGTCTCCCTATTTCCCCCGGGAGAAACCACAGATGCCGCCAATCTAGTCGGCCGCCAGCCTCTGTCGTTTGTCGGTGCACAAACAAATTCCAAAAAGCATGCATGATCCCATTTCCATTCGCCGCCTGACAGATGACGGCAAGATGGGCAAATATTTGCAACCAGATTCAATTTGGAATCATCCACTTTGAAACAAAATGCTCCAAAGGGAAGGGGGGGGGGGGAGCATATGTGTCGGGTGCTGGGCAAGATGACGGGAATGGGGGCGGGGGATTTATTTATAAAATCCCACTTCACATCCGCATCGATCAAACAAAACCAAAAAAAGGCCACCGTCGTTGCAGCAGCCGAAGCGTTCGTCATCGACGCGCCCAAGTGTTACCATCACCACCGTCACTGATCTCTGATCTCAGCCCCGAAGCAACGCTTCGTTTTTCCCCCATTTCGCGGGGTTTACGAGAAGCAGCTGCCGCCGCCGATGGGAAACGGCGAGCCGCAGCTGCTGCTGATGCTGGAGGTGGGGATCGCGCTGTGACATCATCTCACAAGTGTCTGGGTGTCTGAGGCCGAGATTTCCCTAACAACGTCAACAACATGTCAAACTTTCGCTCCCCCCGCCAGAGCTGCCCTTTTCACCCGGCGGCCATAAACAGACCCAAGTACGCAACCGTAAGAGTAAGCGGAGCCGATTGCGCGGGTAGGGTGCCGTTGGATGGAAGTGGAAGATGTTTTTCAGGGAGGGAAATTGTTTATTTCTTCTTCGCTCACCCTACCGATCATGGCCACCGTCGTCACGGTGTCACTGTCACCATCGTTGCGCCGTCATGCGCCATCTTGACCATCGCACGGCGACGAGATGTATGACCGCATGGGAGCACGGATCGTCCTTGAGATGCACACACACACACCCCTTCCGAAGCCGATCTAGCGCGCAGTTCGTCATCGACAGCACGCAAAGAGCGTGCATCCCTTCGCTGACCGCGAAATGTTGCCTTTTTATTGACTCGCGAAAACCAAAACCTTTCTCCGCCGCCCGTTAACAATTGGACCTAGGCTAGGTAGTGGTAGGCAAGTGAATTTCCGGCGCCATCCGTCCGCGGTCCTCTGACGGACGGAATCACACACCGGCGATGTTTTTCTATTTACGAAACCTTATGACAATAATTGCTACCAAACGGTTTACGGTCACTGTCTTGCCCGTTGCGTCGTTGGTTTTGCGCATCGGTGAAAACGCTTCAACCGCAAACCCCGAATGATCCGCTGGGAGTTTTAGGAGACGGAGGCATGAAAATGTAATATTTATAGCTTCATGAGTAGTGTTTATAGTGTTCGGCTGAAGGCACCGTGCGCCGTCTGGAGACCGCTTTCCAGCGCGGGGAGTGATTCCGTTCTGCTTTGATGTGACGCATGGCTTGAGCCTTCCAGCGCACATTAGCAATAATAACATTCATTCGGGTTCAAACGGTTCAGTGGAGCGATGGAAAATACTGTGCTCCAAAAAGCAAAACATGTGTTTGCAGAAAAAAAAACAAATTGTCGAAACATTCAATAAATATCAACGAGCAATTTTATATTCCAGAACAGAAGAACATTTCGTCAAAATTCGTCATGGAGGCGCATGGTTGTTCACGATGGAGACGCATGGTGGCATGCAGTTGTAGTGGAAGCAGTTTTATTCGTTAAAAAAATCGTTTTTTGTGGTATTTAATCCTTCAAATTGTAACAATAATACTCGCTTGGTTGATTTTTCGCCAAACAAATAAATAAAAAAGTCCTCATTTTAGATATTTGCTTTCGGTTTTTTGCTATTCCGAGCCTCTTCTCTTGCTTCCACTCTGTCCCGTCAGATTAAATTCAAGGTCATTCGTTCCTCAGCGCAGCGAATGAAGCGTGGCCATCGTCCGTGCTGTGATGGAACCGAACGAGAGCAGGGCAAACCGGCTGCAACGAGCTCGAGAACGAACGAAACTGCACGAGCCGTCCCGCTGCGACTGGCGGACACACTAGTGGACTAAAAATATCACCCCCCCCGGCGCGGGTCGGCCAGTGGTAGTGGAAACTAAAGCCATTTAATCGCCACCGGTTAGATCGCCGTTCCGTCTTGTTGCGAATGTTCTTGAAAATTGATTACCGACCGTAAAGCCGCTGCCACTTTGGATACTGCCAACTGCTTCGCTTGGCAACGGGGATTAGGGATGAAGGCAAGAGAGATTCATCATTTGGCTCGTTCACTGTCAACGATTCGTTTTTTCTTCTTCTTTGAATGCACAAGTTGCGGCCGGAGCATAAAATGGCGTAACATGGAGAGTGAAAGTGGCAGGGATTAGAGGACAGCCTCTTACATGAGCACTTCAATTGGTTGACACTCGCCGCAAAGAGAGAAAAAAAACAGGAAATTACCGGAATAATTGTCCGCTTGATAAGCTTCTAATACCGGTTGGTGTACCAAAGCGTCAAATGATGTTTGATGAATTGAATCCGGTTGTTCTCTCCATAAAAGCAGAACTCGTTTGTCGGCAATTCTTAAACTTTGCAGACACCGGAAACCAATTATGGACATAATTTGGCCGAACTCCGGAGATGACCGAACCCATCATCAGCCGTGGCCATTAACACGTACTTCAAGGAGCATCATTCTAAAGCTTAGTAAGAATGGCTCGCCTCCATCCCCGGGTTTTCAATTCTCCACCCTATCCCTAAAGCTCAATTTAGCTGACTCGACATTGTCAAAATGGATGGTATTAAAATTTATTCCTTAAACATATCGCTTCCGCTGCTCGATGGGTGACGTTTGGGGCTTAATGGCCACGATGAACACATACCGATCGCTTCCATAAGCATCCTGCAGCATGGTGCGACGTTGAAGGATGTCGGGAGAGTGAGTGACATCGATTATTCCCTCAAAATATGATACACCAACCAATAGACGCGCAGGGCGCGTTACGTCCACGATCGACAACCTTCCACGGGATATGAGTGGCCCGTTTGTGTTGGTGTGGGGTGGTTGGGTGTGGAGTTTTTCGTGTTCGTTTTTGTGTTCGTCTCTCAGCCACGAAGGATCATCACGTATTTCCTTAATGGATTATTCCGTTCCTGATCCACGCCCTTCGCGGGAACTTTCCCCCACGGGCGATTTAATTCGCAACATTGCTACATTTTTCGACTCACGCCCAGCGGCGACCGTGTGCCTGTGTGGTGTTTTGTGCATACCATGTGCTGAAGGTGTTGTTCAGCGCAGCGTCGGAACGTGAAACCATCCCTCGTCGGTATCGGTCGTCGCCACCTCCACTCGGCGAACTGATTCGGAATTTCCGAGATGCAAATTAAATTGCCAGCCCAGATGGTTGATGCAGCCCCGATTGGTTCGCCCGCTACAACGAGCGAGAAGGATAGTTTTTCCTATTTTCCCGTTTTCGACCGAAAACGTGCAACTTGTGGAAATTGAAATTAGGAAGCGATGCGTAAAAACTGTTGTTAAGTGCCCTCGAATGAAATATGGCGCGTAACAAATGTCATCCGCTGGCGATAGATGAATAGATCGCAGGTGAAAACTGCGCACTGATCGTAAATTTGGCTTGCTAGAATGACTGTACCATTGAGGTCTAAAATGGGCAAACACACACTCACAGGTAGTGCGCGTGTTAGCTATTTCTGTCCTTACTGCGCTTAAGCTGTTCGCAATATATTCAACAACTGTAGAAGCATTCGAATAACATCTGAAACTCAATATAATTTCACGGCTCCAACAAAATATTCGTGAATTTTGCCGTATGGAATTTTCAAATACTTTTCCAGTTTTGTTTTGGTTTTATGACAAAATTCCTGCCAAAAAATTGATGAAATTCCACCATAAGCGATAAATCTGAATCGTGTTTCGTGGATGGATTTGGGGCAATAAATAAAAACGCGTAGCAAAGAATGTATTAGGGTCCGAACTTAAAGCTTTCCATAATTCATCGACGGAGCAAACCCCCTTCAACCGGATCGACGAAATCGAATACCGAAGCCGGCCCACAGCAGGACGATAGTAGGAGGATGGATCGCAACGCGTTCAACGTCGTCCGAAGCAAAATTCGGAAAAATCGCAGAATTAAGGTGGGGCTTCATTATTATGCCGTGCACATCGTGGTCACGTCCGGGAGGCGAAAGCGAGGCGTCGTCGGGCGGAACTGGCTGATCCAGTGAGAGTGAGTAGACGGGAGCGTACGGCGAAGGACGAGAGGAGCCTGTAGCTTCACTGCTGTGGTGAATGAAGTGGCCGCGCGATTGAAAAACATTCGAACATCAACGTACACCAGCAAGTGGAGGTTTTTTCTACTGCGATCGTTGGAAACAAAGAATGGGACCAGTTGTCCGCATTGTGGTATTGGTAGCCGATGAGATAAGCCCGAACATGGCGAAAGATGAGAGAACCGTAAACCGTCATACAATCTTGGTGAGATGAAGTGAACTCACGCAAGTTAATAATGCAGCTAGTGCATAATTAGGTAATGTATATTAGGAGCGGACCGGCAAACTAGGCCTTCAGAGTGGAACTAATCGCCAGGCTGACATTCGAATAAAATCTCATCAACTGTGAGGGTGAGATGAGAAACGTCATCAGGGGCTGCGAGCGATAATCATCATCCGTCAATCTCTCTCTTTAGTGAGATCGTTTCTCTTGCGTGAGCGGAATCGCGGATGTCCTCACAGCAGCCGACAATCCGTCCTCGTGGCAGGTGGTCACGGTAAAGGTGAAGCATCTGAGGGCCAAGAGCGGGGAACACACAGGCGGGAATGTTTTTCCCTCCTTTCACCGTTCGCTTTCCTCCAACCTACACGGTGTTGCGGTGTGTTGCTGCGAAAAGTGCGCAGAATCCGGTCCAACGGGCGCCCTTCCTCAACAAGCAGCCTCTCAACCTCGCGCCAATCGTTGCACAGCTTTACCACCCGCACACCCCCTTCCCTTCGCCTTTTGACGGGCAAAAGGAAAAGGAAAACGAGAGGTTTCTGTCACGCTCGTGCTCGCGCGTAAAACATCCAGATCAACGGCTCCAACGTGACGTCATAGTTGTGACGTTTGGTCCGAGCAAAGTTTTGCTCGCAGGGCAGGTCAGCTTTGCGCCCCTACCAACACGAAGGCACACAAAGGCACAGACACCGGCGCACCGAGAGGCTGCACCACCGTCCGTCGTATTGCAAGACGGACTGGCTTCGGCTTTTGGGCGTGGGTCACGCGTGTGCGGAAAAACTTGCCCATCCGTGGGAGGGAGATGGAACACGTACGTCGGGAAAACTTTTACGCGTGGTCGCGCCGAGTGCGTGCGACTGTGTGGGTGAGGGGAGCAGGCTTTGTTGTGCTTGGCTCGATGACGTCAACGATAATTGTTGCTTTTGGGTCGATTGGGTGGCAAGCAAAATGTTTCACTGGGGCAGTAAGGAAGCCGGAGATGGGGAGATGAACACAAAGAAAGCAAAAAGACAGAGACGGAGAGCGCAAGTGAGGGAGAGACAGACGTGCGCGTGCTCCGACAAAAAGAATGCAAGGATACGTGAACGAGGTATTGGTTTCATGCAGGTAGACTCGGGTTTATTAGATTTCATGTTGGTGTTTCGAGGACATGTGCGAGTATGACGTTACGCCCGGAAATGGAATCTCGAGCGGGAATTCACCGCTATTTCCCCGTTCCGTGCCCATTGCTCCGTCATTTAAGTAATATGAGCTTGGGAAAGCTGCTGCTTCGGATGGTCTTCATGTTTCAATTTTTACTTGCTTCTTTTCCCATTCATTTGACGGCAATGAACTGAAGAAAAGAGAATCCACCCAAATACCTTTAAAAGGTGTTGAAACAGTGTTCATGAGTTATTTAAAATGTGCTTCAAACTTACTGTCAATCCAATCTGTAGAGATTTTCCTAGTTTGGTAGGGGTATCATTTCTCGTAAATTATGGGTTATACTGACTCCGAACTTCTCCAAGAGCGGTTCGACTACAAGGCTGTCGAATCATTGGCTCCGCGCATAGCTTCGCAGCAAACACACTGATGTCTCATTTACATAATCGCACATTCCTTCTCGAGGAACTGTAATACGGGTCTCGGAGCGAAGCGGTGTTATAAAAAATAATGTATAACAAAAGAAGTGGTGGAAGCGGATGGAATCTGCATAACCACTGCGTCATACCAGAGGATCAAGCCGAAGAGGCCAGTCGGAACGTATACCCTGGAAGTGCACGTGATGACAAAAGGAAACCCGGGAAGCGGAAGGGGAAACCCTTTCCACCATCATCATAACTTTCATGATGGAAATCTAAGTTTTTGGCAGACAATGTTCTTCGCCGAATAAATGAGTGTACTTCGCAAAGCGGAACCAGGAATAAGTATCCTTTATGGGCGTAAAAAATCCATTGAAGTTCACAAAGAGGGTACACCGTTGTTCCACTTGCGTAAGGTTGTCCTCTGTAAAGAATCCATATACGGCATAGGAACAAGCATGAAACATGAACACCTGCCAATCGGAGAAAAACACACTACCACGGAGGAGTTGAAATGACAATTTAACATGCGGTTTGGCTCGTTACCGTGTACTTATATTTGATTCGCCTTTAAACGTACTCATATTTCATATGCCAAGAGGTAATTACCGATACATGAAGTTGCACTTAGGCACTACATAGAAGCAGAGGAAATATTTGAACTAAGGTTCATATGTGCACGAAGTACGTGCCTCTGTTTTTCAGAAGAAATATTTTAATTGAAGCTAACGCAATTTGTCTCGTGTGTGTAAAACGGTTGTGTCAAATTGTCTCTCCTGTCCTGTGACTGTCGGATGTTGCCACGCGAATAATAAACCATTTCGCGCTTTGGCTGATGCAAACAAGAAGACGGGAAGTGTTTGACCTCTTTCGATCGAAACACAATCTTTGCAAAGGGGCCCTACATCGGAACGAGGTTGACTCGTTGACGCTAAAGGAATGGGACCAGTACTAATGAGATGTTTCGTTGAGATTGTGGTTCCATATATCTTCTTATTTTCTTTTCCTTCACCCATTTTTAATCAAACAAATAATTGTTGAAACATTTTCCTTGCATTTTTCCTACTGGCGATGGTGAAGTGCCTTGTGATCTACAGACAGTAGAGATCCTGACACGCCTAGACATAACAGGCATGGGTATGTAGATATGCAGAAGCACTGTGTACACATGGTTTAGTGAAAGGAAGTACTTGCTCGCACGAAATCGTCATACCGATGCCAATGAGGAAAGCAAAGCAATGAACCTGCTACACTACGAAACAATTAATTTGATCGTTGATGGTGTCCCTGCTTACTTCGTTTGTTTCGTTGAGTTGAAGGGATTTTGTATGAAAAACAGCAGTAGAAGCCGCCCAACGAAACTGTAACAAACTGAAGACGAGATGTGTTTTCTCGGCGACACGTCGCATGATGTTTCGGTAAGCGACAGCGCGCACAAGCTTCAACACCGGCAGCATCACTCAACCACAAACGAATGAGATGTAACCTAAGAAACAAAAAAATAAACTGACGGCTCATAACATCAGCAACAGATTGAAGACAAAGAAGCACGGAAAAGTGCCAGCCGACGGAGATTGTGCCGATGCTGTCATTCATTGCGTTCGCTATTCTGGTTCTCCTTCGTCTGAGAACGCGCACCGAATGCAACAGACACTCAGAGAAACAACAGAAACACGACGGGTCTTCATGACGGCCACAACGTGAATGCATGGTGCAACGGACATGTCGTGGACATGTTCTGTGTAATCTGCCCACGATGACACACTTTTCCCCAACCAAATCCACCAGCCAGACACATTGTACTGAGCGGGAGGCGCATGTTTTGTTTGTACCGGTGCGAATCTTGCCCCGCTTGACTTCATTAGGAGCATTTAAGTAAAACGACGTCAGGAAAACTGTAATGCTGCTTACATGCCAGAAGGTGAAGGAGAGTTGAGTCAGACAGACACTGTAATGTTAACGATTGGGAAAATACATATTCACCAACTTTTACTGAATAAAATTCAGCAACAAATTGTTGACCGCAAATTTCGCAGAGACATCCGTTTGAACCTCTAGAAAGTTAATGTAACCACATAACCGTTGCCTTTCAATTTTTGAGGCTGGCGGAAAACAGGAAATGGCTTTTCTGGAATAGTAAGGAGATTAGTCGACGCCATAAGCGATAAGACGTCCGCGGCGGTGGTGGTGTAAAACTTTCGGACAAATTTTCTCATTTACTCCGTCGCAATTAACAATAAAACCTTCCACCGAAATTCCATCACCAGTCGCAGGGACATTGGGGCTAATGAGATGAGGCCCGGTGTCCCGATCTTTCCTTCTCTCACTTGAAGCCGAGAATGGTTCCACGCCTAACGTCGGAAGAGAGCTAGTGGACCTTCCCTTAATCCAGATAAGGCATCTGGAGGCCCTTCGGTGGCGCTGTAAGAGGGCACTTGTGCTTGAGAAAATTAATTTTCAATTACGTGACGATGCCCATCAGTATCAGCGCCATCATCACTTTGTTTGGGGGGTGAAGATAACCCTGCGCTCTTCTCCGCCTCCTCCTACTTCTTGCAAATTGTTCGCGGCCGGGGAGTGGTAACACATCTCGCAGGCCGACGACCTGGAGGTGAGAAATCTTTGCCACAAAGACCAGAGTGAAGTGGGCCCTATCTTTTACTTCATCAGATCATAATAAATGCCCTGTATGCTCCGAAGGTGCCTCAATTAGCAGTTGCTGTAGCGTTCGCCTTCAGGTGAGCAGCGGCAGTGGGCTACCTGTTACTGTTCCCTTTTTGACCCGCCACTTGGGAACGTTGCCATATACTCGCACGTCATCGCTGCTCACAGCATCAGCATTCACTTAATTTGCATAGCAGCTTGCCACCGTCCGATGCAGCCAGCCCGCCCAGCGCCCCGGAAAGGTGGCCGCCGTTTGAAGGAAGGTCTTTCTTCTTCCTCTCAAAACAATTTCCCACCACCGGTTATGATTACGTCTACCGAACGGCCGCAGCCATCGCAGGGTAGGGGGAAAGAAAATTTGAATTGTTGATTAAAATCTCGGATGCGGGAAGTCCGTGCCTGGCACGGGCAAAGCCGTACGGCCGACCTGTTGTCCTGCCCGTGTATGACGATGGCTCACCTGCAGCGTATGTCGAAGTTTACTTTGGCCGACGATCACCGCTCAAAGTGGAAAACTTCCTCATCAGAGCCACTTCATACGGGGTTGGGAAAAAGGGCACCTTAAAGCTTCAAGTATGGGATGAAGCAAAGTAAATGGACGCATGAACACGCCGGATGGGAAGCATCCATTGAAGCTTACTTTCAGTCGTTGCTGGCTGCGCCACGAATTTGACGGATCCACGGGAGAAAAGAAACAAGTATATAAAGTTGGCCGGCAACGTTTAGGAGCAACCGCAGCAACACACCATTTATCGTAGGGACTGTTTTTTTGTTGTGATGTAAAAACTTTTCGCGTCACACATGTCAGTCTGGACGCCACCACATGGAGGGCAGGTGATGCCGAAACACCGCAAGGATGCGGTTTAACGAGATTAGTATTGTGGCTAGACCACATTTGAGCGAACAACAGCTGCTATTGTTTCATCACAGGTCGGCGTTAGAAGTTGACGACAGAAGGAAAATTTTGTTGAAATTTCGGTCGTGCCACATGTACTGGTTTCGAAGCCTCCTGGCATTTAAGCAATCACTACTGCAACATGATGCTCCTGCGAAAATTGTTTCAAACCATAAACTTTGTAATTACTTCTTATATTCCACGTTTGGGAAGAGTTGCGCACCCAACATACGTTCATAAACCGGCTGCCATACTGCATTTACGGTGGCACTGACGTAAAGTGCCATTATTCGAGTACATTAAACACAAATGGTCCGGGCCCGGTTCTGTCTCCTACTCTCTATCTCTCTCTCTCACTCTCTCTCTCTCCCTCTGTCTACGTATTTCGTGCACAATCGTTGTGCCAATTCTGCAAATTTGCCAAATGTACAGCATGAACGGTGATGCACAATAAACACGCGTGCCAGCGTCGGGACACACGGGATGCACCCACCCCCAATTTGCGCCTCATAATGTTGCTGCTGCTGCTGTTGCTGCAGTAATGGAGCTCGGGGGTAGTAAACGAACGTTGTAATGGTAATAAAATCAGAATGGGCAAAACGGCACACGACGACCCACAAAAAAAACTACAACACAGGAATAACAAAACCGTGCAGAAGTGAAAGAGGAAAATGTAACACCGGCCAAATGGGGCCACACGCTTATGAAGCCGCCGAAACCGGAGACTAGTAATCAAGAGCCGATGGAGGAAGTCGCCGAGGTGCCACGCCGGTGGATGATTATTCGCAGGACGTGCATAAGCACCGGGGGCAAGTATTTACCGGGGCTTTTAATGGTCAAGCCACGGCGACGACGACGACGACAACCGGAGACGACGACCAGCGATGGGTTGCCCGGAATCGGTTAAGTTTAGCGGCAACGGGTTGGTGCAGGTCGGTGGTACCATCGGAAGTTTGCTGCCCAACTTTATGAGCCACGACCAACACGACACACTCGCCTGTTGCCCAATCAACAGTTTCGGCAGAGTGAAACAAAAACCTCAGAATGGTGGCATAAAAACGGACCTTACGTCACAGGCACCACGATCAGTTCTAATCCTATCGAGAATGGCCGAACTGCCCCAGAGTGCGGAGCTGAAAAAACAACCCCGTTCTCGCAGGAATCACGTAACTGCATTAAAATCAAGCGCGTGTGAAAAATAAAATGGAATCGACGAAAGAGTCCAGAGCTGGGAAGACGTTTTTTTTCTTCAAAATGATATAAAATTCGCCCATCATCTTGCCCCATCGAGCGTTGCACCTTCAACAGATGAACCTTCATCAACATTTTCGCCAGGCAGCACATCGAAGCCTCACTCCTCTCACTCAATACATCGGGCTGCATGATGGAGGGACCGGTAAGCCAACTCTAAATAAATTCGTGCCATTTTGGACAGCATTCATGGACAACGGTTCGCACTGGCCCGGCCACATCCCTGCCAGTGTGGTGCAAATTTATGCCGTAAGCTCACCATGGGAGGCATTCTAATAACTCCTCGAACCTACGATCTCAACTTAGACTGTTTACACCCCCCACCAACACCGACTTAGAAGTTATTGGGTCCGGCAACTCTTACAAAAGTATGCAAATAGGTTCAGGATGTTCCAATTTTCGTGCGGCCGCTTTTCGGCACGAACGAAAGGAGCTCTCCGCCTGCTGACCCGGAATTCGAGAAGAG
>JAOEFI010000006.1:14899721-14922649 GCA_034621735.1 Anopheles plumbeus
GGATTGCTATTGTGTTTAACCAGCAGAACCGATGCGAGGGAAAACAAAAAAGAAATGGGTAAAACAACAATTATAAGAAGGAGAAGTAACCCCTGGGATGCTACTTCATCCACTGCAGCAGGCTTCGCGAACGTCGAAGGCCTCTGGCCCTGGCGGACGTCATGCTGACATTCTTTACATTGACGACAACAATGCGGTGAAGTCTTCTCGCCATTCGTTTCGTCTCGTGCGTCGAGCAAACGCAATCCCCGTGGAGACCAGACGAACGTGGACACTGCAGAAAACAGGGATCTTTCCACTTTCTTCTCTCGAACCCGGGCGGAAGTTTGGCAGCGGCCCGGTCAAACCGTCAGGTGTTGGATGGTGTTTGGCTTCCCACCGGGCGAACATTTTACTGCCGACCGACGGAAACCCCACGGCGTTTGACGTCATTGATGGAAAGTGGAAGTTTACGCAAATGGCACCAGTTACGGGGCCGCCCGAAAAGTACAATTCGTCCCTTTCTATTGTGAAACACTTTGTTTGTCGCAAAGCCCTGCCAAGGTCCCAGATCCACACACAAAACAATTGAATTTGATGGTGGGAAAGCATGGGCACATTGTGCAACTGTTTTGTAATCAAACCATTCAACGTCAACGCACTCCAATGAGTCAAATAATTATTTTCAATTTAGAATGAATTATTTGGGTTATGCTGAATTGTACAAATACTCTAGCCGATACGGACGGTGGCGGAAAAACGGGTCTTGACGGACAACATTTGCCCAAAAACCCGAACGATGGAGTCTCCCATTCCCATTCTGCCGTGCTGTGGTTTGTTCGAGTTGCAGCACATTTGTTAGCCTGATGCAAGCCCTAAGTACATAGCGCCCGCTGGTGGATCTCGATTTCCCCTGGCTTTCGGAAGGTCTCGTTCGCTTCTCGACCAGCGGGCAGGACGCGGATATTAATCACTACCATAAAGATTGATGAGTGTAGATACATTTTCGCACCACCAGCAAAGCCGACAACAGGCACCGTTCGTTGTCGCACGGTTGTTCTGCTGAGGAGGCTATCGCAGCGTAAATTGAAACACAAGGATCCGTTCCGGTGACAGGACGCGGCGGTAAACGAAGGGAAATCTCCATCCCATAACAAGGATATTGTCTAATGAATGGAAACTACCCTAGGGGCAAATAGTTGGGCAGACATGTATGAGCGTTGCGTCTGGTTGGAAATATTTCTATTTCGGGCCATTTTGAGTGTTTTTCCACTGCCTTTTCCCAAAGGACTTTAAAGGTGTGCTTTTTTCATTCCAAGTATGTCCCTACTGCAGAGGTAGCATTATTTCCGGTGCAATAATTGTTCACCCTAAAAAAAATTACCCTCACCGTACTTTCTCTCTCTCCAATAGTCAGTTTCTCTCCCTCGTGCTGGTTCTCTCTCTCTCTCTCTCTCTCTCTCGGAACCAACAATTATATTGTTTCCTTCGCATGCTCCCACTCTCGATCTCTCCGTCCGCTTTGTTCGGGAATGGAGCGCAACATTTAAACGAACGTTCTAATGGCGAAACACGAACGACGTTACACATTAGCAAAACTTTAATTATCAACACTAATGCATTGGGTGCACGTGGTTTTCAATTGGAAAAAGAAACTAATTACCAGTTCATACAAGCTTTCACGGTCAATTGAAATGTGCGTTATGTTTGTTTGACGAAAGATGTGAACAGGTTGTGCAACAGTGGACCAGTTCAAACAAACGCACATTGTTTATTTGTGGCGCAGACGAATATGGGGGCTTTATGAAGTATCTGCTAATTGGACTGGCGTATTCTGAAAACATACTTCGTACGTCTTCTTATCCATGGGCGCTAGAGCGCCACTATCAGCTAGGGGTTGTCTATTTATACGCTTTCGAGACTCCGAATACCACCGACTGTGGCATTGAAATAGTGACAGGCCAGACCAGGTGAGGTTCAAATGGCCATGGCCGTCACATCCAGCAACTTCGTCAAGCAAGTAGATGAGAAGCTAAACTCCTTGGAATGTACCAAGAAACGATCCATTTGCGATTGATTGCCTCTTTCTTCGGCCCATACGGTGCCGTGCTTGTCGTTCATAATTAAACATCAGTAGGAAAGGCAACAGAAACCCCAGGCACACTTACACTCTTCAACGCAGCATGCTCGCACTCCTCCAGCACCAAAAGGACACTCCTCCATTCATCCGAATGCCACTGCCAAGGGCCAAGGCGAAATACTGTTTCGACTTCCGTTTCCACGGGTTTCCTCAACTGCTGCCCCACACCAGCTGCACTTTGGGGCAACTAAGAGATCTGGTACAACACCTGGTCACACACAAACACACACACACACACACGCAAATCGACTAATGCTGGTGAGGTTTTTTTTCTGTACACCTTACATTCAATTTTTCGGTACCTTTGCTGCAGGCTAATGCGGACAGCTCACCACCGCACCAACCATCACACAACACGGCTCACTCCCGAGTGCGGAAGGATAAGATTTTCACCGTTAATTCACATCGACTCTGGCAGTGGCAAACACCTAGCAGCACACACACGAACGATAACGGCGACGCCTACAGCGATAAAAGGCTTAATAGCGACTTTCAATGGAAGGGTTTAATTTTTTACAGGCCCCTTACATTCGGTGGGCTGCCTCTAAACCGGCGACAGGGTTTAGCGAGCGCACATTATCGCATTGTTTCAACATTCCGCCGCCCCGGCCCTAGCCTTGTCTTAAAAACGCCGTCGCACGGGATTATTCACTAGTCTTTCCTTTTTATTGTTACTCGCAAGCTATCTACGGTGGCTAGCTTCTCCTTTCGCCCGTACATGGATCTGTACTACAAACTGGTGAATTTGTGGCAAGAAAAAAAACCCGTCTTAGTGCAATACCGTACCGCTCTACTCACTGTACTTCCCGTCACGGACGACAATTCTCGACTGAACTCGACGTTCAGTACGTAGCGAGTGAGAAGCCGCTGCTGGGAGAAAACTCTGCGCGCCACACACACACTCCGCTCGCGGTAGTCTTCTCTCTTCTCGGTTCGGAAAATGCTCTCCTGGGTTTTCTCACCCACACCGAATCGAGAGCGTCTGATAAGCGTGCATTTTTCCTCGCTGCAGGTGTTTATCTCGGGAAGGCTCTCTGAAAAACTCACGTCTCACCAGAGCAATGTTGAAAGCGTTCCATCCACAATTTGCCGTTTCGTTTTCCGTTCGCGCATTTGTGGCGCATTCGGGGATTCGCTTGCCTTACGTGTGGGTTTTTTTTTTTATATCGGGCCCCACATGTTTCTGTTCTGAATGTCAGATCCTACGTTTCCTGTTGAAGGATCATATTATAATATTTAGAAAACTCTCCTCACTTGAATAATTGAAAAATAAAAAGTTTGATTTATTGCTTCAGTACGATGCTCCATTTGTGTTGGTATAGATTAAGATAAACAAAGTCATTCCAAATGAATATGAAGCTGATAACGCTCAACCTTATACGATGTAGTTATTAAGATTTGGTGAATATTACAACGGAATAACGTTGCGTTTTGTTCATAGATCAAAGATCATAGAATTTCAATATAGGCACATCATTTTTATCACCAAAATTTCGCGTTTATCTATTTTTGCTCATGTTACGACAAAAAACAATAAGTAGCTAAACGCCAGCATCGGATTCGAGCTTTAACACGCAGGATTAGCAGGTTGCTTATGCATGCTTCTCACGCAGGCGCTCCATAACTAAATCCACTGCACCGTCGTCAACAAGGTGATGATAGACATCCCGTCGCTCAGCGTCCTCCAGTAGCGACTTCCAAACTGGTTTTTGCTGCAAAAAAAAATTGAAGTAATACTGGCTCTAGTCGTCATCGTGAACAAAGCCACTTACCCTCAAACTAGCGAAGTTGCCGCACAGGACAAGGCACTGACGGGCGCGTGTCAGTGCCACATTGATCCGCTCCGGCGAGTTGAGAAATCCGGCCCCGTTCGAGCGTGCCAACGAAACGATCACCACATCGTACTCTTTGCCTTGCACGGAGTCAATCGAGTGCACTTGCACCTGCTCTAGGCTGTCCGCACGCAGCTGGCGGAGCAGTTCATCCTTATGCCGCTGGTACGGTGTAATGACGGCGATCGACGATTCCTTCCGGCAGCATTTCACCACGCCCTTAAGCAGCTCCACGACGAACTCGATTTCATCTCGGTTATAGATTTCGTGCTGAGCCTGTGTCAGTTCCTGGTCGTAGCTCAGACTGACCACGAGATAAGGCCGTAAAGGAAAGGACCGTCTGTCACCCTCCAGGGTGGACGGGTCATTTCTTAGCTTCCTCTTGTAAAAGTATGCGTTCGGCCAGCGGCATATCTCGGGATGCATTCGGTACTGCACCTTCAGCATTTTCACCCCGTCGATCACGTGCGCATCGTGCAGCCGGGAGAAGAGCGAATTGCGAAAACCGGCATCTATGGACTCACGGTCCAGGACGGTTGCGGGAAGCTGATTGATGTCCCCAACGAGGATGAGTTTCGGCATACCGTACAAGAGCGGCAGGAGCGAGCATACCTCCGTGCACTGGGTGGCCTCATCGATGATGCACACGTCGTATCTGGCCTTCTCGAAGTACGTCGCAAGCTGAGCGCAGCTGCCAAGCGTAGTGCATACGATGTCAGCTTCCTCTACGAGTCGCATGCGCGCCTTGGTTTCCTCCTTGCGCCTCGATTGCGGAGTCCAGTCGATTGCGGCTACCGCAGTTTGTTTGAGCTGCTCGTTTAGTCGTGCCCGTCGCTGATAGCATTCGTCCAGCCTGCTCCGGTTTACGTTACGATCAACCTCCAGATCTTTTTCCAACTTTCGAATTCTGTGTTCTAGGTTTACCAGCTACATTTGTGGTGCCATAAATGGAAAAGTGAAACCATTAGCATAACTCTAATATGCGCTCTCAGAGATCTTTTTTTTTTTTCATCATAAACTTACATCATTCTGGTACGTTTGTCTCAGATTTCCACTTAGGCCATTCGTACCACGCTGATCCACAATTTCCGCAAAAACTGCGCGCCGTACTTGTTCCGCGATAAAAATGCTATGACATCGAGGATCTACCCTTTCCTTCGATCCAATCCGTAATAGTTTGCACCGATTGTTCGCGTCTATCGTGTGAAGAAAAAAGAAACAAATGCTATATCAATTTGCTTGCGCGATTCGCACGATGCGTGCCTTACAAAGGGTTTTCAGATCGATTGAACCAAGCACATTTGAATGCACAAAGCCTACATACCCATGGCGCTCTGCAAACTCATCAGCCGTTTTGCTATAACATCCACCGCCGTATTGGACTGTGCGCAAACGAGCACCTTGACTTTCGTTTGCGGTTCGATGCGAATCAACTCCAACGCTAGGTGACTGATGACGCGTGACTTTCCAGTGCCTGGCGGTCCCTGGATAAGGGAAATGCTCGGCTCATTCCAGCGTGAGCACTCGTCCAGCACTGAGAGCACCACGTCCATCTGCTCTTCGTTCAGTGTGCCTGACTTGATGCGGGCGATGATGGCGGCGCGCTCCCCCGGCATGTCGACGAACGCTCTTCCTTGGCCCACCATTACATTGTCGTTCTGCACCGCCGAAAGAATATTTGGCAGAAGCGGAGAGAATTCGAGCATCTGCAGTGCTTTAACGAGGCCCAAGTGCAACATGAGCGTCGTGATCGGGCTGAAGCTGAATTCAGTGCCTGCTCGTAGGTCTTGCAAACCACGTAGCGCCGCATATAGGATACAATCGAACCATTGACCAGCCCCGGTCGTTGCCGCTTCACCATCCCATTCCGGCGGACCGCTTCGAAAGCGATTCTTTATGTAGGCGAACTGTTGGCATATACGATTCTGCGACATACACTGCAAAACTCCGAAATCATTGCACAAGACCTGTTGATTTTTGTTTGTCTTTATGAATGCTGTTGAAAAAAATTGGCGAAATTAATTTAAAAAGTCCATTTAATTAAAATGACAAACTTCGCTTGTCGCCCGATACACAACGGTTGATATCATACCTTTGCAAGAAATTTGGCATAAGTCAGATGGTATCTCCTGTGCGTGCACGCCCACCAGTTCGATCGACGGGAGCGACTTCTTTCGGCTTTGAAAGTGTGTCCGTACATCCTGCCACAGTTCACGGTTGAGGAAGGGTTGGAAAATCTCTTGGTAAGCCTGCAGGTCAGGGTAGTTTTCGACAATTTGCGGTAACCTCTCCCCTTCGTCAAACGGTCCGAAGTTGTTTGTGTGCAGCCACTCCGCACGCCACGCGAGAATGTTGGAAAGTGTTTCCATCTCCTTACTTCGCAGTGCATCCTGAACTAAGCTGCGGTCAGGGATACTATGGTGATCAACACTGAAAATAAGAGCGTGGACAATTTGATACCTTGCAAAGTTTGAAATCGAATTGTGGAAAAACTCTCTTAAGTATAAGAAGGGATAAATTTGACCTACACGACAGTGAACGCATTCCAACGTCCGTTGGAGTGGGGGGAAAATGTAAAAACGTGATTTTTACGTGTTTACTCTTAACCTACCGTGGAATGGTGAAGATCACGTTGCGCTCCTCCACCCACACGACGCGCTTTGATTTATCACTTTTCGAGTTTTTATCTTTCAAAATTCCCTTCGGAGCGATTGTTGTTGGCAGTGCATTATTTTTCCTTCTGGAAATCGACGGTTTCGAAGAAGCAATCGAAGAAGAATTGTGTGAGATAGAATGCCGACGTTGAAGATTCCTACAATTGTTCGATTTCGATCCCGAAGCTTTTGTAGCATCGGACGGAGGACCCATTGGAGAAGGATCAGTTTCTGATATCTGTCTTGCAGGTGTTAGGTAACCGGAAATGGAATCTCGTCGATGAAGAACTGCACGATTGTTTGAATTGGATCCTGAAGATGTTGGGAAGCCCAACGATTTGGATCCTAAGGGGGGCCTCATTGGAGAAGGATGTTTTACAGATTCCGGCCTTGGAGGTATATTGCCACCGGGTACAGGACGCCCAACATTACTCAGCCGTTCCACGCTTTTGAATGTCATTTTGGCCGGTCGTAAATTAACAAATGCACTGAGATCTTCATCAACTGCACCGGGCAACTGATCGAGCGTGGTAGACTGTGTACACACAATATCCTCTTCCATCGTTGGTCGAGATGGTGGCAATGGCAGCGGAGTTGCTGTTATCGCGTTCGTCAAGTAGGACCCACGGTTGTTGATTGTTAATTTGACCCGCGGTATGGTTGATCCTGTTTTTTTTTGTTTTACGTTTAATGCTGCCTGTTCTCTGGATTTGTCTGCCGCAAGTTTCAATCGTTCCTTCTTCATTTTCTTCAGCGACGCGTTCACAGGTTTGGCAGCTGCCTTCACAGGACATCTGTCTGGTACTGAAAAAACCAAACAAAAATATCTTGCTGAAGTATTGTTTTCGATTTTACAAACAAACTTCGGCTTCTCAATCGATTCTATACAATTGTTCTAAACAATGTGTACTGTATTGTACTATCCTAAAGGTCAATTTCTTGATTCTAAAAAAGTTAATCCTTACCGTCGGTACGTCGCTTAAACTTCTTTTTATACACAGCTTCAACTTCTAAAATAGACAGTCTGCGCTTTGGGAACCCTGCTTTGGGAGATGAACGTGCCATTGGAGGCGGTGATACCGGAGCAGGTGCTGCTTTGCGTACTGATGCAGGATCGAACAGATTAAACTCGACTATTGGTGCTCTGCCCTTTGATATACCGTTTGGCTTAGCAGGCCCCCTGTCTGTCGGAGCAAGGTTCGCGTTCGCAGAAAGTCCGGTAGTTTCCTCCAAAACATCGAAAGCAGTTGTCGAAGACCTAGGTATCTCGTTTGACTTGACGTACTCCGACGGAACAGCATGTATCGCATCAAGTTGTTGCTCGAGTGTTTTATCGGCCGCTTTTCTTGCAACGCACTTCTTTGTGTTCGCCGCATCAAACTTCGATTCACCTTTTTTCAACTTGTGCTTCCATAAATTCAATATGCGTTCTTCCCCGATGGCAAACACTTCTTCCACATCGGGTGTTACATTTGTTGACTGACCCTCGGATTCTAGAGGAATGTCATCTTCCACTTTTAACGATTCCTGTTTTATTTCTTGCAACAAAACCTGAGAGTATTGCTGATCAGAGTATTCCTCGTCTGATATAGATATGATGGATGAATCATCATAATTGGCGCCGTCCTCTTCCGTGTCCAGATGGTATTCGTTCGATGCAACATGCCCAACATTAAACATACGATCATACTCTTCTTCCCATGAACACTCCACTACTTTTATCATTGATTTCTCCGGAATTGCGACCACGAAAGGACATTTGGTAGCTTCAGTTTCGCTCAGGCTTTCCCTACTAATCGGTGCTACTGACTGCATCGTGCAGGCATCAGGGATCAGTTCTTCATCGCTGTGGTTCGCGTTTGGAATCTGCTGTTCAGCTTCCCCGCCATTGTCGTAAGTACTTGCAACCGGATTTACGTCTTCATCGCTGTCTTCGTCATCACTTATAATGACGACATCTTCTGGATTTGGTCTGCGACATACGCGATAAAACAGCACATTGGGAGATTTTTTATAAAAATGGTCCGTATCGTTGGTATGTGTTCCAATACCGATCATATCACCATCGCTTAACGCGATTGCACCGGGACAAGTCTCTGATATTTTTGTTCCACCGACGTACGTTCCGCCTTTCGACTGTAGCAAGAATGAAAGAGGAACATATGAAAACCACATTCATAGACGCTAGCTTTTGCCGGTTGCTTACAAAACGGTCCAAAATGACTGCATGCCCTTCGATAAATTCAAGAACGCAATGTTTTCTCGACACATGCTGGAATGTTGGAGCATATAGCGGAATACACGAGTTCACATTGTCACGCCCAATTTCTAATTGTCCTTCCTTGGGTATATGAATTGTCTTAAACTCATTGTGGAACAGCCTAGTCAGGAACCAACCCGAAGAAGATTCGTCACTGGAAACCAAAAGCAGATTAATAAAAACAAATCAATCAGAAAGCAAAACAAAGCGTATACAGAACCAAAGGCCCAGCTCAACTTACTTATCTCCCATATCGTGCGATTGTTACGGTGGTGCTTGTTGCAACGAAGTTCTTAACATTAATGATCACTGGCTATTAAACGCACATCTTTTCCAGTAGCGGTTTGCGAAAACACTTTGAACTGTCCTACCGATGGCAAATACGCTTGAAGACTTGACGCGCTCTTTTCAATTGTCAAACGGCAAATGAACAGAAAACTGTTGAAGCAGCAGTTTCTGTTTCCATGGCAAGCGCGAGATACCAGAAGAAAAAGTAGGAAAAAAGAAATTCCATGGCAACCACGATTCATGTTCAAGCCCGCCAATCAAATGAAAGTTAAGACAAATGCTTCCAAGAACATGAATCTTTGAGAACTTTGACAGAATCTTGTCACCCGTGCGACTATGCACGAATCTGCCGATATTATACTCAAGACAAAACATAAACACGCAGTCCATCATGAGGCATATGCATATGCCAAACAGAAAACCCTAATGCCGGCTGTGACATAACGTAGAAGAAAGAACTTAGTGCAGTGTTTGTTTACGAGCGACGGCAGAAAACTATAATAATCGTGAAGGTAGTGTTTGCGCGACAACCCGATACAAATAAGATTTGAAGGATTCTCCTCTTTAACATATCCGTTTGTTTTCTTCGCACTACAGCATGTGGAATTTAGCATCCTGCATACGTTTGGCTTGCTCGAGATCGCTTTCACGGCCTGCTGAGAAGCTGGGACTGCTTCGACCTTCATCGTTTTCGTCTTTTCATTCTCTCTCTCAACCCAACAAACCTTCTGCGTTGGCCAATCAATGCTCGGCGCATGCGATGGCCCTCCCGAAACTATTGCAACCAGTTACATTGCCGCTACTCAATTTCGTCTGTGGGTTTAAAGTGAAAGGACGACTGAAGAGACGGTGCAAAGATTGCTACTTCGTGATGCGTCAGGAGCGGCTCTACGTTATTTGTAAAACGCATCCCCGCCACAAGCAGATGTCCATGAAAAAGCACGAACGCAATACGTGGATATTGACCGATGCGACACAGAGTAAAATTAGAGCTTGGTAGAATTGTACAACGGTGTAATTTTCTATCGAAAATCCATTACCTAGTATTTATGCTGCTTATGTTCTTTGCTATGTTACGGTCCTTGGCTACACTGTCCGATATACACATTTTTAAAATATGAAAAAAGGCTTGACGCTTAGAATTCGAGATAATAAAACTTGTTCAGTTTCAGCATCTTTATTCATATCCAATCGGTTTATGCTTCTACAGTACATGCTCCTGTTACACGCTGAACACTGAAAAGCGATCTGTATCTAGTTCTTGCAGTGCAACCTCCGTCTAGTATTCCAGAATGAGGCAATGTTTTTTTCCTCGATGCATACATCGTCCGATCGAAAGCAGGTCTTTTTTCTTCTATATGACATACATAGAAAGGCCTCCAACGGGTATCTATTATCTTTCGAAGAACCGGACCGAAACACAAACGGATATCACGACAATAATAATCTGCAAATATGCACATTTAAAATGGTCGATGAATGGTACGTAACACAATGCGGCGGAGATGAAATAAATTAGGATAAAATCAATTGAGCATATCCGCGAGTCTGTCTCTTGGGATCTTCTTTTCACCGGCCTGAATATTAAAATGTTTGAAGGGAGTTTCATACTATGTACAGGCATTTCGATTTTGTTCTAGTTTTAAATAAGTTTTAGGTAAATGTAGCATGCCGTGAGAAGCACGCAGTTGTGCAGCCATGCACTAGCGACGGGACGTTAGGTTGGGCTAATGTGCTAGGAAAAAAGGACACCTTTCACCTAATCCGAATCGCGATCACTGTCGGAACCACTGTTGGATCCTTCGCGGTCGCTATCTTTGTCGGAGTGATCTTCGCGATCACTCTCTTTGTCCGATTCGTTATCGCTACGATCGGAGCCACGGTACGAGCCACGGTCCGAACCGCGCTCCGACCCATGCTCCGAACGTCCTTCTGATCCGCGGTCCGAACTACGATGATCCTCTTTCTCCTCTTCGCGATCGGACTCCTCCTCGTCCTTCGTCGAAGACCCGTTACTCTTGTTGATCTTCGCTTGGCTCTCGTCTGCCGCCGTGTGCAGGCCAGCGTCCAGCTGCCCAGGCAATTTCGAAGACTTTTTTTCATCCTCCTCGTCTTTGTCCGAATCGCGTGGGCTTTCCTTGCCTGAATCTACATCCCTCGGACTGTCTTTGCCACTGTCGCGGGGTGTGTTTCTTCCTGATCCTCCCTTGTCCGAACTTTTCTCACTTTCGTTTTCCTTGTCCTCCTTGAGGCTGCCCGTCTCTTCTTCGTCGTTATCGTCATCGACCAATCGATTGCGAGCCCCGCGACTGTTCGTGGAAGATTTTTCTCTCTCGAAACTTTCCTTCAACTCCCTGCTGGCCTTGCTGAGTTTGCTCAGTTTAGTCGTGGCCAAATATCCGCCGACGGCCTTCTTCTTTCTGCTGTCGTCACGCTCCTTTACCGCCTTCGAGAGAGCCGCTATCTCGAGCAGCTGCGCTTTGAGCTTCTTGTTGAGCACGTCCAGTTTGAACTCATAGTTCTTCTCCATGTCCTTGTACTTTTTCATTAGCTCCTGCTCCTGATGAAAGTGCTTACCCTTCCACGCACTGACTTCCTTCTCCTTTTCCAGTATGATGCTATCTTTCTGCTTTAACTTTCGCTGCAGGGTGGCAATAGTTTCCTTGAGCTGCGTCATCGCGATCACGTGATCGGAGCTGTGCGGGTCAACGTAACCACCGCCACTCCCTCCACCTGTGCCGCCGCTGCTGTTCGCGCTCTTCATCAGCAGTTTGTCCGCAGGCATGTCCGGTATCATTTTACCCGTATCGGAGCGATGCTTCTTGCTGGACGATGGATGCCGCCCATTGTCAGTTCTTCCGCCACCAGCACTGCCGCCTCCGGGACCGCCACTATCGATTCGATCCATACCGCCTCCTGCTGTTGAACTACCACCACTCATGGGTCCAAGGCTCATGTTTAAATCGCCGAGTGGTGGTAAGCTGGACATCCCACCGCTAGGAAGATTCATCCCTCCACTATTGTTGCCCTGTCCACCGCCGCTGCCCTTTTCACGATCGTGGACACGATCGCGGCGGTCGCCGCCTCCTCCGCCCGTCGTCCCACTGCCACCCAGAGGAGGGGGGAAAGATCCTTCGGCTGCCCGTTTTTTCGCCCGACGGCGCTCACTCTCTACCTGTCGGGCCTTGGTGAGAGCACGTTTGTAGGACAGTGTGCATAGCCAACAAAGCAGTTTTCCATCGACCTGTTAGAAAAAGAGAACAAAATGGAAGCATTTATTGAGCCTTCAGAGTAACACTCTATTAAAATCACAAATCCACAGTCACAGTCATAAAGGGCCGCATTGATAGGTGTGCATTAAATATTAAGATAACCATTTAAAAAAAGCCAAACTTCCTTTCGGAATGATTAGCATGATCTTGGATACAGGTGAAATATCGCAATACCAGAAATGAAGTGAATTGAACTTGAAATGAAAAGTATCGTTTGATTATGACGCAAATAGATAGTAATCTGTCGGCAATAGAGGATAGACGATAGGCGATTTGGCAATGAAATGATAACACTGTTTACGGTGTTCCTGCACGCTTGAACGCCCTAATCTAAAATGTATCACTTTCTAATCTCTAATCAAAACACAAATCCAATTATCAATGTATCTGTTCGATAACAATTGTGGAATTGAATCCTGCTAATGGCATCGATTTTTTTTTCAATTAAGGTCTTCTGTCCAAGTTTGAGTGTGTTTTTGTGCAAGGACTGAGAAAATATGGGGCGGTTGCTTAGTATTATTTGCTCTTATTATAGTTGTTAAATAAATTGCAACGGATTAAACTAACTTTAAAAATGGGAGTGAACCCTACCATTCCAGTACAGTACAATAATAATAACATATGTTTTAACTCCCAACGCTACACAGGTGTGTAACAAAATCCTGTTCATAGAGATATTCTTTTTAACAAAAAAAAACCATCCCTCACGTAGCCATGAAATATAAACTCAGAAGTTAAATGCTAAGGCTTGTAAAACTACTGAATTATAATACAAAACGTGAGATCATTAAAGTACCTAAACTACCTATAATACTGGGTAAAACATATACAAGTTTTCAAACTTATTTCATTTTGCTGTGGTCAACTATTGCGAACAAACTGTCGTGTCGATCTTTAACACGTTGTGATACCTCAAATTTCCTTGTTATTCGAAATTATCATTGATTTATAACGTTAAACTATTCGTTGTGTGTCGGAGGCATCGAGGAACCTTTGCATGCCACAGTGTGTGAAGCAAACCTGAGTGATATTCTGCTAACGTTAAATATTACAATAATTGCTAGTCTAAAATGGCCCCTTTAGTGCCTGCCTTTAAGATTCGTTCTGCTATGGGATTTCATTTCATTTTCAAAAATGGTAAAGTACGTCCTATAAATTTATTTTAACTCTCTTTTTTATCATCGCTAACATTATTTGCCATAGCCTTTTCGTTCTATGTCCTTTGATATCAGAAGACGTAGTAATTGTAAGCGATTCCGCATGCTGATTGTGTAGCACAGGCCACAAGAACTAAATTGCCGCACTCCGGGGAAGTGTGCCAGATCGATTTTGCGTGCGTGAATACGTTCATTCGATTGATTGAACTGTGACTGTGAGGATGTAAGTGTGCTACTGTCGCGTGTCGGCCACGACCTCCACGTCCTCTTGCGAGGCCACATATGTTCAATGAGCCACCACCGCAGAGCTCAGGATTGTTCGCGCGTTCTTCGTTAGGGTTGAACCGCGGATGCAATTCTAACCTTATAATCAGGCCTATTAAAGGCGCACCGCTGTTTGCACTGATCGCACGTTACTGCTGGTCCATATTTTAACTCGGAGTTTGTACACCTAATCGGGGGATGGTACAAATATGTTTGCGTCATAATCAAACGATTTTTTAAAGGAAATATTTGGTAGATTGTTCTGTTGGCTTTTTCGTGTAACATTTTAAATCGTACAATAGACAACAAATGGGAAGGTGCCTTCCTGCAGATTTGAGGTAGTGGAAATTGGTTCAAGGTGTGAAAAAATAATCAAAAATAAAGTGAGATGGGAAATTAAGAAGTGTCATCCCTTCCGCAAATGTAATTCAACGACTATTTGTTTCCTCAGTCTGTGCTACAATCATTTAAGGAATGAATGGTTTTTTGTCCATTTATACAAACATTTAATTCAAATTTGACATTAGAATCAGGGCTCAAACAATAAATAAACCCGGAATGAATTGAAAGTACAAAAACCGACAGTTTTTAAAGTTGTATCCCAACAAAGAAGCGAGGTGAGGGAACATTTCATTCGTGGTTCAACAAAATTTCGAATTTAGTTAGAAAGTGCATAGAATTCATAGACACAACTCTGCAGGGGATGGCACGATGGCAATCGGAAAACGGAAAGTAAAGATGGCGAGGAGATGTTAAGAGAAAAACTAAGAAAAAAGCAACAAAGAACGCATCAATCGCGATCTATCAACACAAACCTTTGGCATTTGGATCCGATGAACGCTGCAATGACGCTGCATAACTCGCAGGCGCTCGGTTTTCCATACTGTTTGACGTTCGCTTCGCACTTTCGACAGATCGCTGACGTGCTACCCTTGGACGTTTGCTGGAACTCCGAGCGGCAATAGGTACACTTCACGACTGGGAACGATCCGCGGCAATCCTAACCAAACGGCCACAAAGCAGGGGAAAAAGGAGAGAAATGTAGAATCATAATTAGTATCAGGTTGATCCCAAGGGCATTTTGGGGCAAACATTTGACATTCAGTGTGTGGTGATCATGTAGCCAAAGTCTTTTCGCCATTGCACAGTTAGCAGTTTTCACGGTCACTGTGAACTATATATCGTCCCAATGTTTTCTATCACTCGCGCCCGCACACACACACAGACGCAGCGTTCTGCTCGTTTTAAAGAGAAGTGGGTCAACAATTGTCGATGCTGAATTATCGTGACTGAATCACTATTGAAAGCAAAGCACAATTCACTATTTTGCGTTTTTGTACGCAATAGTACCAAACACAATTAGCTACGCAAAACTGTTATTTCTAGCGCGTCGCTGGTTGCCATTTTCTAATGAGTCTAGGAGAAGCATCAGCGTCTTTGTCATATCCACATAGCAGGCTTTCAACTTCGAACAAGGAACCACTTCAGCTGTGATCTTTGCACCATTATTTAAAATATGCTGCACGGACTAATATTTACCTTGCAAAGCTGCTGGCCCGGGGACAATTCTTCGAAAGGGTGACGTGAGAAGCATTTGGAGCAGGCGAACATCATAACGGAGACGCTCATCATTTTAACGCTATTGAAAACCCGCACAGTACGACAAAATATACAATACACAATAAGAACTGCGCTGTTCGTAGGTTTGTTTCCTCTAGAAGCAAGATAGTATTGCTTTTGTCTTATTTTTCCGTTTTTTGCGCTTCGTTTACCGTTTGTCGTCACTCGGCTTGCTACGACGAACGCGTTCTTTCTAGTAGTGTTGGGAGTTACGACCTCTCCTTTGACAGCTTCACATGCAAGCTTCGAACTTGCATCCCTTGTTGTGCTCATTCCTTTTGACAGTCGCGTGCATGTTTCGGACTTGTTCGGATGTATGTAAATATATCGCATATGCGATTTATGAAATTTTATTTGCACTACATTCCACTATTCTTTTCCACCTTAAATAGGATAGAAATGAATGTCGAAAATAGACAGGTTGTAAAGAAAGTTGGCGGTGGAAATAAATTTCAGATCCCAAACGAAATGATACAATTTCGATTCAATTAATCGGCGTTACCTAATTGCTGAAGCTTCTACTTGCTAGTTTACACAATGGAGTCCGAATTTGTCTACAAGTTTGTCCGAAAGTTTTGATTGATTTGTTAGAAACAGGTAAAGTTAAACATTTCGGTCGTTATAGTGTTGCAATAGTCCCGCAACTTTGTTGCATATCATTCATTTCAATTGGGGCTCCTAGTCCTAAGTTCCTGATTGCAGCACACCATTTCATAGCTATCTTGTATTATTATTATTACTCTACAAGTGCCAGCAACTACAATGGCAATTCTGGAATCAGTATTAAACAAATGACCTGTTTGATGCATATATTTGATCTGTATCTGTATTAGTAGATATGTAACATGTTAACATAACCGGGAATACAAAAGTTATTGTTCGTTGTCACATTTTAAAATTAGTTAATGAAAGCGTTCCTACGAGGATTGCTATATGTGTTCACAACGCAACGTGATCTTTGGATTCTCGATATCAGCCTTACTTTGGACTAGCTTCAATTCGCGTTGGTGAGATGTAACTGCCACCTTGCCTTGGACCGCTTCCTCCGGTATGTAGCTCAGTGTCTTCGAAATGACTGCTTGTAATGTACCGATGACTCGTTCTAGCGTGCTGCCCACGTCAAAGTTGGTCAGCGTCGAGTGTGCCAAAAAGAGCGAAGCAAACAAATCACCTGTACCGGTAAAGCGAATGATATTGTTACCCTGTTTCGGAATGGCCAGTCGAATCCTCTCGGTACCGGAGTCTGTGCGTCTACTAACGAACGCAAGGAGCGTATCTTTCGATCCCAGCTCGGAAGACGAAATTGCTACCGTTCGAACGCCCTTCTCGTGGAACCATTGCACTGCCTGCCAGATATCGTCTTCCGATTTAACTTGCTTTCCAGTGAGCAGTTCGACCTCGTACTGATTCGGTGTAATAATGTCCGCCAGTGGTACAATTTCGTCACGATAAATTGGCAGCAGCTCCTTCGGTACGTACATGATTCCATCGTCCCCCATCACCGGGTCACACACTGTGGAGAATGAATTATACGCCTCGAATGTTATCTCATAGCTGCTGCATAGAATATGCAACATTGTTGCAAAGCCAGCCCTTTGATCTGCGCGTTATTTAAATATAGACAGCTTCGCACGCATACTAACACATACCATAGAGGAGCTTCTCATTAACAGCTCGTAGTGACTTGAGAATGTTTGCGATCTCGCGGAGAAACGTTGGATTACCGACGTATCCAGTTAGAAGATGTGTGTAGAGTTTGTGCAAGTCATTGTCCACTAGTCCTGAGTACACGTCTGCCAATTCCTTTTCGTTTAACACTTGACCCTTGAAACCCTTTTGGTAACCTGTGTGATTCGAGAACTGCACGGAATTTATCTGATCCACCTCGAATCCCAGGACCTGTGAATGAGACAGAATAGTAAAAGCATGGCAAATGGGGTGGATGAAAAAATATACATTACTTGCAATGGAAATACTGCACTCTTGTTGCCCACGTGCCCGTGCACAACATGGCTTTGGATCGAAAGCACGCGATTTAGGCTGGAGGCCATGATGAGCAAAATGCGCGCGGTACCAAACAACTGCAGTTCAGTTCACTTTCCGCCAACGACTGACATGCTGCAAAATTGAATGCCCTAGACGGCCGCACAGTTTCCGTTCCCCTCACAAACCAGTTGCGCTAACAATACTTGTGCATGTGTGGAGCAAGAGCTTAGCGATAAGATAACACTGGCCCTAGATTCTGCTGTAAGAACAATGATGTACCGCTCGGCGTTGATTGCTAGTTATCAAGATTCACAGCCAAATCAATTATGTTTGATGAGTGCACCGGGAATATGAACCTTGCTGCCATCGCTTCTAGTGCTTTATTTCGGTTCTTTTCCGCACCATGTGTAATGTTTTTATCTGCCTTCAGAGAAAAGGGCGAGTTGTTTGTTTGACAGTTGTTTGTTGTTATTGGATAAACAGTTTGTTGCTAGAGGTGGATTAACGAGTGGTGAATTTTTGAGCTGTCACTTTACGGCGCGTTTGCGCGCGTTGTAAAGAGTTAAACGAACCATTTATTAGCATGCGAAGGCCCGGGAAGCTGGATTCAATAGCCCTGCCGACGTAAATTCTCGCAAAAGAAGAAGAAGAACAAATTTACAACTGATAACAACCTTTCTTATCAGTACGCAACTTATAGAATTCTATTTCTCACAGTAGTTATTGAAAATTATTGTTATTGCAATTTTGGAGCGCATCATTAGTAAACCAGCCCAGCCCGTAAGTAAATAAAGCATGCGCATGCCATATGGTACAGTATATTTTGAATAACACTAAACCAAATCAACATAGCTCGTTACGGATTCCCACAACCACAAACCAAAATCCAATATAGGCCATGCCTTGCTCATTTAGATGCTGCTGAAGCGGGAGAATAACATTCATTACACCCCGTGCGTTTCGTCATTGTCTGTTATGCTGGTAGTATAGTGATGAAACAGCAAAAAAAAATAAATACTCCAAATGCAAAATATGCATTCAACATTGTTACTATTGCAGATACAGATCGAACTAGATCTATCTCAAATCTTTTAATTTTGATACTGCCTCGGTTGTTTCCCTTGCAGCAGGACGTTTTCTCCACCCTTGAAGTTGAAAGATGGAAATGATAATAATTATAGAACAAGCAGCTACTTTTCACAGTTGCAAAATTCTTTCGGGGTTGCGTTACACCGGCGACGGCACACTTCCGCCCCGCCCATGTAGACATCTCCTGGGTCGGCATATCAGAGAATTTCACATTCAATAAAACATATTAAATTACTGCCTTGTCCCTTCTGGCCGATATATATTTCAATTCTGGGAGGGTGTATGTTCCATGTCCGACCGTTACGGGCTTGTGAGTAAGTTGCAATGCTAGAATTACAATCGAACCTGAAAAAAAAAAGAGTCGAAGGAAACATGAGTTTTGCATCGTTCGTCCAGGATTCTGCTTTAACTGTAATCTGTCGTGTGTCCGCAAAATTACTAACAGAATTAAATTGTGATTCACATCTATAAAGTATGCCC
This sequence comes from Anopheles plumbeus, assembly GCA_034621735.1. NCBI lineage: Eukaryota > Metazoa > Arthropoda > Insecta > Diptera > Culicidae > Anopheles > Anopheles plumbeus. The sequence goes on from JAOEFI010000006.1 coordinate 14,918,743, forward strand.
CCCCCTATCTATCTCCTTTATGTTCAGGTTTGCCTGAAATTGTGCTGCAACATATTGAATTAAAGTAAAATTATGTCTGCCCTGGTAATTGTAAAGCAAATTACAGGCACCGTTTGACTTGCGGAAATAAACAGAAGTAATAATGGGTGAAACTTGAACAAACTTTCACCACCGGACGAGCAACGGCAGATCGTCAGATATTTGACCAATTATCCAATCTATTCGGATATCGGAAAACTGTGAATTTAGCTGCATTGCATTTCCTGTTTTTCTTTTCCCACATGACAGGATTTCGTTTCCTTTCTTGTTTAACTCATCGTACTTGTGAAGATGTAAACGTGGTCGCGGTTGCCATAAACGGTTGAAGGGGATGGTGTTTGGTTTCCTAGAACAAATGGCGAAATGGCAAACCAAAAGGCAAGGTGAACCATTCAGTTCAGGCTGCACGTGGCCACATGCATCTATTTGCACTGATCCTCTGCCTTATCGATCCGATCGTATCCCATCTTGCAATTCCTTTTTTTCCAAGGATCAATCACGCCTCCGGGTGAGCATGAAGAAAGTATCATTTTACCTTACAACTTGGAATCCATACAGTGCTGCAGTCCTTTTTTCATTGCGTTATGCGAAAATAGTCGCATTGGGAAGTTGGAAGCGTGCGATACCTTTTGCCTGTGAGGTTCTATCGTACAAATTTTCCCAAAACCAGTATGGGCCTGTAGGCAAGGACAATGGTGAAAAAACAGAGAAAATGGAAGGGAGATCGAGAGCTTGATAGAACAACTGAAATAGGGAGGGAAATCTCGATCCATACCTTGGTGGATTGTGAAGTGGCCACTAGAGCAGAAGCTGGGCCCAGAGTTGAGTGGCGCAACGAGTTGGTAACGCATCGATTCAAGTCGAGAGGGCACGGTTGTTTGTAAATATGTCCGACCGGAAGTGCACTGCAACTGTCCAAGTTTTCCGCACTGCTTACGGAGAGGACTGCTAATTTACAAGTCAATGAAGCGAAATTGTGGTTCGCAGGTTATATATTGTGAATTGGAAAACAGGATAATGGACGGGTTTCCACGATAATGCAAACATTAACGGACTTTTCAATCATTAAAGTTACCAACGAAGCGTACACACTACACAGTGAAATATATACTGTGAAGAATGTAAACATTCTGTTCGTAATAACATCCTACAACTTACTTACGTTGATTTGTGGAATTAGTTCACATTTTCACTACGAGTGACACTCAGTACAATCCCCTATAAATAAATTTCCGAAAGTTTTGCTGTGATTGAGCTGCGATAAAAGTCTTCCGTTGATCGAAATCAATCGGAACTCATCCGGCAATTGCTCTACATTTTCGTCCTTTCCCGCTTTCGCTCCCGTATCAAGATTAGATACAATTACAATTATAACAGTAGTAAATCCTACTTCGAGCCTCGGAGCAAACGAGAACACCCTAGCAATAATATGCGCCCTTTCGAAAATTCGAAGAATGTGTACGAGTAAAAAAAATATGCCCTACAAAAAAAAATATCAAATTCGGTTTGAAAGGAAGTGAGCAGAAAAAATAGGAAACCAAAATCACGCAAAAAATATTGCCACCGATTGTGATCGACACATGCATCTGTCGTCGGTTTTTTGGTGCAACGATTTTCCGCTCGCGTGCCAACACGGAGTCCTTTTGGGCGATGTCCATTCGTCCACCAGCAACAGGAAAAAAAATGTAACAAACGGTCCAGAAAGGGAGATAGTTGGGTAATTAATTTTCCGCAGAGCCCACTGCGCACCCGGAAGTCCACGGAGACCCTAGACTGTCACTGTCCTTCCGGTGGCGCTCGGACTTCTACAACTTCCACGGAACTGTGGACGGGATTTATGCAAATGCAGCTGTCACCAGGTTCCGCTCGGCTGCGTTCCAAGTTTCGTTGCTTCCAACAGCCAAACGCCGCGCAGTTTGGCGCCCGGGCCGCGCTGACTTAATGGCTTAATATGGGGCGAGCGAGAAGGTTGAAACTCACCGCCTTTTACACCTTCACTCGAGCAGCATGAATCCTTCTTTGGGTTGGCCTTTAACGGAATCCTAGGCGCGCGGTTCGTGCCGTGCCGTCCGGTCCGTTTGAGCACGCGGCCGGAAAGCAGCGTTTAACTTTATCACGCCAGTCAGATCAGAATCAGGAAAGGACAGTGTGCGGTGCTCGGTGGAGTGGAACCATACCTTTTCATTTTCCTTCCATCAGAAAGAGATTTTTTGTGTTTCTACTGTTCCCTTCTATGCCGGTTCCGCTAGCAGGGCACTACGGTGAACCGTGAGGGAAAAGGGCCTCTAGTGTCAACGGTTTTTCGCATGCTCACACCTCACACCGAAGGGATCGTAATCAGTGAAGTGAGCGAGCAAGGAATGACCAAAAAAACACACATTCCTGCCCTTCAGGACACGAGCCGGTTCAAGACACGAGCAACGCAGGACTTCAGGTAGCGTTCATTCCCGGCACGTCCTTCTGTGCGGGGCCGAGGATTAGTTTTGGTGGCTTCATTTCGACTCGTAATCTCATAAACATTGTCTCTTCAGCCGATTGTTGGAAGGTGCTAAGAGTGAGTGCTGTACTGTCCGCCACAAAAAGAACGACACACCAGGGCATCGAGGCAAGTGAGCATGGAGGGCAAAACGATTCATTCGGGCGGAACGGTAGCAACAGGGATTTTTGGTCAAAGCACAGTTGGTGGTTGCACGGGACCGAGTTCGCCCCGCTAAGGACAAAGACCGTACTGGTTTTGGATGCACCGTCTGGTGGGCGCTGTTCCGCTGGGCTTCAATTTTTGGAAATTTGTGTTATAGTTTTTTATGCTGCAATTTTTTTTTGAAATCTGCTTTCTTTCGCCTCAGCTACATAGTTTCGCGTAGCGGAAATAATGCGTTCCGAATGATTAACTAGGTTAACAGATGTATGATCGCTATTAAGTTTATTTCAAATTATTGGCATTATCAGGATTATTTTGGTAGTTGAATTTGAAACCCCCGATAAGCGCATAAGAGATTCTTGCCATCTTGCCACCAGTTGGGTAAGGATGTCCTCAAACTGTCACACTTTTTAAATCATCAAATACGGCCTTTCCGGCTGCGTTTCCCATGAGAATAATTTCACACTTACCCACCAGCCCACGGGTGCACACGCGTCCGTCCAAGTGCTATTAGGAAGCTATTATGCTGCGGTATTGCTTTCTTAGCATAAAAAAGGCCCAGTTGGTACGCTTTGATTTGAACACTTTTGCGTTCAGTTTATTTTTTAAGCGCCATTTCACACGCCGCTCCGAGTGACAAGATCATTCGAATCCAATGGGCAAGCTGCCCATTTTCTCACACCGCCACGTGCCACTTGGTAAACGATCCTGGGAAAATGGCGTTACGCGTGCGGCGGCTTCCAATTGCTTCCGTTGGCGTTGGTATGCCGGCGAATGCGCACACTCCAGGAGGCGTTGGCGCGTACGAACCCGTTGAGCTCCTCCTATATGTGTTGCGTGTTCGCTTCCGGTGTGCACGTTCCTCCTTCCGCACCATCGGCACCTTGTCGACGAGGCGGAGTAGTCGGATTGTCGCTTCCTTTGAGTGACGCCACGCGCTGTCTCGCCCGTCAACAAGTGGCTGCCACGTGGCAACCGGGGCTTGCTTCACCTAACCTCCAAACAGACCTCGCAAGTGTAATGTGTTTATCCTTTCGCCACCTCCTGCTCGAGTGGGTTTGTCACACGTGCGGGAAAATCAGGAGCGGGGCTGTTGGCCAATAAACAATTAGTGAAATATCATCCCTCCTCTTTGCTTGTTTGACGATATTTCTCTGCTGGAGTTAAATACTTTCCAACGACGATAAACCCGTTGACACGTGTCACTCGCTTAACGCAACTCGGTTT
>JAOEFI010000006.1:14925626-14937579 GCA_034621735.1 Anopheles plumbeus
CATATTTACCTAGGCGTCAATCATGCTTTGGCTTCGGCTTACCAGGCGTTACCAGGAACCAGAACGGGAGGGAAAAGAACACGATCAGATTGGCCGGCCCGCTTTTCATTTGGGCGATTGACAGCGTGCCCTCCCGGCCATCAGCCTGGATGTGTTTGCTGATAGGATTAGAGGTTAGTGGGTATTTGCTCTCCCTGTTTCCTGTCCGACCTGCTGGTTCCTTCGTCCTTTTCGACGCATGTTATCCGCACGGAAGCGTGTGGCTAATTTTTCCGCTCGTGAGCAAATCGAATCAAATTAAAAACTGCTTAACAACGTGCCAGGGCCGCGGAAACCGTGCGTGTGGTGGTGTTTGTTTTTTCTCTAAATGTTTTCTGAACATTCAACCGCAAACTGTTGTACTTTAAAGTGTAATGCCACTTAAGTCGGGAGCCGTTGATGGATTGATTTTTAGTACTTGTTCCTTTCGTTTTATCACCGAAGCAGGGTTCTTTAATTGTTTTAAACTACCAACGTACGAACAAACAATGATAAATCAATTGCTGGCATTGGTACAGGTTTACCATCGTTTTGTTCGTGGGATTTCAAGGAGTTTAAAAATTAGACTGTATCTGATTTTTAACTAAGATTTCATTTACTGTTTGGTTGGACTTTTCATATTGAAATTATCGTGAACTTCGAACAAACAATAGCTATAACAATTCCTATTCGTCCGTCTGTGATTTCCATCTGTTGCTCCACTACCACCAGCATCCAAAATAAGTAGCCCTACCACTTGTGGTTCGCCATCGTTTATGTTGTTTCACATGTCTAGCGCTCCGGTTTGCATCGGCCCACTTCAACTAGAGGCCCTTCTTCAGAGAATGGGTGACAAATGGTGCAATGTTGCACCAGCAGCAGCTGAACCCTTCTGCCGCTGCCTAATCGTGCGATGTATATTTTATGTTGTTTTTCCTTCGCATCAATGGACGGTGGTGTTTGTGGCAAATCGTGTGGACGTCGTTTTCCCCAAAAAGGTGTGACGGAAAGTGACAACGCGCATCTGTCCGTCCCGAACTACTTTGATCATATCGCATGGAGGCGTCAGCCCTTACTGGCACGAGTCCTGCCAATCCAAAATCCGCATTTTACTGCTCCCGAACGCTTTTCAATGGTGGCGTTCGTTGATTCGTTTTATGACCGAAAAGTTCGCTGTTAACTGCCGTTGTGGACGATGTTTGAAACAATGGAATGCTGTCAGCACACCGAGCCGTGCGGAAATTCGCTGGCGATCGTTAAAGTCCTCACTCCTAGAGTGACCATCAATCTGTGGTGCATTAGAGTCTGTTCGCGAGGATCGCCATCCTCGGTGGTGGCCAATTACGGCGAACTTGCGGCGATTTTTACGACCGGTCAGAGCAACGCTCGGAGAAGGAAGGACCTCATGCGGCGGCTGCTGCGACCGGGCAATGGGAAGGCAATAAAAATTATGCCAATATTTGATTTGTCCAGTGATCGGCTGGCGGTAACGACCGAACGCTCCCTCTCTCTCGAGCTCCGGTGCGGAATGGCACCCCGGTTGTGCCGAGCGCTTGGTCGGTGAGGTTATGGTCGAATTATACGGGGGCGAGACCATTGTACTGGGCCCTTGGTGTTCGGCAGGATAATGTGTAAAAGGGAGTCCGCATTCATCTGGTCTGGTTCATTTGGCTTGTCGCAAGAGGGACGGCAGAAGGGATAGTGGGAGGGAAACTCAAATTTGAGTTTTACACATTGTTTGTAAATGGCATTCGCCCTTTTTCCCCTTCACTAGGTCGTCCCCTTGCTTGCAACCTTGGTGGGGGGGGGGGGGGTGGGCAAAGGACATTCAGGTGGTGATGGTCCTTGCTCGTAGTGCTCTGAATGAGTAATGCTTCGTGGTGCTGTCTGGTTTTGCATCCTGCCAGAAATCAGAAGGGCATAGAGAAAAAAATCCGGCGTTCCCTTATGCTACAGTATACCTAAAGGGTTTAACTCCATTCTGGAGAAATCTAGTTACCTTTTCGCTTTAGTGATGGTGTGCACAGAAAACGAATAACGCAAGATGTAAAAAAAAAATGAAATTATATTGATAGCGAAAAGAACACTGACTTGATCCTATTGGGAAAGGATCTACATGCCCCGAGCGTTGAAGTTCTTAACTTTTATCAAATAAACCAGTACTCTTTTATCTCATCCACATACTGAAATGTGTTCAGTGAAGGTGTTACGATCATTTGAAGATAATTCTTCAATAAAGGTCCATTTCTCACTAAATTGGGAAAAAAACAAAATCAACGTGATAGTACTTCCGAATCAACATTATTCAGTATCACTTTCGGAGTTTCCCTTCAGCGTTTGTATGAATAATTCATGTTCACTCCACGCGAAGATTACTGGTCAGAAAATGCATGCATGTCCGAAGGGGGGTAGGTGTAAGAACGGTTCGTTTTGTGCTGCCAAATTTCCATCCATCAAACGTTCTGATTGATGGAGGAGTAAGCGAATCTTTGTCCAAAGTCATTAATATTTTGGCCGGCAACGAAACTATGCAATTAGACGTCTCTTATCCGCGTGTGACAGCTAGTTAGCTATTCTACTCGAGCAAGCAGTAGGTATTTGGTCCTGGCGAGGGCCAGGTTTGTTTTTTTTATTATGTGTGTATACTTTGGAAAGATGAGCAATAGTTGCATGCATCGGGAAGCTTAGTTGCTGGTTTTTGTGACACGACTGCACTGGCATATTCCAGTCGTTCGTTGGACTAGGACCGGCCAGGATTCTAGGCGGATTCGAGATGGAGCGGGAAAAAAATCATCAATCAGCCGCATTTAGCAGTTTGTCAGAAGAGAGCTTCGCCACGGCGGGAACGACAGGAGGTGGAATGGCAGTGGCGAGATTTATGAGGGACTCGCCCTGCCGCCGAGAGTCGACGCCAGAACAATGGCTATAAAAATAATGGTGCAGTGGAAATTCAATTCCAAGCCCTCGAGCGCCCGGGCTCGGCCGGAGCGGAGCGCCAGGAACACCGGCAGCTCGTTATCCTTCGCCGGGGAACCCCTGAGGTGTTGAACGGCGGATTATTCGCATAATTCGCCCGCTCGACAGGAGCACTCGGCTGGCTCGGAATGGAAGAACGGAGAGAGAAGGGATCGAGCAGGACTATAGTCGCTGGTGTTCGTTCGGCTTCGGGAGTCGGCTGTCAAGGATGTGCCGGCAGCACCACGGACGGGAATAGGATTCAGTTTGCTTTGCTTCACCGCCCGGTGCTTCATCGCTCGTTCCTTAGGGTCCTTTGCTGGGGTCCTTTTTGTGTTCTCGTGTTGCAACTGACTACCACGCGTGCGCCGTCCATTTAAAAAGCCGACCCCTAACCAAACCGTCATCCGGCTCGAGGTCGGCCGGGCGGCTGACGCTTCGCGTACTGTTTGTATGTCTAGGATAATTGTGATGAATTGGGGTTTCGCGCAGGCCCGAGGCGAACACGACGTTGCGATCGCTGCGAGTTTGTTCGGACAGGTTCAGCATGATGCTGCTGTCAGATTTAAAAGGCCCTGCGTACAGAACCGATCGATCCCATCCATCTACTCGCCCGCTTTTCCGGCCATTCTGGGCAGTCTCCCTCCGCAGGCTCCGGGGGTTGAACCGCTTTGGGAAGGTGTTTACGTCGCGAAACCCAACAAACGTCAACTTTTCTCGGGCTTCACGGTGACAAGCCGGCTGCACAATGGCCATGAATGTTTGATTTCGTCAATTCATTGGCAAAACGGTCATTGTTTGGACGGGTTTTCGTGTTGTTCCTGGGGAAAATTCTCTCCCGATTCTCAGTTCGCAGAACGAATGGCATGACATTGCGATTGGTAGCGCCGATTAAACGCTTCCCAATTTTCCTTGAAACGACTGCAATGGTTGTTGCCATACAAATTCGATCCGGTCATCACCGCACTCCATAGGAAACGCATTCGATTACTTCGTTGGTGTTTTACTTTTTATTTTTATTTCATCCTGCGTTTGTTGCTTCCTTGCTTTTATTACTACTTGTTGCTTTGCTAAAATCGTGATAAAAATATAGTTTGCCTGCTGCCTTCGTGTATATAGGATAAAAACCGTCAAAGAGCACTTAATAGCTAACCTCCTCACCATAATAATGTAAATTTGCTTTGTATCATCTTGAAGGCATTTGTTGTTTCAGAAGGATTGTCCCTGGTGGAAAATTCGATTGAACAGAGCGAAAAAACACGGCTGCACTGCTTCCAGTTTTCGGTCCTTTCGATCGACGTTTGCTGATGCCACTTTTCCGGCCAAGGTTTGGTGAAGTTTTCTCCCCAAACGTCGGAAGGAAAAAGAGCGGCATCTCTGCTCCGCTTCCGTTCACTTTGTACACAATGTTTGACGTTCCTTTAGTTAGCATGACTAGTTAAATCAGACCATCGTTAAAAATATTCTTCGGTAGTAATCATGTCGTTTCATTTCAATGTTATCGCGTGAAGTTCAACAGACACGCGTGTTGAAGTGGAAGAAGATGATTACCAATAGAAACGAATTGAGTTCATCCATTTGCGGAAAAGCAACCATGTTGGAAAGAACAGAAAACATATTGACGAACAAAAAGAAACAAGTAGTAACATATAAAATACAGATATAACATGCTGACACTTAATTGTGTGACAAACTATGAAATATCACAAGGAAAAGAGAAATGAAATGGACCATACAAGAATGAATCTGTCTCAAAAAAGACAGATGAGAAATGAACATCGAATACAAACTAAACAGCAACTAAATGTGTGTCCCAACATGGTTGTTTTTAAGCACAAACAGAACAAAATTACCTACACGCATCATCAAATAACTACATGGATAAAATCGCTATTGCTTTGCATTGATGCAAGTGTTGTGTCTCCGAGGCACGGAGTACTATCGGACAAAGCAACCGTAATCCTATCTCCGCGAACAACTTGATTCCTTGAGCCTAACACTTATAAACATGCTACCTCTAGAATTGCTTTGAAAACGTTCATCTATCACCTGGTCGAAGTTTCGCTAAAACACTGGGCAGAAGGTTGGTTTGGGGACACCGACACCACTCCACAACTGACGCTCTCAGACCACCGTCGCACCACTGAAATCGTCGAATATCCCCGAGTCTAGTCCGGCGTATGTTCCATCGCCGCCATTGCCGTCGCGCCAGGGTGGCGTCTGGTTGTAGAAGCTGCTGTTGAAGTGCATCGCTTGAGTTGGGACTCCCGGGGGCGAATGTAGTGACTGCTGGGAAGCTAGTTCGGGGCGGCCAGGACGTCCGAAGTCTGTCGTCCCGTTCGGGTGACCGCAGGGTGCATTCATCTGAGGGTAGTAGCCTTCGCGGTTGTAAGGATGGACGTTAGCTGGAACACCCGCCGCCGGCGAGGGTTGCTGCATGCTGTTGTGAAGGAGTTGTTGTGGATGATTTGGCCGCATCGGAGGCTGCTGAGGCTGCTGCTGCTGCTGGTGAGGGTGCTGCTGATATGCTGGGGGATATGTTTGGTTTTCTGTAGGTGATCGTCCCGTGTAGGCCGCATCGAAGGCACCTCGGAACAGGTGGTAGTTCTGTTTGGACAACTGTTCCGCCGTTTGAGGAGCGGTGGTTGGGAAGGTGCTTCCTTCAGCGCTGTTCATGACGGCCCCGTACTGCTGCATGCTGCTGTAGAAGTCACCGGCCGTGAACGGCCCAGGTCCCATTCCCCAGTGGTGCGCCGACGACGGGTTGACGAACATCGCATCGAACAGATCCTTGTTGATGCGCTCGCCGCTCAGCGTGAGACTTTGCAGCTTCTCCAGGTCGAACTGAATGGTGCCGTCGACCTCGACCAGCTGCACCAGCGAGAAGATGTAGTTGTACGCAAAGCGCAACGTTTCGATCTTGGTCAGCTTCGTGTCCTCGGGAAAGGTGGGCAGCGTCAGGCGCAGCCGTTCCAGCGCCTCGTTGAGCGTGTGCATCCGGTTCCGTTCGCGATCGTTCGCCTTCAGTCGGCGGACGCGCTTGATGCGCATCACCTGCATGGGACTGCGGCTGCGCGTGATTCGGCTCTTGCCCATGGCGTACTTGCGCTTCGGTTTCTGTTCCATCCCGTCGCCTCCCTTGACCTCGCCGGCCGTGCTCGCAGGTTTGACCGGGGTGGACGTTTGCACACCGAGACTGGGGCAGAACTGGGAAGGTGGCGGCTCTGTGTTCTTCTCAAGCATCGCCGCCGCTGCTGCCTTATCCTTGTGCGGTTGGCGGCCGCGTTTTTTCACCTGCGGCTCCACGGCCATCCCCGTCGGTTGTCCCATTTGTTCTGCTACTCCGACGGCTGCAATAGAAACGGCCTGAGCAGCAGGGGTCTGATGCTCGAACAGTAACTTGCGTGGCCCGGCTCCAGCGTAGCCTGCGTATGGCAGGTCCCCGGCGCACGATTCATAACTCTTCTCGAAGCCGCTGTCCTCCGACGTGTATTCGTCGAAGTCTTCAAATGAACGATCATCGAAACCACAGTACGAGGACATGCTTCAGGACGAACGGTCACCAACTCACACCTCCACGCAATGTGATCCCAGACTCACTCCGGCCACTGGGGTAGTTCGGTCAACACTATGTGTTTTTAGCTACAAAGAACATACGTAGGCACAGCTTTGCATACAGGCACTGATTTTTCTACTTTCGCTTTTCGCTAGTCCAGCAACAGCTAACTCAGTATCGTCCCATAGTAGCGCGAAAGGATATTCAGCCGGTGGCTGTGTGGGGAAACAGAACGTCGGCAGCGCGCACACCCGTACTCTGCTGTCTGCGAACACCAACTAAGCGTCCGCCCCGCAGGATGGTGAAGTTTTATAACCGTACCCCTAAAAACGGTCGCCGTGCGCCTTTCCGAAGGATCACTTGCTCTCGCTCACCCTCGGCCGGTAAGTGCGTGTACCGTAGTTTTTCATCCCTACGGTTTGCGTCCTCCGCCTTCATCCCATCCCCCGTGCCCTTCTGTCTGCGCTTTCCGGGGTTTGTTTTTCCTCGATTTATTTTCCAACCCTATACAGACTCTTGCTCTCTGTCTCTCTCTCTCTCTATCCCTCTACCTCTGAAAGGGGAAGTGACGTTGTCCTGCTCGAACTCCTTCCCTCCGTGTGCCGTTCGTTCGGTCGCTCTCCGGCCGACCCTCGTTAGGCAGACGGGTACCCTTGTTGGCGCGAGGCGAGATGGAAAATCGTTACGGGGGTTGGTAATCCTCGTCGGCACCCCAGGACCCCGCGTCGTCCTCGTAGCGTTCACTTGTTCGTGGAGTGCCCGATTGTCCCGGTGACATGGGCGCTGCTACAGGTCAGTTTTTGGGTAGCTGCCGGCAACCGGGAGCTGGTATTTGGCCGGTTCAATGCGGTGGTTGGTTGAACTGGTCGGTGATTGTCGTCGAGAGGAAGGAGTAAGGACTACAGATGTGTGCGCAAAGTATGCCGACGCGTAGTATGTGCTGTACGATATTTCAGACCTAGTTTCAATCATTTCTACTAGGAACTAGCCTTTAATCATTGTGTGTGTTATTGAACATTTTGTCGAAGAAAAGATAAGGAATACAAACAAATACTTCCTTTTTTCTATACATTTATTTCTACAATAACCTCCTACATAAACTGTACGAAATGTGAATGGAAATGCATTATGACATTTTCGTCTAATCGATCTGCTAATAATCGATGGCTTTCCGCGCAACCACCAGTGTACGGCAACAGGGGTGTACTTATAACGACGCAGGAAAACCTCTACCAACGACACCCTCCGCCATTGCCAGCGAGCATCAATCCAATTTCCACCAATTGGGTGGTGAGGAAAATGTTCTTTTGATGTGTTTTCGTTCTCGCCGGCGAAGTGAAATGGGAGGCGACCGGGGCACGGTTCCGAATGCTAATCATGGTCCGTTCGGTGCACCCGGTTTTCCACGCCGAAGTCCTTCAGCACCTACGTTGGGCTTGCAAAGAGAAAAACCTTCGGCCGGATTGTGGATGGCCAACGGGCGAAGGCAGCGGTATCGCTACGGTCTCAAGATTGAGCGATTTTTTTTCCATGCGCATTTTCTTTTCCATCCCTCGTGCCGGGCGGGCGGTAATGATGCGTTATCGAGCCTCTGCTGAGAGGTCTGCTAATGCTGTTGCTAATCTCTCAGGATTTATCTCGAAGCTAGCAGGTTTCGCCCGGTCCCACCGGTACGACACTTCAGCCTTTCCACGATACGAATCGGCGGTGGTAGCTATTGAATTTTAATGGAAGTGTCCCATTGCGACGAGGGGCAACCCCACTATAATCGACATGGGTGACAAACAATTTGTAAGCCAACCTGAGCACAGATAAGTGCGGGGAGTCTTCCTGCAGTTTGGGAAGAGAAGTGCAGAAGGTGGAATAGAATGGTGTTTATTTATGTGCCAACAACACTGTACAGGCAAATTCAATTTAACGAATAGTATTTTTGTCATTGATTCTATAAAAAATGTAATATCCGAACATCCAAACATTGGAACAATAAATTTTATAATATCAAGAAGAAATGTTAGGGATTGCTTTAACAAAATAGATAAATTAATATTCCACTCCCATTCATATTTGGAATTCGTTTCGTTGTCGTTTGATGTTCATACACACTCTTCTTTTACGCAGACTTCCAGACACTCAGTTGCATCGGAAAGGTTTGCAAACACGATCGAGCAAATATGCGTAAAATTTGCAACCCCGTGTTTGTCCTATTGCGATAAAAAAGTAAACCATTTTTACCGCTTTCGGCACGAGTTTGTGAAAGCAATGAATCAAACGCTGAAGCACAATAGATACACCCAGCAAAAAAAAAAAAGGAACCACCAACCCCTTAAAAAAGAGTCATTCGAAGGCGGTGCCGGATCAATGAAAATGGTTCGTTCTTCAGCGACCCGGCCCGGGGTCGGTGCAATTTTATGCTGCATCATTTTTGCGACCCCTTTGTTGCACATTATGTCCTCTAGTCCTGCTACTCTTCAGGTTGATCGATGCTGATCGATTTCGGTAAAAGTCGTACTGTCCCGCTCGTTGACAATAGTAGGCCAGGGCGGTCTTTTTGAAAGGATCCCATAAGGTGGATCGTCCGAAAAACATTCATTCGGGAAAAAAACAACTCACGCTCGGTAGCATCCTGCGAATCTTTTCATCGCCGTTCCTTCCGGATGAACCCTTTCAGGCGATTATTCGTACCGGCACGCTTCACCATGTGCGAATGGGAAAGATTGATTCGTCTCGGAATGTTAGTCGATGTTTTTCTCGATCTACCTCCAAATCGATTCAAATCGAGCGTTGCCTTTTTTTTCTTCTTCTTCGTCTATTTGTTCTGCCGGTGCGGCATGGCTTCTTTAACCCGTTTCCATCCGCAGCGCGTCGCCGGTTTTGACTGCGTGGCGAAATTTTATTTGATTTTATTGATGGTGGACATATTTTTTAACACCCGAAACGAGGCCCACATAATAGGAGGTGATAAATTGATGGTACCGATCGGCAGATGCTCCGCAAACCTGGGACGCGCAGCTTGCCATTTTCATGCCCTCGTTTGCAGAAGGTGGTAGGTTTGGTGTTTTTTTGGACCACGAAGGGTTGAACCGGGTGCCGATATGTTGGGACGGATTTCCTAGGAAAAGGTTTCTACTTTGAACACAACAACAAACCCTTCCTACGGATAATCCTTCTAATCCGTGACTCGCTCCAGGAAGGACAGTTTCTTCACGCCTCGCATCGTGTCTTTGCGATGAGTTCTTTCGAGTGAGATGCGGATTCTATTTTCCAATGGAAGGATTGAAGTGCACTGAGTTAACTGACAATATTCCGATATCCTTGACCGCTGAGGAAGCACACTTTTGGGTCGATCGAGTGAGGAAAGAATGTTGAAGGCTTCTTCGAAGGCGGAAATCGGACCAATGGAATGCTGAAGGACATTTCCACAAACCAACAGACACCAAACCAAACAAACACATGCCGTTTCCAACCGTCCTGGTGATACGTTAACTAAGTGAGGACACGTGCGGAATCGCATGATACATTGTTATTCCAAAACCAGCTTCTACGCCACCGGAACCGTTTACGTACGCCCGGTGCAGCATTGGTGGGTTGGTCTTCTGAAAGACGCTTCAACCCCCTAAAAATGCTAGCAACAGTTGACAGCAGAACGGTGCCACGGAACGACTCGCACGTGTCCAAGTCAAAACAATGAAAAGGATCTGCGGAGCGGAGCAGCGGGGACGGGGGCGCGGTCACAACTGGGTGAGAAACTGTTGGAAAACGGAAGCCGGAAAGTGCAACGTCAGGATCGCCGGTGAGGACACTTGGAACGGACGAAAGGAAGGAAACAATTATCCCGCCGAACAGGATCATCCTTCCAAACGGGGGGGAAAGCGTACCCATAGGAGTGGGATAGAGTCCTGGAAGGGTTCATTATTGTCATTATGATAATTTCAGGGTACGACGAGAAAGGCTTCGCTTCCTTCCGGTAGTTGATTTGCATACGCAAGAGATCTAAAGCAAGGCTAGATTTAGTTTCCGGGTAAGGGTTTTTTTCTCCATTGAACAGGATGAAGGATCCTGCAGAAGATTATCTTCCCGGAAGCACTGGTCTCCCATTTATGTAGTATTTATTGTTAATTCAGCTAATCTATGATCTACGAATGGATGTGCTTTGAAAAGTCTTTAAGCTGAACTTTAAGAATGTGTCACCTCATTTACAGATATAATCCACTCAACGCTATAGGTAATACATTTCTCTGACAGAAATTTTAAGAATGATTCACGTTCCTGTCCATCCAGAAGTTTCTTTTTAATAATAAAACATTTAAAACGACATTTTATTTTCCTGCTTCTATTTAAATATTAATTGCACTCGTGAGCGCAAATATTCGTCAGCAGTTTATTTGATCGCCACCAGTGAAAAAGACTAGTAACTTTTTTATGCTCGTTCGCAATGGAGATAGTAAACAAAACGGAAAATAGTAACACCTGTGCTGTCGGCCCGCGCGCAGGGAAAAGCGATGAAAATGACCTGCAGCCGCTAACGCAAACATTACGGATCAGAAATGGAACATATGCTTCAAGTGGGTAGCATACCTCCAACGGTAAACATACGGTGGGGCAAACAGCAGAACCGATCGCGTGCTTCGACACTCTTCAACGACACGTTAGAAAGTCAGTACGGTGAGAAAGTGAAACATATTTCATTGTGAGCGCACTGTTTCGGAAGCAAAGCACTATTAGTTCATGTCGCTCCCGAGGTTCAGTATTTCTCCCGTTTCCACTTAAGTCTTTTTAGCCAAAGTGTTCCAAAGCGTGTAAATAAATACCAGAGGTAGACTGCCATTTTGAACGTAATTATCATTACTTTCGATGCAAGAAATAAAACCTCTCAACACGCTCAAATCTCGCACGATCGTTGGCGTCAAGTGGTTGGCCACAGAATCTTTCGCTACGCACTCTTCCGCCCTTTTGCGCCCGTTGTTTAATGGCATTAGTTCCATCCATTGCCCTGGAAGGGCTACTCCTTAATAGTGAGTAGTTCGAAAGGCTAGAAAGCAAACCAAACCGTACCGAACTAATGAATCGTGTGTAGCAAATCCGGTCGAGAGTGTGGAGGCTCGTTGATGAAAATTAATTTGCATAATATGTATGCACATCCATCGTTTTCTCGCACCTTTTCCTACCGTTCGCCTCGCTTCCAACGGAGCCGGATCCTGCGGCAACAGTGTCCTTCCCCCCGGGAGCGCATCCTTTCGATGCCGTTACGCACCGTTGCGTCGGCCGGTTTTTCCTTTCCATTTTTCCGACACCTCACCTACGGCCCTTTCGGGGGCCCAGCTTTCCCTCGTTTCGATTCCCGAGAGACAGAGAGAGAGAGAGAGAGAGAGAGAGAGAGAGAGTGCACCCGGCAACTGGCCGGGGGATCGCTGGCCCATAAATTAT
>JAOEFI010000006.1:14955414-14968996 GCA_034621735.1 Anopheles plumbeus
GACCACGTAGTTCAAATCGTTGCCCGTCGTCGTCCAATTCGTACATACGTATTCGTATTCGTACGTACGTAGTTTAAAAACGAAGATTTATTTTTGCTGTACATACACACATTTACACACACACACACACACACATACACATACACACAGGTACTAGATCTTTCTTTTTATTTACTGGAGTATTGCTGTTTTCCTAGGCATGGTATCTTTTGTCTTTGTGTTCAATGTGTTGAGAAACTTTCCAACTTGTGCAACGTGAAATCTATTCCCTCGGCACTTGGGAGCGAAGCTTCGCCGGTAATAAAACTTAAGAAAGTAAGATGTGTATGACAGAACCCGACCGAGGCACCAAACGAGCGAAACCAACCCCCGGCAGGCAAGCGCAAGTTTGGTACGACGTGAAGCACCGTTCCAATCGCCCCGAAGGCATCGGGAAGGTTGACTTTTTCCCGTTTTCCTCCGTTAAATGTCGCTTGAAAGCCAGTCTTCGTTAAACTTCTTGCGCTGAGACGCAAGACAGCTTCGCAGGGAACCATTTTGAAGCGAATACATCGCACTGTTGTGCGCAGGTGAAAACACTAGAATCGGTTTTCTAAAGTTAACATCATGTCGTATGGGTAGTCTCTGCAGAACGGGCACTGGAAGACTCTCTGGCCGCAGGCTACCCTACCATGTGTGTCTGCCCACCTGGCCTGTGCCACCAGCCTCCGAAAGGAATGCACAGCGTTGCAGGTGAATGGCCAGAAGATGCCAAAGTAATTGTGCATGACGCTGATGATGGCGATCTGGGTGATGGTGGCCTCCTTTTGCTCTCTCTCTCTGCTCGTTCGCTCTGTCGTTGACGGTGAAGATTGAACTTCGTGTTCACTTTGGTAGTTTGTGTACCTTTGGTGAAGGTTCGTAGGGACGTGATGTAGTCAAGAAAAAAATCGATAGTCGCACAACTTGTGCCTGACTGAGAGTACCGGAATACTGCCGTATGCTCGTTGCATATGATTGTTCGATGGTCCGGTCAGAGAGTTGTGGACCTATTTCATCGCATCGTCCAGCCCTATTATCCGTATTGTGCACTTGACATCCACTGTCGGTTTGTTGCATTGCCGATGCGGGTTGCCTTGGATTGGGCACAGTGTTTTTTTTTTTTTGGGAAAACAAATCCGGGAGTGTCATCAGCGGGGAAGCTGGCGAAAACTGTCGGAAGTGAACAGCAGAGGGAGCCCTTTGCATCTGCGTTGCATAACCCATCTTCTTTTGTTTGTTTGTTTGTTTTTCTCCGTTGGGCGTCCCACTTCTAAAGCGGGTGCGGGTTACACCTTTTTCAATGGCATCGGCAGTCGATTCAATGTTGAGATGAATGGGCCCACTAGTCCGCTCTTGCTCCGGGATCATTTTTCCTCGTGCTCTAATACATCTGCACCTGTGTTTTGTCGGTAGTATTTGCTCATAAAAAATGCATTCTCTTGTCTCTTATTTTATGCTACATGTGGGTTGGAGAGACTGCGACGTGCCCGGGGGTCGGTTAGGCTGATCATGAACGCATTTTAGCATACCAACAGTCCACGCCGTCGCTCTCGCCTTCATCCACTCCCCTTCAACCGCGGCTCTCCTGGCCCAATAGGGCTGGTCATTATTTTTAGATGAGAAACCGGCTGCCGCTAGTATCCGGACAGGGCACTTGAACGTGAACCTCGGTTGTAATGCAATCGGGCAGCTGCCGAGATCGAACCAGGCTCGGCATACGTTTCGTGTCTGTTTGGCGGCGCAATGATTGTTTGTCCAATCCGATTGCGTCCGTCCGGGTCATCCGGCCAGCTCGGTTCGTTCGGCAGTTGCCAGTGTTACGTTACACGATTCCTGCAGAGTTCCAGCAAGTGGGGTAGTAGTTTTGGATGTAACATACACCCTCTTTACGGTGTCCCCCACGAGACCTACTCACAAACCAGGGTTGTGGGTAAACCTTGGCAACAGAGTTGGCAAAAGCATTTCCCAGGCTGACTTCTAGTCTAGGACCCTTAGCATAACCCATCGCTCGCACAGGACCTCCATACCGTTCGGAGACCATCTGTGGCTCCCGTTGAAGTGCTCGACTCACCCGGCAATTATTCTCTGTGTGTGTACCGACTCTCCTCGCAAAAGGAGGTCAATAATGTACGCTCATGAATATGGTGGTCGATGATAAGTTCGAAATTGCAATGCATATTGATGAAGCATTCCTGCGGGGAACGGAGAGAGTCGTACGTACGCGATGATATTGCCACTGATATGCCAATGTTCTGATGCTGCTACCACTGTTGCTGCTCCTGCTCCGGTGTGGTATTCGGTGTCCCAACTGCTCCAGCCGTCACTGCTGGTGCCTCCAGTTGCCGTTCGAAATAGAAGTTTTGCCCAGATCAGCAACAGATAAGTCAACAGGTTTTTAATAGCTTTTTATTCGATAATGGCGGAATGATGGAAGCTGCATTCCTGCTGGAATGGAATTGATATTAGTTGCGTATTCCATACGCATATATGCTGGTCACTGGTTAGACAAACACACATATATATGATGTTCTAACTTCTCAAATATTATTGAAACACATTAAATGATATGAAAACTATATGCGATTGGTTTCTGTTCACTTTTCAAAGCCAATAATCAAGAAAATTAAATTATAATGAATTGTAAAACCTCATGTTTTGAGCAAATAGGCTCAAGAACGTATGATCCTTCAGTGGCAGGCAGTGTTGAACGTGTCCTTTGTGAGTTACTCGGTCTACATATTCCCTCCTGAGTTTTTTCCATACTTGCGAACGTCTTACAGCTTAGCTTAGACTGTGACCCAAAAGGGAATAGCAATAGTCGCACAGTTTGCTCCTCCGGCATTCCACAACTTGCTCACGCGGTTGGCCTTGGGTACCGTTAGAAATGCATTGCTCTCGATGCGGACACTAACCCTGTTACCGGTTTAGGAGCAGAAACATACAACTGCTACTGAACTATGTGGATTCACCAGTCGGCCGCTACGTCGCCCACTTGGTAGGATTAGGATGGAAAATTTACGACGTTTCCTTTATCCACAGCCCGGAGATGCCAGCACGTGCCTCCTGTGTACTAGAAAGTGGTTCCCTTGCGCAGTAGTTTTGTGGGTCACTTCGGGAGCCTGGGTTTCTCGCGAGTACAGAGTTGCCGATGTATGAAAAGCAGGTCTGTGCAACATCTGTGATACACCTGTCACATTCTTATTGGCATACATCCGTGAGTATCCGTTGACGGGTGAGGTTAGGAGTTGTTATTACTATTTATATAGCCATGAAAACTCTGCTACGGTGAGATAGGCACGATCGATTGCATCTCTTGTGTAACGTTTCAATTGAATGACATTAGAATACAGTATCGTGCATACAATCGAATTCCATTGTTTAGCGTGTGTTTCTCTTCACTCGGTCTCGCAATTTTACGGGAACGGGAAGATTACAGGTTAGTCGAATCTGAGTACACAATTAAATTTCTTACTGATCACTCGCCTGGTCACGTTGCTCTAGACATCCTTCGAGAATGGGTCTGATGCTCAACCACAAAGGTAACAAAGCAGACAGTCCCCTGCTAGACGTCGTTAAACATCATGCTTATGGAGGATATTTAATTACTATAATGATTGGATTGCACCGGGTAGTGTACCTTTGCAGGAGAGTTCCTTTCCAGCATTCCCGGCCGTTAGTCGTGTCGATAAACGCTTCCCCCCCCCCAGCCAAACGGTGGTTAGTTGCTGAATCGCGAATGTTCACCTCATTCGGTTTCCTGTTTTCCCGGAGGATAGGCGAAGGCTGCCACTTCACTGTTGGAAGCACGCAGTTGGTGGCCATCAGCATCGATCTCGGTCGGAACGACGTTAGCAGGTCCCATGGTTTTACTAGGAAAGATAGTTCTGCATCACGTTCAACAGCTCTAACTGTGCCCCATTTGTACGGTCCGTTCATCGTCATGCGATTGGCGAGTGGCTGCCTAATCGAAAACGGGATAATTAGTTGTCGAAAGGTACACGTTTGTTTTACGGAACCATTTTCCCTAGAAGCCATGGAAATGGTGGCTTATGTTTGTGATACTTCGTATGCGCTAAATGCTAGCAGAAGGACATAAACTTCCAATGAAAAACCTGTAGCAAAAATTGTGTAAAGAATATTGGCAAATTTTTTTCATATCTGGTCATTCTATAAACTTGCCTTTATTTTACGTTCATAAACTCGGCGAAAGTTTTCTTTGCTTACCTTCTGGATTATCTTTCTTTTTGCGTCAACGTCTTGACGATAAATTCCGGAACACGGGCGTTAGCAATGATGATTCACGTGACAGGAAACGTCGTCGTCGGTCGTGTTGCTCAGATGCATTACTTCTCACAGCTTACCTTGTACGGGCTGACAGGAACTTCCCAATCCGTCTGCACGGGTGCCAAGCCGTGATGGTACGCAAAAGGAAGGCTTAAGCAGAACGGAATAAATTGAATCATTCTTGTGCTATTGCTTTTTGGGCATTTTGTACATTTTATGATTAGTTTTTTTTGTCTGTCTCACGAGGATGTTTAATCCTCGTTTATTAAATGTACGCATTATGGATCTTCTATCGAATCGGTGTAAAATCGGTGTATCGATCGGTTAGTGTGGGTTGATGGCAACATTTATATTTATATTTTTCAATTTACAAAGCGAGAGTTTGTTAAATCCTTAATCAGGAAACAGCGAAACAGCAATCGATCAGTCGACGTGTGTTAATTATTCAGCAGAAAATTTGCCGGAACAATATGCAAACTGATGTCGAGTAGTGCCTGAGGGTGTATCAGACACGCCCATTCATTGACTAGCGAACGAATACTTCGAAATAGGAAGTCATCTACTTCGCGTGCTTTGTTATCAATGTTTTATAAATTGACTCTTCGAATCTTGGTTTCAGAAAAGAGTAAGCAATTGCATTGAGAAAAAAAGGATATTCGATATCCGTTTTCGTAGAGTCGATCACTTTTGTTCTTCGACTAGATAAATTGAGCCATCATATTGCTTGCCGTATTTCGTAAGATAGTTATTCGAAGGCATGATAAGCGAAAAAGTGTTTGAAAAATTCGTGCCAGTTGATTTATAATACGAGACGAGCATAAAAGATGTACCCTCAAAGTCACCCTCGGCCGCGCCCCTTGGTGGAAGTGCTGTGGTGGTGGTGGCTATCGAGGGCACTCTTGCTGCAAGTAGATACTTCGCCCAGGCTCAGAATTCGTTGAATCCCAACGAGTGAAAAGCAACACATGAAATGATGAAATTATACGAGAAGCTAGCGGTTGTTGAAGGGCTTCGCAACAAAGAGATTGATAACCGGACCGAACGGTTATACGCACATGATTAGTAGGGTAATGCAATACAAAACATTCGGTTTTCTTAACGCCATACCGAGCTCCACAACTGTTGAGGGGGTCTATGAAAAAAAAGCCACAAATGTAGTGAAGAAAATATGACTGCGGTGAAGTGAAAAGACGCATAAAAACTCCTTCGCTATGAGCCGATGGCGGGGAAGAAAATAAAATGCTCATTTCTTAATTTTCTTCATGGTTGGCATACGTTTTTCTCCTTTTTAATGTATGAGCGAGTATGTTTTCTCGCTTTGTTCTCGTTCCGGGTGGTTGCATGCGTATTCGGTGGAGGTTACGGTCAAAAAGAATTTCCACCAATTTCCAAACCAGCCGCCGCCACCGCCGCCGCCGACCGATAAAAACAGTGCTACGGGGGTTTCTTTAAAGCCGTAGGCAGCTTCGGCCATTGCTTGGTATGATAGCCCTACAACAAAACCTTCCCCACTAGCCGGCGAATTTCAACTCCGCTTTGTTGTGAAGGTTTCAGTCATGGAAACCCTTGGCCTCGTTGGTCGAAGAAAGGAATACCGCACGTTGCTTCAAGGAATGCTCCACATCGTTTTTCTTTCGTTGAGGTCTTCTCTTGGATGATGGTGCGTTGATACATTGCGAACATTGTCTGGCTAGATTGTCTGCTTCTCCACTTGATGGGTGACAAGAAGAGGAGATATTCGTTTAAATGTTTCATACGATTCGTGTGTTGGAAGGTTTTCCTCCAACGTTACTTTGAATTTATCGTAACATTTTCATTTCTTATCTGTGCAAAAGAACATTGCAATTTGTCTCCCCTCTTGTTATTACCTATTTGCGTTAGCTATACATAAAAACATAACAAAAAGAGAAATAACAAGCGTCCCTTGTACTAATGATTTGAAACTGCCAATTCTTTTCACCTAATAGTGGGCAAGCAGCGTACGGAGAGTGTTAAGGGAAATTTTTCACGCTTCACCACTTATGAAACAAAACACTACAGCGACCCCCTCGATGTTGATCACGCTGAGTTGTCGATCACCTGCGGGAGTCAGCGTTTTGTGAATTTACAAAAAAAAAAACACCAAACATCCATGTGGATATTTATAGGACATGGAAAAAAGAAATGCTTGGAACATAGAACAAAATAAGCCAAGTGAAAAACTGTTCGTCTAAACGGACCCACGCGCCGCACACGAACCGGAGGGAAATTTTTTGACAGATGTGCAAAGTATGATTGACTATCGGCAAACGCTCAATGACCCAAAACGTAAAAGCATCGGATCAAAAAGGTGTGGAGAATAAAAAAACAAACGTTTTCCTTCCTCTTTCTCTGTCTTTCCCTCTCGGGCCTCGGTTTCCCGCCGATACTTACGGTACTCGAAGTTTATTGAAACGTGAACACAACACGCGAACTCCACACTCCGCGTATTTGAGCGATTTTTTTTCTCCTTTTGCTACACACCACCACGGCACGCGGATTGATGCTCATTGATGTGTGAAAATACCCGCGAAAAAGCGACCTGGGAGGGTTATGTTTATTTGCTACCCAGCAAGACCTCGTCTTGTGCCTGCTGGTGGTTATTTTTTGTTTTGTTTGTTGTTTAACTGTCGGTTGATTTTTGCTGGCGCTCTATTCGATACCGTCGGTTATGATTTGTTTTGATTGATTTCATATTGCCCCTAGTTTTTACTGTGCGCACATTGGTTATTATGTTTTCGGTTTGGCCTGATTGTTCAATGATACTAAAACCCTCTCTTTTTTTTGCGATTTTCCATTTCAGAGTTTTCCTGATCATCAAAATCGGAGCGATAGGCAGTTGGAGTAACTTTACGCGCGGCAGGGACGATCGGCTGCCCTGCGAAGCGTCGGGAAGATGTAAACCACAGCCCTGCGTGGTGAGTTGTGCACGAACAAGGAACCGGCCAGCCGTGGGTGACAATGGATCATAAATTGAGATTCCACTGAGAAGCAAACCGACACACTCGGGTTGGCGGTCCGGTTGGTGAACAACGCGTACGGCGGAGGCTGCCGAAGAGGACGTTTGATAAAAGTTTTCTACGTCAACCTGGCGGGCACCCCCAGCAACGCACCCTCCGTCACGTCTGTGAAACCCCCGTAAGGGCAGCAGCAGGAAGTTTGACTTCGTGGTGGACATTATCTTTTGACGATAGTGTGTGTGTGTGTATGTGTGTCGGTGAAGTGCATTAGAAGAGACAGGAACCGAGCGCCACTACCGCTGGCGGAACCAGGTTGCTGCGTCAGCAACAACCGTCTAGTGATTTATTTCCACCCAAGGTAAGTGTGCGGAGAGCTGTGGCAACCGTAAGAACTTTTATTGGAGATTGTGTCAGCCAGGGCCATAAAACTGCGGCCCGCCCGTCGGTCAAGATGACAAGAGGGCTTGTAGTACAGTGTAATCTCTGTCCGTTCTTGACGGTTGCTCGTGATTAACTGGTTGATGAAATGGAAGATGTCACATGGTGGTGGGATTGATGTTTGTTTTCTTTCTACTACGGAGAATAACTATCCGTCCCTTTTATGGAACGGTTTAGTCACAAAACGCTGAAAAATGTTTACCGTAAGCTAATTGAAAGGGTTTTCCTCTGTTTCGGGTGGAGCATTTAATTAACACGTTCGACTTTAAGTTCTTTTCGTTCGTAAGTTTTTTATGTGTTTCCATTCTGGAAGTAATTCGTATGCAAAGACGAAATATAAAAGATAATGCTAGGTCAGTACACTCCTAAGTAGGAACCAGTTGTAGTCATCTAGTGCATTTACAACACTGAAGAAACAGTCTTTGAACATTGTCTTGGTCAAATTTTGCCACTGCGACGTGGCGAACTGTCAAATTGATCCAGTCCCTCAATGGGTATCCACGTTCGGTCAAAACATGTAAACCGGTTTGATTTAACCTTTACCCTTTCAATTAGCTCACCCCACTTCAGCCATGTCCCGTTCGGCATGGTTCTCTTCTTCCATTGCGCCAGAATATCTGCCCGGTAAGCGGATTTACTGCCAACCGTGGTAACCTTTGCCAAAGAAATGCGCCACACTATGCAAACCATAGGTTCACATGGCCGCCCAAAGAGGGGGATCAAATTGCAAAACTCCCACCACCACTGGATGTGTCGGACGAATGGTCGAAGTTACGGCTTCCACTCACATTAGCGGCAACGAAACTGGAACAGGTCATATCGACCACTAGGGAGCCATGAGCGGGTCGCTCCACCCTTTCCCTGGCGGTTTCTACTAAGCATGAAAAAGTACATTCCTATGAACAGCAGGAAAGCAAAAGGGTAGTAGTGGGTGGCACATGAAGCAGGTGGTATGTCCACAACATACTGCTGGACTGCGGTGTATTAAGTTACCTTAGCAAAATAACAATAACTATTAAAAGCCGTTGTGTGGGGGTCTTGTGTGGTCGGGAGGAAAAAATACCTACCATGCCACCAATGTCACCAGTTAAATTTCTCCTAACACCCACTTCTCTTTCTCGCCTCAACCTGGGCCAAGGTTATTAAGAAATACACACAACAAAGCATAACGAATGGTGCATTTTCCTCTTGCGGGTCGAATCAGATATCATCCTTCATGTGCTTTATTTTAAGTAAAAACGGTCTCTAACGGGTTAATCGAACTGGGTTTGGTTCGCCACCGGCACTAGTCGTCGTCATAGAAGGCGGAGTTGTAGATGAACTTGTCGCATGACTCATTTGGTCCAACCTCGGTGGTGACGACGAAGCCATCGCTATCGACGCAGAACAGTTCCCCGTTCTGATCCTGCGAGTAGTCGTAGTTCCCATTGCCACCGCAGGATAGCGTGAACGGTATCCCGGCGTCCCGGTAGATGACTGTATCCCGAGCACAGTCTGGGTGAGATTATTGAACAGGGTAAGTAGATGCTCGGCCAGGGAAATCCCACAACAGATCTAAACCCAAACAACGATTTGCCTACTTACAACAGTTCACCGACGAGAGCATGCTGGATCGAACCTGAAACGAACCGATCTTCTTTCCGTCACGCCATGTGCAGAAAACGCTGAAATAGAGAGACAGAGGGAGGGGAAGAAAAACACCGTGAACCGTGCTAACTCAGACACCGGGGAGAAGCAACCGAAACGGGGTCGGGATGAAAGCGATAAGTCTCACACGGGCAGGTGCAGGAAAAGTGGAACTTCTCAGTGGGCTGTCTGCTGCCTGTTGGCAATCCGACTTACACTCCGTTTTCCAGCAGGTATCGCCCGTAGGCGCCGTCGTAGTCGCACCGGATCTCGTTGAATGTAACGCCGACGGTGCCATGCAGCTTGAACTTCTTGAGCATTATCCTCTGCGCATGGGAGGCACTCTCGCACTGGCGCAGGTACGACTCACCGTGCAGGGTACTGTTATCTATGGGACGGTCGAGCCGTTTGAGAGATGAGACGTTCGGGTGGGCCCGTCTTTGGGGCTCGTCGTGGGATTGCACTTACAGCAGGGTAGCAATTGATATAGACTCTCGTGGACGACGGTTGTTCCCAGCTGAATGTTCCCCGTGGACTCCTCCGCGCACCAGCACAGCCCCGAATCGCACTGCAATTCCTCGTAGTTTCCATTCTGCGCACAGTGCAGTGTCACGTCGAAGCGGCCCTCCTTCTCGAGCTTATGGCGTCGTCTGCTGCAGGCTTGCGTAGCGGTCAACCGTGAGTCGAGTTAGTAAAACTGTGCCGAACCTTCCGTCCACAGCCCTGTCGAAGCATCTTACCGCAAGTCATCTTTCCTGTGTTCCGGTACCAGTCCCAGCCGAAGATGCGTTTACCGTCCTCGCTGTAGCAGAAGCAGCGACCGGATAGGCGATCGCCGCGGCACTGCTTGGCACTGTACGTTCCATCGAGGTTGCACTTTGGGATCCATCCGACCAGGCCCGTGTCCAGGTGCATCGTGTGCAGGCATGTGGCTGTACCAGAGGAAGACGCAAACACACTTATCCGTGAACCTTGGCTGCAGTCAACTGCATGATGTCGCTACCTACATCGATCGTAGATACACTTCCGCCCGGAGCACTTTAACCCAGGCGCGCACAGGCGATCGGGAATGTTCTCGTTGCACACGGCCAGATACTTCCGGCCACCGCGGCACCCGGGACAGCAGCCGTTCAGGGAACCGCCCGAGATCAGGATCTCGTCCTTGCCGCAGTCTTCCTGCCGGATGGAAGAAACACACCCATATGCGGTATCGCAGGACGGTGGATCCACTGCAGCATCGCCGATAGGCATAAAAAAACAACTCAAAATTAGGACAGCCAATTTCGAGGTGTCCATGGCTCGGAAGTTTCTTTGTGACTGCTTTCTTCAACTTGTATCTTGTTCAGCTCTGGCGGCGATTCAATGACACTATCGGAAGAGTTGAATTTCCCAAATTGGGTTTTCATGTCATATTTTCGGTATCTCTTCGGTGTTGCTGTGATAAGAATACGGACGTTTGGTAACCGAGTCATGAAGTGCCATGAATCACAACAGTTTTAATATAGCTGTCAGGGGAGTGAAGGTCCATAACAGTTCTTACATTTTATTCCTCCATTTAGTTTTGTGGATTTTCCATGAAACAGTCGGTTTTCTACAAGTACAACTGCATCTAAAACTTTGCCCCAAAAATGAACTGATTGCAATCCGTCTCTGGCGGTACGTCCTCCGCTGCGATGAACCCATCCGGATCGACACAGAACAGGTCTCGGTTGCGCGACTGCAGCGGCACATAGTTTCCGTTCCCCTCACAGGCCAGCTCCATCTTTTGCCCCGTCGTGCCGAACAGTTTCACATCATATGCACAATCTAACGAAGTGGTGAAAAGAAAAAAGTCAAACTGTCCATATACCGCGTGCGTGTACTAAGTTAATGTTGCGCCTCTGCTCTGAAACAACAATGTGTATTGCGGAAAGCGAGATGGAGCCTGCGATTGTTCAAGCACCATAGTGCCTTCGGATGATGGTTAACTAGAAGCATTCCGTGTTGCGTGTTGCAGTTCCGTGCCAAAAACATGCTTCCCGTTAAGAGACTAATTTATGGCCATTTTGTGTTTGCGTTGTCGAAGGGTGATGATGAAAGCAAAAGCAGCGCAACCGCGCCGAAGGGTTTTGTTTCCCTGGCTCGAAAGTGAAAGCACGCTTTGATGTTCTTTGTAGGCAAGAGGCGACGAACTTTTTCGGTCAACACAAAACGCTTGCACGGGCAGCGCTAGACAAATTGCCTAATGTTAGGCGCAATCCGGTACTTACTGCAGTTCATCGCTGCTAGCGTGCGGAGGGACGTTTTGTACGGTTCGAGCTTCGTTCCATCGCGCCATGTGCATGCTGCCCTATTATTTGTAGAATTATTGGAAATAGATGTTTCGAATAAAGTGGATTGGACAGATAATATTATGTATCAGTTATTTTTGGGAGTTTGAACGAAACTCACTCCTGCCCTTCGACGATGTACGAGCCGTAGCTACCGTCATAGTTGCAGATTGCGTCGGTGAACGTTACGGCTGTGTGCCCGCGGATGATGAATTGCTTGCGCTGTAGTTTCTGTGAGAAGGCGATACTTTCGCAACGCCTTAGATATTGCTCCCCGTGGAGGGTTTCGTTATCTGGCGGGAGAAGCAAAACAATATTAACTATATATAGCAGACGGGTGTGGATCATCCATCAAAATGTGTTGAGGCACTCCGGCAACGTACAGCACGGGAGCAAACTCCACAGATCCTCCGGGACGGCCCGGGTGCCGGGTTGTTGGGTACCGGTTTGCGAATCCGCACACCAGCACACACCCCGATCGCACTGCAGCTCCTCGTAGTTGCCTTCTTGCGTGCAGTGCAACGTAACGTCGAACCGTTCTTCCGCTTCCAGATCGGCACGTCGCCGACTGCAGGCTAGGAAGAAACAAGAACGCAATCAACTTTCGGTTGCAGTGACGGATCTAGTTTGGGTCACTATCGCCACCACCGGGCGATAGAAGTGACCTTAGGACATTGCAGTTTTTCTAGCTGCCCCCCGATGCGTGCCCTCGACTCACGACCAGAGGAGACAGAGTTTGAGCACTACCCACCGCAGGTCATGTTCTGTGCCTGATTGCGCCAGCTCCAGCCGAAAATGCGTTTGCCCGCAGCGGAGTAGCAAAAGCAGCGTCCGTTCAGCCGATCGCCGCGGCACTGTTTGGGTGCGTACTGGCCACGGCTATCGCACTGCGGAACCCATCCGATGGTATCAGGCGGGACGTGGTACGTTGATAAACAGTCGCCTGAAACCGAGACCAGACGACAGTGGTGAGCCCTGCGTGGTGCCGTGCGTGAAAGCGAGAGCGAAGAGTTTTCTGTTTTTATCACCAGACAGCACAAGCCACACCGCAGAAGTGTAGTGAAGCGTCCGGTGTCGACACTCACCCGTATTCAAACGGCAAACGTTCCCGAGACCGCACACGAGACCCGGAGCACAGGATACCCCTGCTGGATTCCCAGGACTTTCGCTGGTGGTAGTAGCGTCATTGCACAGTGCACCCAACGGCAACCCGCGAACGCAACCCGGACAGCAGCCGCCAAGGGCGGCCGTCGGTGACCAGAATTCATCCGGACTAGGGCAGACAGCTTGCGCAGGATAGGCCAGACAGCCAAGGGCACTGTCGCAGATGGGAACTATTTGGGCGGAAAGGAGTGCGGTTCCTTCCAGCAGCAGAATTACTAACGCGTGTACGCGACGAATTAACTTTTCCGGCGCCATCTTTCGATCGTGGCAACTTTGAAACTGGCACTGGGGCGAACATTGCACCGATGCCAGAGTGTCATATCCCTCTTCAGATGCGATATATCTGGAATAAGTATCATGTCAAGTGCCAACTGCTCCGAAGGTGCTATTAGCTCCGATTAACCACAGCCAATACGCCTGTATAGACGCCTATCCGCTTGTCGCGTTACAGTTCCGGTCGCATGTGTTCCGTTGCAGCTAGACTTTCCGTTGAATGGTACTAACTCAAGACGCATAGCTTATCGCGAAAGGCAAGGCTTAAGAAATTGCCGCCCCGGCCACACAGAGTATAGTGTTATCAGTGGTGTTTTTGATGATTTGTGATTCATAGTCGGCAATCGCGAGTGCTCATCGTTTTGCGAGTCGCACATTTTTTTGGTAGATTGATTTGCGTAATCAATTCCCTGGTCAATGGTAATTGCGTAGTGAGCCATTCCTTTCCGCTCCACCAGGACCGTAAAGGATTGATGTAGCTGAAGCATT
>JAOEFI010000006.1:14983502-15006818 GCA_034621735.1 Anopheles plumbeus
AATACCTAGTGATGGTATAAGCTCCCTGGTGAGCAATTCATGTCCAAAAGAAGGAGATAAATAACCCAGATTTGGCATTTTAAGTACACTGGCATAAACTTGAAAGATGCTTAAAACCAGCTGCTTAGAGAATTTGCTACAGCCGGTGGAAATATTTCCGTTCCCCATAGAGTTTCCATTCAGATTTCTACACTTTCCGGACGATTACGAAGGCAACCCCCCAGGGGGAGGGGAGTGTTGTTGTTGGATCACCCACCAAGGGTTGTTGGATCAACTAAGTTTCGCGCCGACACCTTATTCGATCTACCCCATAGGGCAATCCTCGCCCGACGGTAGCCGCAGTGCATTAAACAGGGATGCAATAAATTCATCCAGTAAGCAGCTATTTATTCGCCCCGTTTATCGTTAAATGTCGGAACACGGGAAGCAGTTATGGGGGCTGCACGTTTGACAGTTTCTTGGCACGGATACTGACCGGTTACAGATGGAAAACTCCTGTAGCGGGTGTGTGAACACATTGAAAATGCGAGACTGTTCGGTAATGCCCTCCCTCGGGACGGGCGCATGATTGTACTGAATGAATGTGTTTATGTAAAACAGTGTTTTTGAATGCCGGACGGTTGTTTTCCGCGTGTGTTTTGACCTAGTTCCACATTCTTGCTGGAGGTGGGTGGACGAGCGAGAAAGTAAGGGTTTCAGAAAAGAATGGACTTCTCGTGTATGAAATATTTGTTTACATACAGAACAGATCTTGTTCCCTTCCCGGTCACGCCTGCGTGGCCTTCGCTCCCGTCGAATTTGAAGACACCACGTGGAATATCGTCGGAGTGCAACATGGCCGATCACTGCGCTGCTTGCACATTTCCTGACGCGTGGAGGTATGATGCAATCCCTTCAATGCAATCGGAGACACGCTAGTATACAGAGCACCACTACCCTGCCTCAGCTTGGCAGAGCAATTTAATGGATTGTTATTCGCACACTGGCGCCCGTGATTGAAATTCATTGCATAAGCAAAAGACAATCAATCAATCCCCGAGGAAGTCACATCCACCCGATATGGCACATTATAATTGCAGTAAATGCCAATCAGTGGAGTGTACGCCGGGTGCACTCTTTCTAGTGGCGTGTTGTTTAGTGTTTCTTCCACTGCGCATTTCTCTTTCCTTCTTCTGTTGCAGTCCCCGATAGACGTGTTCGGTCGGTAGTAATGGAGGGAAATGAACATGAGTTTGATGGACTCTTTATTAGGGTAGAGTGAACACGTTTGTGCTCAAAACTTGATTCAGTTTCTTTTATTTTGAATTAGTCCAAATGCTTTAAGTTATTTTTCAGGTCAGTAACCAGGCGTCTCCATTGATATGAAACGTTTGGCTTTTGCAGATGAAAAATAACAGTAAAGATAAATGCTCCATAAAACAAAAACTCACCAGAAGCGCTTTAATAATACCCTCCGGGCCATAGCTTGCTGGGCAAACCCCTCTTGATATCCAGATTGCACGTGCCGTGAAACCCAGTGGTTTATTTTCGGGGTTTCGTGTGTGTGTGTGTTTGCCTTTACCAGCGAACCGCCAGTCGTTGCGGTCATTATACGGTAGTGTGGAGCAGACTGGATGTTATCTGAAGTTGCCACTTTGCGTGGCCGCTCCCACATTTCGTGGATGCCGTGCTGTTTCACATGCTGCTCATTTCCTGCGTTATCTTTATCTGCCCACACTTGTGTGCTTTAAGTGTACCGGCGATAGCCGTTCGTTATGGCCAGTATTCTACCTTTGAAATTTAATTGATATTTATTTTTGTTTTCCTTTCCTTTTCATATGATTTTGGTTTTTCGTTTCTTTTTCTATGTTTTGCATGTGCTGCCGCAATATTTGCCGCCCTTTCTTCTCCTGGGTGTGTGTGTATGTATCTGTGTGTGTATGTGTGGGTGTGTTATCCTGTGTTTGTCTACCTTCCACGGCTTCAATCCGCAACACCATACCGCACATTACACTGTACATCATCATTCGACACATTTATTACATGCACACAACATCTCATCATCACCATACACACCGCCAACGTCATGCCGCGCTATGCCCTCCGATGTGTACTCCCTTCCGTATGTACGTTCCACCACGGAGTAGAATATTGGAGTACAAGATCAGGTAATGTGATGCTCAAGACTTAACTTCTACCTCTACCTCTGTTAACATTTAGTGAAATAAGCGTCCCGCGCCCTAATCTGCTGCTTTTTGTGTCCTTGTTATGTTAATATCGGTTAAAGTACGGTTTGAGGTCGGTTTTAAAAACTTTCATCTTCCCTTTGATCTTCCCTTTTTAGACAAAGACCGCTGCTGTCAGATGAACAAGCGCGCGAGGTGGAGCAAATCCTACTCAATAATCAAGCCAAAGCAGAATCAGAGGAGCGGATACCGGTCCCCAGGCATGTACACCATCAGCAGACACCCGTCCCTGCGCCAGCGGTTCCACCGCAGCCAAAACAGGCACCTCAGCAGGCTCATGCTCCTGCACTGCCTTCACAAAAACAGACAGCAGCTTCGATTGTAACACCAACGCCGGTAAAAGCAGTTGCTTCTGCAACGGCCGACGAACCAGATTGGCTGAAGGACGTACTGGAGGCGCCGAAAAATGCTACCTCTCCTTCTGCGGCGACACGCGATAAGCCTCCACCGCCGCCGCCGCCGAGCTGCGCGAGCCGGAACAACTCCACCACTAGTCAGCCGGAGGAAACGAGCATCGGTAACAACACGACGTGCGATCTGCTCAACCAAACCATCCTCGACTCGTCGTCCATCCTCGCCGACTCGTACGTCGACACGGGCGACTCGATACCGAGCGTCACGACAACCACCACCACCTCGGACAGTATCAACCTGAGCAAGCTGGAGGAGTCGAACGGAGAGGCGGCTGCAGCCGGGGCCGAGGAGGAGATGGAGGACGACGAGAAGGACACGTCGAGCAGTCGCCGAGGAATGGCCACCGCCGGTGGCGGGGAGGGAGGCGAAGCGGACGTTTCGGCGGACGACGAGTCGAACAACTCGGCCGGCGGGTTCTACATTCCCGAGTATCCACCGGTGCGCTGCAAGGAGGTGTACGTTAATCCGGATGGGGTGCACTTTTTCGAGGACGGCAACTTCTGGATGGAGGTGCCGGGGCTGATGGACGCGGACCGTGATCACTTTGACGACGACGATTTGCGCGGCTACGTGAAGAAGAACACGAAAGTCAAGTTCAGCACCAACCCGATGCAGGTGTACTCGACGTTCTCGGTGAACGACTACGACCGGCGGAACGAGGACGTCGATCCTGTGGCTGCCTCCGCGGAGTACGAACTGGAGAAGAGGGTGGAGAAGATGGACGTCTTCCCGGTAGAGCTAATGAAAGGGCCTGAGGGGTTGGGGCTAAGCATTATTGGTGAGGATTGATCTTTTAACGTATCTTTACTTCTGTTTCTGATCCTCTGCTTTGTATGTTTGTATGACGGCTCCTTTTCTCTCTTTCTTGCTCTTTCCTAGGAATGGGTGTTGGTGCAGATGCTGGTTTGGAGAAGTTGGGCATTTTCGTGAAAACTATTAC
The DNA here is from genome assembly GCA_034621735.1 of Anopheles plumbeus. Lineage (NCBI taxonomy): Eukaryota > Metazoa > Arthropoda > Insecta > Diptera > Culicidae > Anopheles > Anopheles plumbeus. The sequence continues at coordinate 14,987,082 of JAOEFI010000006.1, forward strand.
TGATAACGGTGCTGCAGCACGTGATGGCAGAATACAGGTGAGTGGACTATCCGCAGCGTTGTCTACCTTATATGTTATTTCCCATGTACGGTTGCTAACACCCTGCTCTTCCAACCTGCAGGTTAATGATCAGATTATCGAAGTCGACGGTAAAAGTCTAGTCGGTGTTACGCAGGCGTACGCGGCGTCCGTCCTGCGCAACACATCCGGTCTGGTGCGGTTCCAGATTGGGCGAGAGCGCGATCCGGAAAACTCGGAGGTCGCGCAGCTGATCCGGCAGAGTCTGCAGGCGGACCGAGAGAAGGAGGAGCGCGTGAAGAGACAGCTGGAGGATTACATACGCCGCAATGCGGAAATCTCCGAAGACAGCACGCTACCGGTGTCGGCCAACTCGAGCGTATCGGAGGGTCCTGTCAGTCCGACGACGAACGCGGCCGAATCGCTGTTCGAAACCGAAGCTGCCCGAAGCAGCGATGTGGAATCGTTACGTCGTATCCTGCAGGAGGTAAGCTGGTCGCTTGTCTTGACGCTGTCTATCACGCCACATCACGCCACCCCCTTCCTTTCCTTCCTTTCGCCGTTCGTACAGACCGTTGTTATCATTTTCATTCCAATTATTTGTTTTAACGTAAAATCTCAAACGGCCCAATTCGATTGTCGTAGAACTTTGTCATTTGTATTCCGTGTCAGCTTCCGAATTGTCGAGAACAAAAACCGAACTTGCTTTAAATGTCATTTGATTGGGCAGAAATCATCATTTCCACCACGGTCGTCTTTTTTGTGTTCGCTGTTGTTTCGTTTCAGTTGTGTGTTCAAAGAACGCTTTTCCGTTATCACAGCTTGTGGACTTCAGTATAGAATCGTAAAAAAAGTAATATTTCGATAAATCGAGAGAACATTCCAATACTTTTGAACGTCATTTATTAAACCCGTATTGATCCGGGGTGTTTGCATCAACATTGTCTCTCAGTTCTAACCATTCCTCTGTCAGAGTAAAGTTCAGTTCATCAGGCTGCAATAGGCAATATATTTATTTATACTCCTGCTTGAGTTTTCTTGTCCCTTCCAAATCTGCCTTGTTGTTCGTCTCGTTTCGTACTTACAACTAACCGCACAACTGCTACGAGTTTCCTACGATTTTCCGTTTTGCCAGTTGAAGTTCTACTGTTTCGTTGACTGGTTCGTTTACCTTAACTGTTTGCTCTACTTCATTCCGTTCTATTTTTCATAAATTATGCATCACATGCCGTCTAACCATGTTTGGGAATGGCCATTTGTCTGTGCAGCATAAAGCGGTAAAGTCTCGTTTTAAAGTGCTTCAAGCAAATAGTACTGTCACAACTATACGTGTTAGAATAGAGATTTCACACTAGAAAATAGTTTTAGAGTTGTTTTCCTGTCGGGTTCGTTATCGTGTGCCATTTGTTGCTTAGTTGACGATTTTTTTTTCGTAGCTTGCCTTAACGCGCTTAGCAAGTTATGGATTTTATTTGTTCGCCTTTTTTTGTGGATTATGTTTTCTGACTGTTCGGGAAGGGCAAGGCGAAGTAGCTATGAGTTGCCTTATGGTTTCTGGCCTGTTAGCACTAGACCGGAACCGAAAACTCCTCAGGAACACGGAGAACGGAACGCGCTGGATTTTGAAGCCTTGCAAGAGTTGTGTGTCTTCTATTTCATACTCTTTCCATTGAGACGGTAAGATTGATATGCATGCGATGCTTTATCACAGAATGAAGAAGAAATGCATGCCGGTTTTGTTTGTCACCTTCTTTAGCACTGCCTTTTCACAGTTTCTGAAGTTTTGTCTTTGTCCATTCTCCTTTGGTTGTTCAGTTTTGTCTTCTCACTTCTAACCAGTGATTGTTGACGAGTAGCATTTTTCCCAGTTTGAGAATGTACAACCAAGTTCATGATTTTATAGTTCAGTTTTGTTAAGTAGACATTTATATCTCCGCCCCCTATAGCTGTAGATATTCTCGATGAAACGTCATACAGTTTGAACTCCCATCGATGATAATGCTGGTTTTGTTGAACGGTCTTTAGTTTCTTGAAACCAAACCAAAAAAAAAAAAAAGCAGACAATCAAAACAATAGCATCTTTTTATCGGAACATTTCCCAATTTCTTTTCTTTCTTTCCAAACCCGTCACACGAATGCATCTGCATCTTTGTCACTGCCAACCAACTCAACCAACAAACCACCCCACTCGCTCGAACTTGCGCAATCCTTCAATCATATTACGTTACGTACTGGTAAAAATAAAACACCCCGCCTAATTATTCAAATCACACTTCAAACTTCACCTATTTTGGATATACTATCAAATAACTACACGCAAACGGCGCAATGTCAAAATTATCTACGATCCACTCTCCACAACCAAATCACCATCGTGTATCGAATCGTAAACCGCCGGTCCGCGTGGAACTTGACTGCGATGAATCAAAACTACCAACACAAAACTATGTTTAAATACAATCTCTCCAGAACCTTAAAACCATTGCACTGCATGAGGGCGACATTCTGAACCTGAAGCAACAGGTAAGTTTCTTAATGTTTTCTACTGTCAAGTTCGTTTTATCGATATGGTGGAGGGGTTTTCTTTTAATTTTCTACTTTGGGACAAGGATAAACACTAACTCGAAATGTCGGAGCATTAACTGCACTGTGCCGAGCGTGTGCGTGTGTGCGTAAACCGTTTGCCAACTGTATGTTGATCACTGTCACCTGCCCAATCCCTCGCTCTGTTTGCCGTGTGCGTTTGTGTGTGCCATCTGGAACTGCATCTTCCACCCATCTAACGTTCTTTTTCCACAAACAATCTATATACGATATATATCCACACCATACCGCTCATATTCGTCTATCGCGACAGGCCTCGTATACGCTCTCTTTTAAATTAACCAGTCTGACTGAGTTCAGTCTTTGTACTTCTTCACGAAAATATGTGTACAATCGACGGAAAATGGAAAATTGTTTCTATTATAAACTGACGTGATTTGTAAATACTAAACAGTAAAATCGAAAATACACACCCTTTGTAAAAAAAATGCACTCGAGTGATTCAAGAAAACCAACGATCGCTTCCATGTACACCTTGCAGACAACTTACTGTACAATTAACAACGTGATATTAAACGCACGCAAAAGCGAACGTACTAGGTGGGAATGCTACTGCATCCTGTTTTTCGTTCCGTAGCCAAAATAGAAAATACTAATGGCGTTTCTTCTTCCCTGTACCATCCATCTCCTTTATCCACTCCGTGCCGTGTTGTCTTCCGCCTCCTGCATGTGCAAAACCACACGAACGCGCGCATTAGCTTATTAAATACCAGCAGACCTGCAACGAGACGGAGCTACTAAATGAGCGCGTCAAGCAGACGGAGCGCGAGCTGACCAACATCAAGAAGGAGGCAAACAACTACCAGAATATGCTACAGCAGTCGCAGGCCCAGTACTTGGTGCTGGAGAAGAAGTACAGCCGGGTGAAGAAGATACTGCGCGACTTCCAGCACCGAGAGAAAGATATGGTAAGTGTGTGTTGTGGCATCAGCGCGACAAAAGCATGAATGTTTGTTTCACTAATCGGATGATCGCCCTCTCCAACTTCGCCCCAATAGATTCAGTTCCAAGAGTATTACCTGCAGCATCTGCAGGAAAAGGACACCGAGTATAACGCACTGGTGAAGAAGCTGAAGGATCGTGTCATCAGCCTCGAGCAGGAGCTGCAGGAAACTCAGCGGAAAGCTGGATTCCCCGTGATTCTACCGTACGATAGCGCCAGCCTCAAGCTGACACCCCAGATGAGCCGCCGCCAGCCGCCGAAACCCGTCTTCCAGAAGCTGGAGACCGATTTTTCCGACACCGAGTTCAGTGATCTGTCGCCGGACGGCGAGGGGGAAGATGGGAAAACGGCCACGGTCGAGCGCAAGGTACCGCCGGCGAAGGACGACGATCTGGACGTGGCCATCCCGCAGCACGAGCTGCTGGATAATTCCCTCAACAAGGGAAAAAGCGATCTCGTTGCACGCGGTGGGCTGGCGAAGCGGAACCTACCGGGAAAGCGGAGCCACAGTAATAGCGGGTCGGACTGTGCGCTGGATGAAAGTGAGGAGGACGAGGTGACGGGAAAGACGGGTGGTTCGCACGAGTACAGTGGACTGTACAGTGCGCCTCAGATTGTCAGCCGTAAGGCGGCGATGGTGAAGGGAGAAGACTTGGGTCCGCCGGTCTACGCGCAGGTGAACAAGGAGCGTAGTTCTGCTGGCCATGCTACCGGGGTTGGCGAACAACAGCAGCAGCAGCAGCAGCATACGACGATTCCGAACATGTACCGGAACGCGGCCGGTTCGGACAACGGAAAACTTAACTCCAGCTATGGCTCCGATCTGAACGCCTCTTCGTACGATAGCGACCTTGGCTCGTCCACGGACAAGTTGAAGGACAGTGGGCTGTCGAGCGACAGCTGGATGTACCCGAGCCGGCGACCGAAGGGGCTGAAGGGCATCACGCCGCCGCTGCTAGCCGAACAGCTGAAGGAGCGTCTTGCGGAACGTGAAGGTGGTCGCCGCAGCTCCGGTGCCGGTGGTTTGATCGACGATGCGTCATCGCGCGACTCCAGCGACGATTACTCGGAAATCAATCAGCAGCAAATACACCAGACACTGCAGCAGCCCCAGCAGCAGCGACACATCAGTCCGGCGGCCTCGCTGTCTCAGAATTTGCTGGTGGAAATCAAGAAAGCGGTCAATGAAGCACAACCGAAAGGTAATGCATCCTTCTTCATCTATCTAGTTCTCTGTGTGCCTTTTGCTCGTTCTTGTTCTCCGGCCTCCGGATGAAGATATGCATGCGCCACCGTTTTATACAAAAAAAAAACAATTATGTATGAAACATCTTCTCATTGCCGGAAGTGTTCGTCCGCGTGTGTGCGTAGTCCTGAGCCAAAAGATAATTGTAGTTTCTTTTGGTGATTTTTTCTTGTTTTTTTTCTTGGCTTCTCTCTCTCTCCGTTTCATCCGCAGTGAAAAACATTCTTCCACAAAATTTATCTCCTCCAGGCGGAAACGGCCCGTGGCAGCAGCAGCAACAGCAGCAGCAACAACAGCAAGGACACTCGAGTGCTCCACCTGCCGGATCGCAGGGTCCTCCGTCGCCCTCGAGCGCCTCGAGCGGGTCGACGTCGCCGGGCGCATACTCGCCGAGCCGGACCCTAGATCTGTCCGGCTCGACGTCCAGCTTTTCGAGCGATCGCATCCGCGACACGCACCAGTGGAAGAACGGTCCCGTTGAAGAGTGGTCCAATGAGCAGGTAAGACGAAAAGTGCCGCAGTTGGACGACTGATTTGGTTGTAACATTACAAACTCCCATTCTTTCTCGGTGGGAATGCGAAAAAAAAGGTATGCCAATGGTTGCTCGGAATCGGACTGGACCACCATATACCGGCCTTCATGCAGCACGCGGTCGAGGGTGGCGCATTGCTCCAGCTCGACAAACCCGACTTCAAGATACTGAACGTGGGGGGCGACGACAAAAAACTGCTGAAGCGCAACATCAAGGAGCTGCGCCGGTTGAACGAGAAGGAGCGCAAGCAGAACGAAAAGGATCGCCGCGAGCGTGAGAAGTTGTTCAAGAAGGCGGAGAAGAAGGCCGAAAAGGAGCAGAAAAAGCGCCAGCAAAAGTAAATCGATCTCGATTCGGCTTTGGTCGTGCATTTATGTGACGCGAGGTCTGATATGGTACAGGAGTTCCACCCGCGTGGTGGGCATTTTAAATTAAAAGTACCTTAATGGTGACGAAAGCGGTTTAATTAAAATCGAAACGACACAGACAAAAAACAGACGAACAGCAAAATCATAAACTATGTTATGCTACCAAATGCATAAAAAAGTATATGAAAGACAGATAAAAGAGATGGCGTGTGCGTAACATTGTTAGAAACGGCGTTGAATGGCGAGAAAATGGTAAGAACCGCCAGGATATGAATAAGTTTTAAGCAATCAATATTTCATTTGTTTGTTGTCCGATGAACAATAGAATCTGGTACTACGGTTAGTTTTGAATGTATTAAGCTATACTTAGGTTCGTTTTGAATCCTGTTTATAAAAATGAATGATTCAAATGAGTGGGAAAGCTCTAGGACTTTCCTCACACGAATAATATAGCTGCGTTAGGACTCTATAGTGTTGCGATTGGAAACAGTTTTCCTTTAGTGTTTTCTACTACTAAGAAGTGAGCATTTTTTTTTCTCATAGGGACAATTATTTAAGCTACCGTTGTAATCATCATTTGTTTATTTTTATTTCTCTCTTTTTGCTCGTGTTGGCTATAATTTATTTATTTAAACATAAACCCTGAAGTCATGCGCGCGGTAATCGCAGTAGTGTAGGGTGAAATACAGTGCAAGTGATCATCACGTCTGGCCAATAAGTGCGGGCGAAAAGGAGGTAGCTCTAACGAACATTGATGGACTGGTAGCCGCTTCTGTGCAGCATTGAATCAACTAAGGCAATTCTTTTTTACGACGAATGTTTCCAGCAGGAAGGAATGGAAGCTGTAGCTTCGACAAAAGTACTTGAGTAGTGTTTGCATACTATAAATGATAATTTATAAAGTGTACTAGGTGTGAGGTGTGGGCTAGAGAGGAGGAAAGGTACGCCGGTGGAGAAGCGTTGACATCGAGAGAGAAAAACCCCAAGATAAATACACACTAGTGGTCTGAGTGTCATAAGGATTTACAAAATACTACGATAATATACGGTCGGGACAGCAGATGACTGCTGAATGCTGGCTTCCGTTAGGATATTACTTAAGCAAGTAGACGCGATGTATGAAAGAAGAAGAAAAAAACACTGATCAAACCAAACTGTTCACTATCATTACTACCCGTTTCCAGTAATGCTCTTCGTAATGTTGTAGAAATAATAGAATAGGAAAAAAAGAAACGAGGAACGGAGTGAAATTACGTTCACTGCGAATCCGCAGCTAAATACAAGAATTGCGAGTTCGGAAGAGAATCAATAGTTCAATCAGATATTCATCAACTTCGAACGGTCGAATGCGGAAGCAGGCAATAGTGAGATTATCACGTAATAAATCGTACAATCGAACATTGTTTATTTATTTTTTGTTCTAGTGTATTTTATTCTTTCAACACACATCGGTAAGGATGTTCGTTCTGTTTTTGGGTTTTTTGAAGGCCATACACAACACTGCCGTTTATTTCCAAGGGACTTTTTATGATTATTTTGTCATGTTTTGCTTTCGCATTTATCTGTTTGTCGAGCAGATTGGTTTTATTTTCTTTTGTGCGTCGAAGATTTTGTTTTTTTCGCTTATTCTGCATTTACACATTCAGAGAGCTTGTTGATTTGATCTGCGCCCATCAGCCAGTGCTTCAAAAAATTGCGCAACTGGCCAAATTTTACGACCTGATAGGATTTGCGGACAAAGCGGCTTTCTTAGACGTGCTATCGAGCCTCGTAGCCGGACGGCATTAACCTTTCGACACCCATTTGGTTCCACTTTTTCGATTGCACACACAATCCACAGCTTGAGTTTTTTTTCAGCCTTGCCGCAGTCCGTTGCGTCGAATAGCCAAGAGCCGTCCGTCTGTCTGACGCAGTACCACATTCATAGGTCACATTCTTTGCCTTGTCCGACTTACATCTGGTCGGTTCTCGCGCCTGTCGAACGCAGTTGAAATGATTAGAACACAATCAGCTGCTCCAGAGGCGCGGAAGGCATCGGATCACTTCCATGTGGCATGAGGCAGGTTACAGGCGGCTACGTTCGCATTGCTAAGTATTGTTCATCCGTAATCTGTCTAAGGCAAGAGGCGGTGACATTAGCATAAATGCTACTGATCTGAAGTGTTTTACTTTTCTGTGATTCAATCATTCTTTTGAAGCGTTGTTTTACGTTCGTGCAGCTCCATTCCCACTGGTGATGTGTGTTATGATGCACTCCATTTAATGGCAAAGAACCGTTCCGTCTTGGTTTTACCGCGGCGAACGGTTAGTTTAACTGATAGAGTTTTACGGCGAATTGTTATGTTTTATAAACCACATCTTGTGTTTGCATAGCGCGATCGAAACGCTAGACAAAACATGTTTGTTGAGAAGAGAGGGAGGAAAAGGCGAGCGAAGATGCTAATCAACTGTAGAATTAACCTCCACCGCCAAAATCACAACCGAATGATAAAACATAGACAGAAACATAAACCGTGACAGACAGGGATAGAAACTAGGAGAAAAAAAACAAGAGAGATCGCTCATATACAGTTGCCCAATTTTTGGTATTACCTTTTGAGCCAGTTTTACTCCACTACAATTATGAAAAACGTATTGAATAATCCCCCTCGTTTGCTCCATCCGATTACTGGTGATTCACCTTGGGAGTTCTATGAGTTTGGAACACCGCACCCTTTCATATATGGGTGAGAGAGGTGGCAGGTCTCCGGAAAAATTTAAAATCGAATTAATACCAAGAACCAATATCTACACAAATGCTCATTTGATATTAATTGAAAGTGAGAAACTGTTAGAACAACAACAACAAAAAACACAGGAATAATCCCAGGAAAGCGGCATACTTTAAGACAAAAAATACTTTTACCCTTTTTCATACACACCCTTCCAACAATTATGTCCAAAAGGTGGATAACATTTACTGAAATATTACACATAGAAAATGGAAAAAGGAGAGAAAAAAAACACTCGATAAAATTAGAACCTTTTTCGAGTCACTTTATTAGAGGGATGTACAACGCAATTGATTTGTTATCCTGTTTTCCATTCATTCCTACCGATTCGTGCAATGTCAAAAGGAAATCATCGGATCAGACATAACACACTATACAAATGTTAGGACAAGAAAACCTCAAATGTTCGCCAATCGCCAGCTCTTCAAACGTACGACATTTGAAAGTCTACCGTAGCAAATTGAATCCAGCGCTCCGTGTGCGCGAGTGGCGGCGATACGAGTGTGCTTATTGATTGATGAACAAAAATGACGATAACAATTTCCACTTGGTGCAGAGAATTAAAATGAAGCAGTGTTAGACGTAAATCCGATTATAGGTAGCAAACGCAAACCTACTTGACTACCCTTAAAAAACACAAGAAAGGCTCACTTTTCAACACCAAAACTAAAAAAAAAAAATATGTATAATTAAGAGGTAACAGTGCATCCCTCCCTAATCCAAGGAAGAAAAAAAACAAAACCGCAACCATATGCGTGAAAGCAAGAAGAAGCAGCAACTCAGAGTGCCAGAATGAATCATCGATTTTCCCACATACGCTCGTCTCACAAAAGTTATAACTAAGTAAGTAATACTCACAGCATAGAAGGAAAAACCACACAAAAAAAAAACAAACAAACGAAACATGTACTCATTTAAAACAAAAGGAAAATTTCACACAGAAAAAATAAACACGAACATACGAACCACGCATTGTAAACGAACATAAGCTAACCGGTACGAATACTTCTGAGGAGGAGAACTTAATGATAATTCCAATATGATAAAATAAATTAAAAAGAAACACAGAAAGCGGCTACAGCATACAACAAGCAAGCGAATGAATGTAGTTAAATGGAAAGGAGACTCACGTGTTGGGCATTTATTTGAGTTCTTTTTTTCTCCTGCGGTATAATGTGTGTGTGTGTGTGTGTTTGGAGCTTATTTGAGGTGGGTCTTTTAAGCTAGGTTTTCGTCGAGTTTCGAGGCGGGGGCGGCGGCACCGATGGAGGCGACGACGCGCGCTACCAGCTCGCAGAGGCGGCCCTCCAGCTGGCGGCCCACATCGACGAACGTCTCGTGGCAGTGTTCCTCCTCCTCGTCGTAGCCCATCGTGCACATGTTGGTGATGAGGCTGAAGGCGAAGCACGTCATGCCGCAGTGCCGGGCGGTGATGATCTCGTGCACCGTGGACATCCCGATCGCGTCCACGCCGAGCAGCGCCAGCAGCCGGCCCTCGGCGACCGTTTCGAAGTTCGGCCCGCCGACGCAGCAGTAGACGCCCTCGCGCAGGATCGCGCCCACGCCGGGCAGCTGGCGGGCGGCGTCCTTGGCCACCGCGAGCAGCGCCGGCTCGTACGCCTTCGCCATGCCGAGAAAGCGGGGCCCGAACCGGTCGTCGTTCGGCCCGAGCAGCGGACAGTTGCCGGCGAAGCCCATCAGGTTGATGTGGTCCTTGATGAGCATGATGTCGCCGACCCGCAGACGGCCGTTGGTGGCACCGGCCGCGTTCGTCGCGATCAGATGCGTACAGCCGACGTGCCGCAGCACGCGCACCGGCATCGAGCACTGCGGGAGGGGAAGGTTTGGGTCAGCTGGTTGGGTCAGACCGGGGATGGGGAGGATCTGCCGCAGGCGGCACTATTACCTTCGCCAGCGAGTATCCCTCGTAGTAGTGGAAGCGGCCCTGCATGCACACGACCGGCACCTCGCCCAGCATGCCGAACACGAGCCGCCCGATGTGCCCGGCGACGGTCGGGACGGGGAAGTGCGGAATCGTGCCGTAGTCGAAGCTGTCCACCGCGGTCAGCTGCTCGGCCAGGCAGCCCAGCCCGGTGCCGCAGATGATACCGCACCGTGGTCGGATGCGCGTGCGCTCCAGCAGATAAGTGGCAATTTCCTGCACCATCTCGTAGCTGCCGTAGCTGAGCCGGCGGGGCGGCGCGTCACCGGAGCGGGGCGGGGTAAAAATACATAAATTATACAAAAAAAAGGCAAGGTGCGCTAAGTGGAAGATTTCTTTGGAAGGCTTTAATTATCGCCAGTGACACGTCTCACGAACACGCCGCTTGGCACGTTCCGTCAGTGATCGCAGCATGGGCGAGGGGTTGCTGCACGGGGCATCAATAAGGGCGCATGTGTATGAATGGATGTAATAGAATTCACCTCTAAACGTTGGACGCAGTGTGGATTGGTTTTTTTGGTTCTCGAGACAGTCTATCAGCCCATTGTTTCTTGCCGACAAAAGTTATGTTCAGTAAATACTAAAGGGGTTTCTAGACAACCTCAAATATAACATAGTTTTTAAACGGTATTTAAATTTAATTATTGCGAACGCAGGATCGAAAAAAGCATAGAAAAGGAGGCAAGAAAAGATCCCAGCGAACGATTGTGCTGAGATAAGTCGAATAAGTGCAGGTGCCGTAGCAATAACAAAGTGAAGTCGATTTTACAGAAACTAAACAATCAAAGCCAAATTTAAATTTTTCTAAAATGTTTTGACCAACATTTGATAACGGTAAACTTGAGCATGAAATATCAGCAGCAAAACATTGAGTCATCGAAATGGAACAGAAAGGGGAATCAAAAAGAACAGACACGAGAAGAACTCCGGGCCAAGCGATCAGGTCGCCGTTGTTCGAGATCGGGATGTTCCATCCACACATTATCTCGCACAGCTGTTCTGGCCCGGTCGCACGTTGCCCTGCGCCCTCCCCCACCTCACCGGCCGGAGTTATCACACCAGTTTAGCTCATTAAATCACTTTTTTCCACTCTCCCCCCCTTCCACCGGAAAGAGAAAGTAGCCCCGGCAGGCGCCGTAGACGGCAAACCCGACGGGCGCAGCTTTGTTGATGTTAATATGTTGCTGCTGACCTTGCCCTAGCGTTGCCCTTGCCCGGCCGGTTTGTGTGTGGGTTTTTCTCAGGTTGCACCAAAAACCGTTACGCAGGCTCCATCAATCATCCTTGGGTCCACCCAATCGTCCAACGTCTAGGGCATGCTAGGGCATGCCATGGGGGGGGGGGGGGGTTTCTTTTTTCTTTCGAAAAGTTGATGAAATTATTTAAAACCAGCCGCCAATTGATATCATACTCCTGACATAAAGCGACGTTTTACGAAAAGATGGGAAATTGTTTTTAACATTTTCAATTATACCTAGCATTATCTTTGGCGGGATTGTACAGCCCGTTGGGTCGTTTTCCAGCTGATTTGGTTCCGCTATCGGGCCGCACTCCGTTCGCACTTCCTTGCACCGATCCCTCGTTCACGTTCATACTTGCGCACTTTGTCGTCACACGTTTTAAGCATGCATTAATTTCAAACAAAGATGATTAGGATTGTTCGCTAACGTCCGTTAAATTGAAGACTGCACTTTGTTTCTCTTCGACACACCCCAACACCGAACGATTTCAACCCCTTGCCGTCAACTTGCCACCAGTAGCGCGCTGTCCCGTCGTAGCGACTCCGAACCGTCCGTGGCGGCTGATCGAATGCAACTGAGTGGAGTGTTCTATCGGAATATATATTGACCGCACTGGGGACGCTTTGTGTGTCGGGATTTGTCATCGGATGGATGGCGAGTCCACAGCGAGCCCGATGATAGTGGCCCGAGCCAGAGGACGGCAAATCGGCAGCTACTCTCAATCCGGCCCCGAAGTAGTGGTAATAAACCACCATGCAATCTACATTTGAAAAAACGCAAACTAAAATAAATCTGTAATTTGAATATTGCCTCCTGTTCTATCAAAGTGTCGGGCAAAAGTGTCCATACTGGATTGCAATGAGGCGTTCGAACTTGCTCGAATTCTTGCTTGAGCCAATCTTGCTCGAATTTTTGCCTACGGTTTTTATAGCACAACTGAGACAGCCATAAACGGTGTTATAATATTCTTATCCCTACAACTTCGGTTTCACTGGACTGATTTGCAATACAAACATGAATTCTATCAAAACTATAAGTGCGAGCGCTTTCTATGAAATGTCGGAACATAATAGGTTCCTCATTTGGCGAGACAAATGTCTATTTTATTCCGACCGCCGCCGGAACTGTAGCGAACGTTTTGCGTAAACGCAATTTGCTGCCCTCGACAGAAACAATTGATCGTGATGACGATGGTGATTATGCTTTTGATATCATGCGGTCGTTTCATCCCGTACGGTCAGTCTCCTCCAGCTGTGTGTTTCTATATACATAACCGACCGGCTGGGAGAATCAAATGTGCATGCTTTGTGTGTGTGTGGGGTTTTTCAGCATGGGTGGGGAACCATGGGGCGTACCAGGATCAAACGAGGTAGGAAATGGTGGAGCTCAATTGACTCTGAAATTAATTCAGGGTCGGAGATGACCAGTTATGAGGTATTTTTATTTTCGGTTGTCTTACGTGAAGATTTCTTCGATAATAGGAATATGTTTTCTTGGCTGCTTCCAATAAAAGTCTCTTTTGTAGTTCCTGCTTGGATGATCAGCAGGATCAGCAGCGAATTAATGCTATTTTAGATTCAATTTTCAATTTAAATTTCGATTCAATTATCGAATTATACTAGTTCAGTTCTTTGTTAAAATAAGATATCGAAATTTTATTTCTATTCATCGGATGTACCATAAGAAAAGTAATTTTCGCAAGGATGCTTACGAGTTATGCCTACTTACACTAAACATTGCACTTATCGCCTCGCCTTACTCTAACTAGTTAATCTAACGATCGAGTTGTACAAAAGATTCATAAAGATCGATCACTTTCAGTTTTCCCGAACACGCACCCCTTGGACTGCCGTTACGCACGGAGCCAACCCGGCTAGCCTACTTCTTCCCCTCGACGTGGATATGCTTGACGACGCGGGTGACAAACTCGCCGAGCATCTTCTCGAGGTTCTTGCCGACGCCCACAATACTTTCGTGGCAGTGCTCCTCGTCCTCGCCGTAGCTCATCGTGCACATGTTGGTGATGAGGCTGAAGGCGAAGCACGTCATGCCGCAGTGCCGGGCGGTGATGATCTCGTGCACCGTGGACATCCCGATCGCGTCCACGCCCAGCATGGCCAGCATCTTCACCTCGGCCACGGTCTCGAAGTTCGGCCCACCCAGGCAGGTGTAGACGCCCTCGCGCAGCTCGTTCTCGATCCCGATCTGGCGGCCGATCTCCTTCGCCTTCTTGATCAGCCGCGGCTCGTACGTGTCGGCCATGCCGAAGAACCGCGGCCCGAAGCGTTCGTCGTTCGGCCCCTGGAGCGGGTTGTTGCCGGCGAAGCCCATCAGGTTGATGTGGTCCTTGATTAGCATGATGTCACCCACGCGGTACTTCGGGTTGGCGCCACCGGCCGCGTTCGTCGCGATCAGGTGGGTACAACCGATCAGGTGCATCACCCGCACCGGCATCGAGCACTGTAAAGAACGGAGGAAACATTTATAAGGATCCGTCGTCTCACGGTCTCGGTGCCTCGGCATGCCACTTACCTTCGCCAGGGAATATCCTTCGTAATGGTGGAAGCGGCCCTGCATGCATACGGTCGGGACGCCTCCCAGGTAGCCGAACACCAGTCGCCCGACGTGTCCCTGCACCGTCGAGACGGGGAAGTGTGGGATCGTCTCGTAGTCGAAGCTGTCCACGTCGGTCAGCTGATCGGCAAGGGTGGACAGGCCGGTGCCGCAAATGATGCCCACCTTGGGACGGAGCTCCGTCCGTTCCAGCAGGTACTTTGCGATGTCCTGCAGCGTATCATAGGTGTACCTGGTGTGGAGGAAGGACCGTAGGGTCAATGTTAGAAATGGTTTGTCTAACGAGGTCCTTCAGGGGTTCAATTGCTTGTTGTTAAGTGCGTTTCGTATTTAAAACATCGCTGATTATATGCTTCAAGTTGCCCTTGCATACCACGTTTGTCAGACGCTGTCCTGTAATAGCCCTAACCGACCACGATCAGGAGAGTGCGGGTTCAAATTAGCAACCTTTCTATCCTAAGGCACAGCGTGAGTGTTGATTGAAGTAAGGCCACCAGGGAGCGGAGGGAATAATTCTTTCACCCGATGGCTTCAATTATGCAAACATGATTGGCACGAGAAGAAAACCTTGAAGACTGATAACTGACAATCTTCTCCGGCTCCAGGTCACCGGCGGGGTGCTGATGGCTGGAGGCACCGAAAGCAATTACGGTGTAATCGTTATCAGGAGACGAAACCCACCATCCAGGGAAAAACAAAACACCGTCCTCGCACACACACACACACACACACAAACATTCTGTGGACCTGCGGCATTCCCACCGCCGGCTGGAAGCGAGTGCCAACCACAGACCGGCTGCTGGCCTTAGCCGGGACGGTGTGCTTCAATCGGCATTAGCTGTTGCGATGACCCCGCCCGTCCTGGGGGCACGATCACGCCAGAGTGTCGAGACACGACGACACTCGTCAACAAACGAGCCTACGCCATTCGGCATCTCCGATTGAGCAGGTGGTCCAATGGGGTTCCGAGCATGAGCTAAGCCGCAATGTTGATGCCGGTTGTCCCATTCGCTGGCTATAACTTGCTGGATGGAGCACTTGATAAGAGAGACACGGCGTGTCCGAGGTGAACGAGTTCGCGAGTCCTGCGCCATATTTTCCGAAGCTACTAGAACCGTGAGCGGCGCCCAGTCCAGCCCCACTGATAATCCAACCGTTTCGGGGGAGACTACCGTTGACAAGCTTCCGCTGCTTAAGAGGACCGACGAGTTCGGCGGGATGCGCAATAACAATATTGTTTATTCAATTTTTGCCTCTGATAAGGATAATGTTATTGTCGAAATAAAGTGTGACGTGGAACATTCCGTTCATTGTGTGTTGTTCACAAAAAAAAAAAGAAACTATTTGTTCGATGCGTAGATGTTCACACATTTACCATCCTTACGCTTGTCAGTCCACCCCCATGGCCGTTGCTATGTTTGTTTGACGATATAGATAGTGGCCCCCGATCGTCTTTCTAAATAACAGCGGACGGTAGTAATACGTGTAACTCTTCGGAACAGTTTCATCATCCGCCTGCGTTCGCAGTGCACCACGAACATGCACTTCAATGTTTTCCATCACCGACCGGATCGGATGCACTTTCCGGTTTGGTCTCACCTCTTCCGGCTGGTGCCGGTACCGGCCGGCCCCGGCTTCGATCCACCGTGTACCGAGCGTGAAACACCTCAAGAAGCGATTAGTGCGTGGGGAACCACGAACCCCGCAACCCGACCGGCTGCCAACTTACCCGACGTGGTCCGCCCGTGGCATGTGCAGGAGTCCACTGGTCCCATCGTTGCTGGGCTCCCGACGGTAGTCGGAGGGGAACGGCGCGGTGTCGCTATTCCGGTTCCCACCCGAATGTCCATTCTGGTGGTGATGCTTGGCGCCATGCTTGGCGGTTCCGTTTTGTAGATGGCCTAGTTTACTCATTTCGACGGTGGCGATTTTAAACTCGAACGGTTTGAAAAGTATAAAATCCTGCCCCAAACAGCGTTGCAAAGGATGCGAATTTCCAATTCCACAATGTCTACTCAGTCCCTCCAAAGGTCAATGACCCGCGCGGTGGCGAGGCGGTGCTGTCGTGCGAAACGATTACACAACGGCCCACGTCTCGCGTGCCTCCACCGACACTTGACGGCTGCTATCGGAAACAAGTGTCCGCGGCTTAACGCGGCGGCCCTTATTGCCACTGTCCCGGAGCAAAGGGGGGTGTGTTCCTCGGCAGCCGAATCTCACGGTCAATGCGATCGTCCGTTTATTGGTGCACTTGAAAAGGGCAGTCGTGCGGAGGGAGCATACGCAACACGCACAACGCTCTCACAGGCATCTGTGCGGTGAAAAACAATCAGCAGAAAGCCCTATGTGTTCGGACTAGAACTTGTTTCGCCCTCAGCTCGAAACTGTAGTGGGAAATGGTAGCAGCGCAGTCGCGAGCCGGGTTGCTCCTGTGGTGCTTCCTGTAACTGAACCGTTCACTGGCGCACTTCGATCGTAACTGACCGGTCGCACGGCGAGGCGATGGCATTAAAGCTCGCCGTCTGCCCAAAAGGAATGCTTCCACCGGCTGATTACGTTCTGGTTTGTGGTGTTAGTGTGCGTTCCCTTCGGACCAGGCACGGCGAGAGGGGTGCCAGCGGGATGGACCGGCCCTCGATGATGTGCCGGCATTGATTGCAATATACAGAAGTGGACGCGGGTTTTTTGAACGGAAAAACGTCCCCTTGCTGGAAGGGACCGGCGAACGAACCGACGAGATTTAATTTGTGTGAACAGAAAGGGACGGACTGAATGCGAATGTATGGACCGAAGACAAGAGGGGGGCAGTACCCAGAGTGTGTTAAGAAAAGGCTGCAATTAAATGTAATATGACAAGTACGCCTAAGTCTAGTACGCTGTCTAGTAACACTGACACACCTGTCCCCATCGAGGAAATAGTGTTGCGAATTCGAATTAAATTCGTATCACTTTAAGACGGCAGGCGCGCCCCTCTGGGACCTTTCAGCATCAATTGGTCCATTGAAGGAACCCTCCCTAGGTCGTGAGTAAACGCGATCGACGATCAAGGTGCTGCCGGTGTTTATTGTGTTTGATATGTGCGTCTCCTTGCGTTCTCTTTGTCCACTGCTGCCACCGGGTCGGGTGATTTCGCTGAACTAAAAGTTCTGCAACTTATGGCAGCAGGAATGCGCAATCAACGGTTGATCTGATGACTGCAAGAGTCATGGTGAGACGATAACGTGAGATGTAGTTTTGTTTTATGATGAAACTGTTGCACCACCTAGCCAGCATCAGTGGATGCGGAAATCAGATCCAGTAGGACGGCTGCAATATTTGTTGTCCTTTTCAAGTGAGGAAGGAGTAAAACAACACAATTCAAGTATACATACAAATGGCGCATAATCTGAAATGGCTTTCCGCACAGAAATGTCCTCGTTTCTGCGAGTTGCAACCCGTAAACATCGACAAACAACACGTGTTGACGTCACGCAGTCTAAACAAACAACTTTTTCGCTTGATAACGGGGTACCGCCCGCGATGGATTTATGATCGCAGGAGGTCGGTCAAATCCTTCCAGAAAGCGTGTCAAGGCTATTTGAAGAAAAAGCTCCAAATTGGAATCGATATCCTTTCGTTGTCGGCCCGACTAAACTTCGTTCCATGCCCGGCTGTTACCAACAACGGTCACATGTTGGCTGTGACATCACGTGGGTTCGGTGTGGGAAGACTCGTCTTGTTTGTGGTGTCTTTCCACTATCAGTAGCTGATCTGACGAAAAGGACAACTCTATCAGACGGAGACGGCGGGGGGGGGGGGGGGAAGTAAAGCAACAATAATATTATGAAATTCCTTCAACACCAGCGTTGCTCGGCAGTTGCCAACTGAGGATAGGCTTATCGATCCCACGATCGACTGATGAAGCGACGCGAGTTGGTAAACACAATCTTAGACCACCGCCCCCGGGGGGGCCCATCATAAGAGTGCTTGTAAGATGTGGATTAGAACAACCGTCTCGATCAACAACAGTAAATCGCTGGAATCGCTAGTTGACGGTGGTTTTGGCTGATTTCGCAAATAAGCCCTTTAGGATGCTATCAGCATCAGTTCAGCACCATCGACAAAGTTCATCTCGAGTGGAGTTGCTCCGTATTTACGTTGTACAAATCGGGCAATTAAAAAAATCACACTTTACTGCCTCCAGAAGTATGTCTAAAAATCTCCTGATGTCGAGAGGTTGGCCACGCTATGATTTGTTATGTTCTACAACCGAACCCTGATAGCGTTGCTCGGCGAGTTTGTGTGTTTACAAACCCATGTTCCCCGGGACGGCAAATGCTTGTTTCTGAGAATTGTTACACGCCCCGGAGACAGCGAACGCAGCCAGTGCCGAGCCAGTTAAGATGGTAATGGTCTCCACTTCCCCAAGGCAAGGGAGGGAGGGGTGGGGGGGGAGAGCTGTTTGCGGAAATGTTTTCCCCATCGCTGTCGTCTTTTCCATCGCTCTTTACACTTTACTCCCTTCCTCCTAGCTGTTGGCCGCTTCCTTACCGTCGAAGGGCGTACAGCATCACGGCACATAGGAGCGCACATGTTGCCAGGCCCTTCGCCGCGTACGGCAGTTGAGCAGGAGTACAAACTATGCA
Source organism: Anopheles plumbeus (assembly GCA_034621735.1). Lineage (NCBI taxonomy): Eukaryota > Metazoa > Arthropoda > Insecta > Diptera > Culicidae > Anopheles > Anopheles plumbeus. The sequence continues at coordinate 15,005,947 of JAOEFI010000006.1, forward strand.
CCTCGGCCAAGAAAATGACCATGATTGGCCTTGTCCGCCGACGGACGTTGACGATTGTCGAGCTGACGGCGCTAACTGTCGCCTCCATGCTGCCCGGTTGGGTTCGGATTTTATTACTGGACCGTACCAAACAAATATGCGGCCAGTGCATCTTGCTTAATGGCAATCTGTTGCCGTCCGGCCGCGGCACAACACCGCCGGACGATGATGATTGATAGTAATGGATGGCGAACGTAGTGGTAATTGATTTGACTACCGTTGGCCCCTTGAACATACCATTCAATGGAAAACTCATTTACGGGAAGAAAATGTGCGGCAAGTGTCGGCACATCCATCAGATGCCTTTCGAGAAATCAGCCAAACAAGAATTTGAGCAACTTTGCGCCTTTCAAACTGACCGGTTTTTAGTGAATAGTCGTTTAAGTGAATAGTCGAAAAGTTGGAAAAAGGTCGGGGGCCTGGTCTACTTCGGATCAGATCAGTCGATAAGCGATCAGATCCACAACACACTGCCTAATATTACGCTAGATGCACTTTAGTATTCATGAGGTCACAACTATTTTATACTCACATTCGACTGACGCCGTGCTTACTATCGATGAAGGCAGTCATTGTGGATTATGTTGTAGGTTTATCCGCGTTTTGCACTTGAACTCTTTTAGGAATATTTATATGCCACTATAATCCTCTTATTTTTATTCACTTGTTTCCTTTGAATGAACACGTACGTTCCTTTTTTCTTTCTCTCTCTCGTGACTTTTTTGTTTGGCTGCCTTCTAGAAGCGCATGCGATCGGTTAGATTATCAGTAGCTTATTGGAATCGCTTTCGCGATTGATCGGCTATTTATAAGAAGGGCATACATTAGAACAT
>JAOEFI010000006.1:15025668-15037940 GCA_034621735.1 Anopheles plumbeus
TTAGGCTTGACATTATTACCACGCTCCGGTGTTGGCTCACCGCCGGCATCGGCAACATCGGAATCCTTTCGAATCAGCCGCATGGAATGTGCGCAAACGTATTGCATGCGTGTGCAAGAAGCGCGATACGCAAATCAAATTCAAATACCTGACCCCACCACCGTTTGAAGCCGCATCCGCATTTCGCTTCGCGCCGGTTGCCACAATCACTAAAGCCACCCAAACTGAAGCCGTGCCTCCACGCCGAGCTTCTTCCGCGAGGCACCTTTTCTCACACACCGTAGGCTAATATTGATAAATGGCAGGTAACAGTTGCCTCAAAATGTCAACTTTTCCGTTTGTGAATGGTATGTGTTTTGTTTGTTTGTTTGTTCTGCTGATCTTCCTCCACCTTTTTTGGCGGAGTTTTTTTTTCTCTTTTCCTGTTTTGCTGCATCCCGGAGGCGTTCTTTCTGTTGACGCAATCGACTGTTATTCGACTTGGAACACTATTTGGTGCACAAGTTTCTTCCTGGTTACATTTTTCTTTTTAATCTTCTTCCTAGGCTCTAGCCACCCCAATGCAACTTGTGCACCACAACCTTTGACTAGTAAATGTAGTAAAAAACGAAAAACTGATGGGGCATTTTCCCATGAAGACTAAATTCGGAATGTAGAATACCGCATTTGAATAAACAGATTGGATTCTCATAGAATCGAATCAGCTAATCAAATATGCACACCTGCCTATGATCCTCAAAAAAGAAAAAAAAATGAGGCGGACCACAAAAACATCCTCAGCGGCGGAAACCGTGCCAGCCAGGTTCTGTCCTGCCACCGACGGTAAACGAGCCAAGATAGCCATGAACGCGAGCCACGAAGCCGAACCACTAATGGATCGTGCAAATTTTCTCACAAAACCGCCACTGCGCTTCCTGGAGCGTTGAAAATTTGAATGCGGACGCAAGAGAGATGGAGTTCCGTGCAGCATCCGCCGTCTGCGGTGGCTTCGGCATCAGACAGAACCTACAACTTCACAACCTACGACCTCCCGAAGATCCCATTGTTGGTGCCGCGTGGAGAGCTTCGGGGGTTTGTTTGACGCATGTATGATCCGGGTTGGACATGTGTGGCAGACAAATTTGAATAAATGTTTCCAAATATATATATACGATACGCCACATCGGGGCATCTTTTTTGGTCTGTTCAAACAAACACAAATCGATGTGGCTGATTTATAACTAAACATAAACATCACAGCCGAGAAATTAACTGCAAATATGAGTGTATAACTTTTTATTTTTTAATATACTGTCTGTATTTATATTGTTTACTGTATACAACTTTAGTACCTTTTTTCCTTTGATAAATCTCGGTTCATCGTGCTACCTTAACCTTTCCCGTATGTCGGTATAAGCCGGATACTTATGAAAAATCGCACAAGATCACCTCTTGAAATCGCCGCTCAACAATTGTGCAGCTGATTGCGAATCTGACCAGACGCACGGAGGCGTATTCCACGAAATCTATTCTCGTTTCAATTTTCGGGGAATTCCCGTCCCGCTGAGTACCGCACATCGCGGATCTAAGTGCCGTGACGAACGGTGAAGTATTTCGCGTGGTTCCAGCGCGCTTCCACCACCGTCCGTGCTATTCTAGGTAGAGCATATGTTGGAGGGCTTTATGTGGCAATAATGGCCGGTCGCTTGAGAGGTTCCCGCACTCGTGCGGGTCGTGTCATCCGACGAGCAAATATGATCACCTCGCTTCTGCCGGGGCTTCAGCACGCCAGTCGGTGTGATGCAATTTGTTTAATTAATCAACTGCTGCCCTGAGCCGGACGGGGCGCGCGCGTTCTTGCTAGGTCGCACATACACACGTTTTTTTTTCCCGTAAGTTCCGCCTCGTCTAGGTATACCGTGGGCAGCGCGGTCCTCCCTGCGGGGTGCTTCTGCCGGTCGGCCCCGCTCCCAGGGCTGATTGATCGACCGACTGATCTTTAACGCGAACCGTAACGCGCGGTTTGCGGATGTGGTACCCGGCCCGGCAAAGGATCCTGTACCGTGTCCTAATGGATGTTGAAGGAGGTCAAGTTGAGGGGGTCAACGGCGGGACGTGATCGAACATAGATAGTAAGGCTTCGCCGTTTTTGGAACAAACGATTCCCAGCGTGGAATCAATGAACATGAACTTGTGTCATGGAACTAAAGGATGTAGATACGCCTTTGTCCAACAAGAGTTATTATCGAATGCCAATGTTTTTGGAACTATTTTCGTTCTTGTTAACATATTTTGCAAACACATTAGTAGTGGTAACACTAATCCCACGTGCCCTTAACCTTTCACATTTAATGTTACCACACACGGAAACGAGTTGAATATGATGCCTTGGCAGCGAACATCCTTCTTCTGAATTGAATTCCATTGTGGGTAGAAGATGGGCGCAGATTTTTTCCAGTCACCCCTCGTAGCTTTGAATGCCAGTTGAAGATACTAGCTAGAATTAATCAATGCGAGGCATTTCCTTTCAAGAACGGCTGGAATTAACGTTACGATCGTAGCCAATAAAATTGTAATTTGAGCACACAACAAAACATCGAAGGACCTTTGAAGAGCATCGCGAAAGACTCATTACCGAGATATCATAATTAACCTGCTAAGACGGTACCGGCTGAAAGGCTGATAGCCGAACAGCTTCACGCTCAGGACCAAATGGCACCTTCAACTGCTCCATGACACCCGCGCAACCCGTGGGACAACTTCCACGAGGAGTAGTACAGGAAAGACGCGCGGACAACCGTGGGACACAAAGGCGTCGATTGTTGTACTTTGACGTTGGTGTCTCACTACCCACCGTCCGTCCAGCCAGATAGATTGTACAGTTCCGCGCAAAATGGCGTACGATTGCGCAGTCCCGCGCTCCGGAGGGCCATTACTTGCCCGGGGTAGCTGACGCTGAAAGGGTAGTCTTTAATTTGATTTCTGCTGATCAACCGAATCCGCATCCTAAATCTCTCGCACATGGCGGCCCCACAAATGACAGACGGCTTGCCAGACGGCACTAACCCACGGCACACACGGTTGGCCCAGGGGAGGCTGTGCTTGAATTTATTAACTCCCGCTTTCGGCAGCTCCGGCGCTCCGGTGATGGCGATGACGACGACAATGATCCCTCACACCGCGCGGGGACAGCTCTCGACGATTGCACACGCGACGACTTACTAGGTGACCCATTGACATTTGACGCTCGTCGCCGGGCTTCGGCAGCATCGCACATTGTTAAACAATCTGTCATATTCAATTGTCAACGAAATTTCGTGCTGCGTGCTTCCACAATAAGTCCGTTGGCGCGGTTTGGGGATGAACCCATGGAGTCTCCCGTGGCAGACGCAACCGATTTGTTTTCCGTTTTTCGAACACCCCGTAGGCCCCAGGCTTCCCTCACAGCAAAACCGAACCCCGAAAGGAAAACATCATGGCGTAGCCTCCAAATCGGGTGCAGGTTTGTGTGTTTAAACGTCAAACATTTAGATAATCAAACAGTACGCCAGCTCGAAATTGGGGGGCTTTTCGGGTGGGGAGAACCAAACAGATGCCACTTTGCTGCTCGATTGCGGCCCGTTTTCGCCCATCGATTCCCCGATGCAATCGATGGTGTCCTTCGACGAGAAATTGCTCATTAAAACGGGCCACCGTGCGGGGCGCGCTGGCCCACTCGGTCTTCAGGTTGTTGGCCCACTGCCACCGCTACGGCTACTGCTGTTGACCCATGAACCGAACAGAAGCCGTAAAACTGTGATCACCTCCGGGACAAAATCGGGCGAGCTTGGAAGACAATAAAACGAAAAGATTAAATACCAAGTGACCACCCGGTGGCCCTTTTGTCGGCAGTTTCTGTTTTTTTCTTCTTCATTTTGATCTGTTGCTTCGTTTCCGGTGAAGCTGAAGCTGCTGTCCTGTGCGGTCGTGGCGGGTAGCCTGAAGAGTAACTCTCGATCATGCCCACTAATGATCATTTAAGCGATTTAGGCCCCGAAGATCTTGTAAGTGTTTCTTCTGCGGGATTCTGCTACCCCCTTTCGGCAACAGTTGGCGCATGTTTTTACAACGCGAGTTAGGGGATGAATACGATTGAGATATCTTATCGAGATAACGACACACGATGTAGCTTCACCAAACACCAACAGTACGACATACCACACGTATGGAACGGTCGGGAACACTTTAAACGGACACCGAATAAAAAATGACCCGTCATCAGTGGAAACGAGCGAGGTTTAAGATAAGAAATAATTAAGCTTTCTGTTCGGCTCGACTAGATTGTCTCTAATCCCCCGAGTTGAGGTGCTCGGCGCTATTGCCCATTTGTCGACTAATGGTAGCACATTTGGATCGCACTCCACTGGTCATATTTCACTCGAAACTATTTTTCCATCTTCGTCCGTATACTGGCTGGCTGAATCGTTTACCGGCCGATCGATCGTTCGATCGATGGATCGGGCGGATGATGGATGTGGGGCCAATTATAGCGCGACCGGATTAGACAGTAGCGAACACGATGCCGCACGATCGTTACCGGCTGTGGTGTGGTAAAGATGATTGCTTTTTGATCATCCGTAGCATAAGTTCAACAAGCCATTCCGCATAGCCACTCCGCCAGCCATTGAAACGAAGGATTATGTGTCCATTTGCATCGGGATCCTTTGTATTGATTGATGTCTTTTGAATCGACATTCAATTTACAGTAAAACTGATTCGTATTTCCCCACAAAATTTTGTTTACTCGTTCTAGAGTAATTGAAAACCTGTTAGGGGTAACAAGGCCATTCTCGCTTGTTTGTGTTCATGTTTCAACCAATGACAGCAAACACAACTGAACTTTTCCAATTTTTGTTTACACTCATCCATAATTCGATTTTATCTTAACTTTGAATCTCATTATATATCTTATATGGCATAACATGGCATGGCTAGCCGATATGACTCTGGTAACACAAACAACTTTCGTTAGCTCATGATTGCCTCCAATCCCCGACACGTGGCATTTCCAGCCGATGGGAATTCATTCGGAACCGACCGCCTATCCGAACCTTCGCGTCCCTTTCGTTCGAACGAAGAAAAAAAAAAAGACCCAAGGAAGAGCGAAGGACAAACGCCATCGACACCAATCCGGTCTTGGAGCCGTCCCCACCGGTGGAAGAATTATTCGACTGCTCGTGTCGAACAATTACAAATTCTCTCTTCATTAGCAGGTAGGCCAGCCGGGTAAACAACAAAATCCGGCAAATCCAGTAGATGACCGGGGCCGTGTTGGCCCAGCAAAGGGTGGACCCGGGGTTCCATCAAGCGGAAAAAGGCCTTCGCCTTCCAACCGGTTCGGACGCGACGTACGCTTCTAGCTAGAGCCTCACCACAATCCTTGGCATCGCGGGTTAGCATCGGGCTGTGTACTTTGGGTGACCCGTAGGGTGCTGTGGCTCTCTGATAGCTCTCGTCGCACACACACACACACACACAGCTCAAGCTGCGGTCGAGGGAGGCGTTCGCCCATGGGATCGTACTTAGAGACGCCTCAACTGCTTTCCAGCCAAGCGATCAGTTGGCCATGCACGCTAAAACAACCTGAACTGAGTAGCCAAATTTCCAGCTCGTCATTTTCCATTCGTGATCGACCAATTATGGAACATCGTTTGCTTTTCCAGCTGCCAGCCGCTAATATCAAACAAATGTTATCTAATGCTCGGTGGTCACTGGTTGCAAAGAAACATGAAATGACCACCCGCGGCGAATGTTGGCGAAAGGTTACAACACAGAAACAATGAGCTGACACAATCATGTCCTCAATGATGCGTTCATTTTTATGTTAAATTCATAGAACGTGTGCTCGCGAACTGTCGTGAAGTTATCTGCAAAAGTTCGCCCTCCCATCGTTAAAATTCATCTGTTTATTGCAGTCCGCAATTGGGGAGCGTCCGATCACACGTTTGCCTTTGTACAATCTGTTAGCGAAACCTTGGTTCGATGGCTTTCGCAGCCCATTGCGTGCGAATTTTTCGTTACATATTTTCCTGCCTGATTATTGCACTCGAAGGTCGGCAGTTTATTTGTTTATTTATTTACTATGATTTCTACATGAATTGGTCAAATTGGGTGTCAAGTGATCGAAGAAAAATTAAACAGTTGGAAAAACGGTGTTTGACGTTTCATAGGCTTAACATAAAGATATGAGAATACGTTCGTTCAAAATCAATTATGTTTTCCGAAAGAAAAAAAAAATCATAATCGTAATAGGGTTTGATCTAACGATAGTGGTAATAACCCGAGAAACTAATATCGCAGACACAGGTAGCCTCGATTAGGTGCACACGGATGACTCCATTATCCGCTCGAAGTCTGAACTGTGATCCTTTGCCATTTTTTTCTCCCCCGCGTCAATGATGAATTCAATTCCACTTCAGATGAAAGGCATTAGAAGAGTAGCACCCGCATAATCTGATTTATGCCACCAGCTCAAGATTGATCGTGCTCGTGACATTTCGCCAGCGACGGTGCGCGAAGTCGAGTGCGCCTCTCGTGTCGTGAGCGACACGCTCGCTGTCGAACTGCTCGGAGGCTTTAAAGTCAGGGTTTCATTATGCTCGGCCCGCGTAACGGCACCCAGACGGGCGCAGACGAATCGATTGACATTCCCGGCCGGTCGGGTTGGCGAACAAAACCCCAAAACCCAGCGGCCGGCCGCAATCTTTATCCGGCCATCAGAATGCATCCCGCTTCCGGTCCGTCCGGACACGGAGTTCTAATGGCATCCGGCCACTTTGCGCGCACGGGCAGTGCATTCCGCGGGGGCCGTCAGTACTGCGGGGCGAGTGCGTCGGCGTGCACCGTAGATTCGCAACCTATTTTCAGGACGGGGCCCGCCAGGGTTGGCCTCCAAAAAGAGACTCCCTTTCACCGGACGATCGTCCATACCAGCGAACGGATGACGTCGTTGTAACGATTGGCGGGATTGATTAATTTTCCTCCCACCGATGATCGCCAAGATTTGGATCGCCTGCCAGCCTACGGTACGGTGGCCGTGAACTTTAGTGCTTACACACCACAAACAAACACAAAAAAAACCACGGCCAATGTGGAGGGAAAAAAAGCCTCGAAACTAAACGCGGGAACATTTCGATGCATTCGTTGGTGACGGATTCGCAGTACATCACGCAACGAAAGCACATAATGTCACCGTGCGCTGCATCGGGCGGCGATCTTTAACGATGCCGTTAATCGATGACCTGGCCAATGTAGACGGCGAACCACCCCACCCAAAGCGTCTGCCAGAATCGGTTGGCTGAAGATGGTCATTTCACGCAAATTAAAATGAAGTCGCCCGGTGACGAACGTACGAGGGAAACGATCACTTCAGCGAAGGACGCCTGTGCTCACGAAATTTGGCGAAGGTTTCCATTTCGTTCCCGCGGTAGCAGTGATGGGAGGTTTTTTTTTCCTTTAACGATTTAAACGCTAATCGATCCTCTGACAGAGTAGGCCGTGCAAAATGATGAACATGTTGAAGCGGTTAATTTGATGCTTGAAAAATGAAATAAAGCAAATTTGTTAATTCCCACGTTGATATTCGTCGGCGGATTAGAACATCTGGCAGATGGAATAGTGAAGTTTTTCTTGTGTGCAACATAAATCAATCGATAATCGATCGATCATAAACCCCCTCCGACGTAATTGTTTAATACATTCTACAATAATTAGTGACAGTTTAAAGTGAAGGGAGCAGAACTGCGTGTGGCGACCCGAAGGACACATGTTATCTTCCACATTTTTGTTGCGCACGGTACGCGTCATGGCAATTAAAAGGGCATTCCGTTGACGATATTGAAAGGGCCTGACTCATCGGGGTCAATACGGATGCTGCCGGGCGTTCAAGTGAAGAATGAAATCGAAATCGAAAGGCACACCTTGCACGTGGTCAACCTGCGCCTCGGACGTAGGGCTGCGAACGTATTTCACCGCATAGAGTATGGAACCATCGTTGTTTCAGATGTCGCCCCCCATTGAATATCGATGCCCTCGATGCCCGTATGAAGCCGTGTCATACGCTGGGAGGCCTGGGGTCGCCCAGCTACTACGTTATTCCGCCGGGCGGTTATAGCAGCTGGAGGAGAACGACTCCGTCCGGGTGCGTGGGCGTGTTGATGGCAAGATCATCGGTCCCGTATGGTCAGTGATGCATCCGGCGGATCCCCGTTTCGAGCACCCATCAGCGCCACCATAACAACGTGCTAATTGAAACGCTCGCAAGGGGGCAGAACGATGGATGGTGAGAACTGGTTCCGAAGGTTTTCCAACCGATGCATCACCACAAATCGGTCGGCAAATGATCGGACAAGGTTGGACCCCCCACCGCCAGAAGGAGGACAAGTTTGCTAGGCGTGCATTACTAGAACGTGTCCGGCGAGTGGATGCTTCGATTGAGCAGATTGAACGATTGCACTGCGTACTAGAAAACGAAGAAATTGTTTAAATTCAGTCCAGTGCCACGTGATGCTTGTTTGCGCGATGGAGAAATATTAAAGTCATTGAATTGTCTCCTCGAATTTCCCACCAAAAGCTTATATTAATATTTGTCAAGTTAAAATGAATTTCAACGTAACAGGGAAGGGAGTATTTACATAAATTCTGAAACACAAAATTGAAAGATTCCCTTCGTCATCATGCGCCCAAGAATCAAATCATTAGCCCTTCGGAGAAAAAGCCGAGGGCCCCGTACGACGTCAAGTAGTGTTATAAACCCTAATTAGTCGCAACCTTCGAGCGTGAGAGCGAGCTGAAGAAAATTGCCGATCTTAAGGTGACCACGCATTAAGGCTAGTACTTACACACAAACGGAAGCAAAGTGGAACTGACATAAGTTTCCACTGTTTTGTTTGAGGTGTGACATGTTCTGGCGGTAGGTTGAAATTATCCCACCGGAATCCCCTCCCTCGCGTCGTTGCGCGCTCGATGGTGGTGGTGTCCCGCAGCATCGCCGCAACAAACAACATAAAACAAAACGCGCCAGTGGAAAGAACGACGTAATGTTTCGCACCTGCTTGGTGCCGCAGTGCGATTGCTTCCTTCGCCCCCGAAGAGGCCGCTGTTGTTTCGAGCGCTGTTAAACGCACGGCAAACAGCACCAAATGGCACATCATTACGCGGCACGCGGCGGGTGGACCTTAGGCCGGGGGGGGCTTTGGGCTTTGGGCGCGAAACCAGGACGCTTCCTGCCCGTGTGGACCAAAACGTGAACCTAGCGAGCGCGCCCACCGGTGACAGCCGAACCGCGCACGTTATGTCACTGTCTGTCAATAAGTAGCGTTGGCGCGCGAAGCATCCCGTACGCAGGGGCGCGTGCTGGATCGTTTGCGTACGTGATGCAAGAGCACGCCACCACGTGCCCCATCGATCGGGGGGTTTTTTTTTTCTCTTTTGGGAACACACTAAACTCCCGAACGCCCGCTGCAGGTCCAGGAGAAAAGGGACAAACAATCGCGTTCGGCCGAAAAGCGAACCGATTGATCAGTCCGAACTGAACTAGTTTGCTTTTCACAGTTACACAACTGCGGCCACATTTACCAAGGGTTAGGGCGTCGAATCTCCCAACCCGTTTATATCATCGCCGAGTATCGATAGTGTAAACAATCCCACACCGAATTAAATTATGACAATAGTAATTAAGTTTAATGCTCAGCGTTACCAGTTGTCGTTTGAATTTAGCAGTGTGGAGTGACTGATTAGGTATTAGTATTATAACATGATTTGCCGGAAATAATTTGACATATTCGTTCAAAAACACATAGTTGAAACAATCATAATCGCTCGACGGTCTAACACTTATAGAAATATAAAAGTAGGGCTGTGATTGAAGTTGGTTAAAGTTGAAAAACTATTATATTAATTTAAAACACATCGTAAACATTTCAAGTCCAAGGGTACGTATTATCGCGTGAGAAAATTTTAATACAAATAAGTTCGGTTGATAAATGTTCCATTATTACGCATTCGAAGGTATGCATTTTTTTTATCTCCGGGCACTACACAAGCGAATGCTATTCCAAATCCGTCCTAGCCCATGGAACGTGCCTCACTGTTGGTACAGGGCCAGGGGAGCGTTTACTAAAATGTGTGCCATATGCAGACCGTGATTCGTGCCATCTTCACCCATTCGTGCGCCCAAGCTAATTGATGGTTCCGTTGACGAGCAGCCGGTCAGCCGAAGGAGAAGAAGAGAGTTGTGTGCCTGGGCAAAGAAAGAAACGTCCAACAAAACACGACCTACCGAATCACCTGCAACGGGTTGCCATTCCTGGCTGAAGGGAGACAAATTGTGGTGTGATTCGTGCCCTAAACTCTGTCGAAAGGGAACGGGATGCTGTCGTAGGTAGTCCGAGGATGCATACGACCGAAGTACGATCAGTAGGGTGGGTCAAGCGGATGCACCAAAGTAGTGCGGCAGTGCAGCGATGCAGCGAGCGAACATGGAACCAAAGAGCAGTGCATGACCTTCCGCATTTCTTCGGAACAACAACCATTCCTCCAAAGCTGGGCGGGTTTCTTCCTGTAGTTAGGGGAAATGTTTTATGTAGACATTTCAGGGGCCAGCGAGAGTATGTTAACGGGTTGTTACAGCAAAGACCGGAAAAACCATTAAGTTGCATCACCGAAAAAGTTGGAAGGAAATGTGAAAGGAATTCAGATGTCAGTGAGACTTCAGCGTGGAGCAACTATTTGGAATTTCTTTGACAAAGAAACTGCTTACGGCGTATGTTTAGTTATGATACTTATTTACACGTCGATTGAATGAAATAATAAACCACTTTTTGAAAAGAAACCACTATTTAAAATCACCGAAATACTCCCGGTTGATTTTCAATGCCATACTGCATTTACCAATCGTGTCTCCGAACCAAACTAGCCAGCGGCACACGCAGGAAATAAATCCTTTTTCGTGCATGCATTTATATTTCAAGAAGTACACTCTAGGCTTTACCAGCGACTGCCATGGACTGGCCGAGTGTACGCTTGAGATGACATTCGAAAAAAGATCTTCACGGCTCGTTATGGCGTCATCATCGTCGTTAAAAGTTGCCTCCTGCGCTGCCAGTTCCTACATTCGACTCGATTGCACTTGAAATAAAATCCCAGATTCTGCATACGATTCGTGGTCGCTCGTGAAGGTCCCTGTGCAGCCCCAGCCCCCTAATTCGGCAGTGGCCTCACGCCACGGTCCAAAAATATCTGCCTATACTTGGCACCTCCCCGGGACGAGCGTGACGCACTTGACTTCCCCGCGCCACTTCCCGAGTCGCGGCTTTCAAAAGTTCTCACCCGGCAAACGAGCGTTTTCTAGGGTGGTTTTGGAGGAAGCAGTTCGGGGTCTCGACTCGCCGTGAGACGTACCACGAACGGAAGTGCTGCGCTGCCATCAAGAGTCCGTGCGATCGGGTCACACCTCGACCATCGCCAAGTGTCGATCGCAATCATCCATCATCATCCGATGAAGTCGGTCCACCAAACGTGCCACTTAGACTGCCTGCTCCGGGAGTCTCTAATCAAACCTGCACCCACCACTACTCGGCTCAGCTGTTCCCGTTCAAGTTGCACGTCCAGCCTAGTGTAGCCAACGGCGGGTCCATTGGCTTCAGTTAAAGGGCTCCCACCTGACGAAGGCGATTCCAGCGGTTCCACCGTGCAGCCGCAAATATTTGCTTTCATCACGCCGGCGTGCAGTTGGTGGTGGTAATTCCACATAACCGAGCTGCATGGGGAACCCCTGCTCGCCTGCATGACGGCTCGGTGCATCTTCCAGCGAAGTCTTCCCAGAAGCGCAACCGGACCAGACCTCGACAAACCTCGGCGGCGGCGGCTTATTACGCTCGAATTTACATAACCAACGTCACCGGCCGCCGGACAACATTGTCGTGATCTTTACGACCGGCACTAACGGTCGGTGCTGCACTAAGTGGAACGGGTGGGCCGCTGGGTGCAAGTATCTCTCTCCCCCTATAGAGGTCGCGCTAGTGGTAGTGTTGTTGGTAGTGATGCGACTGCACCCGCTACTAGAGTACAACCCGCAGGCCTCCGGTCGCTCGTAATCGGAAAACGTTACGCCAATCATCAATCCTCGGACCTGCCCTCATGACCATCATCACCATTGGAGCCGTCATCGGATGCAGCATCTATGTTCGTCATCGAGATAGCCATCGGTTGGCATTGGTCCATGAAATGGTGCGCCAGTTAGCGTATCGTCATGG
>JAOEFI010000006.1:15061987-15079506 GCA_034621735.1 Anopheles plumbeus
GATTTTTGATACACGTCAGCGCAAACTATCCAGGGACACACTCTGTCGTACGCGATTGTTACGCTGTTCCACAGGCGATAAAGTAAATAGAGGTGGTACGTAAGATCACACACAACCAACACGGCTAGTATACAGAACCGCGAGTGTGCTCGTCGGGAACAGCCGAGTTTTCCTAAATTACACGAAAGTGTCTCATTCCTCGATCGTAACAAAAAATAACACCTAGCCTCTAGAGAAAAACATTGTAGTATATGACATTTCCTACTCACGATATCGACAGCTGTTGTCAGACTTGCTCTGACCGCAGTCCGTAAATATGTACCCAAAATAGAATACCCATAACACTCTGAACTACTGGCAGAGATACCATGAATTTAAGTTTATGAATAAAAAGATTTCTGAAGTTTTTCTAAATAATTGCAAATTCTAAACAAAACGAAGGTAAAATCAATGTATTCTTCAAAAGTGTCCTCCAAGCGACTTGAGCAATATCGTCAGTAGGCTAGACAGTGGCCGGCTGTCAACTGAGCGCTACGCATCGTATAAACCAAAATGAAACGAATCGATCTGTTTCTAGACAAAATGTGCGAAAACAACAAGGTTCTGGCAATCGAACAGCGCACACAATAAATGGAATACCTGCAAGAGGCAGTACTGCTTGGTATTGATCTACTGGTGTTGGTTGTTTGCAGCAATCAATACTACAAACTCAAAAAAAATTGCCTCGCGCTCAAGGTAATGGAACGATTTAATGATTGTTGAGACCCGCAGATTGTGTACTATGTTATATCATAGCTTGCTTTTGCTATTACTTCAGGATGCACCACAGTTGCAAATCGATGACCAGTTGTCCAAAAGATTGCAGAATGAACCGGATCAGAAGCTCAAATATGCTGTTATCCGAGGTAGTGTTACGCCCATCGGGTCGGCACTACGCAGTGCAATGTCCCCCTCGGTTACTGGCGTGTTGCAAACGATGACACTTACGTGAGTAAAAATTTATATTTTCGGCAGCATAGGAATTTTCTAGTATTCATTCCATTTTTTTCAGTGAACACAGAGTGGCCCGAGCAATGTTCGGGTTTTGGCATGAGGAAAAACAAATCATTCATGTATCAGCCAACGAAATTCCGTTTAAGCTCGTCAACGGCAAACATGGAGTGGAGATCGTGAATGGCCTTTCCGCCGAGTTGCTGGACATGGATACGGTATACGAGAACTACGAACCTTCTTCGCTAAACGTACTCGATCACTTGTTCGGCTTGTTTTCCGGCGTACGACAGAAAGGTTTGCAAACAACGGAAGCGATGCTCCGCGACGGTAGTTTCATAACTGCCGTCGGAGAACTCGAGTGCGACAACACAGGCATTCGGTTGCATCCACCCTCTAACGGGTCTCCTATGTTCCTCACGACGGCCACCAAAAGCACGCTCCTGAAGAGGTTAGAGGAAGCGAAATCTTCCACACTTCTCAAGGTGATTCTCTGCGGTACGATATCAGTCGTGCTGGTGGGCTTGATTTCCAGGAAGCTTTATAAGCGTAAAAAGCAAGAATGGGACGCGCAGAAGCTAGCAAAACAACTAGAACAGTCCCGAGCAATCAGACGGGCACGTATGCGTTCCGCTGATATCAGCGAAGATCAGCTGTGCGTCGTGTGTATTGTAAACCCGAAGGAAGTAATTTGCCTGCCCTGTGGTCATGTATGCTTGTGTGAAAACTGTGCGGAAAAAATCAATCAATATTGCCCGGTATGCAGGTCAGTCATAGAAACCAAGGCTGCTGCATTTATTTCTTAAATTCATGTCTCAGATCAAGTATGCTCTGCTTTCTGCAATGATTAAGTATAGTGATCCGAAACGAGCAGACCATTTTATAAGTGTAAAAAATGGGAAATACCAAACGAAAAATTATTTGCAGTTAATCGTTAAGAACATATAACAATATAGAGAAGCTAACACGTCAGTGAACATCTGAAGTGTGATAGTAATCGCAATGAGAATGAATGTCGATGGTTACCGGATCAACCTTTCATCATACGCTCGTAGCCTCTCTGATCGAGGTACATTTGCTGGAATACACGATATTTCTTCTCGTGATAATCACGGTTAGTATCGCTTAAGTCTGGTATGACTATCGTCGCACTCCCTCCCATTTTCGTAGCTGCTGACTATTGTTTGTGGAACAGAAAAAAGAATTAAAATTAGTTTCATTTCGATCACGATGCCTACAAATTAAACATACCTCCAGGCTCTCGTACAATCCTGCGGCATGCGCTCCCAGCATAGCGGAACCAAGAAGAACAGCCTCCGGTTCTTTAGGAAGCAAGACCGGTACTGAACAGATATCGGCATGCGTTTGGACGAACAGAGAATTTTTGCTCAATCCACCGCAAAGCAAAATGGACTTGATTGCTTCTCGGCCGGAAGATTCCAGTACATGCAGTATATGTCGCGTCCCATACTGTCGAGAGATGAAAGATAAAGTTACATCAAGGTAAACCAATCATTGTTTCTATGGAATTAACTTGCCGCAAGTGCTTGAATCAGCGCCAGATATAGCAGAGCCAAATTTTGAACGTCTTTTGTCATTGTCAATCCGCAGACCATTCCTCTGAGATTGGGATCTGCCAACGGCGATCGATTGCCGTGGTAATCTGGCCAGATGTGTAAATCGAACGTCAATCGATGCACAGAACTTTCTCCCCGTTTACTCGCCAGCTCCGAAAGAAATGCATTCAGGAAGTCATATATTTTCCCGTTCGAGCCGTGATCTTTCAACAACTCGTCATAGCATGGATGGGTTTGAAGCACGTGATCGATCAGTATCCCTGTTGCACTTTGTCCAGCTTCGTTGAGGTACAGCTCCGGAATTATTGCATGTTTGTACGGTCCCCAAATTCCGGGCGCCAATACGGGGGTCTTAGTAAGACTCATGTGGCACGAGGACGTTCCGCAAATAATGGCCATTTTTGCTGTCAGATGGGTTTCTTCTTCCGGACTCTGGCAACCTAACAATGCCAGAGCTCCTGCGTGTGCATCTATCATCGAACTAGCTACGGCCATTCCTGCTTGTAGCCCCAACTCATTGGCGGCTATCTTTGAAAGGCCACCTACGATTGGGGTTCCTGGATTCAGTACGTGCGTCCCAATAGACTTCCACCTGTTACGACTCAACTCATCGGCTAGGCCGATGGACTGCAAGTAGTTCTCACACCAGGAGCCGTGTTCGGCATCGTAGTTCCATTTGCACACGGCGGAACAAATCGATCGGGAATCTGAACCCGTCGCTCGAAACGTAAGATAGTCGGGCAGGTCGAAAAATCCGCCGGCTTTGATCCACACCAGCTCGTGCATGTTGCGCTTCAACCATAGCAGCTTCGGTACCTCCATCTCCAGTGAAATGCTGCCGCCGACGTAGTCAAGTAGCTGGTGTCTAGTCGCGTTAATAATCCGGGCTTCCTCTTCTGCACGGTGATCCATCCAAAGTATAACGTTGCGTTGGTTATCCTTCGACGAAGGGCTTACTGTTAAGGGATGCATATTTTCATCCAGCACGACCAACGAACAGGTAGCGTCGAAACCGATACCAACAATTTCCTCCTTCGACACGCTGCACGTAACATTCTGGAAAATCAACATGGCAATTACTTTTACAAACAGCTCGTTTGGAAAAATTTTGTTGTTCTAAAGAGATCGTCTGGGATTCTTTGCTGCAAAATTCTTTGAGAAACATTTTCTCGCCGTTTTTTTTAAACATTTTTATAACCCATATTAGAGATTCCCTCGCCATTTGAGATTTACTTTTCCTACAGGTCATAAAATGTGAGCTTATCTCCATGTCTATCAGTACTCTTCGGTAATAAACTTATCAGAGTATTTCCTCAACAGTGTAATGCTCATTGTAACATCAGGAGATTAAATGAAGAAGGGCTTCAAGAGAACTCTGGTACTATGATAACGCATATTCGGTTCATAAACTCAAGATCACCTTGACACACTCGCAAACTGCCGACCAAATATCGTTTGATGATTGCTCGTAGTAGTTGGGCTGACTATTCCACGTTCTAATAGATTCAACGGATGTCCGAAGCACTTCGCCACGACTGCTGACTAAAGCGGCTCGTGCACTGCCCGTGCCAACATCCACACCGACAAGGAATGCTCGTTTGGTCATGTTTCGTCCACTGAAACTTTCTCCTATCTTTTTTATTACCAAGCGAACAGTGTTACGTCTAGAAGTAAAAGGCTCACGAGCTTCCTCTCGCGGAAGTCTGAAATCATACTGATGCGTGCCCGAGCCATAATTGACTTTGCGGTACTCGTGGCTGCCCGCGAGTCGCGGGTGAACCTCACCGAAATGGCGGGCAGTTTGTTATTCAATTGATAATCAAGTTTGGATAGGCTAACAGGGTGTTTCAAGTGTACCAGTTTTATATTGTATCAGTGTAATAGCATTCAATTTTTCGCCATCAAAATGAAAAGCATGATGTGTTGGAGATTTTGAAAAATTTGAAATTTTCCCGCCCTCTTTTTTTGTTTACATGGAAAAGCTATTCTGCTCGAATTCTGCACACGTAATTCTCGAACTGCACTGCCCTTCCCCGACATATGTTCGAGCATTCGATTTAGGTTCCCTTGACAGTTCGATCTAGTGTTTGTTGTGAGGGAGTATTGACAAATTTTCCTCGGATGCTTTATTAACTAACTATTGTAGTGTGATACGCTGTTTACCGGTCTCTATAGCGAGTACATTGAACTGATCTACCAAGAGAAAAGTGTTGACACAGAAACAAATGTGTTTGATAAGTTACGTTCTCGAAAACCGTTCTAAAAAGAATCTTCATAACTAGCCGATTTACATCGAACATATTCTCGCACATGGGCAGCGCCGTTGTTGCTGATCGGGATTCTCTTTGAAAATGGTTCGCGTTAAACATAGGTACAAAATATTATATATAAACTGTTCGAAAACGGATCGGAAGAAAACTAGTTTATATTTCAAAACTGCAACCAATGTTATCGAAACATCCTGTTATCAAATCTTTCTGTTTTAAGGTATATTTTGGTGCAAATAAAATGCGACAATCGGCCTGACAGCGAGGCTGTATCCCTTACCTCCATAGTCATTAAAAGATACTTGATGGAACGGGTAGAGCGATTGTATGGCGAGTTCGGTGCCGGTAGTATGCTTCGGTTGAACGTTATTTACTTCAACGCCAAAACACACCTATGCATCATACAAGCGCGTCATGGACCGCATCGATTCATCACTAGCATTTTGCCGTTACTGACAGTGGTAAGATTCACCCTCATCTGGCTAGCAGTTTTGCAGCTCCAAGCGGTAGAAAAGTAAGCTCATAAATCTAATTCCTTTCTACTCCGTTTTCATGCAATTTCATTATTAAAGGCTGACAAAGAAACGGCAAGGTACCGAACGCTGTACGTTGGAGCTACACTGCAGCAGTGTCAGAAATTTATTGTAAAGTATCAGCAACGCTACATAAATAAGTTCATTGGAGATTATCGGGGAATGATACAGAAGCAGAAGTTGATCGAAGATGTTACCAGAATGAAGCAGTTGTAGTGTACGTTTAAAAATGCTTTATTTGGCCCTACATAAGTTGTCTAATAAATAACTGCATGAAATTCAGCTGCAAAGTAATGCTTCCCGGATAGGAGGAATTATGTGAAGAATGGTAGTCATCTAGTCCAGTCTAGTCCAGAGTGGGGAATTGCCTTAGCATATCACAGTAATCGTTCGGTCATGAGTCCAGTAGGTCAAATAGGGAATTGAATTTTGTCTGTAGAAGTCCTTTCACCATCCGGATGCAGTACACGTTACCACGTCAATAGCAATCGTCATCGCACTCCTTGCACACGTACTTCAATCGTGTCGAAGCCCCACCCACACCAGACGTATTATTCAAGAAATCACCCAAATTCGAAGCCAAACTAAGCAAGTGCTCATTCTTTCCCACGCAAACGTGTGTTGAAAGCCTGCACTCGTCGGCATTCTGTATAAGCACAAAGTTACACTCCCGGTACGGCTGATCAGTGTCCCAAAGGTATAGCTCAGCCTCACTCCGGTAGCGCAGAACCACTCCCTTTCCGCCGTCTGTTCCTAGCAGGACGGAGTGCTTCCGCTTCGTGCCCATCTCAACAATCGCACTCGAACCCTTTCCGCTGCGCAAATGCTCCGACTTGATCGAGTACACTTTCTGCCCGCAAAGGTAGCTGAAGATCACAACACTTTGGCCCTTCGGCTTCGAGACTAGCAACAGGTATAGCACATCCGAATCTCCACACCCAGCCGAGATTGCGCGCGGGAACACGACTCGGAAAACTTTGCTGTCATGAACATCAATCACGATCACGGCACCATCTCCATCGGAAACATATCTGCAAATTGAATGAGAGAAATGTATGAGAGTTGTACTAGTTTCAGTCGCGGCTGTACCAGCGAAACCAACCAACAAAAACATGTTATCAGGATACTTACACGAATGGGTGACCGTTTTCATCGTAATCCGTCACCAGATATTGCAAACGCGTGGTAGATTTCACGATCTCGGATAGATCGATCGTTTTAACTGTTTTGTCGTTGTTCAAATTAAACGCATATACCTTTGGCGGGCAGCGTTTAATAGGTTGCTCTAGGAAGTTGGTTATGCCGCTATCCAGACACCAGAGAATGCGCTGAAAGAAGTTAAATAGAATTCATAAGATCCTTAAGATTGCTGGGAACGTATTTAATTTTATCATTTCCGACATTAATATCATTGTGAAATCGTATCCAACTGCTTTCATCAAGTACCTTCACGTCCGTGTACAGATCGATGACCGATTGAAGTGAATTGCAGTTACCCTCTTCCTGGTAGGCCCAGCACGGGAAAGGTTTGATGTGAGCGTAACAGCTTGGTTTGTCCAAATCAATCTGCCCTAGCGTAATCGGAACACCAGTTTTCAATCTTGGAAGCGCCATTAGGGACCGGCGATTGTCGTACTGGAAGCGCACCGGCATCACATTCCGTGGAATGTAACGCTGCGTCGAGTAGTAAATGTTCTTCGTTGATTCACACGGAAAATCGATGGAATTACCATTGATGCGGTAGATTTTGTCGCAGTACTCGTGTTCCTCGTGACTGGCGAAAACTGACAGTAGAAGGCCGAGAACGGCCAGGGAAAGCCCTATCGTACGGTGACCCATCTTATAGACTTTTACTAGATCGTGGTAGCGAAGACACGACCCCGTTCCTGGAAAATCCGTCCAGTCTCGTTCCACCCACTCTGCTTGTCTGTGCAAGTGTTACTAATTGCCGGTACTGTGTTGGCTGTCCATATATACACCACAGTCCCGTACCATTCCCAGCGGTACGAGCTTGCTGTAGTTTTGACGACCTTGCCAATGCCAACGTAAAGCTCCAGTACTCCAGCGCTACGTGCATGAACGGTCAGATAACTTGCTCAACATCGGTTGGCCTTGGAATGTGTGTTGTCTCCATCTGAAGAGGATCAACAACCCGTTAAACATGTTGAACAGTTAAGAATGTGATAATTTACCAAAGTTTATTTGTATCAAATTAATTATATTTTGTAACATTAACATTTCTTATATCTTCTAAATTTATGATGAAACCATTCAGTGTGTTATTATTAGAAAATGATTATCATATGATTATTATTAGCTAAATGATTATTATGTATCGTTTAGTTTTGCTGGTTATATATTCGGTTCTCTTTTGGAAACACGTTTTAGAAAAATCCCTGAAAAATACGTCTTCACCTGCCATTTGATCTCGTTCATCAACATTTGTACACATTCAACGACATTGTACTTTACATTGATTCGTTTTAAACAATGCTGCAGATTTGATAAACTTTCAGATCATGAGCCAATCACGTTTTGGTTATGTATGTCCAACATATTTTGATTTTTCGTTGTATCAACCGACCGGAGATAACGAAAAGTCGTTTGGATAGCGTTTTCGTGCGTTTCAACTGCACATGTAAGGCAACAGGAAATGGCCGATGTCCGTTACGCGACCTAGAACGGAACGTGCTCCTATCGCGCAGTTCGCAAGTCTTGACAAAGTTCTTTCAGCCGAAACTAGGGCTCATTGGAGTTCCGGGAAACGTACTGCGATCGTTTTAGATTTCCTGAACTTGTTCGACCTACATGCCCATATGCAGTAGAAGTTCCCTTTCAAACCAAAACAATACAAAATTTACTCTAGTAGCTTTTTGGGAGGTTTTGCAGATGATGGTTGTCCACACTACGTACGTGATGTCGTTGATGGTCGTCAGGCGTTCCGAAATTTTGAACCTGGTGTATGAATTTCACACGTATTCTTTATAAAAAAAAAAACAAACTTTACAACTGTATTCCTTCATTTCGGTACTTTCACACTCTCCGTGCCTTCCAGAAAACATATCAGAAACACTTGTTCCGTTCCGTCCGTGCTCGTAGCACTTTCTACAACCGTTGCGATTTGGTAAACATAAAAATAAACAATGGAAGTAGAGCCAGCAGCAGTGGTAAACATGCCCAATACCCCACGTCGGCCGGCGGCTCTTGACATTGAACGCTGCCCAACAACGTTTGCACCTTTGCCATCATCCCGTGACCATACTCCATACCCCTCGCTGCCCTAAGAATGACTGCCGGCACTGAAGTTATGTGGCAGGGCGAGTCCTAGTCAAAATCATAAACTGGCCAGCTAACGGAAGCTATAAAACCATCCGTACATGATCGTCGAGACAACAGTCGGGTGCATGGTTTTGTAACCACAGACACATAGTCAGAGACCAGAGAGTAGTTTTTCCGGCAGAAAGTATCTGGGCACTCCAGAAGTTGCTGTGGTCGCGTGAAGTTTGAAGAGATTTTTCGAAACAGGATGTCCGTTAGGATGCGACCCGAAATAGTTAAAAGTCAGTTGCTGCCATTGGTGCTGACAGTGTTTGTCTACATTTTGGCGGCCGATGCAGATAAAGGATCCTGCACGTCGGAGAACTGTACACGCACAATTTATACCTGGGAAGGTGGTCGCATCGTTTGGCCATGTCCTACCACAAAACGGCTCATTACCAGCACTGGCAAGTATACGCCACGTGATCTGATCGCAATGCGTTGTCAGCGCGCAGGGACAAACACGCTCTGCGCCTTTCCGCGCTACAAGAGCAGCAATCCGATCACGCTGAGCAAGGTGTACGCCACCAAGAAGGGTTGCGACGTTAAATTCGAACCATTCCCGTGTTGGTCGGAGCAGGAGGAGGGCAACTGCAATGCACTCCAATCTGTGATCGATCTGTACAGTGATGGTGACTATGTGTGGGTGCTGGACGGAGGGGTGACGCAGTCGCTTCGCACGCCGGTCCAGCGCTGTCCGCCGAAGGTCGTCGTGTACGATAACAAGTCGGGCAAAAAGCTTAAGACGATTAACCTGGCCCGTTTCGTGACGGACAAGTCCCGGCTACAGTACATACAGGTCGAATGTCTGAAGGGCGGTCGCTGTTACGTTTATGTGAGTGATGCGGGAAACAATGCGATCATCGTGTACGACGTGTACGCTGGTCGTGGCTACAGGGTCATACTTCCGAAAGCGGTCCACCTGGGATGCCGTTATCGGGACGTGCTGTACGTTTTCCTCTCCAAACACAAGGAAGGCACGCGTCTTTACTTTACCTACCTAGGCGGAACCCGGTTGTTCGCGATCAAAACAGAACACTTGCGAAAAGGACACGGTGGTAACATCATAGGTAAGCATCTGTGCGAAAACAATACTCAGGTGATGGCAAGCAATACGCAATTATTTATATTGACTACCCTAAACAATCTCTCCCAATACAGATATTGGTGATAAAGCGAACGTTCCCGTATTTCTCGGAACTGACGGCGGTCACGGAGTGTTCTTCCGTGAGGAAGGCGACTCGGACATCTACTACTGGAACACGAATAGCTGCTACAAAAAATCGAACTTTAAATTGGTTTACAAGAGCGTAGTGGGACTGTATGCGACCCACGTATTTCCGGATCTAAGACTAAACCGCATGCTGGTCCTGGAGAACGATTTTCCCAGCTACGTAAAGGATCATGCTGGCTGTGGTACGTTGCATCAGATCTCGATCCTGGATGGAAGCTGCAAGTGTAACACCAGTTCAGGCTAATATCAAACTAACTCTTCCACCAGAAGGCTGGGCTAAGAATGGTGTAATCAAGTTGCTTTACAGTCTTAGAAACGGGATGAAGCTCTTTCTAATGTAATTACGCAAACATGTGATATGCAGCAGAGCTGGTAGGGTAGTGTTTACAACATAACATAGCCATTATTGATGACTTCCATTCAGGTCGGTGAATGTGTAATGTTTTTAAGCACATTAACTGAATCTGGAACGGTAAAAGCGATATAGTAAATTACAGTAAAATTATTTAATTTAACATTACCACATCGCCAGAACCAGCGAAACATGATCCAATATGTTATCCAGCGAGTACGAGTAATTGTTTTTTTGTGATGACAATATAGGTGCGAATCCGACAACGTAAATCTATCAAATTACGATAACATCACGTATGGGACAATCCCATTATCCCAGCGCAGGGCGGGTTGAAAAGGATTGTTTACGTTGGATTGGAAGAAGCATACAGAGAAGAACACGAAGAACACGACACTCTTTTGTTCGCCTTCTCAAAAACTTAATTTATTATCAAATCCATGCAGTTGCCTGCATCCACTCGATAAAAAGACGATCCTTAGATAGATTTCTGGGTTACCGCTTCACGGGCCTTGGCGCGTTCAAGCTTAGCAATACGAGCCATACTCTTCGGTCCGAGCAGACCGCCGCCCCAGTGGCGACGGATTTCATCGTAGCGATCATTAAAGTTGGTCTTGATCGTTTCGACCAGCTTGGCCAGATTAGCGCGATCCGAGTTGTCCACTTGGGTCAGGGCAACGCAGGTGCACGTCTTGCGGTAAACCAGTGTTCCCAGGCGCGACTTGCCCTTGATGATGCAGTACGGCACACCCATCTTCCGGCAGAGCGCAGGCAGGTAGATTACCAGCTCGATCGGATCGACATCATGCGAGATCACCACCAGCTGAGCCTTCTTCTGCTCGACCAGCTTCACAACGGTGTTGACTCCCTGGCGGAGCGTGTTTGGCTTCTTCGGCGGAGCCTCCTCCTTACCGGCAGCCTTTGCCTCCGCCTTCGCCTTCAGACGCTGAATCTTGGCGAGCGGGTTCTCCGGGCGGTACTTCTCCAGCACCTTCAGCAGTTGCTGGGCGGTGGGCTTATCCAGTGCCTGGGAGAACTGATTAATCGGCGGCGGAATCTTCAGGCGCTTCTGCAGGACAGCCTTATGGCGCTGAATGCGAATGTACTTCGGCCAGCGAACGAAACGGGACAGGTCGCGCTTCGGCTGCACATTCTGACCGATGCCGTAGTTCTTAACACGTTTCTCGAACAACGGGTTGATCACCTTCTTAACCTCAACTTTCTTCTGGGCCAGCGGGGCAGCAGCAACCTTCTTGCTGCCCACCACCTTTTTCTTCATTTGCTTCTTGTTTACCATTGTGTATGGAACCTGCGATAAAAATTCACAAAATTAGCGCCATTGCTGTAAATTCGACGGAGAGCATTTCGATAGTACCTCGTCTTCCACTCGTCGATATAGAAAGGAAGAATGTCCACATTCGCAACTGTCAAGCGTCACACGGCCTTCTTCTTCCTTGTGTTCCTGCTTCCCGTTGACAGCTCATACCGTTTAGATCCAATAAGGGAACTGCAAGAAATTTTATAGGAAGTTAATAAATGAGCTGCAAAGAGTATGTTCAGCACACTGAAGTTAAATAAAAGACAAATATTTCCTGTGGCAATACTTTTGATGGTTGCATGTAGTTCTACCGACATTGCACAATCCCAAAAATGGACTCATACTGTCACCAGCTATTTGCTATAAATTGATCGTTTCGATCAACTATTGTCGATGCAGAGGGTCGTTGGAACTGTATGTTCAAGCAACAGTTCCAACTTAACGTGCATAATTCTATACGTAGTGCTACAGTTTAACGTTATATTATACAAACCATTAAAATGTGCGATTACAGTACATATAGAAGCATGTTTCGTGAAATGCTTCGTCAAATAGCTCCTGAGTCACCCTGAACGATTTTGAAGCTGTCAAAATACTGCTGTTTCTTTCGTTTAGTCGGAACAACCGTCGCCTTGGAAGTGTCGTCATCTGGTCGAAGTAGTTTTGTACAGATAAAAGATGTTAGCATCCTGAAACAGTCGCTCAGTTTCAATAGGTTCCAGGTTAGAAAACAATCTAAATTTACTATATTTTGAACAATTCCTGCAAAAATGAGGAGTGCTCTACAAATTTAGCACACGTAAACGAAATGTGCTCACCTAGTTGCACCACGAAACTTTTCGATGCGGAAGTAGATGCAGAACTTTTTTGCGTTGTGGATTGTACAACATCTGATGATTGGATCTATTTGTGTGTTAAAGCAGCAAAACAACATGTGGCAACAACTTTTGTCGTCCACGGGCAGGCGATGCACTATATGGCGTAGGGTGGCAAGAGTGAGGACAGAACAAATTAAAAATTAGCAAGCTTGCCCGTGTTTGTCGAATTCGCGTGCCGAGAGATACATCAAGGTCGCCTTGGGGAGCACCACGAGCCCCATTTCGGACGAAGAGTGTGCGAGTGAGTCAGCGAACATAGTAGCAGAATCAGTGCTTGATTTTCCGTGGAACAGCTGGTGCTAATTCTTGAGCAGGGCTCTTTGAAGCATATTTAATTTGGTCTCTATGTTTGGCAAAAATACTGCAGCAGCATTGGGATCTGTGAGTTTGTTTCTGCTGTGTATGTGTACATGCAGTGGGGATGTCTTTTTTCTTATTTTAAATTGGGAGAAAAGAGCAGGGTAACAAAAATCAATTTATTTTTAGCTTTTCTGAATTCAAGCCGAACTCTTCTTCAACACCCTGCATCCTACGCTTTTCTTTCCACGTACCCTCATCTTCTTTCAGTCTGCTTCCCGTCTAACAACGCCTTCAACGAGAGAGATTGTCGGGAAGCAGTTTTTCACGCTCGTAGACCAAGCAGGTTCTTATGAGGCGGCAAAAACAAACAAACGAAACTTCAGCAAGCCACAACTCCTATAACAACATGTACACAGTCATTAGACGACGTACAGTAAATGTTTCTTCAATACCTTCTTCTTCATTCTTCGTATTTGCTCGAATTTGGATTGGTTGTGGCTGGTTGCTATTTTCAATAATTACACCACTCATTTCTTGAAGAAATATGCATGCAAGAGTAGCCTGCAGATGGAGTCGCGCATAAGCATAACTTGTAAGTGAACTATTTTATTTCGAAAATGCTGTGAACGTTCGATTGGACGTTGAACAAAATCGCCGGCACGTGCCGTTTATTTTATCCATGATTTATATGTACATACTGTCACTTATCTTATCTGTGCACATAGGTGACCATCGAGTGCATCTTCCAAAAGTGCATTTGCAAGTTGAATAAATGGGACCGATTCCGCCAATTTGAAAGTTAATTTATGGCACGAAGTAGTGGTACCTGTTGGTGAATATAGCTGCGATGGCAAACTTTCCTAGTAGAAAGATAGTAGGAAATGTTCACTTGCGCTAGGTGTTTGTTAATCTGTCTGACAGCTGGTCAGCAGTTATGACAGTGAGAGAAGGAGAAAGAAGACGCAATAATGGCTAGATTTAACCCCAGTTGGGAATTCATAGATAGGTAGATAGAGATAGAAGGCTCCGATGGCGAGTGCGAAGGAGAGTGAAATAGTTTGAAAGGCGCAGTGGCAGCAATTGGCAAACGGTGGCACAATCGTTCGCGTGCTCGCTCACTCACTCTTTGTTTTGTGCCAGAATGACGAGCGCATATTTGTTTATGTTACGACGTCATTCCTACACGGGCCAGCAGAGCGCAGCATGCTCGAGTGTAGAACGTAGCAGCAGTGTCGTTGTTCGTATGACAGCACTGGTAGTGAAGTAGTTTATGCAAAGTGTTATCAAATCGATGTGCCCTAAATATTGTTGGTCTTTTTCGTTTACAGCGTGTATGTAGTGCAGTGAAGAAGAAACCAAGTGCACTGCGTGGATCTCCGTAGAAACAATTGTGAGTTGTGTGTTGACAATGGTGATGCACGGGTCTGCATATCGTCTTGGTAGCGTCGTAAGCAATCATTATCTTCCATTAGCGTGTCTGCTGCAGTGATATTTAAACATCACCGTTGAGGTGCCTCGTTGAAAATCAGGAATGTGTTTTCAAGCTAACTGATGCACGGTAGCAGGAAAGAAAACAACAGAACGTGCGTGTAGCTGCCAAAGCAATCCATTCGTATACCAACACACAGATATAGCTGGGCGAATATAGCAGTTGTGTTTGAAAGTAGCAGCAGAAGGGCAACAATTGTGCGTCGTAGTTGGGTGTTGGTGCTGCGGGGAAACGAAAAGTGCATTGCTGCTGAGCGCAAATTACCGTAGTAAAGTGTAGCGCTGTGCAGTGCGGGAAGTGGCACGCAGTTGTGAAAAGGATATTTTTTTTCTGAAAACAAAGTGTACCCTAGCGACCACGCGGCAGTTGTACATCTTGATCCGTAGAGGAGACCCTAGGTTCGAGGGAGTGGTGTTACTGTTTTGTTCATATTTCGGTGTTGGTTGTCCCTTGTTTCGAATCGCGTCTTAGTTTTGGAAACAGTGTTTTGGTGTAGTAAAAAAGCAATAAGGTGAAAACGTCCGAGCTGCAGTAAGGAGAAAATGCTGGGTAGAGTGAGACTCAAAGAGAACGGCATCATGGACGAGGAGCTGCCGACGCTGCTGGAGACGGCCATCCGGTTCCTGGCGAAAAATCTCCACGTCATGTGCAACATCGATCCGGTCACGCATCAGCTGGAGCTGAAGGACGACGTTATCATACCGAACGAGATCTGCGATAGGTGAGCCATGGTTTCAATTGTGTTTTGTGTCCTGCTGCCCTATTTATCCACCTATCGACTGCGGCGATAGTCGCTACTTTATCGAATATGCTTTCTGTGTGATACTGCTATGGCGAGTCTGAAGCATCGGGTGAAAGCGTTAAGGTCGGAACTTTTCACTAACAAGTATACCAGCGAGGGCGAGAATTTATTCTACTCGCTCACTCGCGCTCAGCTGACTCACTTGCTCCCGTGCTAAGCGCATCGTCCCGATCCTCAGCGCCACCATCACTCCGTCGACCGAGGGCATGACGTCGTGTGTTATC
Organism: Anopheles plumbeus; assembly: GCA_034621735.1. Lineage (NCBI taxonomy): Eukaryota > Metazoa > Arthropoda > Insecta > Diptera > Culicidae > Anopheles > Anopheles plumbeus. The sequence goes on from JAOEFI010000006.1 coordinate 15,077,270, forward strand.
AGGCAAAAAGCCGTCCATCTCGGAGCGCTACCGTTCCCGTTAATAACCTCTGGCAGTCGGCCTGTTGTGCTACGACACACGGCGAGTTGTGTTGCCTTTTCTCCCTTTCGCTCGCTAAGCAAAAAGGGCAGCGCCGTCCGCCATTGCGCGAACAAAGAGCGTGAAAGTCAAGACAACTTTTCCTGCACGTCCGTCGGCGGCACGCGTTCCAACGCATACGTGTTGACAGAACAACGGGCGTGTGGCGCGGGGAGCTCTCGCGCCGTAAGAACGAACGTTATATAATTCTATCCCGTTCTCGTCCTACCACCGCTCCCTTTCGGTCCCCGGGGGTCGCAGTCGCTGGTGTGGTGGACGAGTAGTTTCTGTTGAAATTGTTCACCCAACACAAATCCGCCACGAACTCGCCTCGCTAGCCGGGAACGGAACGGTCAATCAGCTGTTTCACTCGCGGCATTCTTTTTGTTCCTTCACTTCTTGCGGCTTCTCCTTCTGGATGAACATGCAACACTCTTGCGCACTAGATTGTAGATGCGTGATCGATTGACACACGTGTGTTTGCAGCATGGTAGTTGGTGTTGTTGTCGGGGCCATTGCTACTGCTGGGGAGCAGCTGTTCTTTGTGCTGCGGGCAGTGCATCCGAGCCAGGAAGAAAACGCAGATTATATAGTATGCTCCACCATCACCCTCCTCACTCATTCATACTAACCGGTCGCCAGTTTTCTTTATCATATGATATGACCTGTTTCGTAGATGTAACGCTGGCCCTCGGATCGACTGTCGAGGGCATTCGGTTTGCGTACCGGTACCGGAGCACATGGGGGTAGGGGATCGTGATTCGTCTATTTTGCACCAAAAGCGACACACACACACACACACAAACACGCACACACCCCGACCCTACTGAAGGGCGCAAACCAATGCCTGGTGGAACCCGATACTGTAGGGATGAGTCGCAGCAAGAGCGCCCTCCATTCCTCAGGATGGTGCGCGGTTTTTCTAGCTCCAAGTTGATGGTGCTTTGTTATGAAAGTAGGCTGCTCGTGACCCACGTTTGTGGCAGCGAGGAATGTCGGCGGCGGGATTGTTGTATGATATGGGGATTCCGCGTATCTGCGGCCATCACAACTCTCATCAGGTTCCCAAAACGATTTTGTTGAATTATTTGATTGTTGTTTGGTATACTTTCCTGGCTTTTTTTGCAAAGGGCATGTAACATACACAAACATACATACATACATACATACATACATACATGGATACATGACATCGAGTCCACGTTGCAGCAAACAACAAAAACGATCGGTGCGGAAATATTCAACCAATCAAAAAAGAAAACGAAAAAAAGGTGTTGAACAGGTTTTAAAATCTGTTTTTTGTTATTTTTTCTTGTTGTTGCCCGTTCGTGTTTTACATGCCCAACCGACCCAACCCAGGTCAGGGTTAACCGATGTGCTATCGATGTGTGCGCCAGTGCGCTGGCGAAACTTGCATTCACATTCACGGCATAGAGAGTGCTGCATGCTGCACCACGGTTGCTGCAGCAGGCCATCAAGCGCACTAAGAAAAGGGCAGTAGAATAAAAGCAGTGGGAGTTGTGTTGAGTGTTCCTGCCTTTCAAATTCACTTTAGAACGAGTTCGAGTGGCTGCATGTCATGCACTTTGGATGGTTTTTTTTTAAATTTATATTTGTACAATATTCTCTTTTGACATCCTTCTTCGTCGTCCTTCTTCCGGTAAAGTCGTTTCTTGGTGTGTTCTTTGTGACGTCATTCGAATCAAATTTGTCATATAAACACAACCAGCAAACTGTCACGTTTTTCGCCATTTTTTTGCATCCGATGAATGTTGTCGCTACCAATAACAAACATGCAGGTTTCAAACACGGCCGAATGAAGAAAACAGGACGTCTTTATCGATTCGCTGCGGAGCTGCTGCGATTGATAATCGAACGTTCGGTGACGATAGCAACGGTACGAGTACAACTCCCATCGAAACATTGCGTGACACTTAACTCAATCTGTTGTTCCCCCTGCGGGTCACCTACGCCCTATGAGGCCCGTTTATGGGAAGTGGCACTGATTTACTGCTGCGTACTGCGACTTTTCCGACGATTTGAGCCACTCGACCGTAAAGCAACAATACATCGACTTGTAGGCAGTTCTCCCCACATGGAAGAACGATTTGTTCTTAGTCGAAATGTGTTTTTCCCCCCCCTATTTCTTAGTCGGGGAA
>JAOEFI010000006.1:15080977-15145745 GCA_034621735.1 Anopheles plumbeus
CATAAGACGGTGAACCCGCCCTCTGTGAGCACACTACACTGCACTGCACAGTGCATGGGAAAGCCCTAATGTGACATGCAGCGATATTTTGGTAGATTCCAATTCCGTCCAATGGCGATCATTTTTAGATTGCTTCGGAAGAGCTCGTTGGCAATGAAATTAAAGACACCAGATTCGAAACCGTCGGCATCAGGTGTGGCCGTTGGATGGAGATTGCCAGTTTGCCGTTAATTGAATACCGTTTAACGGATTAATTTCGACAACATCACACGAGCAATTTCCAATAGATCTCTCCGCAGCTTCGGCTGTAATCGAGCAGCAAAATCACTCAGCTGACCAGCATCGTTCCGTTTGGGTTTTCCGTCTTCTTTTCTTGCCTTAATTTTACCGCCTTCAGCGATCATCATTGCCACCATATTGAGCGTTTAGCCACGAACCGAGCCCGTCAGCCGGCCAGGCCAAGTCCGCCAAGTAAGTTTCCTTTCCTCGCAGCTTGCGGGCCGGGTTTTTTTTCTCCTCCAAACATAATAAAACCTTTTTTGCTGGGCAAGGTCATGGGAAATGAATCATGATTAAGATGAGGGCACAAGTATGCTTTTCTTCTCTGTCTATTGTTTTGTTTTCCTTTTTTCCTTATGCTTTCCTCCACCGTGGCAGGTGGAAAACAAAATGGAGAAAAGATTTGTGATCCAGTGTCTTGAAAATTTATCGGTCTCCGTCCCTCACCGCACCCAATCGTGATCTCTCGTCTCGCCAATGTAACAAACGGTGGCATGCACCTTTGCATTGCTCGCGAATTTTTCCGGACCTCACCAGACAGACATGCTTGGTGAGCAGCCCGTGGGGAATGATTCCTTGTTCTAGTGTGTTTACCCCTTTTTCGTCCATGGTTTTCCCATTTCTGAAGCACTCGTAAATTCAATGCCTTCACTTTTCTTTTTTTTTTAGAAAAGGATGAAATATGTGCCTGTATAGCGCGGAATGATTTGCGTCGTCAATTCAAAAATAAACGGATGCTTCTTTCTTGGTACGCGCTTCGGGGAGACTATTTTTAAACGCAGTCGGCGCAGTGTGCCTCTGGAACTGTTGCGAATGTTCAACACATGGGTGCCCTTCACTTAGAAAGCCGGATGTTTTTTGGGTTTGGTAAATTCGAAATTACTGACGAGCGAATGGACGGGCTGGACTGGAAGAATTTTGCACGACGCGCTGTAGTTCATTGGGGGTACTGGCAGACAGCTGTTTTATATTATTTAAATTGCCAAGTAGCGGATTGACTGCTAACGTGCGTCACGACCGACGCATGAGGGTTGGAGCGATGACTAACGGTGATGTACTTCGGGTTTTTCTTCTTTTCACAGATTCCTCCGCTACCAGCAGGATTGCGGGCAAGACATCAACGACCGGTTCATACAGATATTCAGCGACACGGAGAAGACGCCCCTGCGGCACGTCAGCCTGCGCAACAGCACCATCACGAACGAGGGCATGCGCATCCTGCTGCGGCACAAGCTGAGCTCGCTGTCGATGTGGTACTGCAACAAGATCACGACCGCCTCGTGGAACATCCTGATCGAGCACTGCCGCCAGCTGCGCTCGCTCGAGCTCGGCCGGTTCGTGGACATGCTGAAGCACAGCGAGCCGAACGAGAAGACGCCGATCGACTTCCAGCTGCTGCTGCCGCGCCTGCAGCGCCTGAAGCTGAACGGCGTGGTCCTGCAGCCGACGATCCTGTTCAGCCACCTGACCGAGCTGAACCATCTCGACCTGACGGCCTGCATCTTCGCCGAGTTCAGCCTGAAGGCGCTGGTGGAGCTGCCGAACCTGCGCACGCTCATACTGTTCAACGTGTGGCCGCTGGAGCACGAGTTTCCAACGCTGTGCAAGCTGAAGAATCTCGAAACCCTCGACCTGTCCGTGTCGCGCGCGAACGTCGACGGGAACTACCTAACTCCTAACAAAGTAAGACGACGACGGAGGAGCACTACTTGAGCACATTGCTCACACTATCCTTTTTCGTTTCGTCTCCCCTCTCCTCGCCACAGTTACTAGCAAATTTAGTAGAAAACCTAACGAAATTGCGTCACCTGGACATTTCCGGCACGAACCTGGCCGGGGACGGGGTGGCCGAGCGGGCGGGCTCCTGCACTGGCAGCAGCTCGGACATCCCGGGGCTCGCCAGTCGCGTCGATTGCCCGCTGGACTTCCTCGGCATCTACTACACGTCCCACTCGGCCTGCAAGTGGCACGACATTCCGGCTTTACGGGTAGGTTGGATTTGTTGCTTGGACGTTGCTTGGCTGCAAGGATCGTCTGTCATTCATGCAACTTTCCCACTTCCTCCTTTCCCGCCAGATCGCCGGAGAGGCCACGGAGGAGCAGATCCTGGTGGCGGCCGTCGCCTACCAGGACCGGCACGAGCTGCTGACGAAGGTGTTGAACGATCTGTACCATCTGCTGCGGTTCGAGACGTGCAAGCAGATCCACAAGGCGCTGGACGTGGTTCTGTCGGCGATGGACAAGCACATACGCGTGAAGAACATCCAAATTAGTGGCAGGTAAGGAGGGGGCGGAAGCCAACGCAACGGGACGTTGATCGAGAAGTGTGTCAACCTTGGTTTGTGGTTTCTCTTCCTTCTCCCACGGCGCAGTGCCACGCTGTTCTACATCGTGAAGGGACGGGAGAAGATGAAGTTCGGCGTGCCGCTGAAGAATCACATCATCCACACGCTGCTCAATGGCATGTCCACGCATCTCACGGACGACACGATGATGCGCAACGGCTGCCTGACGCTGTGCCAGTTCAACATACCGCTAGATGTGGTGAGTACGGCTTGATGTGTACTACCATCTGACTGGCCGGGGTCCTTCTTCCGTCCAGTCAACAGACACTATTCGAGTGACTAATATTTTGTATTTTCCCCTTTTTTTTTGTTTCGTAGATGTTCGAATACGAGCGGCTGGTACAAATCCTGCTCCACGGCGTCTCATACCGTGAGCAGGAAGGATTCGTGCAGCGCATAGCGATCTACCTTTTAAACTCGCTCGCCTGCCAGGTGGACGGCAGCCAGAAGCTGTTCCTGGGCGATCTGGGTGCTATATCGGTATGCAGCGGTGGCCTGCGTGAATCATGTCCGCAACCGTTATCTTAACATGACCCGTTCGTTTATCCCCGTTCAGACGATGCTAAACTTGATCAATGACCGGTTGTCGCGGCGCATGTTCGACGACGTGATGGAGGTGGCCTGGTCGACGATGTGGAACGTGACAGACGAGACGGCGAAGAACTGTGAGCGGTTTCTCGATGGTCGCGGGATGGAGTACTTCATCGGTTGCCTGAAGGTGAGCCGGCGGCTGCGGTGGCCTAATATATTGCCGTAATATTGCCGTCTCCGTCGCCATTGGCGGTGGCAGGGTTTTAAAGTTTCGTTTTATTTTCGTTTTGCGTTTGTTTCGCTTCACGCTTGCTCTTCCTCGTCGGGTCCTTTGGCGTTGCAGCTATTTTCGGATCGGGACGATCTGCTGCGCAACATGATGGGCCTGCTCGGCAACGTGGCGGAGGTGAAGGAGCTTCGACCGCGCCTCATGACGCCGGTGTTTATCACCGAGTTCTCCAACCTGCTCGACTCCTCCAGCGACGGCATTGAGGTACGTTGAAACTTCCGTTGATAGGTGTGGTACTCCCCAAATTGTGCCAATAACCGGTGCCTCTCTTCCCGCAGGTCAGCTACAATGCTGCCGGTGTCCTGGCGCACATCGCATCGGATGGTGAGGCCGCCTGGACGATTGCGAGCCCGACTCGCCAGAGTGTGCTCGTGCGCATGGTCGAAGCGATCGAGCGGTGGGACTTGTCCGCCGAGCGCAACATCAACTACCGCAGCTTTGAGCCGATCCTCGGCCTGATCCGTTGCTATCACACGCCCCAGTGCCAGCATTGGGCGGTGTGGGCGTTAGCGAACCTAACCAAAGTAAGACTCTACAACCTCTACCAACACTTTTCAAGGGTCGGATAATAAACGGCACCCTTCTATTATTATTTTTTTTTTAATTTTAGGTCTACCCAACCAAGTACTGCCGGGTGGTGGAACAGGAGCGGGGCGTCGAGCTACTGCAGGAGCTGATCGACCATCCTGCGCCATACCCGCGCCTCAAGGCGCTGGCCCAGACCGTGCTGACGCACTGTCGCAACCTGAGCGAACCGATGAGTGGCGTAGACACGAACGGTACCGGTTCGAACACGGAGCCAGCCGTCATGGAGCTGGATGGTTAGAAACAAAGAGAGAAAAAAAAAACAAATTCACCGCACTAGGAATACTAGAACGAGGGGGGGAAGAAAAACACAACACGTAGTGTAAAATTCAACACGCGCACGAACACGCAAACACACACTTAACGCACAAGCGAACAGTGAACCGGCAGACGGACCGAGCACACAGAGAGACACTCTCTAAGGATGCTGTCGATTCCCTGCGGCGACACGCCGTCGGTTGGAATGGCCAAGCGCCGCGCAAAATTGAATGGTTCGGTTCTTGAAAAAAAAAAAAATGAAGATAAATAAACAAAAACTGTTTGGCAAATTTCCACCACACGACAAGCGAAGAGGTGGCCAGCTTTGCTGTGTTGAATTCGCCTGATAGATTCGTTCGCAACTGACCGCATTCCCGACCGATGCCGCGATGCTCGGTGGTTAGATGCCGTAAAACAGAAAGCGGTCGCGGACTATAAATTCAAACTTTACGGGCCAGCTGATATTGATCCGGGCATTGCTGCGAGTGCGGGACATCGCCCGGTCCAACCCTACGCCGGGTTAGAACGGTTGCAACCAAGAGAAGAAATATCATTTTATGGACCTCATGCACCCGTTGCCATGAACTGTTGTGGGAGAATGAAAGCAATACTTAGGGTAGTAGAGTATGTACGGAGCTTGACGGTTTGCTTTGAAACTGTGTTGTTGGTTGCTGGTGGATATAAACGATAGACGATAGGCGACGGTCTATGGTACACGCGTTGCCATCGTCGGCCATGTTGTCAGTTCGCTTCGCTTGAAGTAGCCGTTTTCCTTTCGCGATAAAGTGTCCGTGTGTCCGTGCTGTTCTGTGTGCATGCGCTTGCTTGCACCGAGCCGAAGGGACAGGAAAATAGATCTGAAACAGGACGATGAGAAAATTAGCGTAGAGATGCGGAAGGCGAGCCGCAGAGAAGGGGGGTGAAGAGAGAGAAGCGCAAAAGTAAGGTTGTTGTCAGCTGAGTCTGACAGAGTGAGAGTGCAGACTCCGGGAAATGGTTTACGTTTAAGTTTATTCGTTCATTTGTTTGTTAGTTAGTAGTTTTCCCCCCGTGTATATACATATAGTGTGATAATTCAGTGCCGCATGGAAAAGCAGAAAAAGTGGTGTGATTGTGGCTGTGTGCATGTGTGTGTGTGTGTGTGTGTGTGTGTGTGTGGTTCTGCTGGAACATGCAACTTTAGCGTACGTATGCAAGTGATAGAGGAGAGCAGAAAGCATACAGAGGGGTACAGCGCAACCAGCGAGTGTACGCCGTAAGCCCCTTTAGACAGTCGCCAACCCCTCTGGCTGCCCAGTGGCGCTAGGGTTTTCCCCTGGGCCAGACTTCTGTTAATATTACGTTTTAAGAGCTTTCTCGCTTGTCGGTTTTTGTTTGTTTTTCTGTACCCTGTTGTCTTTCTTCCATTCTTCTCGCTATTGCTACCTTTCCACCACACGTTTTGCTTCGCTGTATAGAGACTTTGCTTCATCGTGGAGTACGAGGGCGACCACGCGTACGATCGAATGGTGTTGGTGACGTATGTATTCTGTATTCAGAGCATATGTTGCTAGCATCCTCGGTTCGCGGACTTACTACTCGCGTCACCCGAAAAGAACCGTCCGTTCGTTCTGTTCTGCCGTAAGGTTTTCTTTTGTAAACGTACGTCATCCTACGTTCATCCGCCTCCGGGCGATTGGTTTGGGTGTATCTTCGGTTATTATATTACTCCTCTCTTTCGGTAACACTTTGCCGCGACAATGCGCCAAAGCAAGCGATAACACCAATTGTCTAATCGACGAGGGAAAGCAAGTGATTGTAGCAGCCCGGCACATAGGAGCCGATCTCGTGATAGTGATGAATCCCTGCAAATCTACTTCGATTGCTTCGTTTCTTCGGCTTTATCGACGCAGAGTGTTGTAGGGAACCAGATTCACCCAGTCCACACAATATGGCAATAGGCATCATCGGTATGGTAGGGATCTTATTAAGTAAACACATCCGATCGCCGCAGCAGCGACGCGCGCCGGATTGACTAGCAGCGAAGCTATAATACCGAGCAGAACACTTGCTACACTACAGCAAACTGGAAACCGTGCACCGTGGGGAACGCTGGATAACGTTTGTGAAAGGCATTAGATAACAAAGCGAAAAAAAATTAATAAAACATAACGAGCAATTTCGAATGAACTGAAGCAATGTTTTCTTTTTGTTGAAAAGGTTTAGGTATATTAGCGTCAGGTATTATGCTTAATTGTAATGCTTTACTGAAGTACAATAAACTACATTCGATTGATACACAAACTTCACGGAACAGGGTTACACTTACACTGAATTGTTTTCTACGGAACTGATAGGAGCGTCCACTCTCCTCTTCACAAATCGGGAGAGTTTTTACAAATCGTTTGAGGAGCGCGCCACTACCTTATCAAAATGTGATCATTTCATTCGCTTTATCAATTTTCCCCGCTCAATGGTGAGGTAGATCGTGCGGTATCGAATAAGCATGACCGCTACTGAGTGCGACGGTGTGCACACGAAAGAGATAACGCAGTTAAGTGCAGCCTAATAGAATAGAATAGTAATGTCCACCCACGCTATAGCCTCGTTGGGCGGACCGAGACGGATAGCAGCGTGATTCGGTACTGCGCTTTCTGCTATAGGATAGTAGAACGAACTGAGTAAGATATACAGGTGCTGCGCTCCCTCTGCTGTAGGTTTGTACGACGGAGCGAGACGGATAGTGATATCGGTGCAGTCAATCATCGATCGGAGTTGTCGTTCTCTGATATCGCACCCGGATCGTTCAATTCTCTTCATCGATTTTCCCCTACTAATCGATTAACGGCATCGTGCGGGCTACCAGCTGAGCGATCCTGCGGCCCTGGTATTTTTGCTACAAATTGCAGTTGAAATTTTCGCTGTTTCGCAGTTTCGCTGAACGAAAAATCTCGACGGCGCACTGGTTGGGTTCGTCGCTGAGAAACGAGATCATTTGAACGCATCTTTTCTTTCATGTTGTAGGGTTACGCCCGTGTTCATTTAAAAAATAGAATAGTGAAAGAAATAGTTGAAAATTTCCTATTTATTTTTCTTGAATGAAAACACTACAATATATATTATGGTACTCACAAAATCACTTATCAGTTCATCAGTAAATTAATTCTCTAACATTATTAACGGCCGAACTATTTCCAACTCTGCTTTATATATATTGGAAAGAAGATACTTACCATAAATTCAATGGCCCCCGCGGCAAAATAAATATCCAAAGGGTTGTTTAATTTTCAGATGTTTTATTTGCAATTCAATTTACTCTAATCGAAGAAGCAATACATTGGTAAACCGCACAGCTTGACACGGTTTTGGGGCGCTAATCGACAGCACGCGGCATTATTGATGCAGTTGACAACTTTTCCGAATGGGCCGAAGGATCTACGGCTACTAAAACCGACTACTGAAGGCTTCAGAAGAAAACCTAAAGGCTTTCATATGATGGGTTCCCTCCCTCCTCCGTACATGAGAAAATACAGTTTTCCAATCTGCTTTCCACCACCCCGCTCTTTCACTATTTCTTGCAGATTGATTCGCTTTGTTCGTTCATGAATGATTGCTCCCGCGTGTCCCTAGTCCATCAGTTGTTGGTGAATGGTTTGCACAATTCCTCTCAGCTCAATCCTATTCAACCAAAACAAAAAATATTAGTTTCCTTTGTCGTATGTTTTTCTTCTCTGCTTATTTATACTAATGCTACTTTTAGTGTTGCTACTTTTTGCCTTATGTTTATCATTTATAAAACATTTTTATCTTCACTATCATAGTCACTATAGCTACCAGCAATATTATTAACATTAAAAAGGTTTAATATGTTCAATTCAAACTGGGGCTTCAGATGTCCATCTCAACTGTTTACTGCACCTTACAATTCTTTGCTCCTTTCACATCACATTGTTTTTTTTTACTGTTTGGTGTAACGTTAGGTTTATTTTTTTCGACACGAAGAAACGAACGCCTCTAGCGCTTCGATGATGCTATTGCTCTGGAAATGATGTAATGCGCCTTTAGCTATTAACCATTGCGATATTGGTTGGCATTATCCTGTATAGCCCAGCCAGCTTCTCCATTCGCTCCATTCTTACCCCCTTTTTGATTATTCGTATTATAGCTTCACGGATAATTGATTCCCTTCTATCGACTTCTTAAATTGACCTTCAGCTTCGAACAATCTCATCATTCAGTTTGATTTTAAGTCAATAGTGAAAACTATCGTCGATCAATGTTCACGAGTGCAGGAATTGATCATCAGTAATGTATTATACCTCGCTAGTAGCAGCTAGTCAAAACGGTTGGAAGATTCGGAACCATAACAAGCGGGGGAAAAAAACATAGTCTAATCGCAGCAGAAGATGTGGGAAAAGTTTACACTACACGCACTAAGAATAGTATGGCCTCGCGTCTTACATGGCAAGCACAAAGCGAGGAAACAAATGGCACATCAGGCGAGATAGCGAAGGGATAAGCAGACAAAAACGAATGCAATAAGTGCATAACATCCTGCTGCCAAATGATCAACTACTAGATGTTGCCAGGTTCACGCCATTACATATTGTGGCTTCCTTTGAACCGTTCAGGAGCAATTTACACACTTTGCCGCGTGATTCGGGTGGTATTTGGAAAAAGCACCTTCGAAGCGGCAGTTAACAGAATGCTCAAAAATTGCAACACCTGACTAAATCTCATGTTCCATCGCTACTTCTACTTCCTTCTTCTTCTTTCCATGCACCCACTCAAACCCTCCTGCACATACACTCATACAAACACACACACACACACACCAACGGGCTCCATCGAACCGATTGTTTTCGCCCCCAAACGACCGCACAGTAATAGGCGAACCGTATCGTTCGATACTGGAATCAGACGATTCAGGACCTTGCCAATCACGTTGCTACCTTGAGTTCCATCCTCTATCCATCCATCTATCGATGGATTCTTCAATGAAATCGGTTCGACCAAAACCGATGGTTCAAACAAGTGCAGCACAATATTTTCTGTGCGCCCCTGCGTTAGGACAAACCGCCGGAAACCGCTCAGTCGTATAATATCGTCCTACGTCCTACGCCCTTCACACACACACATACACACCACCGCTTTGCCTAGGAAGCAACGTTCTCTCCACAATGCGCACAAATACATGGTTCTACTCTATTCAGACTGGCACTGATTTCGGACCAGCTCCCCAGCCTGCCCCCTCCAGTCCCGGGTGGGTACTCTCTGCGCTGCGACCGCGTCACACCGGAGCGCCGACGGTTCATTGCAAGTCGCCCAGATCGACGCTCTGGTCCTGCTGCGTTTCCGGCGGCTCCTCTTCCGGCTCGGTCGAGAGACCCTGCGCTTTGTCCAGCGGGAGCGGTAGCACCTCCGGCGGGAGCACCAGCATCGTGGCCGCGCCGGATATCGTGGAACCGGCGGCACCGGCCGCCCCGTAGCTGCTGCTGTCCTGTATGAGGTTCTTGAACTCGAGTATCGTCTGCATCGTGGTGCTGGTGGTGAGGCCGCCCGCAGCCCCGGACTCCCCGTCGCCACCTAGGCCCGACCGGCCCACGTCGTTGTTGTCATCGGGCGCGTGGCCCAGCAGCGTAGGGTGGTGCGTTGGCGGGTGCGCCGGGTCCGTCGGGTCCGGCTCGGGGGCCGCATCATACTTCAGCTCGTCGTACGGCAACTGCTGGGGGATGGTGAGCACGCTCACGCCCATCTCGTCATCCGCTTCGTTTGCGCTGGATGCCGGCAGGACTGCCACCAGCGGTACGATCGACTGTGGGATGCTATTCGGGAGCGCGGGCCCACTGGTGGAGGAGCCCGCGCCGGTCCCTTCGACGCCACCGGTCGGATGTGCCGCCACGGATGGGGCCGCAGGAACCGCGGCCGGAAGCGCGGGGGCACTGGTGGATGGCCCGAACAAGATCGGAAGGGGAGCAACGGTTGCGAGCGCCAATGGGAGCGGAACGTCCGGCGGGAGAACCGGAACGATCGGAACGCCCGACGGGCTCGAAATGACAGCGCCGATGTTGGCCGAGGACGAGGGAACGAGAGCCGATGATGGTGGTTGTGGGGGTGGTCCCATGGCCGCCGGTTGCATGACCAGTGTCGACGGTACGAGAATCTGCACGATCGAGGGCGGCTGGATCATGACGTTCGAGGGTACGAGCGTGGCCTGCGGCTTGAGCAGCGGCTGCAGCATCGCGATCGGAGGCTGGATGAAGATCGGCGTGTCCACCGGCATCTGCTGCGGGACGATGCAGTGCGCCACCCCGTTCAGGCGCGTGTGGTAGAACTCCATCTGGTTGATCAGCTCCGGGAGCGATTCGTTGCAGAGGACAGGGTTTTCTGGACCGAAGAAGACGAAAAAAATCGGGCCATTAGAACATTAGAACAACAGAATTGGAGTTTCAAATAGCAACTATCCTCTAAACAGGCAGAGATGTAATAAAACTTCTTCGGAAGCTTCGAATGGGTGTCTTACCGTCGAGGAAGATTTCCAACCGGTTCGGTACACCGTGGTTGCTGCAGCGGGTGTTCGACACGAGGTCGATCGACAGCTCGCGGATCATGTTCTTCGAGAGGTCGGCCACACACAGGACCGGCAGCCCGTGGAAGTCCTTGTGCATCGTCGTCAGCTGGTTGTAGGAGGCGTTCAGCGACTCGAGCGAAGGCAGGAACGTCTGTGGGTGGAAAGGTCGCGTTAAAAAAGTTCGCTCACTCCATAAAGCGCTTGGTGCGGGTTTGCGGGGTGAAAAGTTACGGAAGCCAGCTAGTACCTTGGACAGTTCCTCCAGTGTCTTGAGCAGGTTGAACGACAGATCCAACCGCTCCAGCTCCTCCATGCCGATCAGATCGTTCGGCGTGATCGTCTGCAGCTGGTTGTGGGCCACGTTGAGGACGCGCAGGTTGTTCAGCCCCATCAGCGCCCCGTCGAGCGACTTCAGCCGATTGTTGTTCAGCCGCAGCTCGGAGATGATCAGCCCCGAGTCGATCAGGTTCTCCATGCGCCCGGTCAGCAGCTCGATGCGGTTGTGCGACAGGTCGAGCATGCGCAGCTTGCGCAGCCCGGCCACCTCCTGCAGCGAGAACTCCTGGAGCCGGTTCTCGCTGAAGTTCGCATTGATCATGCCCTTGCAGCTGAGCAGCGAGCCGTTCAGGTGCGTCAGCCAGTTGCCGGCCAGGTTGATCTCCTCCAGGCGCTCCGCCTCGAGAAACTCGTCCCGGCGCAGCTCGCTGATCTGATTGTGCTGCGCGGTCAGCTTCGTGAGGTGCGTGGCGCGCCCCAGCAGACCGTCGAGCGAGCGCAGCCGGTTGCCGACGACGCTCAGGTTGTCCAGATTCTTCAGGTAGCGAATTTCGGTCGGCAGGTGCTCCAGCTGGTTGTTCTGGGCCGTGATCATGATGAGGTTCGGCGAGCCGTGCGGCAGCTCACCCTCGAGCGTCGTCAGGTTGTTCTCGTTGAGGAAGAGCATCTTCAGCTCGTCCAGATGGCGCACGCTGCCGTTCAGCGAGCGCAGCTGGTTCATGCTGATCTGCAGCGTCTGGATCGTCTTCGGCAGCGCGTCGCTGTCGATGCGCTGCAGGTGATTCATGGCCACGAACAGGTGCCGCAGGTTCTGCAGGTGCCGGAACGTGTCGCCCGCGACGTACCGGATGCGGCTGTTGGAGAGATCCAGCGTGCCCAGGTTCGGCATGTGCTCGAACATGTCCGGCGGGATCTCCTCCAGCAGATTGTCCGCCGCACTGAACAGATCGAGCCGCGGCAGGTTGCGGAACGTCGACACCGGTAGTTGGCTGTCAAGAGGAAAGAAATAATAAAGAAAGGAAATTTGTTTGTAGTCACGAACTTAAACAGAAGAGTCATTAAGCTATCTGCTTGATTGTAGTACTGCAAGCAAAGTCGTAGGAGTATTCATATATATATATATATTTCAGCAATCGGCGAATTATCAAAGAGCCGGCCAGTAACGCGTGTTTGGATTCGCCACGAAGCCCGACCACACGAAAACACATAACAACCCAGCGAACCGCAGCGTGCGAATGAAATAACATCACAGCTCACCAGATCAATCGATCGGGAGTTTGTTTGTGTAAATATTGGCATAGTGTATACACAACTTTCAGCGACACAGCGACATGACCTTCACTGGGAGCGCCACACTACCGTCGTGTCGGGGAGCTGATGTCCACACTGTCTTCACGAGGACAAACTGTGTCACAAAAAGGCGGACTAGAAAACATTTAGTTTAGTTGAAGAAAGCTGTGAGTTGAGATTTGAACTCAAGACCATACTTAAAGCCAGGTATTTGGGAAGTCCCTTCACTCGCTGCACCATGGGAACAAGATGAATTAGCATCAATTAATGATCGGCCAGCGTCACAAATACTGCGACAAATGGGCATGCTGTACACAGTTACCCCACGGAGCAGTGGTACGACGAATAGGCCGTTCATGAATGGACGGTGTGACCATGGGTCAGAATAAATCAAGTCATCTCGATTGCTCTCGCACTAGCTGCTGCTGCTGTTGATGCTCGCTGATCGCGTCAACAACGGCCACTGCGCCTCGTCATCGCCATCGCCGTGCCAGTGTCAAGCGCTGGTGTTAAATGGCTTCATAAGTTCTGATTTAATTAATTAATATAGCGACGTATGTTTTCGCCTTTACTGCGCCCGCGGCCGGCTTCCGCCCTTTTCCCAGCGCGTTCCAATGGTGTCACAATTTGCAGAATGTGCAACAAACTCCTGCCACAGCGCCACACTTCTGTACACCGGTTGCACACGGCGGTGCATCAGGTTGGGATGAACCTGCAGCGAAACCGCCGTGCAAACCCACGGTGGAGAAGGAGCGTTCGTTCGAGAACTCGACCAGATCAGGCCACCAGCAGACCACGGGCCACTAGTGCTAGTAGTGTCCGACCAGTCCGGCGAGCCAGAAAACGGTGGCCTGAACCAATTAACACGCTCGTAAATCAGTGCTGAAATTATTAAACATTATTGTTATTGCCATCGGCCCCCGGGGGGGGGGAAAGCTCGAATTGATAACGCTTCTTTTCTGCATCAATCGTCGTGCGTCCGAGATGGCTCTCTCGAGATTCCCCTCCCCGGACTCAGAGTGGCCTCCACGTCCTCCACACCCGGACGATCGTCGTCGCCGATCGGGTCGTAAAATTTGACGCCATCCAGACGGTAACTGGTTAGTGGCGTTTGCTACCGACGCTAGGCATGCTTGGCGAGAGATAACCGCCCCATCCAAAGCATCGTAACCCTATCGGCGACCGGAAAGCGTCGCACGAATTGAAGTCAATCGACTTTTCCTTCCAGCTCCGCGTGAGTTCGTTCGCAGCGCGCGGTCGACTCTCGCGTGCCGGGCGGGTTCTTGACTTCGCGTCGAATTTCGCCCATATTTTCCAGCAGTCCGCCCCGGCGCACCGGACAGGCCGGCCCGCCCGGGATGCTGCACGCAATAACCGAACCGAACCGGAGTCCCCGGAGCGACATCAGAGACAGATTGGGAGAGAGAGAGAGAGCGAGAGAAAACCGACGACGGGCCGGCGCCAGTGATTTAACCTGCGAAAGTGAACCCAATTCTCGCCCGGGTCAATCGGTTGACCGACACGGTCGTATTTTAATCAGCAGCAGACTGGGGTTGCCTTCGCCTGGGCCGGCGCGGTTCCGGTGGCGCAGCAGTCGGTGTGGGAAAAACTGATACCGCACTGCAGCCGGTCCTCTACGGCTTCGACTAGCAGCGGCTGACTTGTCTGACGCTCCATCAGGTTGCTCTGCCTGGAGGGCTGCGGGGTGCAAAACGCAGTTGCAGTAGCGCACGCGGACTGCACGTGCACGCGGCAAGAATCGGTATAGTTTTTAATACGTAGTAAAGTGTCAACAAAGTCGTGCAGCAGGCAGTTCTCCGCTAAGGATTTCAAAGTCCTTTTTGGTGGAACGGAGACACACAGGTTTCGTTGGGCATGGGCATAAAAACCTTTAAAGGGGGTTTTCCAATTTACCTCCGAGAAAACCCAAGAAAAGCACAGGTAAACTAGGTTGGGGGGTAGCCGTCCTGGTAAATACATTTCCGCACCGCATCATCCGGATCGCAGTTTTTAACACACACCGACAAAAAGTGTTGATTCCGCGATTCGTCCCGGTTTACTCACTTTCCTGAACTTCTCGTAAACGTTAAATTTAATCTGTTTTAACAGTCTTTTTTTTTTTGGCTCTTCCGTACACATTCTCTTTTCAAGCACCACACACACACACACACACACTATTCGCCCACTTTCTGTAACCCGTTGGCATTTCGCGCGTGCAAACAAAAGAATAAGCGAGCAGGAGGTAAAGGAACGTCCGCTTCCGCTCGCTGGCGTCGCAGATTTCCTGCGATGATTCAACACGTTCCACGAGCAGCTAGGAGGGGGGCCGATTAGCAAACGTGCCGGCATCGTAAAACGTTGTCCATCCATCCAGATGGAGCGGGCAGGCACGCCTGATCGGAGAGCGCAGAAAGTTGATAAGTCACACCGTCCCACCGGAAGGCTCCATCCAGGGTCCTGCTGGCGTTGTACCTTTGGTTCGGGCCTCATCCCGTGGTCCGATCCCGTGGTGTGTGCTAATAACAGCATAGACACTCGCGCTAGGACATTAGGGTCCATCGCCGTGCGGTGTGTAAACGTGGGCAAATTTAAATTCGAATGGCGCGAGTTTCGTTCGGCCCCTGATGTCTTGAATGATGTCTTTAGGGTTGAGTGAAACGAAAAAAATAAAAACGAAAAGAAAAGGGTGGCCACTTTGGCGAACGATCGATCGATAACACCTCCGGCGTTCGTTCCACTTTCAAATGCTCGGTCGGCTCGGTATTGGCCGTGCTGCTGCAGGACGTCGCTTCGTGCGTCAGCATTACGAAGCATTGATACGACTCCGTGTTTTGACGAACGGCACCACACCGACGGAGCCTCCTTCAGTGACGGACGGCAACATAGGCGCAAGGATAGGCCCGGAAGGAGTGCCGCGTTCCAGATCGCTATCGAACCGAATTAGTCAGACATTGACGTAAATGGTGGCATGTTCTTTTTGTTTCGACCTTTTTTCTTCCCTTTCTACTGCTCCATAAATGCTGGCTTGGTACAAAATGTCCGTTGACGATGTTTTAGCATCGACCATGTGAAGAACCGATGCTTTCCCTTTGCTTGGCTAAAAATACTCATCACATTATTTCATTTCACTAAAAAGCTAACAGAAATAGACATTTTTTAAATTAAAATTTCGCTTGGATTTGTGGCAAAAGGTTGCCACCAATTTGTCAAGTCGCTGAGAGGAGCGGCCACCCATACACGGGAAACATGAAGGTTTCCTCGGACGATTGCTGCTCAGATTGCTAATCATAATTGCAGAACATATCACCGATCTATGCTGCCGAACGGATTAACGATGCTGCATTCATACGAGAAGAGATGAAGGAAAACCCCCGTTTCATTTTGAAGCATCATTAGCTGCCTCGAGTACTCCAAGACCTTCTCGATCACAATCGGCTTTTCGCGTTTTTCCATCTGGCCAACCAATTCGTCATCCCGCTCGGGCAGATAGATGTGAACATAAAACAGATTCTTTGTCGTCAATCGAACGCCCTGTGGCCGCCAGCGATACGGAGAGAGTTCCTGGGAAGCGCTGGGCTTGCACCAGTGGAAGCTGACCGTAGCGCCGCATGGGAAGATTTTGTCGTGCTGTTGGTACGCCAGCGGCAGCGGCCAATGTTCTCGCGGGGTGCGCGTTGGGTCAAATTAGAAGAAATGATGGGAGGGAGAGAAGAAAAAAAAACCGAAACTCCCCTTTGGCCAGCGATCAGGGCAAGATTCCACCGCCGGCGGAGTTTCCACGGTGCTGTAGCCAGCCGTTCCCGTTCTGAATGACGGGCGATTGTTTCGCCGCTCGTGATTCTCCAATCTCGAGGGATTCGTCCGCGGCTGGCTACGCCGGACCCGTCGGACGTACAAGTGTATGTATAGTGGCTTGATATGACTTGATTGGAGTCGGCCGATAATTGAAATCAATCAATGATAATTCAATTAAACCCTGTCCCGCTCGGTGTCAACTCGGTTAGGAGCTCAACCAGTTGTTTCCACTGCGCTGGAGGCGACCGTTGGCGGTTTTTTCCACGGCATTCTACGCAGCGGCTTCTGGTCTGCCGTGTTATTAAACGGTACTCGAGATGTTCGCAGCTGTATATGGCCACAAGGAAATTAGTTTCGCAACAAATTAATGTCAAAGAGATTTGCAACACCGCCCAACAGAATTTGACAGGTTCAAAATGCATCAGCGCGTTACGACGCATGTCGTTAAGGGCAGTTCTGAATAAAAAACTAGATACGTTTTCATTTTTTCTTCCAAACGAGGCGTTCAAAAAGCGGACGCCTGGTAGTCCGTAAAAACGACCAACACATGTGCCCAGATCACGAGACACGAAAGCTGATCGTTCTTCATACCTGACAGCTGGGTGCAGTCTCTGTGTTAGCTTAACTGATCGATTCCAACCGCTGATTGTGCACAAATGTCCCTCAGGAGCAAGCAACGAAGAGAAGTTAAAATCCTGCCGGAGGCGATCCAGACGGGCTATGTGTGTCCCTCGAAGCAAGAAGACAGTTGACGTGGGTTTTCCCAGAAGACAACACAAAAACCGATTAGGGAAAGTCTTTCCCTCTACCTCACCATGGGTCGTGGTGTCAAAAAGTCAGTTTTCATTAACCACCAGTGCCAGTTCCTAATCGAAGCGCAGCTGGACGAGACGAGAGCAGGCTGTTGTTTATTTTGTGCCCTTTTTCAACGGAAAATGGAGAAGAAAAAAAACCCATTCTCAAATTTCCCACCACCGCAGGTACGGTGAGGTACGGTTCGGTGCAGAAGGGTCAGGCGGCCGGGCAGACATCCTGCAGTCAAGCTAAAAGTCAGCCTTATGAAGTGTGTGACTGTGCCTTCCACTCCGGGACGAAACTTTGTCATCCTCGTTTATCTGCTGCCGCACAGCTGAACAAATATGTGCCAGCGCCTGGTGGAAAGCTGTTCAAACTCCGGATAAGCGGCCACACACATCGGGCGTGTGGTGGAGAGAAGGAAACCGGGAGAGCGTGAATGCGAATGCGCTATGCCTTGTGAAGCGAACGGGTAAAGTCAGCACGCCAGGACGTGCGTGTTTTTCCGTTTCTCGGCAGAGTGAATTAGCAACTGTAGGGCATCATCAGCAACAGCAGGATGTTTGAGCTGAAATGGCAAGTAAAATTTTAATAACCATCCGTTGGAAGCTCGTTCCGGTGTTTTGCTTTACAACACCGAACGGAGGACGAGGCAAACAAAACCCAACGGCATGATCCAGCGGACGAGATGGTGCTTATGCATGGATCGGCACTGATAAGCGCGCAAATTGGAGCTTAATTAATTCACTGTTTGACGTTATTTACAAAATATGGTTACGCTTTGTTTCGGTTCGGGTCGGTTCGCTTCCTTGGGGAAGGATTGGAACGCTTTGGATTTGTGGACGATCTCTGGCGAGTGAGTGTACGGTGGTTTTTTCCCATTGACTGTTGTTTCCCTATTTCCCAGTGACGTGTCCCTTCCTTTACTGATGCATTTTAAACTATTGTTTATGATGTATACGAGAGGCTCAAGAATTTTGATATTGTTATCAAGTCAAATTAAAAATGCCAAAATTCGATTCGGTACCATTCTTCGCTCTTCTCTTGTTGGATGTGAATATGAACACATAACTCGAGCAAAGTGATGCGAAAAAGTTGCTCAGAAAAAAGTATTTGGAAATTATATTCTCCCTTAAATCTAGGCGACATGTATTACGACATCGCAACAGCGACCCTTCGGCCATGACGTCGAAGTTGTACCCAACGTCCCCGTGGCTGCGTGAGAGCTTTTACGCCGGAATGTATCGCTTCGTTCACAGGCCGTCCGTTGTTTGTTGTTGTTTACTATCGCGCTTGAATCAGCGCAGTTAATCCGCATCTTCCACGTCGCCGACATGCTCGCGCTTCGGTGTGTGGTGGCATTTCCCCGGATCGTCAGCGACTGATCCGCTCCATGAGTAGGCACGGCAGCATCACCAACACCACGGAGGGCAAAAAATAAAAACGAAATATTAATCACAACGGTAGGGCCATCGGTCGGCCGGGGCACGGTGCTAGGGCAACCTTTGCTTTCACGGCGCCGCGCGCAGCACACTATCAACTTCGCCCGCAGGCTGCTGTGTGTGGTTTCCTCGGGACAGGCGCCGTCGGCCGGAGGCGATAACAGTAGACCGGGCGGTCCAGGCCAACACCGCGATGATTCTACTCGACCGATCGAAAGCACTACTATGTGAAAGTGTCTTCTCTCAGCCATGGCACACATGCGTGCGTTATTCGTCCGATGGCGGGACGATCTTATCGATCGATAAAACGAGCCGATCGGTTGTCGTTACGCGTGTTCGAACCACCATCGTCATTGACACGGACATTTAGAAGATTATCCAGCAGTAAACTACAGACATTCTAGGATAAAGCGGACTTGAAAGAAGGTTTTATACAAGAGAACACACCAAAACTGGTCTGTGGATTGCTTTTCCAAGCAACATCCTATTGACATCCTGCTGCTATAGCACACATAGATGACCAATATTTGGTGCTTTCACAACCCTCATTGCAACCGTCACCTACCTCAAGTTGTCATAGTTTATCCGTAGCGATTTGATGTTCATATTCATCTCCCAGAACGACAGCGCGGCCAGATCGAGCAGCTGCGAGTGTGCAATCGTCAGCCAGATGTTGTGGTCCTCGGTGAAGCGGTCCTGCAGCGCGTCGACGACCTGCCCGAACGACTCCATCTGCTCGCACTTGACGTCGATGTTGTTCGCGAACAGGCGGGGCGAACAGGTGCAGGGCGAAATCTCTCGCCGGACCGCACAATTCAGCGAGGCACTGGCCGTCATGCCGATGATCGTGTACAGTAGCGTTGCCATTTTGGCGACACACTACTGTTCTGTCTCCGGCACACGAACACTATTTTTCGCGAAACGCTACTATTCACCTTGTTCTGAAACCGGCCTCTATTCTAGTCCCGGCAATCGATCGTCTGGATGTTGATACACGATTTTATTTGGGCGAGTTTCTGCTCACTTGCTTCTTCACTTTGTGCCAAAGCACCACTGGAATCAGAAATCAAAAATCACAACAATTATTACCTGTGAAATACTTTTACGACACTCGACTGAACTTGAATCAAAATTCGAATATAAGTGCTTTTTTCATGGCGAATATTTGCGGTTAACCGATTTTGGCACAATTTTTGGTTCAGCATTTGATAAACTAATTCACCGTACAGCTGCAGGACCTCTAGGCTTGGATCGAGTTAAAAATGTTGATGTGTGTTTTTCCGCTTTTACTATTATTTGTCTGATCGATTCGATGCAAAAATCGTTGATTCTCAGCTGGCCAATGGCCAATCGAGCTGCCGGAAGAGTCATACGCTCACGATAGATGCGAATGGGATGCACAGCGAGCCATTACGCAGTGTATCGGTAGTGTTTTTGCCTGAGATTCCACTCCTTCCGTAACGAAGGCAGGATTGTTTGCCCTGGGTGGAGCGTTGGCAGATCGTTCAGCTGACTGTTCGATGACTCTGTTGCACGCTGTCAATCAACGGGCCCACTCCACTTCGGCGCTGGTTCACAATCTGTCTCGCTAGCTTCTCGCCGGCGCGATCCGTTTTCCGTCCCGCCGCACCACCTTCCGTTGTGCTGTAACTCGCCCGCTCGCTCGCCCGTTCGCAGGTTATTCCTGCGTTAGTGTTTACGTTTGTGCGATACTTGAGCCCGCTGGCTCAGCGATAATGCGAACGTAATAGCGTTGCCGACAATCTAGCGCCACCACATGAGCCAGGTTGAAGCCCGCGGACACCAACACCGTCGCACGCCAGCGCAAGGCGCCACGGTTGAACCAGAGGGGTTTCCTGGCTTCCAGGTGGTGGCACGGGCGCTGTTTTCTGTTTTCCGACGAAGGTTTGTTTTATATTAATGTTGTTGTTTTACTTTTCGATTTCCTACATACAGCTGGAACGTTGTTTTACTTTCGATGCCGACGATCAGCCGATGAAAACAAACACCACGGTTGTGGTTGAACCCGAGAAGTTGGAGAGGATCGATTTTTCGTCAGCAAATTTGCGCGAATCGAAAACGCTCAGTTTCAAATCGTAGTGGTGGTCGAATTACTACGTTCAACGTAGTCAAAGGGGTGTTCTAACAGCTTTTCTCATTGCCCGGTGGACGCAGCAATTTTGTTAAAATTCGTTTCGATTCAGTGTTTTGAATTAACAAAATCACCGTGTCCTGCAAACTCAACATGGACCACCCTCCATGGGCCAGCTTAAACATAAAACTATCATACACTGACACCGAAACTTTACCGGATTGAAACAATGTAATGCTGAAAATAAATCGAAACTGTCTCATACCATTGAGCCAACGGACTGAGAAAATCCCAAAAACCGATCGACACTGGATCGCTGCGGATCGAAAAATGCTCTCAAAACTCAATATGTCACTGACGGCTGATAAGGCCGAAGTCGATCCTTCGTCTGGAACGGCACACGGCTCGGTTGATGCGATGGCCAGCCAATCTCGCTCACTCACTTGCGCGGGCGATCACTGAACGGAGGCCACCACCACGGAAAGGTACACGAACGCGAATGTTATTACAGGCGATCACTGCTAGTTTTTTGGCAGACGAATTTTTGTTCCGCTGTCCAGGGACCGAAGATCAAACGTTCTTCAGCAGCTCATGTATAACTTTCGCGTTAGAATGTGTGTAACGAACCAAACGAAACGGAACGAAAACAGGGCTCGAGCTCTCCAGGACCGACAGACCACACCGACCGACCGATCGACCGATCCGTCCGATAAGACGTTACGCGTGGTAATGCGAGGCACAGCCACCGCTGGTTCGGGCTGCGCTCGCCGTCACTCGTACGATCTCACACTCGATCCACACATGCACTCAGTTCTCACACAGCGCTATGTCAGCTCAGCTAGTATGTAAGCCCAAAGCATAGATCGGAACCAACGATCGAAAGTACGAAATTACGGTGCCCTGCACCGCGCGGGTTAGCAAGTAACGTACGGTAACGCAACGTGCAGCTAGGCTACTAAGGAGGACACTGCACGACACTTGGACGATGCTGCTGCTACTGCTGCCCGGACTGATGTGTGTTCATCGTACCACGGTCTCACGTCAACTGAGCGCGGAGCGAAACGGACAGTTTCCTTTTATGAAAAGGTGGAAAACCAAAACACTGCCCGTCGCGCGCACCCGCGTACCGGCAGCAGCATCCGCACACGACCACCGACAGGGACTGTCCCGGAGCAGACCACCACAGCTCTGTATGTCCTGACGGGCCACTGTGACGCGTATCCGTCTCAGCCCACCCGCACCGGCCGGCGCCCGGGAGTCAACAGCGCGATCTCCGCCAGCGAGACCTAGCTCTCCCGGAGAATGGAACGAGCGGCTGCACGAATTAACGCGAGACGAAAATAATGGGCTTCTCTCTGATGCTGCGACCTCGCTGCTCGCTCGTTCTCTCGCACAAGATCCCGTGCCACAATAGGCCTTCGCCATGCTTTCCCTGTTGCCATTTCCCTCCTCTGTACTGCAATTCCATTACTACTGGTTGTGGAAGCTCGCGGACGCTCTCTTTTTCCTTGTCATTCTACTTGCAGGAAACGCTCGTAATTGAAGCCCTTCCAATGATCGCGGCCATTCATTTTCTCTCCAGTGACAGTTTAGTTTTTCTCTGATCCTGTTGGTGGAAAACCCGCGCCTTTCCTCTGATAGGCTCACCGGGCTCGAGTTAGTAATGATTTGGGTCTAGCAGTTTTTCACAAGTTCAATTTATACGATTTGTGCTTTGGGAAAGGGCACGCTGTATATTAACAACACGATGTGCGTTTTAAATTTGCATGCATTGTACGATTACTCATCATATAATGCTTAAGGTTGTGGTTAAAAAAAAAAAGTAATATAAGCGACGCCAGATGTTAACAACCCTCTTACTACCCTTAGAGGCATTTTCCTTTTATATACCATCTGCAATGTTTTCAAATCGACAAACATGCATGGATGTTTTCGGGTTGAGTCTTATACAAATTGAAAAATTGGCTCTGTCACTTCGTTGACTGCATTAATACCAATAAAGAAGAATAAGCAAGAAGTGCTTCATTTTCTTTTTTTTTCTCATCCCTAACAGGTATATGATAAAAAAAAAAAAGGATTAAACATCAAGCCGAAGGTAGAGGACAACCGTACCGGTAGAAATGAGCTGTCACCGGGGAATGAGAAAATCAGGAATTCTCCCTAGCCGTAAGCAAACCTCACTCCCAACAGGGTGTCGCGAATCCGACGGCGACATACCGTGGCCAACAGTAAAAAAAAAAAAAAACAGACACAACCAGAACAGTGCATATATCATAAATCCATCCCGGCTGGCAAACTCCGGTAACCTTTTCTGACTGGTGGCGCCTGCACCGTGTGGCGATTCCCGTCTCGATGGAGATGCCGATGTTTGTCGCACCATTAATGCAGCACGCGAAAACGCCAAACACAAAATAACAACAAAAAAAAAAATGCAAAATGAAGTCGGCGCGCATATTTCGCATATTTCGCATTCCATTCCGAAAGCCGATTGAACAACAAAAAGGAACATTCTGACCGGACCCCAGTCGGCGACGAGAGTCACCACTGGTCGGTCACCAACCAAGCGCACGCCGAGCGGCCAGGAAGAGGCCATCAAATCAACACGGCCAATGGCCCGAAGCCCAACACCCCCGCGGTGATCCCGCGCGGTAGAAAACACTCCTTTTTGTCTGCTCCAATCCGTCGCGGTCCGTTGATGAAAAAGTATGTGCGAATGTCTTCTTGGCGCGAAATATGTGTTGCCGTTGCTCCACTGCTGCGTTTCCCCCCCCGCCTCACCGGCTGGCAGGGAGCTCCACCGGGGCGAACAAAAAACTGAACCCCAGGAGCCTGGAACGAACGATCTGTTCGGGCGCCACTCGCTATCGGTACGCAAATTAATTACCGTGACGGGGCGCTTATGATGGCTGTGATAAATAAAATTAATTCGATACTATCTCCGGACCGGGAAGAAGCGAGGGTAAGGGATTAGAAAACAGGCTGGTCGGTGTCCTGGCTACCGTTTGGGCGAATCGAAACGGCTGGCCGGTTGATCGAGTGCAAGATCTTGCTCCCTGTGGATGGTGTAAAAAAGAGTACTTACCCCGGATTCGGTTTTGTTTTGGGCTGCTTCCTCCTTCTTCAGCTGAGTGAGTGCAAGTATGATGGATGCATTCCTCACTTGAAGCGCTCGTCCCGGAAACTCAAGCTACCCGGCTGATGGAATAGTATGGCGCCTTGTGCCCATGCAGAAGCAGACACCCTTTTTGCTGTCATTAATAACATTCGTTTCAATCCGATCTGGAAGTAGAAGAAGTGGCACAAGCTTTTCGCGATAGAAAGGATTTGTCTCACAGGTGGACATGCTGTAAAGTAAGTAGGAATGGGATTAAATTTGCAAATATATGGGTTTGGGGACAATTTTGAATCAAGAGGTGATCTTCGACGTCTTGCAGCGTTTGTAAATAAATATGATCGTTATTTGTACAAAAATACTTTTCAAGTGCCACACCCCGAAGAAGCCAAACTTACGAAAGGCCAGGCATAGGTCATCCATTTCCACGTAGTTTACTACATTTTATCAAACATCACACCTGGCAAACCGAATAGTTATGGAATAATGTGTGAATCACTCTACTTCTCGAATGGCTTTTTAGTAAGATTGGTTGGGTCTGTGTCAGCCCCCCCCCCCCCCTCCTCGCCCGGTCCTTGCTTTCCACCTCCGCACCTGAGTTAATCAAATGTTTAACTTGTTTTTTTTCTGTTCTCGAAATCGAAGCCGAACCGGTGAGACAAATCATACGAAAAAAGGAGACAGTTGACAGCGAAATAATATCATAAACCTGTCATAACAAATGCCGGTGGCGCCCGCGGCGGGGCGTCAGAACAGGAAGGACTGTTGAATCATATTGCGTAGGACGGGAAACCAATCGACCCCGGTTCGGTGAGCCGGGATGTTTGACATTCTTGGCATTTCTGTTCCAAATATAAGCCGGATATTCCGAAATTCTAGCCGGACGGTGCGTCGTCCATGAAGGTAGTAGTTTAATTTTAGTCGTGATTGTACCTGGCTACATGGTGGGATGGATATTTTTGAACATTTGGTCGTTTATATATTTTTAATCGGTTGCTACTCTTAATGCCGTTGTGATAAACACGCTAAAAATATGCGTGCTCTCCGGCGGCATCAGAACACATACACAGAAATAGAACGCATGCGGCGAAAGGAAGCAAGGGAGCCGAAGGGGTCAAATTAATTACTGGACAGTATGGTCTTTCCCTCCTTATAGGTAATTTTTGGCAAAACATTCTTCCCTGGCCCTTTACCTAACAGTGGGGCCTACAAACCAATCAAAACGAGATAATATCTAACTGCGACGCGAATCTGTAGGCCAATTGGAAAATGATTTAGACTGCCACTGTGAATGGATAGACCGGACAGGTTTTATTAATGGGCAGGATATTTTTCGATCCCGCGTTCATTGAATGAAACAACATCACTTACCTCCTCTCAACACGCTTGTCGGAGAACGTCATCGGCTTCATCAGTTCGGCGCACTGCTGGCAGTCACTGACGATTTCCCATCAGCAGCCCCGGGAAGATCCGCAGAAGGTAGACGAACGGACGACTGCTCCCTAAATCAAAGTTCAAGTTCCGCGGTATGCGTTGAATGAAAACGGCTATTTGCGCCATCCGAGCGCGGATCGAGAAGGCGAAAATTAAAATTCTTCACATTCCATGGATGGTGCTGCTCCAGAAGCCAGTTGTCCCGCCACGGAACGATGGGCAATCACATGACCGTAGCGGCCAATTTCTTCTCCCGCCGCCGAGAGCCCCGCTGAGATGCGAGATAACACCGATACCGTCGAAAGTATGAATGGAAACCGATTGACTTGACTTTCGCCTGGAACGCCACCACGGTGCGATGAAATTGTGTTGTGTGCGGTGGCGTCACCGGAATCTTCTGCTTCGGCCGGGAATTACGTCATCAGCGTAGCCGGGTTTGTACGGCCCATCTGCATCGGAAAGGCAGCAGCATCCCGTGCCTGCTGGGCGCGGGTTTCAAGTGGAATTCCGTCGGTCGCCGGCCCGTGTCCCGGGTTGGCATTTTAATTGTTCGCATACTTTCAATCGCTTCATCGGTAGCTGGACGAACTCTTCCTTTCGGTGTATCAAACGAAGGCGACTCTGTGCGCATTTCGCATGGTGAAATAATTCTTCCAAAATAGACAACCGGACGCCATCTGGCTGCCTATTCGAAGCACAGAGCACAAGACGGCGATTCGTGGGCGTACCAGGAGTGTTACTTGAACGTATCGGTCCCTTTTGAAATTTGTGGTCATCGAAATAATCCATGCAAACAGGATAGCCAACTACTAATTGTTACCTTTACGCTAGCTTGATTTATTTGTAACTGCCTATTAGTTTGAGTAGGTTATAAGTTGTGTGTTCTCTTGCCTTTTGTTCTCCTTCACTACACTTCAACATTACCAACTTTGCGATGGTTGATGTTTTTTTTTGTCTAATCGGGTAACACTGCAAATGAAATGAAATCCACTAGAAAAACTCATCCATAGACTACTGAAAGCAAAACGAAAGCCGACCACAAGAACTCTAACTGCTGTATGGTGCGTCGATGGCCGTTGCGTCAAAACTAAACGCAATCGAAAGCTAGCATGTTCAAGGCAAACCAAGGGAAATAATAACATGGTATCGACCGAATGAGAATGTTTCACGACATTGCTGACTGGAAAGGGTTTCCCCGGTCTTCTCTTTTCGATAAAGAGGAAATAGATGCACATTTGTTTGTTTGCTTGTTTGCTGTGAGAATCACGCATCGCTAGATTAGGGTAGGTTTAGTTAAATCTTCACAAGTTTCCACACATCACAACTATACATAATTTTGAATCCATTGGACCAGCATGCACACACACGACAACAAGTGAGTCTAGCTGTGGGCTGTGTGTGCCTTCTATTTCTTTTCCCGCCCTGCTTGATGCAGTGTCTATTTAATCAAATCTACTCCTCCGTACTGCACTTCCCTATCGCTCGTCGTCGGTTTCTGCAATTTATTACTACTCTGCACTAAACCGTACTTTCGATTTAGCCAACCATTTATATCCTCCTAGCAGAGTTCGTCCTTTACTATTTCGTATTCAATATTTACTTACTGCTGCACCTTCGCTTTGCATCCTTTGTCTAAATGACACCTCACTCATGGGCACCTAGTTAGGTTTGGATCAGTGTGCGCAGAATATCAGAAACTGATGAACAAAAAACAAATTATCATAAACTACTACTTCCCGATTGTATTCACCGCTTATGGTTGACGAGCACAAATGATCGTGTAACACAAACAGATCGTCGGAAGGAAACAGTGCTCACCAAACCAAACATAGAGAAGGGAACATCTCTGTGCCCACTTTGGGTGTGTTCCTCATCCACGCTCGAAACCCGTCGTCTGCAGCCTTTCTCTTTCTGATGTACGAAAATCGTTCCCGCGGTTGGTGACAAAATGATAGTCTTAGTGAGCTGCCCGGATGCGTCACGGGCGAGAAGTGCTCGTGCGGTAAACGGGGGCGGAGACGGCAAAACGCGCTCACTGCTTTTCGAAGTACTTGGAGCAGTTTGGAAACCGGCTGGCGTCGTAGTCGGGATCCTTCGCGAGCCGCTCGCGTATGCTGGCCTTCATCGCTTCGCAGTACGACATCTGCAGGGCACCATCGTGGGCGATACTGTTTGCCAGATCGTCCAGCGTGCGGAATCGATTTGTCACACTTCCGCCGGCGCCACCAACATGGCCCCCACTGTTACCACTACTACCGCCAGCTACGGGGGCAGCCATATGCGAAGTATCCGACCGTAAGCGGCCGGCGCTGCCGCCACCGATGCTGGCACCGGATGGGGCGATAGTGGCGCCGGAGCTGGAAGGAGTGATTTCCGTACCGAGGAAGGATCGACGAATGCCGTCCGATATGAGCGAATGTACATCGCTCGGTGGCTTCGTTTCAGTTATCAGCTTCCGGCGTTTCGACGCCATGCTGGAAATGTACGCGTCTGAGAACGGAGCCTGAGGGTTCTGTGGACGGCCGTGGGGGGAAGGATGGATGTCGTGTTACACTCTACGCAGTTTACCACCACCGCACGGTTACCACTTACCTGCCGCCGTTGTCTGCCGAGATCACGGGCGATGACCGGTATCCAGTTGGATGGGAAATGTCGATGCCAGGACTCGGCACCGATGTTTACCGACGGTAGCTCTTGGTCGTCGTTCGTCGGTCGCGGCGGTGGAACCGGTGGCTCTGCTAGTGATGCTGCCCTTAGCGCCACTGCAGCGGCTGCAGCCCCAATGTCACCCAGTGCCAGTTCGCTCGGAACGTTCGGTACGAACGCGGCGTCACTGTTCGGCTGCTGCACGGGTACATTATTGGAAGAGACGCCCGGGGCCGCCGGGGAACTTGAGGGCGCTATTGATGGCGGACTACCTGAAATCACTATCGCTGCACACTGGTTGACGTCAGTAGGTGGTTCGATCGAAATCGAAATTTCCGCAATATCCGATACCAGTTCTGGTGTGGATGTGCTTTCCACGTCATCGACGTCCATTGGCTATGGGAAGGTAAAAAAAACCATTATTAATACTTTCATCACAGCTTTAATTGATTGCACGATTTCCTACTTACACTGGACTCCCGCTGCCCTGTTCCGGTACCCGACGACATGCTGGAGCAACGACTGTCGCCTCCAACTGGATCTGCTATTGTATCAGCGTTGGCTTCTGTTGCAGTTTCATCCGCCGCTGCCGGTTGTGATGCTGCATTTGCTCGAGGAATCGGCGGCTGACGGATGACCAAAAACTGCTGAATGTCGAACATATCGTGCCGGCCCGCGATGTGAAGATGATGATCCAATGACGGTAGCATTATGACCGTCGGTCTAGAGTCGTATATCGAGGCCAACTGCAGTATTCTCCGCAGCAGCATTATGAGGACTTCTCGCGCATTGGTGCGGCCAACTGCCGTGACCGTTATCATGAGGAACCGGCGAAGGAACTGCACCAGATAGCGCATCAACCGAACGCCGAACTGTGACGTGTGCTCATCGCGAATCAGTTCGATGCACCCCGGTATGGAGACGCGAATAAGGTTGAGCAGCGAGGCAGGCGTGTCATATTCCGGGCGATCGTGCATCCTTATCGGCGAAAGCACCGGCGTCGCCCGTTCGACGAGCTGGTTGGTCACCTGAATAGTCGAGCAAGTAGCATTGCACAGGTTATTATCCTTCACTTAAGAAAAAACAAGGAATCAACACCGCCACCACATAGTACATCGTAACCTACATGCTCTAATGCTTCTTCTTCCTCCATCGGGCCGCTGAAAATGGTCTGTGTAATATATGCCTGCAGGGATTCACGAACACGATTGAACGTGTTCGGATTCGGCACGATGTTGAAGAAATCAGACAAGGTAAACTGGCTCCCGAATAACGTGAGCGGAAACGAACCAAGCAAGTCAAGATCTGCGGCGGAACATGAATGACAAAAACAATAATCGATGAGATCGACGAAAGTGCACTTGTGTCCTCTACTCTGTGCGTTAACCTACCCTGCACCGCACGGTCACTGGATCCTTGTGTCTGCACTGCCGGTTGACTTTCACCAGAGGAGACTTGTTCGCGGCTGGTGGGTACCGCATTGTTCTGTGTCGCTTCGCCAGAACCTGGTCGATTGGGTGTACCGTCGCCAGAGCGATCATTGTTGGATCTAATTTCCCTGATGTGATGGCTGTTGCACGGCAAAAATCTGGAGGTGATAAGAAAGTGATCATAGAGATATACTAAAACTGATGGCTACACGTTAACCCTACACAAACTGATACCACTAACCAACCCTAAACTATGATAAATATACTGATATTGCCAACCAGAGTGGTTTATCGCTATGTCCACATGGTAGAGATTATCGTAACGACCTTATGATCTGATTGCAATAATTGATAAGCATTAATCTATTCCAATCGACCGTCAGGGAAATTTATAGCTGAATGCTGCGTAGCTAATGAACATAATCACCGTTATAGGTTAACTGGGTCTTGATTGGTCTTGTTATCAACAAGGTACAAAACGGTGCACTTGTCTTATTGTGGTACATCAATCCTTACCGATCAAACGTCGACAGGATGTTCGCCGGCATGGGTCGAAGGTTGCGAATGTGGGATGGTGCCGGTGGTGGTATGCTGTGCACCTGGGGACGGGATGTCGAACGGGTCTGGGTGGATGTCGTCGGCAGTGTCACGGTGGCGAAGCGAGGCAAAAAGTGAACCCCCGCTTCCGCACCGCCACCACCCGCCGCTGCCGAGGATCCTCCGTTGCTGTTCGTGTTGGTGGTGGTCGTATTGGTCGGATTACCTCCCTGCGGCGCACTGGTGCTATTGGCGGTGGTCCGATTGTTGCCGCCGCTCGTGGCCGATTCCGGTGCGGTTCGTCCATTGCTGCCACCGCCAGGGCCGCCGGCAGTGTTGATCTGCACGTGAATGTCCGTGTGGATGGGGGCCGCATTCACAACCGCCTCTATCAAACGGGCCATCTGTAGCTGTGTGTTGTGGTTGGGGTTGATCTGCGCTCCAGCGGGGGCACCCGGGGTCCCGGAGCTATTGTTATTATTTGGCCCTCCGGCAGCTACAAGTGCCGAACGATGGGATCAGCAGAAACCCCGCGGGCAGTGCAGAGAAAAATAGAGAAGAACGTAATATCCTGTTTAGCGCTTTCACGTGTGAATGATTCTAATGTTCAGGGTTAGATTCCTAAACAAGAAAAACTGTGATGAACATAAGAAAAATGCCGCTGTCCGAACGGCGGTACGTTAAAGCTTAACATGGTGTAGGTTTTACTCGACTTTCTTCGTTTCGTGGAACGGCGGCGGCCACTGCTGTGCGAGAAGTACACACAATTAAATCAATCAACAATAAGCTTTAATTAACGCTTGAACCCGACCGTCACAATAAACCGCAATCAATGTGAAAGCCACACGAATTGATGTTCATCATCGCATCAGGATATTGTCAACGGTTGCAAGGCGCCTTCGCACTTTCCAAACGGTTTCTTTGACACGAAAGGCTAACATTTTTCTATCCTATTCGGGAATTTATGTTATAACACACTTGGCTGGGGAAAAATGTCCCGTTGAGATTAACTTTTGTATACAGAGTCGCACCAGTCGCTTTGTATAATAGTAAGGTAAAAGGAAGCAAAGGTAAAATTGTACTAAGATCTGCTGAGCACGTATGCAATCCAAACACGACAATGAAACACGAAAAAAAGGCAACCCATATTCAGCAAGAATTAAGTGTTGAAACATCGCAGTTGGGAGAGAAACATAAAAAGGCGAGAGTAAGAATGAAACATAACGTACAGTTGGTGTTGGCCGGTCGATTGCGGTTTTGCGGGTTCGCGCCTCCGGCTGGCGATGGCGGTTGCAATCGGCCATCGGCAGAAGCTGTCCGTGGGGCCCTCGGGAGCAGCAAGTCTCTCACGAGGACTACGGGATTCTCTCTTCGTCCTAGAAGTGTGGGTAGGGTAAATAAGCAGTGTGCGAGGCGCGTGTAAGGGAACTGTGTTTGACATTTGGTAATCGAATCAGGCATGCATTATCTGCGCCATAATCGCTGAGCGTTTAAGCCTGCCAGTTGAATGAGTCTGTTTGATATCGCACATCTTCATCCATCAATTTCTTCTACGGACAAACAAGTCCAGCAAGAGGATAAATCAATCGAAAAAAAAATCCAGGAAACGACAAATAAACAAATGTAGGTAGTGTGTGAATCGAATATTCAAGCGAAAGCTAAACAACAGCTATCAAAAGGGAGAGGGTATCGATAGATTCAGTTATCCCTCGACTCCTTTGCATCGATGCGATTGTGGAGCACACACAGGACACACTAATATAGTTGGGCAAACGGGGAAAATTGGATGGGGTTTATCCGCTGCCACACACTGATGTTTTTTTCTAACCTGCCACCGGTGGAGGCATCTCGCCGAGGATGTTCTGCATTTGTCGGACGCTGTCGAGGTCGTACAGAGGGATGTACACGGAGGTAACAATGTCGTCATCGCGACTGCCATCTTGTGGCCTTGTTGCTGAGGACTGACCTAATGGCGGTTGTTGCTGCTGTTGCTGCTGCTGGTGTGACTGAGAAGCAGTGCTCGTTGCCGTTCCTCCCGCAGCAGCTGTTCCCGGACCGGTGGCAGTAGTGGTCGCTGGTGGTCGCATTGAGGTAGCAGACGCGCCACCGGAGCCTCCGCCGCCACCGCCTCCAATGAAGAACGCTGGTTGGGCCGCAATGCCTAGGTTGATTACCGGTGTAGCGTTGATATTGTTGTTGCCAACTTCGGGATTGTTATTATTGTTATTGTTGTTGTTCATGTTATTGCGCAACAAACTGGCCAGATTGATGTTGTTCTGCGGAATGAAACGGACAGATCGATGAACAATGATCAAACTTGAAAAATAGTAATATTCTTCTACCATCATCTTGTCTTTAGCCTCGGCTATGTTTGTTTCAATACAAATAAAATTGGTTGCAGAGGGCAAGCGTATGTACTTTTACTTGTTACAGTGTACGGAACCCTACTTCGTCCGTTTAAAAATTATAGAACTCTTGAAAACTCGATCATTGACTCTCATGAAGCCCCTGGTAGTAACACAAACTTAAAATGCTTACCGGCACTGCTGCCATTCCGGAGCTGACGTACGCGTTCTGCTCGACAAGGATCGGCCGACAACAGAGATGTCGTGGTGTTGCCATCTGCAGATCCAGCATCAGGTCACTGATGGCGTGCTGCGCGTGGGACATGTAGTGCATCGCCTCCGACACCCGGTCGAACACGCGTTGCGCACTCTCTCGCCCAGCAGTGTCCGACGCCTCGAACGCTGGGTCCTCCAGCAGAATGTCGAGGTACTGCTGCATGAACGGTTCCATCCGGCGCTGCACATTCCTCATCTGCTGCACCACCTCGGCTAGCGTCTGCGTGCTGGTCGTTTGAGTTTGTGTCGGACCCGGCCGTGCTTGACGTCGGCTTTCCGCACTCGACTCCGACGTGCTCGAGGAGGCGCTCGAGCTGCTGGAGCTTCCACCAGCGCCACTGCTGCTACTACTATTACTACTGCTGGCGTTGCTGCTGCTGCTGCTGCTTGATGCCGAGGACGTGCCCGAGCCCTCATGGGCCGGTGTCGCGGTGGCGTTCGTGTTGGGCGGCGTGATCACCGCAAAGTCCGGCACCGTACCGAACACCTGCACCGAACCGTTGAACCCGTCCGGCTGCTGCACGGTGACGTTCGACATGCCGTTCTGGCGGAAGGCCGCACTGACTGCACCTTGAAACGCATTCACGAAGTTTTGCACCTGGTTGTGCGGGATGTCCATGTCTCCGACGGTTGAAATGCCCACCTCGAACACGGTCGACTCCATCGTCTGCTGCGAGAGGTAATCCATCGCGCTGTAGTTGAGCCCACGGGCCGGATTCTCCAGATAGTTCAGTATGCTGTCGGCACACTCGAGCATGTGCCGCGCCACGGTGATCCGATTGTTGCACAGCGTCGAAGACGAACTGACCGAAGGAATCTGTGTGGCGTTCTGAAACGAATCAAACAACCGACATTCGGATTCCAAGATCAGCGTAATGTGTGAAACCAGGGAAAGCAAGTGTTCTCTGACCAACTTACAGTCGCACTAACGTTCAGTGGAATCGAAGTCATCGAGCCGAAGTACATCGTGTTCAGTTCATCGAGGCCTCGGAAAATGTTGCGCGAAGCATTGTCGCTGCTTCGTGATCGGCGCGAAGCACGGGAAGCTTCTTCGGCACCGCGGCCACTCCATTCGCCCCCTCTGGCACCGCTCAGGCTGGTGCCGCGTGCCGAGGGCGGTGCACGCTGCACTAAATGCACCACCTTTCCGTTTAAATCGTAGTCTTTCAATGGCTTATCGTCCGCCAGCACCCGACCACAGTAGATAAGCCGCTGCAGCTCTACCGACACGCTGATTTTTTCCGCGATTTGTTCCTTGAACTGACGGACGGTGATCTAGAATAAGGACAAATGAGTTCAACATGTTTAGGAATAATCGGCAAAAGGTGAGCTTCTGATTCATTACCTCGTCGTCAACAGCGAAGTCATGATTCTGTGAATCCAAGGTTTTCACTTTTAAATTTATCATCTTCAGATTTATTGTGATGCTGCTTTTCGTCTAAAACTCCAGCTTCACTGTTAACCTGTACCGCCTGAACAGAACAACCTAACCACTCCTGGAAATAAACGATATTGCATGGTTGCGAAATTTTATTGACAGAATACCAAGCAGGAGTGGGCCATTAGTGATAGCAAAATACGAAATAATGTTTCGGTTGGTTTGATGTCGAAAACGAAATCAGATGACGCGACTACTAAAAGGAACGAGTAACTCCAGTATACTTCCAGCAAATGTAACATAAATGCCTTCAAGCAATGTATACTAGAAAGCTTAATAGCAGTTGACGGCGGCACTGCCGGCTGGCTCGCGGGAAGCATTTCATTTAATTTCCTTCGTTTCTTGTACTGCAGTGCCCCATGCAACCGTACTGCGGTCTGTTTCGCATTATTTTCCGTACCTTTGCACTAGGTACCTTTGCCGAGTTTTACAACTTCCCACACTTGGCCTGCCGCTTGATGCGCACAAGATGAGGAAAACAGACAGCAGTGATTTTTGCAGGCTCTCTCACTGTCTCTTTCTCGCTCGGTAGCTGAATGATGAGTGTAATCACAGTAACACTACATATAGGAAACACTGTACGCTACCTACAGCTAAAACACACACTATTCGGATTTTTTTTTTCAATAATGACTAAGCCGTTGCATTCGCTGCCAGCAAAAAAGAGCAATATCGATCAGGTAGCAAATCCGACAGCTGCCCCGACAAACATTCCAAGTAAGAGCTTCCTCCTCGACGGCTGCTGCGATTGGTGTGCCTACGTCGACGATGTTCCCCGCGGTGTAGCACGTGAAACACACGATTTCCGGACGCTTATGGGAGATCACACGCAATTACATCACACTTCGAGATAGAAGAAGCCAAACGGACGCGAATTACTACGGGACACAAGATTTGCGCGAGCGGTCCAGAATGTTCCGATATTCCTTCGTTTTCCGTTCTGACAAAACCGCACGACGTTTCCTCCACAGCTAGATTTTCGGGTTTGACAGCTCCGATCAAAAGCAACTGACAGTAGCGTTTTGTTCGTGCGGGGCTGTGAGCTGACATACTGGTGTAGGACAGTGAGTCAAACATCTGGTATACTGCAAATTACACAATCTGTCTGTGGGCAAGTTGCACAATTGTTTAGCAAACATGACTTGATTGAAATCCATTAGCACACATTTAAAATAAAAACAGTTTGATTCTGACGTCCACAATAGCAGTGCATATACAAAAGCGTTAACCAATCCTATCTCCTCAAGTCAAACAGTCAACTTATTAAGAAACATACGGCGCATGAACAATACTGTTATTATTGAAGGAATGGTGCCGAGTCATTTAGTTACTTAACTATTTCTAGAATTATAAAAAGTAAATGTCATCAATCGGACCACGAATCTGTGCAGCGCATTAACACATTCCACAATTTACTTTCTTCTTTTATTCCATGCCGCAAATTTACTCATTCCATAGTTTTCAGCTTCGATTTTGACTTAAAAGCTAGATGTGAGTGTTTTCTTTTTTTTCGTCATTTTTCGTTTCACTTAGAAGCTAAAGATTTCTTCTTCTTCTTCCACTTTTTCATTTTCAACACATTCTTACAACTACAACGGTTCAATCTGCATTTTGTTCTACTACTGTTTCTTTTCTTATTTATGTATTTTTGTATGATTTTTCTTCATCCTTTCTTCTATCGGTCTCACCTACTCATCGCATACACCAGTTTGCGTCATTTCGCTTCCACTTGTGTCGATTTGACATCCTGGTGGTAGGGTTTTGCAATTTTTGCCAACCCTATACCCCTATGTAAATTGGCGAGTTTTTTTTAAAGGTTTTGGTTTCATTTTTTTGTTTGCCATCGATTCAGGGAATCTACTACGTTCTCTTTATCTCTAATTCATTCGTTCATCATCTATTCTCCCTCGACTAGTTCTTGTAAATCAGTTTCAATAGTGTATTCATTTCCGCTCTATTTTAGTCGCACAATAGCGCTGTTTCTCATTTGTTTCATTCTAACGATTCCACCTAACACATTCTGCCACACGCTCCTTCGTGTCGTCGGGAGTCCTTTTACCCTTACTACTACTGTGTGTATGTTTTTTGTTTCTCCAGCATTTTTCACTTATTCCAGAGGAAAGTGTGATCATTTTTTGTTCATTTACTTCTACTTTCATTTAACATCCTTAACGCTAGCCGATGCAAAATGAGACCAAAAATAAGGTTTCTGTTCACTTCCAGCTTCTCTGCATTCTACTGGGGCAACATTTAGCATTTCCTTTCCTCAATTTTTACTACTCTTGCCAATTCGCTCTCCTCCACCTGGCGCCAAGGAAACACGTTTCATCGCAGGCGCAAAGCACAAATAGTAGTCGTGTGAAGAATGAAAACGAAAGAAAACTGAGTTATTTTGTTTCGCTTGGTTTCCAGAACATGTTTGACACTAGTGTTGCTTTTGCTTCACAAACATCTCCTTAATTCTTATTCCATTGCCGTCAGAGACCGTTCCCTTGCAATGCCCGAACACCTTCATACCTGCCGCCCTTTCTTTTCTTCAATAAAACAGAACCGAAGGTGGAAGCCCCGTTCGCGTTAAATTTCGTTCTAATATGGTAATGGTGATTTGTTTGTTAGCGTTCTTCCCGGTTCTCTTGATTATCTGCGTTTTCTTCTCCTCCTTTTCGCTTATGGCTGCCATGTACCGCGAATTCCTGTTTGTGGTACTTCCAGAAAAGCGTCTAACAATTGTTGTACTGACGTACAGTGGATCAGCCATGGGAAACATTGGTGGATGGGACCGCGGAAGGATGGTGGGAAGAGATGGAAGAGTACATTTACATTCGTATTTTGAATATCGGTTCCATCTTTGGCCTCATGGGCTATATTATGTTCTTCAGATGAAATTACCAAAAAAACAAAAGAATATTCCCTCTCTATACCACAAGCCATGGAACATTCTTGAGTGTTCTTTTCTTTGGGTTTATGTATGAAAAATTCCTGATTCAGTTTTCTCCAGTGTTCTTATCGCATGTTGTCTCATTAGCAGGAAGAATTACGATTGTTGAGGGTTGATTTCTCATTCTTCTCCATCATTTTAATTCGTTCCTTTATTCAATTCACTTTACCTAAACGATGTTGGCTTTCCTCAGAGAATCTTATAACTTTTCCTCATCCTCTTTCTCGCCTCAATTAAGGTTTAACAAACACAGCAAATCGTTTGGTGAACATGCTTATTTTACTTTTTTTTGAAGTTATGCCTACTTTCAAATGGTTGTACCAAACTGGTACAACATGCCAAACAATTTCCATCCGGAGTGGTCTAGAAGAAGCGGATTTTAATAAACAAACTCAACAAATTTCATCATCATCTAAAGCCAGCATTACAAGCATCATGGTTAAAATCATAACTTTACGAGGAAATAGTTCCGATCATTCGTTCATTTTACACACCTTGATGATCTAGGGGGGTTCGGAAAACATTCGTGAGCTCTGTCGTGGTCTGTTACGGACGATGCGCGGCTCCTGATTTTCATGTCATTCACATTCTCTTGTTTTCTCATTTTTTTGTAACTCTAAACAATTTTTTATCCTAAATATTTTCTTACAAACTAGCAAAAATTTCATTCATTTTCTTAATCCTACGCCATTCTTCCTAAATCGTCTCGCTATACTTCGCGTTTCGTGCCCTTCTTCGCAATCGTGCTGTCGCATTCGTGATCATGCATATTAATCGTTTCAATCACCGAACGGTATCGTGATCGCGTTTTTCATTTTCCTAACACCGGCAAAAAGGAATCGCTACTCTAACACGTGTCTTCGCGCATCGCATTTTTTATATCGTTATTATTCATCAAGCCGTTCTGAGTGAGTTGCAGTTTGCATTTTCCATTCCACATCTACCTTAAATTTATAACCTATATAAATACGCCTAAGAGTTTTTTTTTCTTCTGCTTAACCCTAGTAAAACTACTACACGGTTTCATCGTTCCATTTCATTTCAGCTACTTAATCCTGTGTTTTCCACCATCGGTTTGTTTTCGCTTCTGTCCTCTTGCACTACGCTGCATTTTACTCCTACATCCATTCAGAGACAAATACGATCATTACAAATACGATCGAGTGGTTTGCTTCTAGGTAGTTCTTCCTATTCTACAAGAGCTGCTACATTTAATTCCCCATTCGAGGCTCACCTCGGCGCGTGTTGTTTCCTGTCCTGTGTTTTACAATTTATTTTCAACTTTAAATTATTCTCTTCTTCCAGCTGGTGAGATATTCCCTTCATTTCTTTCTATCTTTTCGTTCACTCATTCATCTACGCAAATAAGCTTCCATCGATCGTACGCTTTTTTTTCTGCCTTTTCAAATATTTTGCTTCGTCCTTTTCCTTCTTCTACCAGCGCCAGCAAGTTTGCTTTTCCGCATGGAAGTTTTGTAAAACGTTTCGTCAATCCGACTGTATTAACGGGTGTATTTTATGTTCATCGCCTTCGGAGGACATGAGTGGAATTCAATACCTTGTAGGGCAAAGAAATAAAGCAAGGAACTAAAACATCATCATAACGACCCAAAATGGGACGACCCGGCGGGAGACACCGAGGCCAACTTAACATTATTTTACATTCCCTCCTCGATCTGTAGCAACACTGCACACGCATGGCTGAACGTTTTTTTTTTTCGGAAAAAGAGCCATATAACGTGGGCAGCCAAAACGAAAAGAAAAGCTTTGACATAGGTGCCCCCGTACACGTGCACCGCCCACACGTGAGGTGATACCATCCACCGTGGATCAATAACAACAACTTGCGCTACTCGCAATACGTTTAAGTCCGCACTACTGTCAAGTTTCTAGTACAACTATACCAAGATGGCCAATGGGCTAGAAAAAAATCAGACTAACACGTCCTGATAAGTGTTTCACTTCGGCTACCAAACACCTCTCCCACGGCGCAACGGTGGAGTAAAAGATGAGGACTAGTGGATCGCGGATGCTACTGTGCCTAGTGCCTATGCTACAGGCGACTGCTACCTTTTACTACTGCTGCTGCTGCTGCTGGATGTGTGGCTCTGGTGTGTGCTGCTGCTGCCGTCGCTACGACTCGACAAGTACTACAACTACGAGGTGCTTCCGCCACCCGTGGCGATCCGCCCTTCCTTCTACCCTAGCGCACTAATAAAATGTCAAAAACCCACGAAAACCCTAAGTGTGCGCCGGAGGAGCATGCCCACGGTTACTAAATTACACACCTGCCACCAACATGCTTCCGCACCGACCCACCCCCTTCTTCTCCTGTCTCCTGCCCTTCGTCCTGCTCGTACTCCTGTTATCCACAAAATTTGTATCCTCCGTGTGATGTTTTAGATCACTCGCTAAATATACGTTCGCGAGTCTTGCCATTTCGTGTTTTCCTTCGCGGCCGCGCAACCGACTGATAAAACGCGCATTCCGCATCACCTCGCTCCCCTCCATCCCTTCTCCCACTCACTGCACGCTGGTATGCTGATGGTTGCACTACACTGCACAGGCAAGTACTACCGAGATCGTTCGCGCGTACGCACACCGACTTCCTAGGGTAAAGGTAAAAATGGTTCGAAAAAATCACCGTGCAAGAAACCGTGCCACTGCTATAATGTGTTACATCATTTGTATTCTTTCTCTTCTTCTTTGTATGTACGTTTGTAGCGTTATTTTTTTTTCTTTTTGGTTTACCCGTGAGTTACGAGGATGCACTTGTTCACCCATTTCGATACACCGTGATCAACGATTTCTCAAGATACAGCCTACTCCCGCCAAAAGATGACCCCCCCCGGCCGAGGCCGAATTTATTTCTGAATTTCTTAGCAGCTCACTACTACCGTATGTAGCATTGGGAACGGTTTCGAGTTGGAATCATCGGTTCATATCTTTCTTCCGCGTTGCACTCGTGGCTCTATTGCACTGCACATCTACAGTTTAGTTTCCTTTGCTGAATATTTCATCTGGTTTGGGGTTTTAAAAGTTATTCTACAAACTGATAGTATCCATCAACCACTGTGTTTCTACAACGCTAATCGTTTTACTCCCATTTTGGCATCCGCAGCTCAATAAACTGTGAAATTCGAAACGTGAATCGAGGAGCTACTGGGTGGGAATGAAAAGGAGAAATGTATTGGGAGCTGTTATCCTCCGATACGGACAACATTCCATTGGACTCCTTGCGTCGGTTTGAATGAGTGAAAGTAAGCTCCATACTATTTTCGTGGAAATATCAATGCCCCAAAAACTCAACGGCAATGTAAAATTATACCGGTAAACCTATAACAGATTTGTTTTCTGTGTTGTTTTTTCTCACGATTCGAGATATCAAACATCGACAGTTTTGTAACTATATCCCTACTACAGCCCAACAACTACCGCCCTACACACACAACATCGAATGCAGCACGTAAACATCAACCCACAATTTGTTACAAGTCGTTTAGATTTCTAGTCCTGAAGAGGCGATGATGATGAGAATCGGCGCTAAGCCATTTGTGTGTTTGACCGCCAATCATGACTACTCAGTCGAATTTCCGGTGAGTTTACAATCACTTCGTTAGCTTTACGCGATGTTTTATACAGTTTATCCGGTAAACATTTATCTCGCGTTCGCGTTTTTACGTGCAAACATTCCTTGTTTTGTTTTCTATTGATGTATTTTTTTTGTCGGCTGGTTCTAACTTTTAGTTGACCTCTTCTTGCCCATTTACTTTTTACGATTTGTATATATTTGTATACACTGTTTTGTTGCTTTGTTTCGTTTCTCATCATCTCTGATTGACTCGCTTATTTTGTTTTGTTATAGCTTTCTTGCGTGTTTTGTTCTGTTTTTGCCGTTTTGACTGACACGTCGTTGGAAGATTTCTAGACTTTGTTTTCTGCGTTTTCATATCGCATACTTTTTCTTATTTTTGTCATTGGTGTTAGTCGCACTCAACTTGTGGGGTAATTTAGCAAAGGGTGGAAAGGATTTTAGTGAAACATGTATGGAGGTGCAATTGATCGAGCCCATCCGGTCGCTAGTATTGATAGGGGTTATTTGTGTTGGAAACCGAAATGACGTACTAAAACAATCATCCTGTAGTGTCGTTAGTTGTGGAAGTCCCGTGGCGGTATGACTAGCAGATCGACAATCAATCGAGGAACGGAAAAACTGGCACCCGCCAAGCATGTGAAAAATATCATCAT
Organism: Anopheles plumbeus; assembly: GCA_034621735.1. Classification (NCBI taxonomy): domain Eukaryota; kingdom Metazoa; phylum Arthropoda; class Insecta; order Diptera; family Culicidae; genus Anopheles; species Anopheles plumbeus. The sequence continues at coordinate 15,121,909 of JAOEFI010000006.1, forward strand.
CTATGCTACGTTTCCCTTTTTCCTATCTCACACCTGCTGCCGCAAGGGGGTAACGAACGGGCCGCTTCAGAACGGCCATGGTAAAATACTACACGATTATATAATTTGTACAGTAGTATCCGTATGGTATACGTGCGATTTTTGTTTGTTTGTTATTCTCAGGATTTGGTTTTTCACCCGTGCGTAACATGTAGCCCGTGATGATTGCTCGGTTGGAGGCGATTTGCAAAGATTAAAAAATAGTTTCTTCTGCTTTCCCTATCTATTTTTCAGTTTCTCGTCATTTGGCTTCGAGATTCTCTGCTCAATGATGCAGCATTGTTCGTCGGTGTGTCCTAGTGGCAAACTCTGAGCACACACACACACAAAACACAACCACCATCGTACACCACATCGGAGAGGCCTCCATTGGCAGCGCCATGCAAAGGAATCAGTCTTTCCGTTTAATGTACTTGACAGTGATTTACTAGATGATGAATATAGTATATGTGGGCGTTCTACCAAATGGAGGATAGTTACAAACCGAAAATGATTTCCCGGTGTTTTGGATAAATGAAAATTAAGCATCACAAATTAACTTGATGCTTGCTTAACCGGCGCCACCACGCTCTCAAACCAGCAATCAATGTGTGAAAAACAAAAAGAAACAATTCACAAACAAAACATCAATTTGGAAATTCAAAATTGTGCTGTTAAATAATGTCGATAGCAGCAAACAAGAGAGACTATTACTCTGTATCACAGCATGGAACATATTATCACATAGCTTATTTGCACTGGATTCACCAAAAAGGATATAATGCTCGGGTGATCTCCAGGCAGTCGGCAGGCAAAGTGTCAATTCGTGTCCTAAAAATAAGCATAAAGCTTTCCCTATCCCTTCCATAGCTATTGCTCTCGTACACCCTCTTGTGTCTCCCCCTCTCTAACTCAACCATCCGTTATGTTCCAAGTAGATTATCCTATACGTGATTACATAGTGTGTGTATGTGATTATATGTGTCATTATCGCTGAAGTTACACGTGCCTGTCGATGTTTTCTGCTCACATTCCACCGTAAAATGTTAAAGACCACAAGAGACGTTTAGTACGATCATTTCAGTGCAAGTGAAGAAGAAGAAGAAAGCCCGGAAGTGCTGAAGTGAATAATAGTGCGTAGAGCTGAGGGAAAAATGTCAAAAACAGTGGGGCTGGGCCGATAATTAGATGCAATTGAACTGCAACTATACGTGTACCTAACAGGACTCGATTGCTCTAGGGTTGAGCTTGCAGTATTTTTACATACAACGTTGCGATTATTGCACGGACACTTTTTGATTCAAAGTTCCCTCTCGACTTGTCCTGCAGGGGTGTAATATTATTTTTTCCCGGTGTGTTAAATGTTCTTCCTACCATGTTACATGAACGTAGGTGATTGGTTGTCAAGCGTTATGATTTCCTCGTATCTTCCTTGCAGTTCAACTATGAATTGTTGTACATATATGTGTCTGAGATGTCCGTTTTTTTCCGATAAGAGTTCCCCTTTTCCACTAATCCTGATGGTTATTGTTGCTTGCTTAAAAAAACCGGTGCTTTTATCGTAGACTCTCGCCGCCGAGAGTTGTCGCGCGTCGAGTAGTTCACAGTTCCCTGCTTTCCATGGGTTGTTCATTTTCTTACATCGTTCTCCTTTGCGCCTCCTAGTTAGTTCTTTTCAATGCAAATTCAACAACTGGAAAAAGGGATTTTCAAAAATATTTGTGTAGAAAAAGTTTTTTTTATTTTATTTGGTTGTTCGCTTGCTTACTGTGCTGCGGTTGTGTTGTTCTGTTATTTTTCCGTATCGACTTCAGGCTTTAGCATCGTTAAGTGTTTCTTGTCATTCTAGGCAATTATCATGCAACTTTCCTTTTTTTTCGTCTGTGGGATGGTTTGTGTATCAATTTTCCTCCTCTCGTATATCTCGCGTCACAGCTCTCCTGCACTTGCACTTCTTTTCATCTATTCAACCCCGGTACGCCGAAGTCGATGGTTTCACTTTATCGCTGATAATGCCTTGGTTGACGTATTGTCTCCCCTACCGTTCTCAACCGAATAAGGCAGCATTTGCCTGAATTTGGCTCACCCAAGGATCTACAGACATGTACCATAGACGTTTGATTTACAGAAACAAGAGCGCATCTGCTTTCTGTGTAGCGGGAAATAAAAATTGTGGAAAAGGCACAATTTCTTTTTGTTTCGCCAATTTGCCAAGCATCAGGTAACTCGCAATGCGTATTCGATGTTGCTAATACTGATGGTAGAAGCGAGAACTAGGAAAAATCACACGATTCATCTGTTCTGTACTGCGTCCCGATTGGTCGCAACATATTTGCATCGATCGGAAACACTGAAAATAGAAAAACATAAAAACAAATTAAAATTAACAAAATGAAACAAATGAAAACATCAATCGTAGCGTACGATAAATTCATAATATCGTACATGTGATATTTTTTCTAAAGCTCGTATAATTGTAAACGAAATAAACACAAGACACAGGGGGAAACGTTAAAGAAAAACGAAGAGGAACCAACAAAAACTCACCAAAAATTACCCGCTTCGTTTGCTTAATATTGCTCAACATTTCTCATCGACACACTCTCAATAATGCCATATGGACATGGTGCCAATATTGCAGACAGTTCGGTCTCGTTCTACTCATGATCGTTTATTTCCGCATTCGTAATGCCGCTTCCATGAGGCGCTAGTAAGCGCAGTTTTGGGAGGAAGCGTTCCTTTCATTTTTACAACAAATCAAAATTCACAGTTCCGGGAAGGGATCTCACCTACTTGAACGCGGTTGGTAGCTTTTCAACGTGGAGAGCGCAACGTGTAGAAAAAAAATCGAAAGTAAATCATTCATTAACACGACAGGTAAACATGTGAAAGGACAACTTCAGATAGTTTGGGGTAGGTAGTAGTAGTAGTAGTACTAGTGAAAATAGTAGCCTAAAAAATTGGAAAATGTTTTGGAAGTTTTTAAGCATGATTCATCTCATGCATAGTTCGCTCGCAACCCTAAACCAGCCGTTTACGTTTTGGGGCCTCACGTTCTGCACCATTTCTCTATCTTTTTCTACTTCTTTCCCTAGTTTTGCTAGCTCCTTTAATCATGCACATTTTCTCCATGTCGTCGACAGTGCACTATCACATTCACATCAAGGGTAATGGGAAAACAAACTGAACGGAGTAATAAAAAGAAAGGTCAAGGATCGACCTGCTAGGAGACGCTGCATCTTTTGAAGTGATGCAGAAAATTTAGATAACTAAAACAATCGTTCGAAAGGGCTAAACGAACATGAACAGAACACAAAAAAGGACATAAACAAAACAAAAATACATAAAAAAAAGATCGCGAGCGGAAAAAGTCCTTCGAAAAAAATCCTACTTAATGTACTAAACACACTAAAAACTAGTCTTATCGAGCTAGGATGATCGGCGCGCTTGCTCCGCGGGATTGATTCCAGTTTCGAGGCCCATTTTTTTTTGATCCGATCCGATCCGAACGTTACCGCGCTCTGGTTCCTTGATTTATTCTGGAAGTGTTTCCGCCGCCGTTATCAACAACGTTTCAGTACGTTTCGTTTACTTATCCCTTTCCTCACATGCCCGACGGGGTGGATTGCATATTTTCACCAGTGGGGTTTTCTTCAAGTGAATCATTCATTCTAAGAGACTAAAAATATAAACTAGCATTTTCCGCTTTGCAGCTTCTCGGTCTTCTTCCCTCTGGCCGTCATCATCTGATGTCCGGCCCGGTCACATCACGTTTACATAAACCCATTCCTCCGGATCCCCTGCCCTCCCAGCATTGCTTTACTCTACTACTCCTTCGAGTTCCGTTTCTTTTTAAATTAACAAAGGACAAACAAAAAAAACATTTTGCGGGGGAAAAACAAGGGAAACAATAAATTAAAATTAAGTCTACTAAAATCGAGCGACACATCCAAGAGGGAAAGAATCAAACCGTGAAGGGCTGGAAGAATTTTGCAGCAGTGGGCAGAAACTGAGTTTGGCGTGGAAAGCGGTGACAAACTAACTAACTTTTCTCACATTTTCCTCGTTATCAATAGACGGCCCACCGTACGAAGAGGGAGTTCTAATCAAGCGAACGTTACAATGCTGGTACCCATTTTAGTCGAGCAAATGTCGTAGGGAAAGTTGTGTGAAGGAAACGGGAGACTTTCTCCTGAAAGCAGCCAAGTTCCAGACTGTGGCGCTGCATTGTTGGCGCACTTTCCCTCTATTCTTTGGATGATCGGTATCGGTTTTCTATCGGTACACTACTCCACTCCATCGTGATCTCTTCAGTCATTTATTTTTACAATCATTTCTACCTTCATTGCTATCTGCTTCCGATGTTTCACTATATCTGTATTCTACGAACCGAATTGCAGTTGTTCGCGGTTCTCGTTCACCTCTCATCGTCTGTTGGCCAAAGCGTTTTCCAATCATCACTGTATGGTTCATGAATAGCAAAATGCGTTAACAGTTTGTTCCATGAATCACTAAATCACCTTTCTTCGTGTTATTAGGAGAAGTGGCTTTTTCCATTCAAGATTACTGGATCAGAAACCGCGGAAGGCAACAATAAAATTGAATCCCGATACACGCTGGTCGTTCAGGAAAAATTCAAAAGAATTTTTTAAAACCATATTGTCGGTGTTTGCAAACTGCAAGAACGCCAAAAATGGATAGGGCAGTAATTAAACCTGCCCTTCCCTGTAAGTGCGATGGAAGAAGAAAGACGATACAAGCACTTTCTCCGTCCCAATAAAAGTTAAAAATATTGAGCACCTGTCGGAGGCAACTCTCAGACCAGACAAACTACTTTGGTTTCGCCCGTTCACGAAACCAAAATACATTCCATCAGTCGTTCGTGGTTCGTCGTTGAGATGACGATCGTCTCTGCGTGAGATTGGTTTTCGTCTATCGTTTTTACCTCAGCTTAGTTTCCATGCTACATGCTTAGCTCGTTATGTTTTTTCGTTCGAAGTGTTTTTGTTTTCTCTTCTGCCACCTGTGAATCGCGGGATTATTCATAGTCCTGGCCAGCATTGTCGTGCATCCGCCCCACTTTGTTCACATTAATCTCTCTCGCTCTTTCTTTCAGTTTGAGCGACCGCTAGTTCCGTACCGCATCGACTGTGGCATCAACAATCGAATACCATGCGTTTGAGGTATCTTTTTTTTTTTATTTCGCCTACCTTCACGGGGAAAACGGTATGCAAACAGAAGCTGCATCATAGGGGTGTCCCCCCGTGGGGGAGCTGTTAGCTTCTCGTTCCACACGACTTGTGTGCGTGCGGTTGTATAGTTCAAATTTTACACGGGATTGGGTTTGTCTTTCGCTTCGTTCCGATTGTTTCAATTCAGATGATTCATTTTCATGACTTTGTCCACGAAGATGTTGAACGACAAGTGCAACATTTCCTTCCGTAATCGCTTCCTTTCGAGCGGAACCTGTCCGGATGATCGTTCCGATAATGGATGTTTCCACTCCCTATCACACGACGTTGCGCTCTCTTTCTCTGTTCCATTGGATCTCCTCTCCAGTGTACCGTATCACTTCACTTCCGTGCAATTTACTTCCTCGGAAGCTATCATTATCAACTGTCGGAGTTGATACGATCGACCATGCGCGTTCAACCGATCGTTCTTACTTTTCAGCATCTCCTGCCCTCGATCCATATGTGATGCAGTTGTATGGGTGATGTTGTGTGACATGTAACACCTTATCGGTCCTTCTACTCGCAGGACATAACAGAACACCGGGTCGGAAAGGGGTTCAAAGTCTCGTTGGCTGATGGGACGATTTCAACAGAGGTGTCGTCGGGTTTTTCGTGAATCGTTGTGTGTATGTTTGGGGGGCGGTGGCGGTGTTGTGGGTTGCTTAATTTAGATGCTACTGCTGCTGCCGCCGCTGATGGTATCGGCTGCACGTTCCCTGCTCCGCCGTTTCCGGTCACGCCGGCCGTGCGGCATGTGTCTTGGCTACTACGGAAGGGCTGCTCGCACCGGGTGCGCACCGATCTACTTCGGGGCGTGCTGATACTGCGTGGTGTAGGCTTCATCCGGCGAGGCGGCATTGCTCGCCTGGTCCGTGTCGCCCATCTGCAGCGTGTGGATCACGGACGTCGGATGGGTCGGATAGTACGGATAGGTCGGGCTGATGTACTGCTGTTGCGGGAGAGATAGGATGGGCTGATGGCAAGTAAGAGGGGCCGGGAACAGGCGGGGAAAAAGAAAAGAGAACACGCCGAAAGCGCACAGGATGTAGTGAACATTACGACATCAACGCCCTTTTGGGAAAACTATCTCCGTTTTCCCACCCCACACACACGCACACGCGCACACACTTACCGATGAGCCGATCTGTAGTGTTGCCAGCTGTGGCATCATGCCGTACTGCACGGCAGCCGGATTATCACTGGACATGATCATCGAGACGCCCCGGGGCTGCACCGGCGTCACACCGTCCGTTTTGTACGGTGTGCCAACGCTCAGGTGCGACGTGGGAACCTGCACGTATTGCTGTGAAGGTGGACGAGAGAGACCAAATTGATGAAACATCTGTCACAAGATGTGTTCAGCAGCGATCAATCAATCAGTTTCGATAGAAAATATAAAGAATGGATTGTTGTAAATGCACTCCCGTTCACTCCGGATTGGCTCTCCCATGAAATGTCCTTTCGCGGTTTTTGGATTCAAGTCGTTTTCAAATTGGCTATGTCCTCGTTTTGTCCTTCCACCTATCAGGCCTTCCATATAACATTCCTATGTGTCATTTTTAAGTTTTACACCTGACAATTTTTGAATTTCAGATTGAACTCAACAGATAACCGGGAAAACTTTAAGTGTGATCAGTTAAACGTTGCTAAAGAATTCGGAAAATAGAACAGTACTACGCTTCAAAAACTGGTTGTACTTGTGTTAGGGTTTGGGACTACAATTGATAAAGATGTTCTATCTGGCTTTGAGTCTAGCAAGTAGCGAGTCTGATAGGTCTGTATGTTTTTTTCCTCTCCGAGTTCCGGACCATGCCCGAGTTTTTCACCGTACCTGCTCCTCAACTGGTGCAATCGCCTGGGTCATCATGTAGCTCGGCACCCACTGGGAGCCGGGAACGGCGTAGCCTCCCACCTGGGGAGTGCTGAACCCTCTGTACGGCATGTTGATGTGCGTGCCGACGTTCACGCTCATGCCGTTCTGCTGCATGCTCGGATCGTAGGTCACCGGGATGCCCTCGGCGCCCTCGCGCCAGGCCCGCGTGTTCGGGTCCGGGCTCTTGAACGGGTTCTTCTTCTTCGACCCACCGTCGGCGAACTTCACTAGCAGCGGCTCCTTCGCGCCCGGTAGCTGGTTACCGTTGAACATCTGGATGATCTGCTCGCACTTGTCCCGCGATTCCATTCGCGCAAAGCCAACACCTACGGCGGAAATGTGATACGGGCGGGTTGATTAGGAGATAAATGACTTTTACTATAGCGCATCGAAACTTACCTTTCGACTGCGCATTCTGATCGCGCAGAATTCGGGTCGAGATGACCTGGCCGTACTTGGACAGTAGGTTCTCCACGTCCGTCTCTTTGTAGTTCAAGGGAAGATTCGCAATGTATAGATTGGTTGGATCCTGCTCCTGTTGCTGCTCAGCCGGCACCAGCGTGGCGGGGTCCAACGATTCCGTGCGCAAGGAAGCGAACGCGATTGGATTGGGGTTACAGGGTTTATGTGTGGTGTGTGGAGAAGGGCATTTTTTTTGTATATTTTTTTTTTTTACATAATGGAAGACATTTTTCACACCATAACATAGACCGAGGAGGAAGGAGAAAAGAAAACTCATTAGTACGGATTTGCGTTGATCGCGTGCCTGCGCGAAGCTCTCTCGTTGCGAATTTTAATCTTCTGTTTCTCGTTTCTTTGGAGGGTGGTCTTTTTGCTCGATTGGTCTGAGTGGAGAACAAGTGCGATAAAAAAAAAACGGAATAAAACGACGAACAGACGTACGGAGGATAACGAAGGTAACACTGACGAAGAAGAAGAAGATCGACCTGGTACCGGAGCTAAGTTATTTTTTTGTAAGAAAATTATTACAAAATTGGCCACAAAACTCGACCATCAGTGAAAAGTGTGAGCATTCAGCTACGTTGGTCACATTTGGTGAAAAATTTCGTGAAGGACAAGAAGCAAGGGGAAGATAACATGGCAATCGTGTTCACAGGATAGCTCCAACAGGACATCTTCCATTACAGACACGGGATACGAAACAAGACTCAAGGAACGTCAAATTAAAAAATACACCAAAATGAAACGATTCGTCCTTCCACAAGGATTGTGTAATTAGAAATGAAGCGGACTGGCAACAGGTAACATTACGCTGGACAGTACCGAGATCGGGGGGCGATTACATTAGCAAACTTGGTACCCGGGAAGAACTCGTCTGAGATTCTGGAGTAGCACTTGCAGTAGCACTTGTGTGCGTGGCCATCTTTCCGCTCAAAATACCGGATGAATTGAAGAAAACGGTAGCAATAGAATGATCGATGACGATTGCAACAATGGGATGCGGGTGAGGGAAAACCTTCCATTGGAGAATTAACAACAAGAAACACCAGTCAGGGAAGAGGTGGATGGGGAATCAGAGTGGGGGGAATGGACCAATTATGGACGGACCGTTCAGACAAGGTGAGAGTCAAATGCCCTAAGAAATACTCCTAACAATCGAAACCATGCTCCAGGTACGGTTTTGGGGATAAGTTTTAAATAGTGTTACAAATACCTTTAGTGAATGGTGGAACTAAACAGTAGATTCTGAAATCTGGTAACTAAAAGACGACATTGACCCAAGGGAGAAATAGTACTAGCGTACGATCTTGCGTTCACAAAGGGGTTTTTCACCTTACAGGCAGAGACGGTAAACCCAGACAGGGTGTACTAGCACAGTCAAACGATTCAAGGCCGTGAACCTTCCCTAGACCATACCCTAGCGCGGGTGCGAACGCGAGCTGTCTTTCGAATTCGTAGCGTAGCCTCTATCTAGTCTACACCACGTGCAACGATGACCGACTAGCCACGGGTGCCCTTTCGCCCTGCGACTATGCCTACGCTCACATTCGAATCGAATACTTTCTTAATTGTAATAGGTGTGTAATTTGGCCGGCTCACTATGAACGTTTTGATTGTATTTGGTTGGTAAATGGGGGGTTTTTTTTTTTAAATGGTAGCAAACAAATGTCGCTAGCTAGCTAGTTTACAAAAAGTTGATTGGTTAAACGAACAAAACGAGGGCAGTATTATACAGAGATAAGTAGAGAAAACAGTAGTAGTATTCGCTATACACAACGGTTATGTACGATGTAACTTGTTCCTTCGCTCGTATTACTCTCTATTTGGCTCTATGTTCTATGTAAAGTAAATAGTAGTTCTATTGGATTTTTTTTTATTTTCGATTTAAAAAAAACGTAAGCCAGATCCAACACGCTAATGAAATTCAGGAATGTTTAAAGAAACCACTATATCTATTCAAACAACTACTGGAAAGTTATACTTTATCGGAGCTTGAAACGTTGTGGTGCGCGGTTTTTTTTTTGTTTATACCACGGTAAAAAGTAACATACAAATACAAGGGTATATACCCGAGCCAATGGAACAGCTGTGCGAGAGTTCGCATCGGGACACAAGGAGTCCCTGCACATTAACACGGATTAGCGCGTTCGGTACACATTGAGCAAGTACAAACGTGAGGCAAGTTTTGTGTGTGTAGTGTGAAAATTAAGTTAGCATTCGATTAGACTGTTAATACACTTGGTTTATTTTTTGTTGTTGTTGGTTCACTCGTTTGACTCGGTTTAGTATGAACAATCCTGACATGGGAAATTGATGTTAGAAAACGAAACAATCGGTTGCAGCGATGCTAGCGCGACCAACACGCTTGTTGCCATTAGTTTCGGCTAGAGGGAGCGAGCGAACGAGCGAGCGAGCGAGTGAGCGAGCGAACGTAGACATACAGTTTACTATACACTATGATAAATGTAGAGTTGTGTCCCTTCGTCTAGATAGGTAGATCCGTTTTGTTCAGTTCTATTTACAGTATTGACTGGTGGCAAAAATGGGGCTACAACGAAAGTCAATCCGGCGGCTGCATACTGTCCTAGTGGTGGCGATAGTGGTGGACGGGGACGGACGACTATGCGTTTGGGGATGATCGTAGCAGCGGGCGTGAATGAAGAACGCAACCGCTTCACCGACAGGGGTAAGAAGCGCTGTACGGGGGGCTGGTGGGTGGGGAGAACGTGGACATACTGGAACTGGAAAGCGATCAAACAGCACACAACCAACAACAATCAACCTGAGCAACGGTGGGAAAACGGGGAAAACCCAAACCTTTTACTGTCTTCTATACACTAGCGCTTAGTTGGCGCTTGCAACCTATACTACCGCCAAACGAGAGTCTACCTTCGGGACAGGGAACGCAACAAGAGTAGATTGAGAGATAGAGTGGAAAGAGAGAGGGAGGGGGGGGGTTTGTCTGAAGTGTCTAAGATTAATGCCCGATGAACAAAGTTGATCGATTGAGAAATGGAAACAAAAGGAAGTTTACTTAACAACATTTTTTTCTGAAGAACATGAGAAATGAAAGTCCTTGCTTCATCTTTATGGTTCTAATAAACTAATAAATCAACATAAATCACGCTGTAATGCAAAAAGTAACTGTGAGTACGGGAGCGGCCACACTGGAACGGCCAATGTCGTTTTGTTTTTTCTTTTTTTTTCAAAGGATAAAGAATGGCATAAAATGGATGGCGTATTTCCCATCGTTCGAGCAAACAGGCCGGGCGATGGGCAAATGTTTTTCCCGGGTTTTATTACTTGACGTTCCCAGCATTCCGGCACTTTATGGGGATAAAATTGATAAATAAACCGTTCATGTTGTAAACCGCCCGCTCGCCAGGAACGGGCATTGAAAATGGGAATGGGAATGGGAAAATGGTCCCATTCTTGTCGTAATCAGTGAAACACGTCGTAAACATGTGAAGGGTGAGCGTTGTGATGGAACGCGAACATACAGCAGCATGTACGGAGTGCAGGAGTTGGTATTGGCAGTTATTGATGAATCGGAAAAATCCTGCTCCTGTTTTTATTCGACTAAGGTATGCGCTAAGCACATACCACTAAAACTAAAAGAAATTCAAAAACTTTTCACAGAAAGCGGAACACTCTAGTACAGTACGGTACGTAGCGTTGTAAATGCTACAGTATAATCATGATGAGAACTCACACATGAAACTTGAGTCAACCAGAATAAAAACTACTACGTGATCAACTATGTGCCCGCGTCCAGATTCGGCTAGTGTCGGCTACGAGCACCGTTAAATACAAGATTCTGCCTATCACTCAAACTACATAGAAACTGACAAACGTTGGGGGTTGGGTCGGCGACGGATGGGGGCTGGTGGGGGGAAAACGGTGGGGACGCCAACGGAGCAGAAGGAAGAAAGAAAAACTGTACGGTACGGGCTAGATCCAGAGGACAACAACTACCACTGTTCGCTAATCGTCAACGGTTCTATCGACTGTAGATATGAGAGCACTAGGACTAAGACCTTTCGGGGGGAGGTACAAAAAAAAACCAATCGCTATTCTATGCGCTAGGATTCTATGTTTTCAGCTATCGGGAATCGGCTGGCAAACGACAAGGAAACAAACAAGGAACAGAAGGGAGGCAAATATGTACTCGGTTTACACTAAAAAAAAGATCTGCTTCTGGTCCGAACGGCACACCCGTTTCGTGGTGGTGTGGCGAGTGTAAATGGGGGTACTTCCTTTCCTTCCGGGAAACGGAAGACGTCTTGAAGGTGACACGCACGAGACGCTGCACTTTTGTGTCTGCCTGATGGTACATCGACACAAGTTCCGACGTTTTTTTTTTTTTAGTTTGTTTTTTGGAGTGTCGAGCAAAGCTTAAGGTTGGTGTCAGCGACCGTCACCGCAGGATAGTCCGAGCTTCGTCCGAATCTAGTGTTTCCCGTGGTCAGTGTGGAGTTGGGAATGCGGATTTAGTCGGTCATGGTCGATGGGTGTTTTACAAAACAGAAGAATACGGAAGAGGAAACCGAAACTTGACTCACGATAGTGAAAACATATTAAAGAAAAACAAAACAGAACAGAACAATCTACATCAGTCTTTGGGGTTAGTGGTGTGTTCGGAAATCATCTACAGCTGCTGTTAGTCTGTATCAACAGTGCACTCCATTAGTCAAGTTCCCACCCATACTGGTGAGGGTGCGTTATGTGCAGCATACATCCATTCAACCAGCGAGAAGTGAAACGGAAGCTTACAGCTCCATCGGTTAGATGCGAATGGTTGCAGTGGTTTTTTTTTTTTTTTTGTTAGTTTCACTCAATCGGCCACATTCCAAAAGTTGATCACTGTTAGTGAGTGTATAATTAAAGGGGTTCGGTGCCGATTCACATAATGTACAAACAACAGGATCAATTCAGTGGCAAGTTGGTTGATTGATGTGGTGTGTGAGTGTTGGTGTGACTGTGTGTGTTGACTCTAGTTTAAGGAAACAAGTCATGAACGTAGATAGAAGGACAAGGACACAGAGTGAGAAATAGAAGCCTAATCGAAGGATATTCTAAAGGTTATTTTTTTGAGACCAAAGTTTGATGAACTTTGGCCCAATTTTATCACTGTCGTTGTGCATTCCTCCTTCGCTTTCCGTATTTAAATTTGGTGGTTCTGCAATACTGAGTAATACCTAACTCGTTTGTCACATCCACAGGGGTTTCTTTGAATAAAATTTAAAAAAAAAAGCCGCACGGCTTCACTCGCCAGTAATCTATAAACCTTTTCATCACCTAGGACGAAAAAGTTAAACATAATCAACGGAAAGGCTTTCCCGGAAGGGGGTGGGTGGTTTGAAAGAATTTGCTTTGTGGGCACAACTTTTGCTGCGCGGAACAACTCCTTTGAAGAGATGCTAACTTGTAGCTAACAGCACAAGTTGTTGCTTCTTCACCCACTCATCGGGGCCGAGGTCTTTTTTTCTTATTTTTTTTTGGGCAACTTTGCAATATCATTGCGTCCAGAAGGTTTCGCTGGCCGGTGGTGCTCTACTCTACAACTTCCGTTCCTGTTTGTGGGCAGGACTTTTCCCTTCCGAAAGGAATGATGGTGATAATTAACTTGCGGATAAAGGATACGGAAACCCCCTTCCGAATGTTTTTACGCGGTGTCCGTTTCCGTTCGTTTGCTCCTAGCTTCTGCTGAAGTTATCGCGTAAAAATGGAGTTTCAATCCTTTCGATAGGAGCCATGAGTTTTGTGTAGCTTTCCGGAAGAAACGAAAAACAAACCTCAACTTTTGAGACGTGGAAACGAAAGCGAAAAACAAACTTTTACCAACAACTCCAAAAAGGAAAAGGCTTTATTTCCGGAGTTCTTCCGAACCTTTCCGTCTCTACCGTGTTGTCACGTGATGATAAATGAAGCCACAAAAAAAGTAGGGGAAAACAATGCAGATTAGCTTACATTTTTCCGCACAAACAGAAGAAAAACAGAAACCCTTTAGGGGTAAACTTTAAAAATGAAAACAGAACGATTGAACCTAGTACCTAGATAGTTTTACGTTAAACACGGTAGCAAGGTCTCGAGCTTTAAAATAAGCTGTCTATTTTTCTGAGAAAAGCTACGCCACAAAATGAAGTAAAAAACTGAAGTAAATGATGAAAGAAGGGAGAAAGTGGAAAAGTTCTAGGGAAAACCGAAAATGTCATTATAGGAACGTCCCGTCATTAGTCGCGTTGTTCCTGCGCATAACCGGTTTTTGTGGCTTGTGGTTTTAGACGATTTTCCATCACTTTCCACGTGTGTGGTCCCGTTGTATTCCTGTCCAGTTCGTCCCTTCCTGTACGCGTGCGTGTGTATGTACGTGTGTGTGTGTGTCTGAGTGTGATTGTAGTGTGTAGTTTTAGTATGTAGCTTCAACATTCGGACATCGAGTTTGGTTAGATGTTACAGTGGTGATGGCGGGTAGATGAGACGGGTTGGTTGGTTGGTTGGTTTTTTTTTTTAGCTAGAGAAACGGGTTGTCTTCTAACAAGAGAGAAATAGGGGTGTAAGTATTACTTGCATGCAAACAAACGTACAATGGCCGGCCTATGTAGCACCCAGATACCCACTTTGGCCATCTGAGCTTGGATGCCCTTCGCTTGCAGCCCTTTGACGGCACCCTCGGCACACGACGGCGACTCGAAGTCAACAAATCCGTATCCTGTCGGATGGCGGTGGATGGTGGCACCGGCAGTGGTGGGTAGGGAGGTGAGAGAGAGAGAGGGAGAGAAAGTAAACGAGAATAATCGATTAGTGGTGCGCTTGGTGGGGCGTTGTTTGTTCGATTTGTTGATGAGTAAATTATGATGTCTGCTCAATCGATAGAATAAAAAGTAGCCAGATAAGAGGGCACTTATTTCAAACGATATCTAGCCAATGAAGAACTGACTGGTAAGTTGAATTTAGATTGTTTGGGAAGCTTGATTTTATAACATGGTGATGGTAGACAGACTTATAAATGATTATATCAACCAATACCCCATTCCACTTCATAGCTTACCTTTACATTTGTTTGTTGTTTTATCTAATATTGCCTTTGTTGAGATGATGTTCCCGTACCTGGAAGTGAAAATGGAAAACAAACTTAATTGCCGTTTCTCAAGACTTTGCGAGGTCGTAAAACATTTTGCGGTTCGTAGCTAATTCCGTGGAAAACGAAAACCCCGAAACAGCTTCCTGCAGCTGAACACAATCACAAACGACAACCCTGCGCGAACCCTGCAATCGTAAATAGTCGGCCGATTCGGTGCGATTCTCAGCTCAGCATTCGGACGGTGTGTGACAACTTTCCAACCGTTTTCCATCGCACGATGCACATAAATATTTATCCGCGTGGCAAAAAAGGGGGCACTAATTAATCGAATGACGATCGGAGTAATAATTAATGGCAAACAGTTTCCGATTTTTCCGCCCCACTTGGCACCGCCCGGTGGGAAAGTTCTGAAGCCGTCGTCATTATGCGCGAGCACACGCGTATCGGAAAATGTACTACACCACATAAGTATCCTGATCGTGCAGTGTTTTTCGCGTTTCCGCGTGGCCAGATTTTGCGTGGAAAAAGATTAATAAAAAAAACGCCGAAATCATTGGAAATGTATGCTGGACGAAGAGAAACAAAAAAAAAAAAGGCGAACTTTATACACATTTTCTATCACCACATCGACACGGGAATGGCGGTGGCGTTAGTTGGGTTGGGTGGTGTCGCAAAAAAAAAAGAAACAGAACAAACAGGAAGTACACACGCGGCAGGATGAAGAAATTTTCCATTTCCGGAAGAGTGGCGTAGGAACAATGCTCGGTAGAATCGGCACTAGTGAATGGGAAATAAATGTTTAAACCGATGTACTTGAAAGTGTAAACAATTTCCCGCTGACAGTATGATAAGGGAAATGGAACGGGAGGGAAAACCCCACAAGGAGGTTGAACTCCTCGTTGCTCCTGTCGCACGCAACCTCGTTAAGGTTCTCTTATTTTGCCGCGTGAAACAGCTTACGAAAAATGGAAGCAAGGCCCCCGATCGGCGACGAAGAAGCAGCTGGTGGAAAGCTGCTGAAAACGGGGGAAACAGATAATTAAGCGTATCCTGTTCCGGAACACTTTCGTGAAGTGCCGTGAAGGCGGAATGTGTTGAACGCCATTTCCCCCCGAAAAAAAAAAATGGCGTTTGAGGGGAAAAACGAACTGAAAACAAACAACAGTGGGTGGAAATGTAAAAATGCCTAATGTCTAGTGGAAAACTACTCCCAAACAAGGGATTAAGTGGAAGGATTGTTGGAGGCGGGAGACGAAAGGGAAACAAAAAACAAATAGTAGAGTATCTCCGTTTGAAAAATAATGCAAATTAGCGAGTAGACGAAACAGCACGACCCAAAATGGTTAACGCCACAAAAACTCAACCCCGTTTTTCTTCGAGCAGCGAACAAATGGTGCACGGAAACAATATAGAACGCGTTCTCAGTACCATCACGACGCATGTCTCTAATATGAAAATCGTTTTAGCAAACACGGAATTGATTAATAATGTTTTAATCTGGCAACCAATTATCCTTCAGGTTGGATAAGGGTAGTTTTGCTCAAGAGAATCCGGTTTTATTACGGC
The DNA here is from genome assembly GCA_034621735.1 of Anopheles plumbeus. Classification (NCBI taxonomy): domain Eukaryota; kingdom Metazoa; phylum Arthropoda; class Insecta; order Diptera; family Culicidae; genus Anopheles; species Anopheles plumbeus. The sequence goes on from JAOEFI010000006.1 coordinate 15,138,146, forward strand.
TAGCAATACTGTTATGAAGCTTCTAAGAGTCTAACAATGTCAATCGATTAGCTTTTCCAATTCAGCTGAATTACCGCAACCGGAATGAAGTTTACAAATTATTCGAAAAGGGTTTGAAACCTTCGAAACCACCGGCAAAACAAATTACATTTACAGCACACCAAAGCCATTAAAATGGACCAATCAAAATGTTTCCATTTTATCTACGTATTGATCGTTCGTGCCGCGCGTGGCGTGCTAACTCTGCGGCCTGGCTTTTGCCTGGCAACGAGAGTTTTCCCGGAAAATTGACGTCGGTTACCAACAACCAGCGCAACATGGCGCGCTCTACGGTCCATCATGGCGGCTCTGTGTCGCATTTCTGCGTAAGGAAAATGTGAATCCTAAGCTTAGCCCGTCTAATTATAGCTCACTGCCTCCCGACAGCCGCAAGCAAACAAGCTCGCTGACACCTCGGTCGTCCTTTTATCGGCTTTTTCTTTTCGAGGGAAGGAAGAGTGGTGCTAAAAAACCGGGGAAGGGAATGGATGATGGGTGTTCGCCCATCGCCTTCCATTCGATCATTTTCCGGCGCGGACGCTTATCGATAGCGACAACACACGTACGCAAGTGACGGGGGGTCCGTCCGTCGTCATCGGCGCGTCATCGTTTCGTTCTCGGCCGATGATTGACCTCTTCTAGAAGGAGATGTTAAATTGCGAAGAAAGTGGACGTGGCTTCCAAAGCAGATGAAAAAAAACCAGATGGTGCGGACCGAAATGGGTGGGACACGTGGGAGCGGCGCCGAATGGTGGACTGATGGATGCCAAGGACCTTTTTTTTTTATTCACCCCCATAACAAACTAGGCGATTGTGGGAGTCAAAGGCGTCCTTCATGTTGCCTCGTCCACCCGCGTTCCCCTCTTTCGGGTGTTCACTTATTGCGCGGATAAAAATGGCGTTGAATAAAGAGAGAGAAAGAGAGAGATAGAGAGCAAAAAAAAAAGAAGAAAGATGATGGACGAAATGATTTCCCTACGCCGTTTATCTTCCTCCAAGCAAAAAGGCTTTCGAAGACGCCATCATGAAGGACACCGTTTCGCGTACAATGGACGTTCGTACCTCTTGTACACTTTCAGCCACCTCCCGTACCGCTACAACCTCGTCTGCCTGTTACGCTGCGGAGCATAATAATAGGATTCCATACATTTTCCGCTTTCCAAATTAATACCGCTAACTAGTCGCAGCGTACAGGCGTGCGTGCGTGCGCGGACTTTGGAAAAGACCGTAAACCACCGCCCGGAAGGGTGGCTGGAAAGGGGGTGGGCGATCGGAGACATCAACAAAAGGCAGGATTCTCATGGCATGACAACAAGGGCCATCCGCTTCGGTTTCATTTTGACCGAAGCAGTAACGAGCGACGGAGAAGGCGATGCTTTATTGAACGATTTTTAGTGGTTTTCCACGGTTCGGAGGTCATATTTCCTGGACTGGGTGGGTGGTGTGAAATATCGATGAGGCCCCGTCTCTCTGCCTGCAGTGGAAGCCCAAGGGGCAGAAAGGGGCCAGTGATGAATCCGCACCACTACTGCCCCACCCAACTGCCTCCGGTAAAAGGAAGAAGCTTTCACACCCTGCCGGCATGTAGTAACGAATCTTTTGGTCATCCATTTTGTGTAGTCTTTTGTCCGCGGAGATGCTTCTGGTGTCGGCTTCCATTCCAACGACGGTAAGAGTCCCTACACCATTTCCCGCCATCAACGGCGAAGAGAGGAGCAACATCGAGGCCGTAGCCGGTGGCAGCAGCACCGGCGAGGGCATAATTTCCATGCTGCGCATGAATAAAAGATTGATTGTGGGATTTGTGGATATATACACACACGCAGCCCCTCCACCGACGAATCGTAGGATAGGCCCCGTAGGGGTGCCCTTGGTGTGCCTCCTCGCACCTCCCCTGCACATCTCATTATGCTCCATCTCTGCTTCCTCCCTGCATTGGTGCGCCCCGATGGAGCACAAATATTAACGCCCGAACAGGACGCCGGACCTAGCGGACGGTGGCGGCAATGCGCGGAAGGGGAAGAAAACTCATTTAGAGTTATTGTTCCAAAAAAAAAAAAAAAAAGGGGAGAAGGACAAGCGGTTCCGGGGTACCCATTTCCTGGCGGAAGGTGCCCGAGAATCCCGAGAAAATCTCCCGCGCGGAAGAGAGCAGTGGAGCGAAACGAATCCCACATATATATATATATATATATAAATTCGCACAAGTTGCCAAAAGAGCAGCAACGAGTTTACGAGCCCTCCCTCGCGCATCCCCGGAACGCGGAGGTGTGCGTCCATTAGCGAAAGGAGACGCGGTGGCTCTCAGCAAAATGGTGCCCCGGATTGATGACATTTATGCGCAATCATTCGAAGCGTACGCTTTCCCGGCTGGGCTGCCTGTGTTGTGGCGGGACCTAGGCCTACACACTGGTGCTACTTTTCCGTACAGAAGGAGCTACGAGTCATCATTCGGCAACGTGGCGGTGCTGTACGGTGTAACCGTAACCAACCAACCGCCAGTAAATCTAGCACCACTACAGCCAGCCATCACTCTTCCCTACGAGGGCGTCGTGCGTGGCATGGAGTAATAATAAAATTGAGATGATTTCGATTTTCCGAAGCTGAGCTCCTTCTTCAGTTGCTCGCCTTCGAGTGTCGCGGTTTTTTTTTTTGGGGAGGAGACGTCAGTCAGGCAGCTGTACGATGTGCCGACAAGTACCAGTAAAAGTTCGCAAGAATAAGCTTCACTCTCGGGGAGAGAGATAAGATTTACAATCTGGGAAAAGTCTATCTTGTTTTGATGAGCTGTGAAAGCTTCGTCACGTTCGGTCGACTTTTTCCGCCATCATTTTAATGGTACATCATGACAATCATGGCAGTAAAATTAAACATAAACAAACGGGCGAAACCAAATGTGCAGAAAACAAATCTGTTCAAAGTTGTCCATAAATTGTTCGTGACACAAAGCAACTATCGTCACCTATCATCAACTTTTACTGATGGAAAGCCATTGATTAATTCAAACGAAAATCGTTTAGCATTCTGCTGGTGTGCCCTCTAGAGAGATATTTATCTTCATAAGGGACCTGTGATATTCGTTTCCCATATTTATTTATGGTGTCCATAGCCTCCCACCTGCAATCGGTAGGCTTACTGCCCCAAAGGACTCTGGGTCCTTGGAGAGACGGAAAGTGAACATAGTAGATGATTCATATGATAGTCCATCCAATCGGTTGAGAGTTCGAACGCCCGATGCGACTACAAGGATATCCTTTACACCGCACACGGCTTGACTTGCTCTATCTCTATCCTTTCCCTTTCTCTTTCTCTCTCTCGGGCGTCCTTAGTACTTACTGTGCACACATATTGACAAGATCTTTATCGGTCGTGCCCTGCTGCAGGCCGCGGATGTAGAGGTTCGTTTTCGACAGCTGCTCCGTCTGCTGTGGCGTGTTGCTAGGACCCATCGTGTTGTTTGTGTTCGTCGTGTTACTCAGGCTCGTGCTCAGCGTGCCGCTCTGGGAGCCGGTGTTCGACGAGCTGCTCGAGTTCGTGTTGCTGGGCGACGCTGCTGTCGGCACACGCTGTCCGTACTGGTGGGAGAGAAGGAAACGGAAGATCAAACGGGAAACGCATCATTAGTCGAGGTTGGCTGCCGGCCGAGCTACTGGAGGCGGCTAGGCTCTGTGGCGGCCGCAGTAAATCGTCCTTCCAGTGGCAGGACCGTAATACGAGTATGTACCATGTTGCAGAAATGCGGAGGCCATGAAAGTTCCATGAACTTCGCTTACATGGTGAAATTTAATGCAATAATAAAATTTCATAATTGAACACGCTGAAATATGGCCAGCAGCAGTACTGAAATAAGGATTGTTTTATTCTGTTTTATTCCCAGAATAACAGTCGCCTCGTTAGAAGGCGCTGCAGCCGAAAAGCGGTCTTGATGTTTACAGACCTCTAAGAAAGGAAGAACGTGCAAGGCTTGAAGCTTGAAGGAAATATCTATTGTTTTGATAACACCTGGGAGCTTTCTGAACATCCTTCTAGCAGGCTACACCCGACTAGCACACCGAAACAAATTCGTTGACCTCTAGGATATGCCGGCAGACAGATAGGCGGCCATGCATACGGACCACCGGTCGATGTTGCAGATATTTTCGCCGAAAGCGCAAAAGCGCTAATGAATTTTGTATCAGTTGCTATTCTGCTTTGAAGTCCATTTCCATTTCCATTCATACATCCGCCGAACCGAAGACTGCCACGATACGGGGGGCGGAAAGAATGCCGCCCTCAAGATATTCATTCAGAAAGAATCCCGACGCCACCGTCTTCGCTCGTACTGACCGAGAGTTCAACAACCATTTTGAATTTAAACGTCGGTAGCTGCCATTTTGAGTGTGGGACTGACTGAGTGTTCAACCGGTTCAATGTCCATGCTGCGCGACGATACACTAGGGCGAACTCTCCTCCTCCTTCTCCTCCTCCGGCCGGTTCAGTTTCGTCCCGTTCGTCGTTGTGATTAATTCGAAAATTTTAATAAAACATTTTTCCACTTTTAACCCCGCCCTTCGTTCTTCCGGTGGCCGAAGCGATGGATGCCGCAGTAGCCCTAGCTGCATCCCTTCCCGTTGGAAGAACTTCCTTGAACGCCGGAAGCTGATTTTATTTCATCAAATGGCAACCACGTCTGCCGACAGAAAAGAAAGTATCTCGTGCTCAGAAAACAGGAAAACTTATATAAATCCAATTTTCCTCCCACTCTCTGTTGCTTTTTCCTGTCTTGCATACGTCCACAAGAGGCTAGTTGTTTTGTTTTGAGGTTCGAAATTTCGAAAGGAAAGAAAAATTGCAGCAGAAAAATGTGTTTCGAAAAATGGAATACATATTTCTCCCACTTTCAGCTGCATTCCAGCGGATTCTTTCTTGGGTAAAATAGCAAAAAAAAAAAAAAAGTATCCCAGTTCTCGTCCTTCATTAGTGAGGGACTTCTTCGGGATTGCCGGGAGCAACGTAGGGCCCGATGGGCGTAAATGTAAGCTTTTCTACTGTGTGTGCCCCGTCCGTTCGATTGTTTCTTCTCTTGAGATAAAGATGAATAAAGATAAATGCTAGAGCGATACAATAAAGACAAAGTCCGCTACACCTCGAATCCCATCAGTAGCCGGGTGGTAAGAATTGTTTCCTGTGCTGCACCAAGTGTTGCAGTTCAATTGCATTCATTCTTTACCTGCTACCGGGATGGTAATCGCTTTCGCCGTCGAACCGATTTCTTTTCCCCCCAAAACGAGTGCATGAGGGGAAAACTTTTTCGTCCCAAAAGAGGGCCGGCCGGCGGTCGTAAGTGCACTGAATATTTTTAAGTTTAGTTAACAACCCCGAAGTGGCGGAAGATCCAGAGGGAAACTTTACACCTTCCCACGATCAATATATCCGGCAGCGATTGCAGATCTGCGTTATGTGCAGCTGTTGGGCGCGTTGAAGCAAAGCGTAACGAACAAACTTTGGAGTATGGAAAAGAACATAAAACCATACAGTAATTTCCATAACATACTTCTCGCTTCATCTATTTTTTTTTTTCGGATCATTCTTCCGCTTCATCGCATTTCAAATGCAGCTGCTGCCTCACAAGGTGTTATACAAGTAGAACATGTGGTATTTCGAGTGTTTGATGGATTATGCCATTAAAAATTGTACGTTTTTACAACAGAATGCCTCCAGCGGCAAATGTTGATTGAAATACACAGACCTGAAACGTCAAACGGAGTCTGGTAACAATACCATAGAACAATATTCTGTTTTTAAGAGTTTCGATTGAAGATGGCTGATTGAAAGTCAAATTTTAATGTTTCTCTAGAGTACTTCCTTCAAAGTCCTTGTTAGAGCTCTCAGCGATGTTGTTGAAACAATTTTTGAGTAGGCCGGGGTGGCGATTCGTGACTTCTGTCGTTGCCAGCGACAAGCTGCTACGAACCATAGATTGAAAACTACAACATGAAATTGGTCCGTTTATGTGCGTCCTCAACAGCAAGAAGGAAGAATCTTTGCGAACGCAGTGTTGCCCAGTAGAAAGGCCTCACGTTTCACTGCTGTTAACCCATCCATGGCGCATTTGAAAGCAAGCACAAAAACCATCAATGGTTCACACAAATAAAAATGTCTAAAACACATAGGGCCATTCTTTCGGGGCACATTCAAATTAACGAGTATGCAAAGAACCCCGAGCATAACAATCCTTGATGTTTACGTATTAATAATTAGACAATAAATTGTGCACTATTTTCAGTGCAGGTGTATGGGAAGGTTGTTTGTGGTGGTGAAAAGAAAACAGTGGAAAGCATCAGAAGTTAAGAAAAACCGCACAAAAATGAACGCTTGTGGACGTGGAAAATTTTCCAAACCTTCCTACATCGCTCAGGCCAAACTGGGAGTGCCGGGCCAGGTTTGCTTTCTTCAATTTTCCGCCGCGACACACAGCCGGAGGCTGTATTGTTACTCCACAATGGGTAACCGTGGAAGGGACCGACCGCACGACTGAATAAGGGCGAAATGCCTTCCATTCTTTGGAGCGCAAACCGATGAAGAAAACGGTAGAAAATGGCCCATGTTTTCGACGTTCCACTGTTCTGTGTGTATGAATGTGCGTGCGCTTGGTGTGGTACGATCCTACTAAACAGAGTGTGTAGGCACAGGTCGGGGTTTGCTGGCCGCCGTATCCATTACAAACCAAAGCAAAAAGGACCGCTAGAACGATCGTTTCACATTTTTTCCCCATTTCTCTTGTCAGTTTTCCTCAAACGCTTCAGTGCTACGCTTGAGGACCTTTTCCATATTGGTGTGAGCGCGGAGGAAACGCCCAACGTCCATCGGAGCAAATGTTCTGATAGTTTCTTGCTCCGAGGCGAACGCATGCACCAGCAAACCCAATAACGCCATAAAGCGCCCTTTGAAGGGTTGAATTGATTTCAGCCGACCTTCAGATGAGCTGTGAGGTGTGACGTTTGGGGTGTGTGAAATTAGTTTGATATATCCCTTTGATGAATTGCCTCCGGAAATAATCCGGTAACAATGTTCTCAAGTTTGCCATTTCCATTTAATCAAATTTTAAAAATAAGTATAGAAATATCAATGAATGAATAATATAATACATCAATGAATGAATATAAATGATAAATCAAATTTAAAAATTAGCATGAACTCCTTCTCTTTCTAACGGGGGTTGAACCTGATGCTGATGGTCTGACCCAAGCACGGAATGTGACGATAAGAATGTTGGGTTCAGCTGGCCGAACTCATTACGACGAATTTAATAGTGACAATTCCATTTGCTGTCCCATTTTCCTACCGCTTCCATATGGGATTGGATTTCGGTTCTGATAAGGCCAAATGTGGGCCAAATGAGCATCTCACCAAACCGTGACAGGTTGATGACGCGACTGTTTCATTTGTTTTATGCGACAGTGCCAATGGAAGCGGCGGCGTCGGTTTAACTTAATGTGGGCCGTAAAATTAATCGCAAAAGCGGATGGCGTAGCACAGCCCGGAAATGGAATTGTTTGTGAGCAAATTCCGGAACCCAAAT
>JAOEFI010000006.1:15145845-15157252 GCA_034621735.1 Anopheles plumbeus
AAAATTAATCGCAAAAGCGGATGGCGTAGCACAGCCCGGAAATGGAATTGTTTGTGAGCAAATTCCGGAACCCAAATCATGTGCCCTGCTACCGTCTTCTCTTCGTCAATAGACAAATGACTGGTACAAATAATCTATTCTTGGGGCTGTTCAGGCCAAATGTGACAAGATAACGTACGCTTCCAATGGACCTAGCTTCAAACTGTGGAAAGTGGTGCAAAAATTAAAGCTATGCATACCATTGCCCCCCTGGCGAGGGACGCCACTTTGACAGCGTTCTAGCAACGATCCTTGGGCTGATTTAAATCTATTGTAACAAACAGCCACGCACACACACCAGTTTGGCGTTATTGGGCGTCTCCAGAAATGTCAATCTCCACAATCTACCGTACCGTATCGTTGGCACATCGGAGCAAAAACCGGCGTGGGATGAATCGGGGCCGTCCGACCTCGGGCACGCCATTTACAATCGATTTACGTGGGCAGACGAACTATACCGCCGAAAGCGAGCGCTGAAAGCGACGTACCAGACCGTGACCCATGACGCAAGACGGTTTCGGCGCCCCAGGACTTCTACTACACGCTGGCAGCCCCCGGCAGGACGCCGATTAAAAGCCGATGGGGTATTATTTTCCTTATCACCCGCCTCTTATCGGCTCGTTCCACCGTGCAGCGGAAGCGGGGACATGCGTAACGCAGTTACGGGGGGGGACGAGGGAAAAGCAGGGGAGTAGAATGAGTAGCGAATTATATTAGCCAAACAAACAAAAAATGATAATCTATATTTTCATCCAGAATACATGGGTCCGATCGATTCGCCCCGAGAAAGGCGATTTAATCGTTCGTTCGATTATTATTCCAAAGGACGGCGGAAAAATTCATAAACCGGCCGATACTAGGCCGAGGTGCACAGTATGTGTTGTTGGTCGGTGTTGGTGAAAACATCCCTGTAAATACGTATAGTAAGGTGGGCAGCAGAATGGCATGGAAACCATCGCACACTGGAGGAATTTAATGTCCTAGCCCTACGGTGTCCATTTTACTACTACACTTCCGGAATGCTGCCTTTATTAGTGTAGTTCCCTGTCCTTTTCCCTCCGACCCCATTCCCTTTTCCCACTCTCTCCCTTTTTTTTGACTCTCTCAATTTGGCGTTTGTGGGTTTGTGCAAGCCGTACTTCGATAATGGCCACCGTCGTTCTGATGGCGACCCCTGGCGAACATCAAATCCTTCCCCGCTCTAACTGGCCCACATGAAACATTCGGCTTGCGAATACTAGGGAAAGCCACCGGCACAAACACTTACGCACACCGATTCACCACCAACCGTACATACACGCGCAATTGTTAACGGTTATGATGACGACAAGCGCGGCAATCGATGTCGCTGGCAGCCATAATCGTAAATGATTCATGACAATCGTGCGTGAAGCGCACGGCAAACAACAACTCGCATCGCCGGGAGCGGATAGGGGGCGAGTGAAGTCGTGGGAATGCTGGCACCACTTCGATACCAACGACCGGGAAGCCAGAGTGGATCTGGACCCGGGCAGGCGTCGAATTTCAGCTCCGGACTTTATTCCGGGTTGCTCCCTGTGTGATGACCTATTCCCTAATATCCAGTGCCATCCGGGGGCATTTTCCTGCCCACCCGCTGCGGTGTCGGTAATTATTGGCATTAAAGTAGGCGGGTTTTTTTCCCATTCCGACAGTGAATCGATTTTTGTGCGAACGCCCATTTTTGGTAGCCCGAGGGATGTTTGATATCCTGAGGGTGGAAAAGCTCTGGTTTTGATTATGAATCTGGTTACGATACCCTCTTTAATAAGTGGAAAGAAGATCGTGGTATGTTCAATGTACAGAACGATTTTGGGGACAGAAGTCAGGCGAGTTGTTTTCAGCATAAATTGGGTTCAGCATTAAAACAGACAGTTGGCCTCCTCCAGAACAGTTTGATCTGAACACTTTGTTTCTCAAAAATAATTAGACTGATGGGCAATCACTCACACGGGACCAGTGGAAATGGCATGAAACAGATACACACACAACAAAATAAATATATATAATATATATAATTTTTCCAGAGACCCATATTTCATTTTCCAATTGTTCGGAAAAATAACTCTAGAACCATTCTAACAACGGTTGCGTGTCATTGAACTTCAACTTGCCGGAAGTATTCCCAACGGTTCAGGAACCCAGCAAAAAAAAAAAAAGGTAGTCCCAACTCGAACCCCATTTTAATAGTGCGCTCGGACCGACCCACTAGCGGCTCTCTACACCAGCTCCACCTGGTCGGGAGTGAAATTTATGGGAAATTTATCACAATTATTATTCGCCTCGGCCGGTCGTCAAACCGTATGGCATTTAGAGGGTCCTTTTGCGCGCCGAAGCCACCCACCCTCTTCATTTGGGGGAGGGGGAGACCAGTAAGAAAAAGGCGGTACCTGTTGGCAATTTTGTTTTGCCAGTTTAGTAAAGTGTCGAAGGGCAACATGCGAGGAAGGAGGGAGTTTCTGTATTACATCTGGAATTAGGCCACCGGAGCAGGAATCGCTATCGGTGGTGGTGGGTGTGGTGGGGGTTTTTTTTTCTTCCTCTAATTTTTTTGCCCTACCCACCCCACGGAAATGACACGACCCTTGTCGAAAGGTATCCAGAAGCCGGACGCCCGATGTGGTTGGACCGGTAAGGAGCGAGCGACGGGGCAGCTCGGAACAAAGTCCCAAGTCCATTTCAAAATAAATGCGTCGACATTAGGCCTCCCGGGAAAGCCGGTGCGCTGCGGACGGGTCGGTTGCCGGTGGGGTGGTTCTGGGGAAAAGTGACGACACGGTTGGCGAGGGAGTAGGGCACTTGTAAATCTGGCATCGTTTATTTAAAAAGCTCCTACCTTCGACCAACTTTTATTGCTACGGTGCTGTGATTTAATTAATCGATTACACCTTTTTTTGAAGGAAACAGGAGTTCTCCCCCCACCCGCCCGTTGGCTGGGGAGCGGCATAACTTTGCATTCCGTCCGCAAACTTTTTCGTCTCTCCCCCTCGTTTTGGCGACCGAAAGAGTTTTGGGAAAGTATATGCAGGGTAGTTCCGATACCATTAAAAGAAGATAAAACACGGCATTACCCGGAAGAAAATGGGGGCAACGGTTTTTGTTGTTGCTTTTCTTGAGTGAAGGAAAATCGTTAGCAATTGGATTTCTACGGCCGTAGTAGGGTGCTCGAAGGCGATACATCAGTCCCCAAGGATGTACGGTAGAAAGAGCAATTCGAAAACAAAAACGACAAAAAGAACGCAAAACAAGGAAGAAAATTTTGAGAATTAGGAAAAAAAAGTGACCGCCTCGGGGCAGTGAGGGCACAACTCGCCACAATCTTTAAGAAACGGAATAGATCCGACGCATATGCTTGCCGTCTCGCTCTCGGCGGAGCACTTTTATGCCTTCAGTGATCGACAGTTCCGACCGGCTGCGCCCTTTTCGGGGAAATATTTTGCCGCGTTCCGAGAGGTTGGAGAGAAGGCCACCGGAACTGCGGCAGAGATGAAAGTAATTAAAATTTGTAATCGTATTAGCCTCCGGGCAAAAAGGCGGCCGGCTGACCGGGAGACGAACACAACGGGCCCGACGCGTGCCAGAAAGGGACGTTCGAGCCGAGATGGAAAATGGAAGACGGTTGCTCGCCACCAAAAGAAAAAAGCCCTATCGTGCGTTCCGCGCGGCAACAGGAAAGAAGTCGCCAAACGATTCAGGTCGCTGGTCAAGAGTAGCCAGAAGGAAAAGAACAAAAAAAAAAAAGACGTGCAAGGAATAGACGCACGGTTTGGCCGAGCGAAGGGAAATGGGACGAACGGCGTCGGTGAAAGGGAAAAGGAAAAACGACCAACAACCAAATGAACAGAATGGATGTTCATGGATGGTCTGGCTGAAGCAGGAAAAAAAAAAAAACGTTCACCGGATGTTCGTCGGGGCCTTCTTGTCAACCGAAACAAATTTTATTTATTTTTCTTCCCCCTCCCAAACGCAGTGAGCGGCCCCTCTTCTTGCCAGTCCCCCCACCAGCCGCTTCCGTTCCCCCAAATGGAGCGTGTCAGCGACAAATGACGAAGGTCAAAAAGCGACGATCCTTTATTTTTCCTTCTTCCCGAATTTCGTCGTGCTCGTCTCCCGGTTTTTCCGAGTTCTTTTTCCGATGCTCCACCGCCTTGTCTCAGATAAGAAAATCCAGAAAAAAAAGCTTTGGCAAAATCGTGTGCTTCGAAACGATTGCCCGAGGCGTAAAAGGACGAGGAAGCCGAATGAAACACCCCACGGCCGGGCTGTGGCGGTGGTGACCACTGCTGGAAATGTCAAATTAGTTCCGCAATTCTAATTTTTCCGGCACGCGGAAAACCGAGAGCGCAAAAAAATAAAACGAAAAATCAACGAGAGAAAAGTGCCTTCTCCGTATCGGGGAAAATGGAAGCACCGTCCACAAATAAAGTGAAAGCTCCAAGATGCAGCGGGATGGCGGGGAAGGAAAATGGGAGAAAAGGGAAGGAAAACAGGAGTACCTATTAAATGCTGCTCAATCAAATTGAATGCTTTCAATCAATTAAACGGTTACCGAGGCTGTCTGCCGTTCGAATGCGAAACGAACGATTGCCGGAGCCCGATCCTGGCGCCCGGCTCCGTGTCTGCCGGGCAGGTTGTTAATTGAATATTGCAATGAATTGGATTTCCACCTCCCGCTCACTCACTTACACGTAACGAGGTTTCTCGAGGATTCGACCAAAAAGGGCGCTTCTCTCTTTTTTTATACCCTCCACCGCACGCGGCTTGCTTTCTTGTCAGTTATTTGTACTCCGCCGATAAGATCATCAAAGCATCCACCAATGATTTCCAGACGGAAGCGGAAACCGATAAATGGGTGTCATTTAATTTTTGTTTTGCTGCACAGAATACACTTTGCACGCAGCACGTACCTACTTCGCCCGCTGGGTCCTTTTTCCACGCCAGGCGTGGCTGGACGGACGGAAAGGACGAAGCCTTTTGCATTAGTAACCAAAAATTGAGTGCTGCTCCCTTTTATCTCGGGAGGTTATGAGAGATTGAATGAATATTTACAACCGTACGCCGAGCGCCGCGCTTTGTTTGGGGGATGCTGGCAGGGAGGCTTGGGCGATCCGGAGTTCTTTTCACCTACACGCTAAGCGCGAACAGTTTTCTTCCCCGCAGCCGTACCACCCCGCAGCATCCTTTCGAGGGCTTCTTGTGTGAAAGTTTGCTTTTTTTCCCCTTTTTAGGGTTGCGTTATCGCCTGCAATTTTTCCGCTCTCACTTTCTCTCTGTGTTTGTTCAGTGCAGCCAACTGGAAGGATCAGTTGTTCTCTGCCATTGTTTTCAGCAGTCGCGCTTTACTTTTGTGTTGTTTTATTTTTTTAAATATCAAAGTATGAACTCATTTTAATGAAGGACCTCTCTTTTGAATCCACTTTTCTCTACAAACCTTCACCGGGGAAGGAACGATGCACGAGAGTGAACATTCTTCTGTGTACTTTACATGCATTCGTTTTGGGGTTTTTTTCCCCCAGCTTTTTCCGTCGAACTCCCTCCCACCCCCCGGGGTGTCTACTATTCATGGTGCGGGGGGTTTTATCAGCCCCGTAGGATGCGCACCACGCGCATACTTCGCACACGCATAATCTTATCAGCGAAAGTAAGCGTAAAAAAGACAATTCCCTTCCCCACCGGTTCCGTTCCGGGGGGAGCTGCTGCTATCCGATGCGTATCCTTCCGCTATCGTGAATCACCGTGGAGGGTGGCCGACGTTCACATTTATGCTTATCGTCGTTTTTTCCAGGTTTGTGTGTTTTTTTTTTAAATTTTTTTCATTGAAGCAACTTTTTCCCGAATTCGGGAATCACAAACGAGAGCTGAGTGGGCCAGAAAACAGATAAAATCAGCAAGTTGTGAGATGCTGGCGAAGCTGTTGAGCTGGGACTGTTTATCGGAGCCTTCAGGGGATGGAGGATGGGTGGGTTCACAGAATAGGCGACTGATTTCGTGGAAGGATACAGCACCATTCGCCCGCACCCACCTACCCACTCATCCCGTATGAATAAACCGACTAAATTCAAAATCGAATCAAAAACATACGCGATTCTAAGCGTGTGCGCCGGGAGACGTAATGGTGAGCAAATAAGAAGAAAAGGCCCAGGATGGCACAACACACAAGGTCCTCGAGCGGCCTACAGCCTTCACTGCTGCTGCTGGTGTTCCATCGCATCCGACCAGTAAGGAATAATCATACAGCGAGCCAGCAAATGACGGCAATCGGCAGCCTCCGTCAGCAAGCGCCAACGTTTAAGCCGGGAGGAATTACGGCTGGAGGCAGTGTGGGGTGGAATGAAAGCGAGGGCAGGGAATCGTTGCATAAAAAGAAGACTTTCCCCACGCTCGGCAGTCGCCCCGTTTCCGCCCGTGGCTACAATGGCGCTAAGCTCACCCTCAGCCTGGTAGAGAGAACACGGGAGCGGATGAGTCCCGGAACAAATTCACACCCGGAGGCCGGATGTGTTCGCACACTGATTCACGTTTCGGAAGAAATGTTGTGCCACAAATTCCGCTTCTCCCCTCCCTTCGCCCACCCTATCGGCCCTCGGGACTCGGGAAGAATCTCCTGCAGCAGTCGCACCCGTCCTCCTTTTGTACTCGAAACGGTGCGGGGGATTTTATTTTCAGCAATTGAATACAAAAAAAAAAGGCCAGAGGAAGAAAGAATGTCAACGAAAACCGTCCTCTTGGTGCAATGCTACACCCCCCTAGGGGCGGTGGGAGAGAGGAAGCCAGCAAGGGGCGGCGGCATAAAGAAAGGAAATTTATTCCATACAATAAAGATCCAACTTCCGGATTGTTCCCAGTGTTTGTTTCCCGATTTCCCGGAGTTGTGTGCGCCCTTCGGGTTGGTGTGCGTCACTACTGAGCCCTGCGCGTGCCCTAAGACGGCGAAGGTCCCTGCGACCGGCTCGACGAAACCGTTTACTACTTCATTTTGGACCCCTTTGTTTTGAGGTGTACCCTCGGGAACGAGGTGCGAGGGTATCAACATATAATCATCAATGCAAAAGATGCCAAGCGTGGCCGAGAGCAGCATCTTCCGTCTCTTCTCTGGCAGCTCTCTCTCTCTCTCTCTCGCGTCCCACCGGAACTGGATTTTATTCGCTGCTTCTGCAAAGGAAATTGTCACGTTATGATTATCCTTTCCAGCCCGCATTCGAAACGGGATGCCTTTGAGACGAGGGCACGCGCCGGAGGGGAAGGGGAGAAAATTAGTGAAACGTGGAGGCGAACGGAATGGATGAAAGCTGAGAAAATTTTCATTAAATTCTTCTGCCATTTTGCACTCCTTCCCAGGCGTCGCTGGTATATATTTTTTTTGTTTGCGCTAATCTCCTTTGAGGTCCTCGAGATGCCCGCATTTTTGGCGACAAATGCGGACGCCTTCCGAGCTGAGGACGGAGGGCGCCATTTACGACATTTCGGTGCCATCACTCCCTGGAGGATTTGGACACACGAGACGACTCGATCCATCCATTCATCCGTCGTCGTCATGCCGCACGATTTACATTTCGGGGGAAAACGAATCAAACGGCGACAAAGTGGAACATTCTCACTGCCCGGAATGTGGCCGGGGCGCGCGCAAACAGCGGTCATTCGATGCCACCGACCTTCGCCTTGCATCCTCGAGCCGGTCGGTCGTTCGAGTGGAATGGTAAGATCTCTAAATTAGAATTAACAGCAGCTACGTGCGGCGCAAGCCGAACGAAATACAAGACACGGCGGCGGCGGCCACCGGGACACGGGGTGCGCCAAAAAGGTGGGACGGGATTCGGGCTACCATCATGAGACTCCATCGGAACGAGCCCCCGGTCGCTCGCTTATCATTAGCTGCCGTCGAAAGGTCAGATCAGCTAAAACAGAGCCCTCTGCTCTTCTTCGTGGACGGGAGTTTGGGATTTCTCGCTACTCGCTGGTTATCTTCCCGGCTGCATTTGAAGATCTTCCACATCTACGGGGAACCGAATCAAGTATGCGCGGGGTGGCGCCACAACAAAAGACTGTCCCTTCCGCGTACGGGGTTTTCCACACTCGACAGCGGCACAGCGTGGATCGTGCCGGCCTACATGAGACACAACACGCGGATAATTTGGGAATGCTTCATTCGCTCCGAGTAAATTGGATGTTCTCCACACGTGTCTGCAACGGCGTGTGAAGACTGTGAATAAAAATATTCCGATTCGGTTTTTTCTTCCTAACGTCGTGTCGGAACGTACTCTACGCTTTGGAAAAAAAAGAAAACTCCACGGAAAAGCATTGGATGCCCTCATTTTGCCCGGATCATATCGACATCGCCGTAGACCTCAAAGATCTGAAGGATCTGACTTCCGCGACGACTACGACGACGAGGACGAGGACGACGACTACCCACGCCCTTCGTCCCTCAAAGTACATATTCCGTGCGTACCCGCGCGCCGGCTCCTCTCCCAATGGGCCAGGAGGTTGCGCATAAAGTTCTGCATAAAATATGATAAAAATGAGATTAGCGCCAAACGGGGGTGGAAAATATAATTTCAAAAACTTTATCATAATAATTCGATAACGGGAGAGACGAACGGCGGCGTCCTGCGAAAGGGAAGGAATCCGGTAGGAACGAATTACGAAAGCTTCCACTGGCAGGCAGAAAGCGAGATCGGGGGAAGCTTCTTTGGAGAATGCTGTGCGAGGATTTCGGCATCCCCACCCCCCCCCCGGGAAGGCACGAAGGGCGATCGGGTAACGGACGTAAGGGACGAAAAATAGCGTCCAGATTTTCATTATAATTCTTCTCACACTTTTTCGCCCCGGGGGCGGCATTGGGAAGGTTTTTCTTTTTAACATTTTTTTTTTTCACCCGAAAATCTGCACCGCGCCACACACTGAGAGCGTGCTGGTGAGCCCTTTTCCCGTGCAGTCAGGGTTTTTTTTCCCGTTTGCTGCGGACGGAGAAAAGCTGGTCGTCGGTTTGTGGGTGGGTCGGTGCCGGTTTGGTGGAAAAGAACATTTCAATCTCAGTTCCCATAAAATTCGAAAAATTTCCTACAAAAAGCAAACGCAGGCTCCTCACTTTTCAAACTTTTAGATGGCCGGTAAAGTTCAAAATGAAATTCTCGAGTCACTGCAAAGGCTGGACCACCAACCGCCCGAAGCAATACTTAATTTTTGTGATACTTTACAAAAGATTCTAAATAATGGAAAATCGCGATAACTCGCGCCGCTTGGCCTGATGTCCGAAACGGAGCAAAACGTGAAAAGGTCATCCCATTTAGGGATGCTAAATAAATCTGCCCCAGTTTCATGGAGGGAGGCAAATGGCGGTTCGGCCTTTTCTGTGGGGGTGGTGGTGGTGATGTCGGGTGGCATATAACGGGGCTGCTGCTAGCAAAACCGAGAGGGTAAGCATCCTTTTCAGCCACGAAATGCTCCGTCCGTGCCGCTAAATTTGTAGATTTTATCAGTAATTATCGGCCACGGTAAGACGGTCTCCCCCCAACTCTCTCTATAGAACGCGCTTGCACCCTTTGCCCTCTTGCGAACTTCACTCCCTTCCCGCGGAAGGCGGAGGGACTGGCTTTTACGCTACATTTACTTTCAATTGTTAATCTGCAGCTCGCGCGATTGGCGTAGATCATAAGCGACACACGGGCACGGACGAAACGAAGGGAGGCCCTTTTTCCTGGGTAGCGATGCTAATTTACGCTCCGAGGTTTTGACTTAGGGTAGCAGTTTAGGGGCAGCAGCTTAAGCCGTCGGAGTAGCGGACGCGATTCATCTTACCGCACTTTAGCCGTTTTGTCGGCTTCTGGCTAACTGGCCGCTGGTACGTGCTGGGTGCCGGATTCTAAAGCTTACCTGTAACGAAAGAAGTGAAAAGAAAACTTTAATAACTTCCGTGTTTCCGTGGGTATGAATTTAGAAACGGTACAAAATGGGGTTTTTTTTTCATTCCCTCCCGGCTGGTATAATAAAGCGTATACCGTTTATCATTTAGTTTATAAATCAATTTGTCTTGCATAACGTGAACAGTATTCGTATAGGAAAAACGAAGCAAGGGTAATATATGTGATATATTCCCAGACCATAAAGCAAAATGAAATCCGATTGTGAGTATATTGTATCAACTCGGATATTATCAAAATAAAATATCGTCTCATCTTCGTTTCGCTATTCTCAACGTAAAGTACCATAGTGGAGACGATATGCTCAACTTCGATATGTTGAAACTGATTGCATTCTACTTAAGCATTCCTCGACATAAGCGGATATATGTTTTTCCCTGCGGACGGAGTGAGAAGAAATCTCCACTTCGATCGATACCGATGCTCAAGGTACTTTCTTCGTCTGGTTTCCTCGGGTTTTTTTGTTGTTGTTTCTGCGCTATCCATCCACTACCACCCGTCCCGGTCGATTCACTCGAAGAACCCGTACACCATCATGATCTGCATGACGGCAAAGTGGCCGCCTCTGGGACGGTGGCGTAATGACGGCATCACATAAACCGATTTGGAAGCAATACGCTACACACTACGAATGTCATCAGTGTAATGTGTTGCCGCGTTCGAGAGACGCCACATGCGGAAACTACTCTACTCGGCAGTGCAGTGGTCGTCCGTGTTACCTCGGGGTGTCGATAGACCCAACAACCCGGACGAACGCGGGGGAAAGTTTCCACCGATAGCGCCCTCCGTTTTTCACGGAAGGGCAACGCCGACACGGTGCGGGGAAATTCGATACTGGCAACATATGGTACTTCCATCAAGCGCCATGAGAGCATCGTCGTATTTCTGTGTGTGTGTGTTGGTGGGTGTGCCAAGAGTATGTTACAGATATCCGTGTACGCCCGTGTCAATCGGCTACAACATGGCTTGAGCACTTGATGACATTCGATGTTATAGCCTCTGCCAGGGTAGATTGAGTGGGTAAGAGCATCGGCAGCCGGCACGGAGATACATCCGATTGGAGCGTCTTCTTCTATCTTCACCCCCTCTAGGGAATTCCACTTTGTGCATATGGGCCTGCTTTTGGCTGGAAGAAGTCGTGTATGCTTTGCTGATCACTGTACCAGCCCTAGATGTTAAAACCCTACCGATAGCTGGCTGGCTTCCACTGCCACTCTATACCAGCGATGAAGTAGCACAGTTGCTTCCCTTCGCGAGTCAGAGAGACGCATCAGGCAGAGCCAGATTTGGGGGGTGTTCCATACACATTATTATGGTTGCAATTAGCCGCGATGTCGGTGCGCCTCGTCCTCATCACTCGACGACCGAACGAGGTGTTCGGGTGCTTAACCTTTCTAGCGCCACCAGAATATCCTTCATTCGTTCAAAAC
>JAOEFI010000006.1:15186208-15198967 GCA_034621735.1 Anopheles plumbeus
TCCCCCCCCCCCCCCCCCCCCCCCTACTACCCACCCCACTCGCCATCTGCCAGCGTGCTCCAGTTGTCCAGTCCTATTGCTTCTGCCGCATTCGGCGGCACTTTAAAACTTAGCCAACACCATCTGCAACCCGTACGAATGGGGATGGGACTTTATCTTGCGTTCTTCCAAGACACTATTCAAGACCGGAATGCGAAGGCTGGCTAGAACGACGCATTGCCCGAACGGGTAGACATGAAATAAACCCGAATGAAGACGTTCCGGCGATTCCTACCTTGGTAGCGGTACAATGGAATAAATTCAGATGGACCAGAGCTTACTTGCTTCTCTATTCTTTTGATGAAGAAAAGCACGAAATAATATAATATATAAATCATACATGGGTATACCGAGAAGGGAAAGCACTGACTGTCACGCGAACCAGGTCGCTCAACACATACTTCCGGAAAGTCGCGTGCTTACGAACAAAACTGTGCGGCGGCGGGTTGAGCAGGAGAAAATGAGCCTAATATTTCATCTTCATCCCCCCCTGAAAGAGTGCAAATGACATCAAACTCGCTTCCTGCTAGGTTGACCTGGAGCCTTTCTTCCGACGGATCGTTGGCACGAGCGGAAAACGTGGAGTGAAACAGTGTTTCGATGCCGAGAAGGAAAATTACTCCTGTGAACGACGAACCACGCCAAGGTCCAAGGTACCAGGCAGTAGTCGAGTCAACGAGAGGCAAAGCAAATAATAAATTATTAAAATGCCACTTACCACCGCCCTCGCCACCACCGAAATTACACTCACCCCTACCGTAAGGGCCAGCGAGTTGTTCCTGGGCAGATCACTTCCCCCCAAAGTGAATAATTGGCCAAACACGTGGGCGAGGGGTTGTGCGGGTGGCCGGGGTGGAAGGGGAGTAAAGTACTATTTATATGCTCAATGTAAGAGCATCTTGCCGTACTTCCTGAAGTGGGAGCTGCCTGCAAACAACGCCACCTATACAGGGACGATGCTGCAGCAAGAGGTCGGGTTCCATCCAGGTTTTTCGTTTTTTCCCCGTAGAACCGTAACCGCTGGGAGCCACATTTTCCTGTGGATGTTCCTTACCATTTTTCCGTTCCCGCTCTACCGCTCTCGCCATCTTTCTCCATCTGTCCTCTGCCGAAGTAGTCCATTTGTTTCCCGTTCCCGGTGGTTCCGTGGTTTTTTTCTTTCGATCCCGTCGATGGAAAGACTCCCGAATAAATAAATTAATCGAACCAACGAATGGCCCATTAGCGCCACCAGCCCGTCGAGTGTCCGACGGAATGCAACATCCACGCTCCAGATACCCACCACCGCTCCCAGGTTTCACCGTCAACCAGCTAGCTCCGGTAGGCGCCAGGGCCGTGGCCAGGGCCGTGGCCAGGGCAGAGAGGAGGTGCGGTTTGAGTAATGATTCCCGTAAACCGACAATAGCGAAAAGAGCAAAAATGTGCACGGGAAAACCCCAATGGATGGGGCGGCCGCGGCGGGGCGCACGGGATGTACGCACGGGACCAACAAGGGCAAACACGGCTTCTTCTGGCCAGGCAGTTCATTTTCAATATTGCAACACTCACCGTGCCATCCATTTTGATGTGGTTCCGGTTTGTATCCGGTTTTTTTTTCCCCTCTTTCAACTACCATTTCGTTGGTTTTCTTTGGCGGTTTTTGTGTGTGTGCGTGATTTCCTTCCAGTTTGGCCCATCGGGGGGAAAAAAAACTGCGACCCCATTTTTTTTTTGTTATACCTTACTCTGATGTAATGTTGCCCCTGGAGGCGATATCGGAGCATGATGAAGCCACAATTGAAACAAATTAACTGGAATATGATCCGAATGAAGTAGGAACCGCCCCCGGTTCGCATGGCGATAAAGTGACGACGGACGCACTCCGCAATTCGAAATAAAGTGCCCATTAGGAATTAGGCAACGACACTTCAACTTTATCGACGTGGATAGAGCCTTTTTGATTTCGTTATCGCTGATCGTTACACTCTGCGTTTCGCAGGAGGCAAGCTCCGTGGGATGGTTTGGAAACCACATTAGAACCGACCGCCAGATGTGACCAATTAAAATCAAAGACACTTTCTCCATGATTAGTTTGGGAAAAACTTGTCCAATCTAGCCATTTTGCAAAGTTACGCCCACCGGAGAGGAAAACTAACAACCTCCGGCACCGAAACAGGACACAATCGCAATTTGACAAGATGAGTCACTTGGGTAATCGATCCGGCAGAACGGGAAAAGGATGAATTGCGTACAAATAGCGGACCGATCGGGAGCAAAACCACTACGGCCACGAGCGGGCACAGCTGCCCTTCTACAAGAAGATCTTCTTTAAATGACAGCATGCCAGCCACTGGCAGCATCGAACTGGACACCACCGCCATGTACGGGAACCGGTCTCCGCTGCTCCTACGGCAAAACCCACAGTTGACGTTGAGAAATTTTCCAACTTTGATGTGGGTTTTATAGGGCAGAAACAACAAATGGGTTCCTTCCGGCAGGGTCGCCGCCGCCACGCCGGCCGGCGCTGTTGTTTCTGCTTACAAGACTCTAGGCAAGGGGAGGCAGCCAACCTGACAGCTCGATAGTGCGCCCTTGGCACCCATGGCCTTCCGCCCGACCCACCCCCGCACTTGCCATTCGGCAAATCGCTTCCACAAAGTAAGTAAGCCTCCCACCGCTAGCCATCTCACTGCCGGCACAGAAGTTCTTGATGATGTTGGCATCGTTGTTCGATTAAAGTCACATCACCGCCTTCGGGCCGTCCCCGGCAGTCTCCCCATCATACACACACACACACACACACCGCTTGTTAGGAAAGCTCTTTTTCCACTCCCTTCGCAGATGGGGCTTACGGAACCGGGATGGGATTACTTGCGTACCCAAGAAGAAACGCAACGGACCGTGGCTAAAGTAGTCTTGCCGAGAGCGGACCCCAGATTGGTTGCCCTGCCGTCCGAACCGGTGTAGCGCAGGTCGGGTGGGAGGGGTGGGGCGGTGGTGAAAGGGAAAACATGTTTGGTATTAAATAACTTGTTTACAGCAAACCGATCTCCGCCGGCCGCCAAAACCGCTTGTGCTGCTCCCACTGTGAACAGAGTGTTTTTCCCCACCATGGGGATGCAGTCAGAATATAATGAGAAAGATTCATCTGTTTCTCTGTTGCCGCAGCAAAAAGGGCTCGTGAGGCGCACCCGTGTGTGGTGGTTCGATAGGGCTTCCCGTTTCACCTCCCCTCGGACGGGGGGTCTAGATGGAACAACAAACTCATCTGTGTCGAGTTTGGCCGGAGTGTGGGCACCTAGAGGCCATTAGTATATGACCTCCTTCGCCGTGCGGTAGGAGGCATGGTGTGACTTCACTGCCCGAAGCTTTCCCACTTCCCACAGGAACCAATGTGTATCAATTTAAGTCTCCCCCGTCTTCTCCCGACCTCTTCCTTGGGCAGCACTTTCTCTTCATTACTTCCCGGATCTCCGGCCACCGTTGCCAACGCATAGAATAGAGGATCAATATTTTATTCCGCTCCGAGTGGAGAAATTATCGATGATGGTAATTCGTTTGGATGTTGGTGGACGTTAGTTTTCCTGGAAGCGAGCAATCATCCGACGAGTAAGCGGAACAGTGAAGCTTCTACGAACACAGCGTCTAGAGCGTTTTGAGAAACACTGCCGTCCGGTGGAAGTTTTGCTGCAAATTTGATTAATTACACATTTGCTTCTCAGAAGCTTCTACGCGAAAAAAAAGCCTTCCGATAGGTCTGCCCCTAGTGGATTAGCAACATTATTTTATCTTCTTGAACACACATACACATCTCACCACACGAATCATGCTTCCATCCAGGCGTCTTCAAACTTTTAAGCCCAAGCCCACGGGCCGTATGAACTATCGAACAGTAGTTCGGAGGCTGACTATATACTCCAGATATAAATAAAATAGAATCTCTTGCCAGGATGAACGTAAATTCCTGTATTTGTTTCACAAGACGAAAGGGTCCTCGTGGGTCGGATGAGAGGGCCTCGTAGTGTGAAGACCCCTCCTTTAATGGATGATCGATGTATTTTGCTACCAACACCAGACGGTGCGTGATAGGCGTCTTTGCTAGCAGTGTTTGACAGGAGCTAAAATATCACACGCCAACAGGCCCTTCCACATGGGACAAAAGAAAACCCGGGTCAAACCCGCGGCAGGGTAAACCGAAAGAAAATCGCACGGAACCGGGCACACCTTCGCGTTCGGAAGAAAGTATACATTTCGCGCGAGACAAACACCGATAAATAATTTCCTTTAAAACGTGCCAAAAAATAATGTACGATCCACAACACCGAACGAACCAGGGGTGGCTTTTCGCGCGCGTCTGGGAAAAATCTATTTGATGCTGATTTCACGCCATCGATAAGAGAACGGAAGAGAGGAAGAGGAAAAAATAGCACACATTCCACGGACTTCCCATAACCTGCCGAAACAGATTTTCCACTTTCTGCAACAACTAGTCAACGGTGGAAGAAAAAAAAACACTAGGCAAAGGCAACCGAGCCGCGATTCGAAGAAACCCTACGAAGTCTCCCTTACCGCTCCCTCTCTCTCTCCTCACCGGAAAGGAGGGAAGAAAACTGAGCTGCAGGAAGAAAAAGAAAGCGAAACCCCGGTAGCTGTCGGTGAAGTAAATCTTTCCCTCCGCTCATCGCGATAACGGGGCAGCAAGGGAAAATTTATGGCTTTTGTTGGTGCAATGCGTCGCCCACCCGATGAAGCCCACCCGCCCCAACCGACCAGGTCTTTGCCATTTTCCAAGTCCCACCCATTCTACCAGCCTCCACCTCACGTCCAGGCCCGTTTGACACGCTCCCTTCTTTGCGTGCTTTGAAGCGGAAAAGAGCGGGAAAGACAGAGAAGAAAAAGGCCCCCTCGAAGAGACGCCCTTTCGCTCCGCGGGGAATCCCAAATGTGGGTGAGCAAAAAAAAAGCCTACAAACCCTTGTGCTAAACGATGATCCTTCAAATCTGGGTACAAGAATTGGAGCAGAAAAGCACCGGCGGAAAATGAACCTACAATCCGACCGGGAAACTCCCCGCTTCCATCGAGTGATAAAGCCCAGAAAGCTCGGCGATAAAAGTCGCACTGATCGATAGAGAAAGGTCGATAAATTCGCACGCATGAAGTGAAAAACAGAATCCACCCTCCCCGGACACGGTAACCCCTTCTCTACCTCTCTTTTTCTCTCTGTCTCCCGGTTACTGCCGGAACGGATGATAATTGAATAAATCAGCGAAAAGGCCCAAAGGATATGAGAAACACGCAGCGGAATGTGCAACGCGGCGAAGCTTTCCCAAAAAACGGAGTGGGGACGAATAAAAAACACCCCGACCGACCCAATCCGTTCGCTGGAAAATGTAAAATAGCAGTACGATTCAATTAAACGCGAATTAAGTGAGGCATTAATTACGCATTCAATTGAACGTGACTGATAGAATCTGTTTTGGTGCCAGGATGCGTCCCGAACGCCCCGGGGGAAGGATGCGGAGGGCGAAGAGGAGCGCGCTCGAATGATGGATCGATCGGTTTCGGGACAAACCGGTTAAAAATTATGCCCGCTGATGGGCTCGAAGGGAGAATGTACGAGCGAGCGAGAGGTTCATAAAGTTAGCAATCTGCCCAAAACAGGCGAGAAAGTTCACACTAATGTGGAAAAGTGTTTCGGGGCGCTATCGACGCCTCGTTGCAGGGTGTTTCCCATCGGAGGAAACGAAGTGCAGAAAAGGCCAGAAAGTCGATGGCATCATTAAACGTAAGTGCCTACGCTAGTTTTATGCTCGCACCTCTACCCTCGTGGGCTTCGAGAATAAAATGCCGTGTGCCAATTCATTAGTTTCATTAAAGGGGGAAAACACAAAACTTCACAAATCTAATCTCGAATGGCCACAGAGAAAGGTGGCTGCCGTTGGCTGTCGTTAGCTGTCGTTGGGTGGTGTGTGTGTGTGGGTGCTGAAAGGTCGGATGCAGGGCGAAGGACCCTACAGTAATCCAACCAACGAAACCAACCAACAACTACACCACCTACAATCAGGTGACGATTTAAATGTCGCCTCCATTCCGACCCGGCACGGCCTTTTCATCCAACCCCCTCCCCCCCCCCCTTCCTCTTTCCAGTGAAAACGCTTACCATTTAGAAGTGCGCTCGTATTTCGACAGCTTTTCCGTACGGCACACCAACCCAACCCAGCCCGGCAGCAGCAGCAGCAGCGATGGCGTAAGTAAAAGGGCTTCATTAAATTTGAATAATAATTCAAGCTGTGCCACCAAACCTTCGCTCGCTCCGGAGCGCCCTCACGAGCCCGGCTGGGTGAATTCTCATGCTGCGGGAAAACACTTTCACCGGTGCGACCGAGGGCAGCCGGCGTGGCGCCCGCCAGCAAGCACACCATCGTCGAGAGCAGTGGCGCGGGTTTTCCAGCTTTCCACCGGGATTTTGATAACTTTACCACACCCGGGAAGCATCTCCACCCCGGGCCGGGGCCCTTTAGCCGAGGGCTTTGGAATTTATTTTTGAGCTCGAACGGAGAAAGAAAGAGCGAAACAGAGACAGACTGACAGACAGAGGGGCTCTGAATGAGCGAGAAACGCTTCACTTACATTTTCCTCTAATAAGAATCGACTCTTTCGGGCGACGACAATCGAAACATTTACAAGGGATTGTTACGTTCCAGCAGCGGGGCGGCCCTTTTCCAGGCCGCCACTACCCGCCTTCCTGCAACTCCCCCGGCACCATTCGATGCGAAGGTTTGTGGGAACTTGCTCGAGGGTGATTTCGTTTAGTTTAATTTTCACCAGCGCCACCCAAAATGGGCCCCGAATGATCCACGAGGGTTGAGACGGGGTGGGGGGACCGAGCGGCGCTGGGAGGGCGGCACTTGGCAAATCTAAGTGAAGTGACTTTTCCGGCCGATCGCAGGACGCGAGCGGTGTGGAACGACACGATGTAGAATAATAATTGAGGATTGAGCCGGTTGAACAAACGCCAGCAGTTGGAAAATCCTGCGGCCATCTTTTGGGTTCGGTCAAAGAATTTTTCTGATCGGTAGCAGAAGTTGTCGAAGTTCCTGGCAAATGGCTGCGGTTCTTCCCAGCCACAACTTTTACAGTCGGGCTTTGGGAAATACTTTTTGAGCATTGACCTAGAATTTAAATTAATTGATTTATGTTAAAATCCCCTCCACATAATTTATCGTGATAGAATTAAAACATAATGCCCGTCAGCTTTTGAACAGACGGACTGTCAGCACAGAACCCCCATGCAGTCGGTGAATATTTTCTGATGAAGGATTGTCATTTTAATTTCAACGAGTTGACGACTTTTTCTACAGGACGGTTGGTGCAGTCCAATTTCCCATGCAGCCCCGTACATTGTAACGCAGGCCGGTAAAGAGTGTAAATGTATTCATCAAGGATTATAAAAGAAGTGAAAAGTTTTTCCACAGAAGACTTTATAACGAGTGGGTGTTGCAAGTAAATTGAATAATGAATACAATGTCACAATTTGACACAACGACGAGGAACAGACACCTGGTGCCTGACAATGAGATCCTGTGCCCGTTTTGGGCTGTAACTAGGATTTGTAACTGAATTATGTAAAATGTGGTTACATCCTAATTATTGTCTTGTTTCCTTCTTGTTCTAGTTGGGCAGAACTGTTTCTGGCACATGTACGGCGCAACTAAGATAACGATTTACTAACGTTTCATTGTGCAAACGTTTCAAGTGTAACGGTGTAAAATTGAAAACATTATGATTTGATAAAATATTATGTCCTACGCCAACCCCTAGTGCTTGAAGCTACGCTGCCGTGAAAAATGAGTCATTAAAAACTTCCCCAAACCATTTGCTAGCTGATCGTCTATCATGGAGCTATTCTTCGGTTTTTTTTTACCTCCGTTGCTTTTCTTTTTTTCTTCATTCAAAGGAGAGCATCTTGGTGTCGCATATCTGGAGCGACGTTTTTCGCGCCTGTTTCCCGTCATCGGAAGCAGACGCTAGGACAGGCAGTGGTGCGTGGACCGGGGGGGGGGGGGGGAAGTTCCTAGCGACCGAGAGAAGAAACACCCATAAAACATGACAGATGGCGAATTATGGTAAGGACTTTGCGCGTAAGCATGACAGATCGGCGACGAAGGCCATCGGAGATGATTTTGGGTCCGGCCCTGAAGGAGCACGAGTCCTCCACCCCAGAGGAAGGTGGGTATCGTCACGTTCCGTGCCCAAGCGCATCACCGCCATCGAAAATAATGACAAGATAGGCATGAAAAGGGACACCTTCGAAACGGACGCAGAACGGTGAAACGGGTGGAGTGTTTTTTTTTCTTCTGCCTGGACGTCTCTGGATAACATCAGTCATCGTCCCCCACCGGTTTGACGGGAACGTAAAAGCTCACCTTCACAAAGGGATTCGGGCTGCGTATCGTTCACTACGGGCAGGACGGGGGGCCACGGCCGGTGCGTGGTAACAATTAATCTCAATACATAATGTTGAGAAGATTGTTCTGTTACATTCCTCTCCAGACGTAGGGCACATTTTTGTCACCCTCGCGTACACGACACGGGCGGGAAAGCGTGATGCAATGTGCGTAAGGTGTGCGCCCGGTCGGAAATCCCACCTAAGCCCCGACGCGCTTTAGAAGCGTTGCCTTAAAAATGGCACATTAAATCATTCGTCCTTCAAGACCTTTTTAACTTGTCAAGTTCGGTGATGCTTCGCTGGTGACCGCAGGTTCGTGCCAGTGGTTCGAGGCCATTCCCACGCTAGGCGGAAGCTGTGGGCGACGGAACATCACCTTTTCCTTTTATCACCATTTCCATCCTGAACGATGCCGCGAACGGAAAATAGACGCAGACTACCTGGCGCCTTCCCCAAACCGGAAACGGAAACAAACAAAAAAATACAGCTCTGTTAAAACCACACCAAAGAAACCAGAAAACCCCTAAGCGACACGAAGTGGCCGAAAATAGAGCAAAAAATACATAAAGAAAATGAAGAGTTCGCCGTTCTATGCCAGTCGAGCGCTTTTTGATGTTTCGCAGCGGCGCTTCTTCGGCTTCGCAAAAGTCGCCTCTTCCGTGGAACGGGGGGGATGGCCCGGTGTACAGTGGAAACAAAAAACCTAAACCCTTAAACCCCCCCATTGTGCAGAGCGGTGGCATTAGACGCTGAAGTGGTCACGGTAAGATTCGCCACGGCTTCCCCTTTCCCGGATGGACGATGAATGCTTAGCGTTCTAAAGGTAGATTTGTCAACCACTTCGTGGCCACTTGCCGTGGCATTCTTTACGGTCAACGCACACCGAGAGGGGAAAACTCGAGCCAAATTTCCCGCCTCAGGGTGCGTCAAGTTTTTTCTTCTTGGTGGATTGAAAAATCTTGTGCCAAAACAAAAGTACCAAAAGAAATGCTACGAGAATCCACTGAAACTTCCTTCTCTAAGCCAAGCTACTTACGGTACCGCTTGGTTAACGCGAGAAGATTCAACGCTTATCCCTTTTCCCGTTTATCCTTTCACCATGAATCCCAACCCCACTTTCGCAGCCGGCAGTCACTAGAAGTCATCACCCTCTTTCGGGAGGTGTCCGATTTCCCCTTCAACATCGATCCAGGAGCGGGAACTGCGGGACAAAACTAATCACTCGGCTCATTATGTTTGTGTACGGTGCTAAATTTACCGTAACACCGTAATAAAAATATAGTGTGCTCCCCTGGTCTCTAATCGTTAGAATTCTTGGGAGGAAAAAAAAACATATCTTCACCCCACGCGTACAAACCCTCTTTTTTCCCGCAGCTACCGTCTGGATCTACTAGAACCTGCTGCGTCGATTGGATGATGAAGCTGAGGGACTTACCTAAAAATAGAAGAACAAACAAAACAGTGAATCAGTATACAGCTGGACTTGTACATATGGAAGATATTATCGTATTTTTTTCTCCTATTGCGCTCTCTCTCTCTCTCTCTAATAGACATTCGTGACATGGAAAATGTAATCAAAACATAACGTCGAATTAATGTGCACACGCACGGCACGGCAAACACGACGCTCGACGGTGTGTCTTCCTCTGCTTTGTCGCACCCCCACACCCCCCGGGATATTGGCCCACATTCCTGACCGGATACTGTGAGGACACTTCGGGCCGAATGGCCGCCCGCAGGCAGTTGAAATGCCGCACCAGTGTAGAATCATCATTTTGTGACCTCATTCCGTAGCTGGAGTAGAGGCATGCCAAGAGAGAGAGAGAGAGAGAAAGAGGGAGGAAGAGAGAAAAACCGCTTTGATCTCGCGTGGAGAAAATCTCGCGAAACTTGCGCCGAGTGCGCCGAGTTGACACACGGCTTGTGGATGACGAAAAATCACGAATAGTTCGTGCCTCTCGACGAAGTAGTAGTAGTACATCATCTGGCGGCATTGGCATGTGTATCGGGACCAATCTGGCCCGTCCGGGAGTGGCGGAGGTTCCAGCGAGCACGAGCGGAAAAGAAGAACAAAAAAAAAAGGTCACGGTTCGTTAACATCCAGATGCCACTCCGCCTGCCACCGCGTGCCACGACGGACGACAATCGAGCGACGAAGCCGCGAGGAAGAACCCGAATGAAATATCGGTGCGGCGCAACCGCGCCACACGCGAAGAGGTGGTTCATTTTGCATGAGGAACTCCAGCATGCGCTGATATGAAGCTCCTCGTCCGTTGAGCTGTCTCCGGGGTTTTTTCCTCCTGCAGTCGAATGTCTCAAACATCCCCGAAGACTTATATGCCGTGTGTCACTTCCCAATTCCCTTCGGTCTGCTAACAGACGGCACACACACACACACAGAGCACATGAATCATCACTTATAAAAAAAAAAGAACACCAGAAACCCGAAAACCAGAATTTGAATTTGAATCGTGATAAATGGCATTCGCCGTAGCGGAAACTTTTGGAATGGAGATGTTTGCCGGAGATTCGGAAAGGCGCATCGTCGAGGTTCCGCAACATATTCTCCGTTTTGCATGCTTGCACGATTACATGAAGCCCGAAATTGGTGTCAATATTTGCCCCCCATCCACCCCTTCCACCTCCCCCTTCCACTTCCTGCGACAAATGTTGAAAGAGTGTGGACTGGAACGGGGAACGGCACATATAGGATTAATAAATTGGAACGCCACGGAGCGTGCTAGCGAAGTAAAGGAGACATATTCCGCCAGCAAATCCTAAATCGGCCACTATTTGAAGTCAGTAATCATCACGTGTGCCTTGATTGTCAGCGAACCAGCCATGAATAGACTCAAAAGAAACCTTTTGCCAACATAATACTGCACACATTTAATGCCGGTGATTTGCGAATGCGAAAATGAAGACCAATACCCTACTACAACGTGTCCAGCATAGATTATGAAAATGCATCCAGATGTACAATCTGGAACCAACTTTGCGAAAGCATTGAAAGGTCTGAGACATGCGTTCGACACGGTCCTAAAGGTGGAGGAGAAACAGAGATCCGTGTGCAAATCCTACAGTCCAATGCTGCAAAACGTGTGTCCCAGCTGTTTCCAAACTCTTCGCAACACAATCCAACACACTTCACCACCACCGCTGAATACCGAATTCCGGGCTGGAATTCTGCGTGAAGCCACGTCGGGCACAAACGGGGGGGGGAATAATGATGTCATATAATGGATTTCGCAGATGTCGTTCTTTTGCATATGGTGTATGGGAAGTAATTTTTTTCATCTGTCATCCAGCGCCACCACATATATGTGTCACGCTTGGCAAGACATGCATGACACAAACACGTGAATTATGGCGTCCCGCGTCTTGTCTTGATTTCTTGATTCTGTACCATT
Organism: Anopheles plumbeus; assembly: GCA_034621735.1. NCBI lineage: Eukaryota > Metazoa > Arthropoda > Insecta > Diptera > Culicidae > Anopheles > Anopheles plumbeus. The sequence continues at coordinate 15,198,087 of JAOEFI010000006.1, forward strand.
ATGTTACTTATGGGGGGTGGGGAAGAAAAAACAGACAAACTCCGCAATCATTCCGCACGCTGAGTGCCGCAAACGCCAGCAAGTGAAGAGTTTAACTACATATCCGACACGGGAGAACAAAAAACAAAAAATTAATGTCAAGCAGGGTTCATCGGAAACATTAAAACCATAGGTACACGCGTCATCCCATTATGGTACGACAGCGCTAGAAGGAAACCGGCAAAAAGTGGGAGGCTTCTGGGTGGCGGCAGTGGTAATTACACGAATGAGTGCATCTCGGTGGGCCATTTCACGACACACACACGGCGCGCGCAGATGGCAACGACTGGCGGCCAAACGAAACTGAGCCGCGCACGGACGCACACAATGACATTCCGGTAGAAGACTGCACCGGCTGTGATATGTTCTCCTTGATTTTTGTCAAACAGTCCCAATCCCATTCCAAGAGCAGATCTCATCCGTCGTCGACGATTTATTAGTAGATAGCTTAATTAATATTATTGTCCTACAAAAAACAACCCTTCCTCTTCTGATCAGGTTTGCGTACTTTATAGTCTGTGAATTTGGGCCCAAATTGGAACTGCAACAAATTAGCAGTTTGAATAATTGACGTGCTTTTCGTAGCAAATAGGATGGGTGCCGCCATTGGCCAACGGTTTCCGATTACCACCTCCGCCGCGATTTTCCGCGAAGACTAGTGAAAATCGCAAAACCAATTTGTGAAGCCGGTGCCCGCCCTATTTAGCTTGGAGTTTTACTGCATCCAGCTAAATCACAGCCAATTACCTTGTTTCCAGGGTTCGAAATGGTTCATTATTCCCCCTACCCCCTCCCACACTTCATGCAGCAGCTTTCCCCGGCGGGTGATCGCCTTTTTCCTC
>JAOEFI010000006.1:15200560-15250354 GCA_034621735.1 Anopheles plumbeus
CCAGCGTAAGCTAAGGAGGTTCGTGATTTATGGTCATTTCCGATACCGTACCGGGGCCTGCGATCCATTGAACTCTCTCAGGCCGGCGCACCCGGCGGAGCACCAAGTGAGGCCATAAAGTGATCGAAAAGTCGCCACACACACACACACACACATTCGGGGGGACCTTCCCCCTTCGTGTGCGGTGTACTTGGAGAAATGGCCGCAGCCACCATCTTAACGAGAGATTCATTAAATCGATCAACGGACGAGCGACGAACCAGCCAGCCAACGGGCGAACGGAAACCGTGGCGCTGCCGAGGTTTTCTCCGTTTTCTCACGATATTAAAACGAAATCTCGACCACCGAAGCGGTCGAGGTGGTGGTTAGCGTAACAGAAAAGGCGTCCGTTCGCGCGAACCGTTCGCTTTGGCGGATCCACACTGCGGACAAGCGGGACGGACACCATCTGCCGTTGGAAAGAAAAGCGCGCCTCGAGCCGGCGATAAAATAACGATTTTATTTGCCGAATACATTCACAGCCGGGCTGTGATTGTCACATTTCTTGCCGCACGCGACGGGGACAACGCACACGTACAACCAACCACCGCCGGGACGGGGGCATGGGTTTGATGAACTCCATGCGGTATAATTTGCACAGTTTTATCGAATTGGCACCCATTTCATCGAAGATTTCTGTCGCTCTGGGCCTCATCCCAAATGCCAAATAAGCGGCTTTACAATGAAAACGTTATAACGACGGTGGAAAGTTTGCGATCGTAAAACTCCCAACGTTCGAAGCTGCGTCTGTTTGCAACGAGTTGTCGGTATGTTTCGCGATCGAATGTGCTCTCACTCAACGGTATTGTAAGTGGTACGTATTTTCTTAAGAAAACTTACGAAAACCTCATATTATCACAGGAAAACAATGTGAACTCATACTAACCAACGACGACGAAGCTGCCATTACATTGAAAATGATTTGCTGCCATTCTGTCGCACTTTTTTTTCTTCTCCTTCACGCCTGACTACAAGCGTGAGCGCATGACGTGTGACGACACGCAACCGAACGCCCGAAAACCACAATGGGGAAACGGGAAAATCATTAGATGTCGAGCTAGGTCTTCGGTTTGTGGCCTCAGGCCGTGGTGGTTCGAATTTGGTTCGCGGTTGAAGTCTGAGGTTTCATCGACCCCTTACTCTCTCACTCCTTTTGTCGGAGGATCCCTTTCCCAACGCGCCCACACTTGAGGTTTTACTTCGAGCCGTCAGCATCTGCCGAAAAATCGCCGCTCGCAAAACAGGCAATGGTGGGCACGGCTTCTTGGACGGATTACACGCCCAGTGGCAAGATGTGAAGCGAATGGCTAGAGACCGGAACGAACCAGCATCGAGACCACAACCCCCATCAATGGGGAAGCAATGGGCATCGAAGGAGCCCTCTAGACACCCGGCCGACCGAGATCATTAACATCATCGTGACGTGAGGACGCCGACGACATATCGTTGGAATGTGCCCACCACACACCAAACGCACCGAAGACGCGGTTAGATTGTCGATTGTGTCTTCACGGGCTCCCCGGACGTCTCGTACTCGTGTGTGCGGCGGATGTGACTGTCACAGCGGCTGAGACGGTCTTCGGAACATCAAAAAAACATAACCAGCGAAGGAAGATTAATCTTCACCCGAATCGAAGGGCCACCAAGTGGACAAATGAATGCTCGCCCTCTTGCAGCAGCAAAACAGAATGTAGAAAAATAAAATTAGAAGGACTGTTTTCTCCAAATCCATCTAACCACCCCGAGGGCTCGTCCGCCTTCCAGTGCCACTTTTTCCTGCGGCCTTATTCCACTTCCACTTTTTGCTCAACTGAACAGCAATGCAATAAAGGAAAGCCGATCATGAAGCGACCATCAGCGGCGGACTGGGATTTTCCTCCATTACGAAGACGATGCTGGTATTGTTTTTTTTTTTCTAAGGTTTTCTGGTTTTTTGGTCATTGCCAAAAATGGCATTGCCTCACCGTGCGAAAAAAAAAAAACAACTGCTCCATGACGGATTCGAGACAGAGAGTTGTCCTTCCAACCGAGGAACAAACCAATACACAGCCGAGTCGCCGCACAGGGACCGTGACTTGTAAATCTTCATTCTAGTGCGATTATTTAGCACTCTTCTAGTTAGCATTCGGTAACGGCCGGGGTCGGAATCGGCCACGGCTCGGTGTGGGAATTTGAAGCAGGTCGAGCGGTTCCTTCAAGCCATTGTGCCGCTGTCTGCCGATGTGCTGTTCAACCCCCCGCGCGCCCCAGGGGAGAAGAAGGTCACCGGAATCTCGACGGCCGCGGAAAAAATAGCCAAACTTCTGACTTCTGACGGACACGTTCATTCTTTCCGAATCTAGGTTCCAAAATCCCGCTCCAAACGTAATGTACGTGGCAAGATAAATGGATCTCTTGTAGGCGAACGACAGCAAAAAGAAAAGACTGTTCGCGCACTTCAGAGCCACGAAGCGAAAGAATCCAACGCCAGCGTCACAGATCTCTCTCATAAACCGAAGCCCCGCGTTAGATTGAAACCGGAAAGTAAAATCATGCTGTGTGTGCGTGTTGTCAGATATTTTTTAAATGACTACAATTTGGGCCATCTCGCTGACACGAGAAGCCACTACATCAAAACTGAAAACTCGACTTCGAGGGATTTCGTTCCCAGCATGTAGAAGTATATAGTCCCGAAAGTTGGAAGATAATCGTGCCCCGGAATCCATCCGACCAGGGGCCACATCTGTACAATTCATTAGACACACCAGAAGACCAAAGCACATCCGACGACAAATGCACCGCCGCACCCCACCACCGCTTGGTGGAACCAATGGCCTTAATGCGATCTGCGTCTTGGCGACCACGAAACGAGGGATCAGCCGTTTCCGTGCCCGACGACCGATGGCGGATGTAATTTAATTTCAATGAATAAATAGTCGTTGATTATACCCGAGGGATTATTATTGAAGTGAAGTGTACGATTGGAGCGACGGGGGCAGCGGGACGACCCCATGGGAATGGCCGCATCAGCCGACGAGGGGGTGAAGCAATTATGGTTCATCAATTATTATGTTACGTTCACAAAACTCGACAAAATGGTTAAAACAAATGTATTTTTCGATGTCTTTTTTTTTCGATGATTTTCCTTATAAATGACATTCACTTCGCAGTGTCCCCACGAGCACCGATGACAAACGAAGGAAAGGAGAGAAAAAATGTCGATCCTTTACCCTTTCATTCAGGTGCGACTGAATTTTAAATTTTTATAAACCGTACATTTTTACAAGCTGCCTTCTTTTTAATTGCATCGATATCACTACTATCTGCAGATGGTTTCGTCACATCAGATCATGGAAAATGTATGCTGCAGCTACGGTTGCGGTCACCCCATCGTTAAACATTTAGCGCAGCAAACATGACGTTTCCATTAACCACCCGCACTGGGTAGATGTCCCAGTGCATAAAAGGATGATGCCGTCCTCTTAACGTCCGCCCCGGTTACTGCTTCATGGAAAAGTAGTTTAATATTTATGAAAGAGAGAGGGTGGTTAGCCACGGGTTGGCCACCCACTACTGCTTCAGGCTGCCAGTTATCTCACTAGGGACAGCCGCGTCCGGCGAATGGATGATCAATCTTTTTTTTTTTTTGTGAACCACCCTCGTTGGGCGTTGCAATTAAATAGTAAAAATCATTAACTGGATGCGTTTTCGACACATAAACGATTGTCGCCATCCGGCTCCAGACGCAGCACGAAGAGCAGTTGGAGCAGCCGAATGAAAAAGAAGATGAAGAAGAAAACAGGGTACCAAACCAATCGTACTATCATTAACATACGCTATTAGCCTGACTGACTGTAAGTGAGAAAAACGGAAAATCCGGAGAAGGGGCTACGCGAACCAAAAGTAACAAAAAGCGAGAGCGCAGCGCAGTTCAATGCCATCAATTATGGATGCAGTTTCTGAACCATCGGGCATGCAACATTCCGTCTCCGTTCGCCACGACGCACCGGTGCATAATTGCATGTCTGCTCCACATAACTCGTCCGAGCGTCTCCCTCTTTCTTTTACTTTCTCTTCCCTCTCTCTTCATCTCGTTTTATAATCTCGACGCATGCTCAATCTGTCTCCTCTTTGCAGTGGATATTTTTAAACACTCCAAATCCGGTTAGTGGCATTTGGTGGAACAAGGAAAGGCACCGTGAAAGTCATGCTTTAACCACCTGAAGCTGTCAATGTCATTCTAGAAGCGAGGAGCGACTAAGCCCATTATCACCATTGATAGCCACTTCATCAACACGCACTCATTTGAAACTGTCGTTGCCACTTCATGTAAAGTGTAGAACGCAACGATGCGCTCATTTTGTGCCCGGTTGACTCGGGGTACGCCATTTTTTAATGACGACTTCAGTCGCTCGATGATCGTTATCTACAATTGTTACAGCTCTGTCGCCCGGTCTGTAACGTACGCAGATTAACGATAGTGTCACAGGGCCAGCCGGGGGCTATGTGAACAGTAGTAGCGGGTGGTTTTCCCAGCATGCTGTCTGACTTCTGATGACTCAGAACCGGTGGAGTCGCCATCGATGATTTAGACAACTGTGGAGGAACGACTCGTTTGAAACTAGAAAAACAGAAGCGATATAAGGTAGGCGATTTCTTAGAATCATCATAATGGCCATTCGCTAGGGAAGTCCCGAGACCAGACGCCATTCGTAAGCAATACATCTGTGGCTGTTCTGCTGCTTCTCTGGAGCCAGGTATGGATTCACCCGTCCATGGTAGACGACCAGTTTTAATTGCCCGACTAGTCTAACGCACCGGAAAAGGGCACTCAACGTTAGAACACCAGTTCCAGGCCGGCGAAGGGCCCGGCTATAGAACCGGTGTAGAGATGCGAATGCAGCACGCTTCTTTTTCGCTTAATTATTCGCCGCCCCTTCGGGACGTGGCTCCACAAGAGCGAAAGAGAAAGGCCGCCCAGGGGTGGCGGCGCACGCGGGTTCGATCCTCCATCGAAACTCCTCGGCTGGGAGTTGCGACCACGGTTGACTGATTCCTCGCAATACAATATTCTCTGAACGGAAATGATTATAGTCGGTGAGTGGGTGGCAGGTTGCGATCATAAGATGATCGGCCGGGAAACGCATTGCGCGAGCACATAAACACACACAACACACACACACACACATACAGATTCACATTGCGCGTTTGTGCTCCAGTGAGTTTTTCGCCCGATTTCTTAGCTCGTCGGAACAAAGCATCCATCTTTCGTCTCGCGGCTGTTGGAAGCGGATGGAACCGGCACGACAGAACCCGGCGACGATGAGGAGGGGCCGGTCGAGGGGTTGCAATGCGACGATGAGGAATTCGAGATACCCATTCGTGCAGAAAGTGGGCTAGTGAATTAAGTTGCACTCGTCTGGCATAGGAGTCGTGCACTGAAGCATGCGGGTGACTAGTCTAGTAGTCCGAAAAAATACAAGCCCTCTCGAGGGCTTAGGGAAGATTTTCTGTACCCGTGACATTCATGCCCTGAAGTAAGATTTTAGAATCCCAAAAAAAAATCCAGAAAGAGAAATATATTTCTGTCGAATTAAAGTTAATATATACTATACAGATCCAGACATGATTACAGTTGGTTTATAGTCCCCACAGTATTTTTTCAAACCTTGGCAAGTATAGTCTAGTCTCGAAGGGAAGATGGTAAGATTTCTCCCTATAACCGGCTAGATGTCGAAGCTTACTTGTAGCAGAAGTATCTTTCCCGGAATGGAGCAGACAGTGGCTGCTAGACGGCACGAACGCTGGATTGAGCTGCAGCCGGCTTTTCTTTAATGGTGCCGATGAAAACGTGCTTTTCGGTACTACTCTATATGCACCACGAATACCACACCGAACACTGGGGAAGTCGTTGAACGGCGAAACGCTTCTCGCGCGTGCAATCCACTCTATCTCTATTTCTTCTTCTATTTCTTTTCGCCACACACACGAGCGACTTTTGTGCGCCGGTACACTCCCACAGACATGGACCACATACACGGAGCCACAAACACACAGGGACACCTGCTTGGCTTGCACACGCAGCCACGAATAAATACACACACGCACAAGGGAACGCCGGGGAGGGGACGGGGGCCTCTCGTCGGCCACTTCCGGTTACTTTTGGCTTTCGCGTAACTTATTCGCTGCTGCCGCTGAACCTGCTAGCTAGACCGGGACGGGGAAGATAGCGCAAAATAGAAAATGGGTTTGATGCTGGGTGGAAGATCACTGTACTAGTCGGCACCGGTTTCTTCTGCGCTCTCGCACGTGATGCACAATTACACAGAGAGACACACACGCTGCAATCACTGCAACTAAGGGCTTGGGGCGTCGCTGGCTGGCCACGATTGGGGGGTTGTAGTGTGCGTTTGTTTTAGGGGTTGTGTGGTTGGTAAGGGTGGCAGTGGCTGACGACATGCACTTTTTCTCACAGCGCCTAACAACCACCGACTGGCGGACAGTACGACCTATCTGACGGAGCAAATCTTAAGACCAAACGTGGACCGTTTCTGTCTCACAATCGAGTACACACACAAACGGAGTGGCGAACACTGTTGGCAGACGAAAAGCAATAAGCTGGACGGGAAAAGTCGGACCGAAAATGAATGAAGGGAAAAGAAACGAGAATGAGGCAGCGAACACGATAGAGAGCGGGAGAGAGAGAGAAAATAGGAAGAAGTGTCCAGCAGCGCGGTCTCAACTCGGACACAGAATACCCGATGAGTCGCCAACTTCCGGACTAGGTTTACCGGACGCAAACGCCGGAAACTGGACGTTCTTGTGTTGATTCCGTCTCTTTCTTTCTCTTTCACACACATACACTCACACTGATACATGGCGAACGATAGAGTTAGAAATGCATTCATTCACCTTCTTGCCACCATGCCGGCGACACAGTGACTGGACAGTGCGATTAAAAGTTGGAAGAGTATGGTAGGATTTATGGAAAGTGTCGCGAGAAACTATTTTCATTCTGGTTCAATAAACACACGCACTCTTTCGTCAGTCACTATACGGGGGGGTGGAGTTTCCGTCGCCAACTGAAAACCCAGACTTCACCGTTCTCCTACCGGGCGATAAAGGTATGCGAAGCTGTAGACTGACTGCTGCTGCTACTGCTGCTACTACACTGCGGTGAAGGTGCTGGTGCCACGTTTATCTCTACTTGGGTGCAATGGAATGGAACTATAGCCGACAAACACTTGGCAGACCGGAGAGCTTTCAACCGGTAAGACGTCCACAGTAAGACTACATTGACTGAGCAAGAGCAATGGTTAGCCGCACAGTGTTGGCGTCGTGGTGAAAATGAGAAAAACAGACAGAGAAAAGGTCGCACCGAAGATGCGAGAGCAGCGAGCGAATGAAAAAGGGAGAAAGAGAGCGAAATGTATTTTCTGGGAAAAGGCGTAGTGGAAAAAAAGACCGAGAATAGAGCGAGAGAGCAGTGAGGAACATATATGCATGAATTTGTAGGAGGAACCTTTGGGGACGGTTCGATGGGGTGGAGGCGCCTTGCTGGACTTCCGGTACTCAGAATCAAACACACGTACACACGTACACATGCACACCGACACCGAAGCAATGCAACGATGCAAAAAGGATGCACTCGATATGGTATTCGATGGTAGCGCGGGCCGATGTGTGGGTTTCCGTGTGTGTCCGGCGAATCCGTTCGGACGAGTTGTCAGGACTAAACTCCCTGCAGCTCCGATGGATTTGAGAGACGAGGATTCGTGCACTGTGCATATCAGTACGCAGGCGCATGTATGAATTTGACAGAAGCATGGGTGAAATACACTCTCGTACTGGCACCGGCTGAACCTCTGTAGGAAAATTGGGAGAGGCCATTTCCCAAGTCTACGTCACCTCGATGGACCAATGCTTCGCCAGAACTGCTACCGGTTTCTGTAATACGATGGTAGCAAGTCCAGCGAACCGTTACGGGTGTAGAACGAGGAACACAATTTGCAGAATGACGTCCTGTGCGCAAGAGAACACACTAATATCAACCAGCGGCCGGTCTTTGACGTAGAAGACACTTCACTAACCCCATCGCCATACGTCCGACTGGCGTTCGGGTTTTGCCAGAACTCATCGCGGGGAGATCCGACGAGTTGCCGAACACTGCAAGCCCCACAACACGCGAAACCACAACACCATCATCATCATCAATCAGCGCCAACAGTAGCAGCAGCAGCATCTTTCGCGAGTAAGGGATGCTAGTGTTGCTGCTAGCCGCAGATATCGGAGAGTGAGAACCAATCCCGTTTCACGAGAGCAGGTTTGCGCTGACTCACGGTCTCGGTTCTGTGTTGTGTTTTCATAGTCGTGTCACGTCAGTTCGCTGGCCACCGCCTGCTTGTCAAACGATCGATCCGTGTTCCGTGTGGAGGGAGCGTGGGGAGAGGTTTTTGGAGTGGACACAAGGGGCAGGAAACATCCCCTCCATCCCCGCTACTCCAACAACTTGTCCCTTGCCACGCTGTTCATCTAAAACACACCCAGGCGGTTTCGCGAATGGAATGTCGCGGCGAATCGGATCGAATTCTAAGATGAGCCAGCCGTACAATTGGAATTCGTAGTTGCCCAGTGCAATTGCGGTCGCGAGCTTAACCCTTCGAGACCCGGAACAAGTTCACCCCTATAGGGTTTCCACCAGAGACCAGCACGTCGTACACATACACAAGCCATCCGGTTTAAGTCGGTTTCGATTTGATTGCAAATAAATCTGTTCGCATACACTTTCTACCACTGCGTTCCCGTTAGTATCTCTTTCTCTATCGCGCCCTCTCTCTCTCTTTCTCTCTTTCTCTCTCTCTCTCTCTCTCTCTCTCTCCATTTCTCTCCATATATCTCCCCTTCATTCTTGCATACGTCCGCTTTTCTTTTCCATAAATCTTTCTCTGTATTGCCCTTTTCCCTTCTGGACACTCGCACACACCGTCTCGTTCGGTCGCTCGCAATGTTTTCTTTCCTTGACATTCTATAGTTGTTCCATTTAAACCTTTCGCGGTCGCTGCCGTCTTGGGACACTAACTATACAGGCACATTGCAAATGTGCCCCGTCCGTCCGGCGGGCATACAAGTACAACTTTATCCAACCCTGCATCGAACACCGCAACATCCGCCAACCCCCAACAATCCACCCGGTTTTTCTGAAGGTATGCAGGCGCCGGTCATTGTAACGACAAGTTGCAAACACATACACACATATGTACACACACACACACACACCTACACTCACATACGTGCCCTAATCGCAACAACCGCGAGTACGGGCATGTAATTTCAGTGTGTTCTAGTACTTTTCAATTGACACTTTTTATTTCGTCTACCACCGGGCACTAGATTCGGCACGGACAATACCGTTAACGACTGCCACTGACTATGGTGCATGATTCCGGTTCGTAGATAACCGGAAATCACTGGACGTCATAGACGGTGTATAACTTTCAAAAGTTGAAATTGATGAGGGGGTTTTTAAAGACCTTTGCCAAGGAAGGTTGGAAGGTTTTGGAACCATCAAGACCTTGAAAACACTGCCAGTCACTGCACACCGCACAACCGTCGCCGTCTGACACTGCAAGGCACTCGTGACTTGCGGGACTGTTTGCTACCACGTCAACACATCTAGGTTCTAGGCCTGCTGAAGCAGAAGTGTCGATGTGTCAACTGTGGCTACTATTTGTGGGTGCGAAACAAGTGTACCCAATGGGCACTAGAAGTGGAATCTGAACGCACGTTACGTTTATTCTCCGCAGCACACTTTGGTGGATGCGCGTAATGGAAGGTATCTCCCGGTGTGTGTGTCGTCGCTGGATGACGTCGTCGGTTCGTCGAAACGCACGGAGAGAGCCGCGACCAAGGGTTATACTGTACTGGCAGAACCGTTTTCGCGGTCGTCGTCGTTATCGTCGTCGATGCGTTTGCGGCGAACGTTCACGTCGGACTGGCGGACTGGCGAACTCCTGGAGTGCCGTCGGTGCACGGATCATCTTCGCCGCATATACAACGCTGCTCGGGCGGCGCACTCTCACTAATAACGATTCGCCCTCTTGCGCTTTCTCTTGCTCTCCGTTCCGTAGTGAGTTCTTAGCTCGCATCGTCCTGCCACGTCCTGCCACCCACTTGCATCAAGCATCGACCCCCCGGCACGGCGCCCCACAGGCCCCACGCGATCAAGGATGGCGTCATCTAGCTGAGCAGCTGGTATATAGTTGATGTTGTGGCACTTCCACCATTTGGATCCCGCACGCTCTTCTCTGGACGAAAGATGACGACGGCCCGCGAGATACCACAATAACTCTCTTCCATCTCATCTCGCGGTGCATCTCGCAGTGTGTGCGGACGCGGTGGTGGTGGGTGATAGAAATCCCTATACGTCAACATCTGATCATCCGCCATCTCTCGCCGAACTATGCGGCCGGTGCGGTCGGTGATCGCGCCGGCCGAATAAGAGAGCGCAAAGGGCGCACCACCGTTATTGGTGGAAAACGCAAACCGTGCGGGGCAGAAAAAGAGAAAATCACCATGGGTCACCGATACAACCGCACCACCGACGTTGCGTGAGATGAAACAACGAAAAAGGGGAGCAATGCATTCCACACGCCGGCGACTGGCATATCACGCTGGGGTAGTGAGCAAAGTGAGCTCACTTGCCGTGCTCCCCGCAGTGGAAGCGTGGTAACGAAGACGATGTCCCACCCTTTTCTATTTGGCCGAATGGAGGCGCGAGAGGAGGAAAAAAATGGCCGATAGATGTGTGTGCAGCTGCTGCAGAGACTCGCCAGGGGCACGGGTCGGCTGTTTGGGTGTTGGTTCCTCCGGCACGCGCCGGACAAGCACCGGAGTGTGCATGCCATTTCTGCGATGCCCGCGGTGATGCGAGAGAGAAAACAAAAACAGAGAGCCATTATTGGAGCCGCGATTTCGCCGCGCCACCACCCACCCCTAACCGCATTCCGCGGAGGAAGAATTCGCTGCATGTTCTCTGTGACGCCCTTGGGGCCGAAATAAAAGAGCGAATGCGAAGGTGTGTGAGAGCAATAGAGCGCTCACACGGTTGGGGCGATAGGTTGTGTGTTCCAGTGTGTTCGTTGTGGGGCAGTTTTGCTGCGAACGAACACCAACATAAAAGAACGGGTGTTTCCCGAGACCGCGTTCAGTGCGTCGCCGCGCCGTGGTTGTGTATCGGCACTTTGTCCGAAACTCCGAACTCCCCCGCACGCGTTACCCTTTTCCCACAACTCGCAAGGACGAAGAACTGGAGCCGGTGTGTGTTTACAGCCCCGAAATCGCTGCCTCGCCCGCCCATGTAGACTTAGAGAAATATCAACGGAAAGTTCAAAACAGCGACCGACGTCCTTGCGTACGAAATTATTTTTCGAACTTCCCCCAAAGCTGTCCATTAACAGCTTTGCTCGATTTTATTATCATAGCAGCATAGCATAGCGATAGCAACCATTTGCTTGTTGTACGAAATATCACCCAAATGGCTTATTGCTTTTCCCGGCACACTTCTTTCGCCATCCTCATGACACTTGGGACGTTCGACCACTACAATACCGCTGTACGGCAACATTAGGCCACTGAAGATAACTTTTAGTTTTGAAGTACGGCAATTCAAGAACAATATTGCGGCACTTCCAGACAGGAAAACTTCTCTTTGGCCGCCCGGTTGCGTGGAACACACAGTTTTCCTTCATCCAACAAAACTATCACGTTAATGGCTAGGATACCCCACCACGAAGATAGCAAAATGTTCTTTTAAATATTTTGAATGAATTTTTGTAAATGCAACATTTAACAAACACTTCGATATTTGGTAGGTAGCTTTCGGTTTGAAATTTCTTTAGTTTGTTTGGTAAAGTCACAAATACGTTTTTCGCGATTGGTTTACCAGAGGGAAAACCTCATGGAACGTCGGAAATTAAATTTCCCACATTGGTACAACCGTTTGATGCTTACATTCCGGTATGCTTGCGGCCCACACATTCCATCACCACTTGAACACACCGAACCGCGTCTGGCATCGCCCCGAACGAAAACGGGAGCACTCGTTATCGATTCGCATTCGGGCTGGCGTTGCATATGATTACAACGGACTTTTTCCGGACAACCCCTCAAGCCACTCCCCGTCCTGCACTTTGAACAAACACACACACACACATTCACTGACACCAATACCGAACACGGGCCCCATCGGCTCTCGTGCGGCATGAATCATGCGAATTAATCGCACGCCGTATCGCGCGTTCGAAGAAAGTGAAAAGTAAACATTGATTAATCTACCATTCGGTGGAATGCTCGTACGGCGCGGCATACATTCCAGCGGTGTGATTATGTAAACAAATCGACGCTGATTAATAAGGACGAATCTAATCGCACCCGGCACTTGCTGACTGCATCGCCATCGCAGACGAAACGGGCATTGAACCGGGGTGAATGGTGAAACATAATTTAATTGAAATGTTTACGAGTGAAAACATTTGATAAGAATGTTTCGAACAATCACAATGTCATGTGTGTCTGAAGGAAATGTCAAACGCTATTTTTGGAAGATTCCTTTCTTCAAAATCAAACGCGAAACGGGCAAACTTTGAGACAATCTATTAGAAAGGAAAACCGAAAATAACTGCAGAGCACAATCGCTCGATTCCAAACAAATCGAAGGACGTTCCGCTTACGGACGCTTACATCCACCATTTACCATTGAACCGTCCGACAAGTGCGCAAAGTGGGTGGAAATGGTCATTAGAAGTTAATATTCCAACATCTGCGCAAACTGTGGCAAGCCAATGGGGAATGAGATAATCCGCCCAGACCGGACAGCGGCCGGGAAAACGGTTCTTCTTGCGTCAACCAAGCACCACCAAGTGGACGATTACCGCGTGTAGTTGGAAAGCAGATTCCTAGCAAATCACCCAACATTATCCGGTTGCCAAAATGTTCGGCTCCGTCTTTCCTGTAACGAGCCTCAGCTATTAGTCGGTCGGTTTCCTTTCACACTCACCAACCGAATCCAGAGTGCTCCAAAAGGACGAGGATAGTGAAATCTTATGCAAGTAGCACAGAATTTCCTGACGTCACGGCGAATTAAATTCCATCGACCATTAGTCGGCTCGGCTGCGTGTGCTAACGCTCCATTGAGATTAGTGCGCTCAGTAGACTGTTTTTTTTTTTCGACTGGCGGCTTCTGACATGGTAAAAGACTTACCAATAGACAACCACGACCTATCGGGCAGCGTCAGCATGATTACGTTTAGCTTTTTCATGCTGCATTTTCTTCGCCATTAATGTTAGAAAAAATAACGCACTTTCCCGAGTCATGGAAATATAATTCAACACACTTTCGACGGAGTGTATTTTTGTGCTTCATCAGACGAGAGAAAAAGGCGATCAATGTTCGATCAAACATGAGCAGAAGAAGTGCTTCACTACGTACTATATTTAAATATTATATAACATCATAGAGGGGCTGGGGTGTCCAAACACCCCCTTTCAATTTACACAAAACTTACGGCATAACTTGAAGCAAGTGATGGATTAAAAAACCTTCGTCTGTCGAACGAACGTCTTTCGTACTCTGGAATGGAAAAATTTCGCGTGCTTACCTGCAACGAGGGGAGAGGAAATTAAAAACATAATTAGTTTTCTTGTGAAATTAGGTCGCCCGGCCACGGATTACAAAACAGGGTGTCAGTATAAGGACCGTGATTGATTACAGCAAGAGCAGGCGAGTTCTCCAGCAACGCCTTAGCGTTCGTCAATTAACTTGAGGATGGTAGAGTGTGGATGTTTCGTGCAGTCATATTTATCGAGTTTCTAGTCTACTCTTGTGAAGAAACAATATTCACTGATCGGCCTGTGCTTCTTCAGTAAAAAAAACTCATTTAATATTCCTCGAACAAATACTTGAGACAACGGTTTATAATTTATGTTTAAACAATGTCGATGATAATTCCTCTAAAAACGAATGCGAAACCAACGAAAGATTTTTCTTCGTTGCGGTGCAGCGGCAAACAACGAATCGCATTACGTCTCCATAATTTTCATAGTTGATGCACCTCCTCCCCAACGACTCCATATCAAGATTGCAATTGTGAGGGAAGGAAAATAATGATTCCGTGGAGATGAAATATGTATTCGCAACTGCGGCACTGTAGTGTTCCAGCTTTTCGAAGCTGGACGTCAGAACAAGCGCAAAAAAACCCCGGTCTCGGCAAACACTTTCGTAGTGTCCAGTGAAGCTGAACAGCAACAGCATTCATTAGCGTGAACGAACGGCAGGAACAAATAAACCCTATTCGACTAATTATCATTCACCGAGAAGCCCTTGGCAGACTTTTCCGAGACGGTAACAACCGTTGATAAAAGCGTTGGGGTTCTGTAGCACAACGAGCAGCTGGTTCGTTGCGTTTTTTTCCACAGAAGGCTTGATATTTTGTTTCATATCTCAAACTACACTTTGTCTCGTAGGTTGAGGCATAACTCTGCGTATGATATGAATCTAACTGTCTACGAGCGACCCACCGAAAATATCCCACTGCGTCCCAAAAAGCATACATAATGTGGTAAAGGTTCTCTTCGGTGGCCTTGATAACCAAGCGTTGCACATGACCCGGACCCCTGTTCCTTTCGCCCCGGAGGGATTTTACCCCCGACCGAACGACCCCGACCGAGCATTCCCCAAACAACTGCAGCAGTCACCACAGCAGCAGCTTCGTACAGGCCATGCGCCTTTTGCACCGAGTCGCCGAGTGTTTTATGGTCCCTGAATTCTTGATGGCCAGAATGCACGGTCGCTTTCTGCCGGCTTTTTGTGGCTGCGTGGTTCTGACACCTATTTGCAATGCTAATTTTATTGGAACTCTTAATTTTGTCCTGTTCAACGCTTTTCCCCTAATAGCAACTCTACAGCGCTCGACCAGCCAGTCACGACTGGTGCATTCCAACCGGTGTGTCCAACCTTTCCCCGATGGGGTAGATAGTGAGGGGGCACGTGGCGAACAAGAAGGGAGCGCTTAGGACGTGTCCGATAACATGTTGCCAAAACGAATTCCCATGTTTAATTTGATGATTAGCAATTTTTAAGTATAAATTTTACCTCGCACCCCAAGCATCCAAGCGTGCAACTCTTCCGGGAACTGTCTACTCTCTCTCTCTCTGTCTCTCTCTCTCTTTATCTCTATCTATCAACAATTTTAAGCTTTAAATTAACGCGGCTAGGATTCTGCATAAGCGAACCGCAACGTCCCTTCTACCAGCGCCCTTTCAGGTAGCTGCTGGCAGAATGGTTCCGGTGTTTATCTGTTCTAAGAAACCCTGAACGCATTATAATCTCTGGTACTTTATCAGCTTCTCGGTAGCACCCGTCCTGCCTGCGGGCACAGGTCCGGTGCAGTAGTCTCCAGTCAAACGGTACGAAATCTTAAACAAAGACGGAGAGAAACCACACGACCATCGTCCAATAACCGGGGCGAAGAATGCCGGCGAGGTGCAGCACTCATACGAAGAAACTATGCGACTTCAGCTTCAGAACCATCCCGCAAAGGGCCACCAGTAGGTGCTGTGCTATCGCAAACATCCATAACGGGCAGGGACTTGCTGGGTCTTTGGCATTATCGGCGGTGATAGCAGTTGCAGTTGGAGTCAACTACAGCCACCGCTGCAGCTGTGCTTCACACTTACAGCCTCACCGTTGGAAGCCGCAGCAGCAAGGGCGTGATATTTTCGCATCCACACGCCTCGCACATAGTTCTAGCTGTGCCTCAGGCACACGCCGTAGTTCTGCGCCATCCGTTGGCTGTGGCGGCAATCTGTTGATCATCGCCTACTGGAGTCCTCCGCCGTCCCGAGTGACGGCCGGTTTAAAAGGGTTCTGACGTTCAAATTACCTGCGGCTAGTACTCCGCTGATACCGAGAGTGGAGGACGGGCGAGTCCCGTTCGCACGACTTCGTCGCTTCATTGTTGGCGCAGTTCCGGCTCGTGCATCTTGCATGAGAATTGATCGGTTCCCTCGAGTTGTGCCTTCGTGACTGCACCACCGACACCGACTGGTGAACTCCTCCGGCGAAGTGCGCCAAACCGTGCACCGTCTTCCCGGTCCGTTGGCAGAAACGCTGGAAAGCGCTGAAGATTTCAACTATGAATGAAGTATGGCGCTGCCCGGTTCGCTCGGACGGGGACGGGAAAGGCGTGCTAAAACCAGTTATTCACTCATCATAACTTAAATAACCGGCCGGGAGTTTTCATCCATACTGGATGATTTCCATCGAGTGATTCCGTGTACATTTCTGCTAGCCCCGCAGCTAGTGCACTATCGACGATACCGGTACATCATCACCATCCGCGGAGTGGTGTGTGCAGGACTGCACGAAGGTACCGTTTCCTAGGCATTTGACTTGGCTTCGTGAAAAAGTGTTCGAATTGCCAGGAATTCCTAAACGATAAGGTTACGACATGATTGGATGAAAGGTGGGTTGGGAAATGCTTGTTAACTGATTACTGATTTCATCCCATATTAATGCTAGTCAGCCAAAACGGAAGCAACCATCTTCCAAGTCATAGCCCGGAAGCAATTTAGCTCGACAAGGGTAGAAAGTTTGGGAAACATATACCCTGTGAAGGTGGCAAGGACTTCCGGAAAGCTCTTAACCAACGAACCATCCGAAACATTCAACGGCCCATATATGAGTCGAATAAAACATTCAACAGAACTGACTAATTCATGAACAGTACAACCGTGAGCAGCCTTCCGGCGTGATATGACCCAAACCATAGCTATCGAAAAGATGGGGATCGGTGGAACCAAACTACGCCTCGTTCGTAAAGCTTCACTACAGGAAATAGTATTTCTGAATCATCCCACCCAAATTTTGGAAACAGTTAACGGCGAACGCGAAATAGCTACTTTACAGGGTGGCCATTGCCTACGTCCTAGAGACTCCCTTGACGACGACAAACCCCAACAAGGGCGAAGACAGTACCTGTTTAACAGCTCCAGCTCCATCCACGGATAGGGCTAACACAAAAATCGACCATTTGCGTTCCGCAGCATGTTCTGGCCATACTGGAAGGTGCAAATTACCAATTACACAGTACGTGCTCAATGTTCGCCCCGATAAGGTCGGCCGATAAGTTCACCCGATAAGAAGCTGAAGCTTTCATCGACCCTGTTGAGCAAGTTTGGTGGCGAACCAGGAGGCTAACAAAAAAAAAAAAGAGAGTAGAACAAGTGAACCCGACATTTTTCTGGGCGAGCAAACAAATTTTTATCGACAAATTTGTTGACGTTGGCCGACACTACCCCGCCCGAGCAACTAGCCCTAGTTGCATAGCCCTATCACAGTGTTCCAATCACAATGAGCATCATAATCATAACCGTTACGTTTTGCATACCGGCTAACACCGCAGCAGGTCCGCACGAACGAGAAAATCCCAAACGAGCACTGATGATGTGGGTGTCCCCGGGGGGGTGGGGTTAGCTGATCACCGTTCGATTACGAAACGGGGCAACATTTTCCGGGGCCTATAGGATCATGACTCGCTGGAAATGGGACCAATGATCGAAGGTTCGGCATGCCGCTAGAAGGGTCACACTGGCGACTCCTGAATCACGTCCGACCACCAGGCAGGGTCAGCAGTGGCTGGTAGCCAGCCAGCTGGCGCAGTGGGAGCAGCCACGTCCCATAGCTCACCACCGAAACGCTCGTATCTGGCCCCACCGTGCGAGCACACCCGACGAAGGGACAGATTATTAACAATTCCAGGGAAATAAAATCCACACAACGAACCCAGGAAAAGGGACAGCCTCTCAATGAGTGAAATGTGTTCCTTTTTTTTTTGTACGTCCTTTGGCGGCCACTACGTTTTATGTGGGTAGAGAAAAAGGAAAAAGTAAAACCATAAAGAAAATCACTTTCATTGGCCAGAATCGGGATGAAGTCGAACAATTTTCCGGACGAAAAATAAAATGAAAACGAGAGCATGCACAGAAAACCCGAACGTTCTCACCATCCCCCGTTTAATGGGCAAGATGGTTGAGGTAGTAAAAACAGAGGACACACGTTCCGGTACCAGGTTACTGACAGGACTCGGCACGCATCGTTCCCATTCCTAGCCATCCCTGGCGCTCGTTGTGCCTCTGGGCTTTTGCTGCACTGTCAGGTGCCGCCAAGACACACCCAGGATAGGATAGGATGAGATCAAAAAGTTCCCAAATGGCACGTACAATGCACGTGTCTTTTTTTCATCCATTACAGGTTCCACAAGGGAAGCAAAGGGTGCGCACCCTGTCCTGGTGTCACATACGGCTTTAAAAAAAAAACAACGGGAGGAAACGCCCAACATAGTGAAAAAACAGCCATTTTCACAGTTCGTTCTGAGAATGTTGCTTGACAGAAAGCTTCAGGTAATTCAATGTTCAAGACGACAAGTGGTGACGGCATAACATACCCTTGGTTAACACCTTGTTACAGCCCGTGTTACGGGACCCTCGCTGAACGGGATGATTTTCAGTGGAAGCCATTTCCATTCCTGCCTTTCCTGGTCCATTCGTGGCAAATGAAATGTGGGAGCTTATTTGCATGTATTTTTAGACATTCTACTGAACGATCAGACCTTCCGAGCAGCACATGCCCGCATACATATTTAACCAATCTAATTTCCTTCTTAGGAACGAGCGATGGAATGGTGTGTGGGAATTATTGGTTTCTCAAAAAGATATCAAATGTCAACCGTTTGAAACGAATTTACAATCATGAACAAACTAGCAACGTGTCCGTAAACATGAATACGAAACACGTTTTCAAACATATCTGTTGTCTTAAGGGCTACTTTAATTATGTTCGCACGTTTCACAGCGGGGAGGATTCTGGTTATCTATTTTGAACAGGCAGCACATGAAAGCACGTCCAGTTCCGGTGAGTGCGAGGAGAGAATATAACCTGGTAGTCATTTTCACATGCTGTCGCCGTGGATATGTGCTTCGCCCCAAAACTAGGTTCCAAAGTGAAACGTTGGTGGCATGAAAAAGCGTTCCCACGCTTGTCGAATGTTAGTGTTGGCCAAAAATTAATACACGCACGAGGACTTCCAGTGGGCGCCGTATTATGTTGCTGGTACAGAAGAAGTTGTGAAGTGTGTTGCCGGAAAGGTGGGACGAAAAGTGTTTGCCAATAACACACCACATGTGACAGCCGTAGCCGTGGGCGTGCGCGTGTCGTCATTGACGAATGCTGCCAATGATGGTCCGCTCGACGGCAACAGCTTTGCTTCCGATGCTCATAGCTAGCTGCCGGCGGCTTCGGCTCGCAACACACACACAGGACGTGTGAAGACGAATCCTTCCTCTCTGTCTGCGCCAACCGGGGCAGCAATACATTAAATCATGTTTGTATCCACACTCGCCGGAGGGCGCGCTAGCTAGTCGAGCTATTTATTATCGAAAAACGTGCATGGTGGTGCCGCCCGAGTTGTTCGTCCCGTGATAGAGATACATCCGTGCATCTTCGTCCTAGTTCTTCAATGCCGCCCGCTTACGGAAAATGGTACGCAACTGAATTAGTCTCACCCGGATCATGAACAACTCAAACGATGACTGTGCACTGTCGCTGAACCGGAGCAAAGTTCGGTGTTAACGGATATGGTAAGTAAAAGTAAACCAATGGAAAATGGCTCCACCTCACTGGCTCACTTCTCTACTTCTCACCCCATTCCTGCCTCTTCCTCAACACATTGGTGCATTCGTGTGAGATACGGAAACGGAAGGAAAGTAACATCATATTCGCACAATTAGTTTCATAATTCGTACCACCTACCGCCACGTGCAGCTCGCTCTGCTGCCCCTTGGAAACGGGGGTGTCTTAATATAATTGTATAATTAAATTCCACACTAACGCCAACCTGTCACATCCATTCCATTCGGCTTACCACTCTCTCGTGTGTGCGTGCGGGTTACGTTTGCAAAGAGAAAGCAGTTCTAGAGAGACTTTCCACCACCGATGGGGGGTGGGGGAGGGGGAGCACGAAAATGAGGGCTATAACTTAACGCCATGTCGTTGAACTTCTCCTGCAAACCGGTAAGATGTCTTTCGAGGCAAATTCAGGTGAGATAATTCATATAAAACGCCTCGGATTATATACGCCCGGTCTAACTTACAAGGAAGTTTTCTGCCGCTGGCGGATTGTGTTGTTTTAATTAAATTTGTGATTATGATGTCAATTTAATTATACGCGTTTTCTCATGGCAATAAATAGGGTTGAATTAATTGTTGGCAATCAAATGGAGCGCGAAAGCTGTTTCATACATTTTTTTGCTTTCAATCGAGACACTAACGAAGTGAGTGGCTTGAGGGGAAATAATGAAAAACGATAGTGAAACGTAATTCGCTGCATATAGAAATGTAACCTATGAGAAGAGAAGTATCAAGGTGGTGAAGGCATCCAGTTCCACGCCTCGATTATTATGTTCATTATTGCTTTCGGGCAAATAAAATTCACTTCATCTGTCCCTTGCTTCATTGGAGGAAAAAGAAAAACAGACAAACAATAATGATCGCGCGCTAGTAGGAGGTACCGTTTTCCGAAACAATCTAATGACGCCTCCCGATCATTAATCTTTTTCCTTCCAAACATCTTGCAATTTTCTGCCCATACAGAGAAAGCGAAAAGAGTTCTGTGGCTTTCCTAATAATCCATTTTGGTGCAGAACTCATTTTTCAAACGAAGAATGTGTTGACGATGAGCATTGTTGTCGGAGGTGGTTTTTTCCCCCACTTGTTTTACTTCCTCTATTCCCCCGTTACAAACCCACACTGAACAGAAATTCTTTCGTGAAAATCCTACACAGGTTCAAGTCACTCCGTTTTCCACGGGTGAGCGCATGCCGCAATGGTTGCGCTGCTTTTTTTCCTCACGCGTGACGTTGTGCGAAGAATAAAAAAAGGATAAGGAAAATGGACATTTTTCCCTGCTCGGTTACTACCGAGCCCATTTTCCCCTGGATACTTCCAAAATAATCCTTTACCCGAACCAGGCCACCCACCGTCGTCGGTGACTTACGCTTTCCTTCTCCGGCTACACCATTGACCACTATTACAGTTGGTTTTTTTACTTCGCGTCAAAGAGCGCGGCCACACGACGCGGCCAACACGGGGCGGGGCATATGCGGGAGGGAGGAACCCAGTAGACCACCGGCATCTTTTCCCTGCCCGGCGGGTGGTTCATTTGCATAAAAGAAATATCTGCCATGACGCACAATTCGCATCCGTCGGGGATTCATGTTTTCCAGCACCGAGCACAGACACACACACACACCCACACTACGGCGAAAAGCAGAAGAATGGCATTCCAAACCCCAAACCGTAATATTGGATCGAGCGACCGAGTGGTGGTGGAGGGAATGGAAAATGGTGTGGCAAAGAAAGTGAACGAAAGCTCGCCGAAGGAGGGCAAAGCATGACGATGAGAAAATTCCACTAACGGTGACAGTCACCGAAGGATACCAGCCAGCAGTCGCGCACTCGTTGCCCGGCACGCTTCGCATCGCGAGGTTTCATGCTGGCATTTTCCCCCATTTTTCAAAACAATCTACTTCCAAGCGTAATGGACCCGGGATAGCAAATGGTGCAAATATTCACTCTGTTCACTGTCGCAGTTTGACGCAACGATGGAAAATCAATTTGTTTGATGGACCACAATGGACCACAATGGGGGGCGGACAATAGACACGCCGGCGTACACCCTTCCCGGTCCGTCCGCAGATCGCAGCGGAGTGTGT
Organism: Anopheles plumbeus; assembly: GCA_034621735.1. Lineage (NCBI taxonomy): Eukaryota > Metazoa > Arthropoda > Insecta > Diptera > Culicidae > Anopheles > Anopheles plumbeus. Next base: position 15,222,404 of record JAOEFI010000006.1, read on the forward strand.
GCGAGCCGGGAAGAAAAGGGAACATTTTATCATGTACGAAATACTGTCATCCGGATGAAATTCTTCCGGTTTCCTTATCGTTCGTCGAATGCGTTCATCGCATCATCGAGGAACGCTCGTATTGCTCCGGCCCGTTTCAACCCGCCCCCGAATCGGACCATTGGGCGGGAAGCAGAAAATAAAATCCTCACTTGAAAGCAGAAAATAGTTGATGTCCTGCTTTGGTGGAAGTGTGAACTTGAAATCTACTTCCGACACCCATGTGAGAGGTAGAAGAAAAAAACCAAATAAAATGCCAGTTTGTTTGACTTCACTGCCGCCTTCTCGCACACCCAGTTTTCCCAGCTTTCTCCCAAGACCCCGGATGCCATCGCTGGGAAGCAGAAGATCGGTACACGATGGGCAGAGGCCTCCTGTATCCGAGAAGGCCGCAGTACTCGGTTGGCCGGTCGCAGTAACTTGAAGCTTCCTTTACACAACATGAGAGAAAAAAAAACGGAAACCAATGCTCAGCACACCCACGCAGAACGGGAAAGCAAAGTCGAAAACAGTTGCACGAGTAATGGCATTCCATTCCATTACGGCTGGCTTCCACTCTGAAACTTGTGAAATCACCCGCACGCCATGCTTGCACCACCCGAGAAAAAATCCCACGGAATCCCACTGAAGCAGCAAAAGGAGAAAAAAAAAGAACAGAATCCGGATCCTTACACGAGGCGGGGGTGCCGTTGCGGGAAATAGTAGTAGTGGACACTTCGGAGCGCAGGAGAACATACTCGCAGAAATCTCGAGAAACCCGATGTGATTCATGTCCTGCCGTTGTCAGGTCGGCAAATTCCACGCCCGGACGGTGAAACTTCATCCATTACGGGTGCCGGCTTCAGGCTGGGCGTACAGCCTTCGCTCGTAACGGAACTTTGGAGAAGAACGCAGGAAATTTTCGTCAAAACGAATGTCGTCGATGACCCCGAAATGTCAGGATCGGGAGGAAAACCGCCGGTAGGCGGGGACACACCGTCATCCTTAGGAGATTTCTTGTGATGTCATCCATGTTTTATTTTTCTGCTTCATCGAACAGCGTCCAATTGAAACAGAATATGTATTTCGTTGCGGAAGTCCCGCATCGCTTCTCCATCCTGTTTCCCGTGCCTCGAAGCCTAGGCCAGCGAAAGGCGAAAGGCCAGCAAGTCGTCGGAGCAAACGAGTACGACGTGCCTGAGAGCGCAAGAAACACGTCACCAAAAGAATGCCAATTTGTGGCGTAGCAAAGGTAATCGGTGACTTGTTTAAGGATCATGAAGATGAAATGAGATTTTTTCTCTCCGTTCGTGTCTCCGGCAAATCCTTTCCATCGCTAGTTCACTACGATGGAGAACGGAATCGAACCGTGGGCGATCAGCCATCGACTACCACCATTTTTTAAACTACCCCGAAACCAGTTCAGGTTGTTCAAGAAAACGAAAGGACGAACACGAGAACAACCAGATAATTTGATCCATCTTCACCACCCACCGCCCCACGGAGCGCGAACTGAGAAAGCAAGCCCAGCACAACGTGCAGTTCATCCTTTTGCCCTTTTATTTGCCGCCAAACCTTCCCTCGCCAGATGACCTCCTGTACACCATATTCTTCTCAGGAGAAGTCCATCCACCGCACCCCACAGGACAGGATTCACTTGAGAAGAGTTTCGGCGCGATAGAACGGAATTGATGGCACTTCACCAATTGGGATGGAGAGCACCCTTCGGCAGGAGATTGTACAAACAAGATAAAGTTGATCCTTCTCTTGGGATTTTTGTCTTCCATTCTCACAACCAGTTCTCGCCTTTCGGAGCCATTTGCAGAATAAATACATTTTTTTTCATCGATTTACAAACGGCCGACCCCTTGGCGAACGAATTCATACTTGTCGAAATGTTTGGCATTCGATTGAAGTATCTCACGGTGCATACACGCGCCTCATTGATCTTTCCGTGGGAGAAGATTTTCCGACGAGAACAGAGAATGATACCCTGCGTCAATTCATAATTAATTCCACTTCAAAGTATCCTATGATGGTATTAATAGAAAAGATCATTACATTAGCGGAGATACTACATATGCTTTCGGATGACATTTAAAGTTTCCATGAAACTGAGGTTTTATCCAGATCCAGATGATTAGTGGCCATTTTATTGTGCCAACCTTGACTCTACTGTAGACGTAAAGCTAACATTAACCCGTAGTGCAAAAGGACATGGGTGGATGCTCCATGTATGCCCCATCAGAACAAGAGGGAAAACAACCCACAAAAGGCAGTACTTTCCCCGAGAGGATCTGCTTGATTAGGCTCAAATGGAGGAAATACGAAGAGTGGCCCCTTTTTGCAGAGCTGCTCCCACTGGTATGTTGTTTTCCGTACGATTACACTAAAGGATACGGGTTTATTCTTCCCCATCCCAGTCGCCCAACAACGCATCCTTTTCTTTGCTAAACACACGGTTGTATGATTCGAAATGGAAATGGCTGACCTTGTGCTGATGTTGGCCGGCGATTTGGCCAGCAACCCTCAGATGCGAAACCAACAACCTGCGGTTTGTTTTGCTTTGCGGAATCAATGTTTGCAATATAATTCTTCGTAACCTGAACGCAAACAATAATCGACGCTTCGTAGTGTTCGAACGCATCGCCAGTTCCATTTCGAGAGGATCACCGGCTTCGCTAAGAGGTACGCTTGAAGATGCTCCCCGGATAAGAGCGATTTCTCATCCCGGCCGCAGCGGTCAAGTGGAATTCCTGGAAATCCCGGAAGCATGCGGAAACCAACCCCCCCCCCCCCCCCCAAACATCCCTTCGACCGGCGGAAAGGTACCGCCGCAGCATAGAAAACTCTGAACGGAGCCGAACCGGGCATTTGTTCGGGATCAATCCACTGGAAAATGTGAAACTCCTTCGGCCTTGGCAAATAATCATGGTTCTTTCATTTTCCAACCGCCGGCCGAGCAATCGGAAAAACAATCCATGTAGAAAACGTACACAAACAAGGATGGGCCAAGTGTTCTGTACACTAGGTACACTTTTGTGTTGCTCCCGAGTCCAAATGTTCAAGTTTGTTTGCCATCGGCCCCAATACACTCTAGTTTATACGTTCGCAAGCAAATTCGCCTCACCGTTCGACGAGGAGAAACACATCAAAATCGTGGTCTGTGGTTCTTGCCGAAAGTCTCAAAGTTCATCTACGTTCTCACATCGGGAAAGATAGGGAAGAACCTACCGGAAAGTGCCCAAATATCGTTGCGCAATCGTTGAGCACGAAATAGTAGTTGAGTAGTGTCGTATTTTTAGCCCTTTTCAATTATGTCAACTTAAAACAACTAATAGTTATCTATAATAGAAAATAACATCGAGTTATTCACTTCAGTATTCCACATAAGTTTCCATTTCTTTATTGCTTGGCTACGTGTGAACAAAACACGGATGACATATTGTTCTGTCTAATATCAGATGCCCAATTTATGAAAACCGCAACATACTAGAGATACAGAACAGCTAAAAGGATGCAAGTCTTCTATAGCCACGATGGAAACAATTGAAACCTGCCATCGGCAGACGGCAATCATCCACGCCCATTTCCACTACCGTTGGTAACCGGTTTATCTGTGATCGTTTTCATCAAATCACAGACCGGGCTGACAAAAGTTGTGAGTTGACAGGTTTCTGAGCTTTTCTCCAGCGCGTAGTAGGAGTGTAGCCCCAGAAAGGACATGATGTTCCTTGTCGGTGACAGGAATGCAACAAACCATTAGAACCATCATCACTCAAGGCGATGGTAGATCGGCATACATAAAAGATAAAAATGTGGCATGAATGAATACATTATTGATTTAAATCACACACGATGCCATTTTCACGGAGCTATTTCCAGGACCGATCAGGGAATCGGTGAAACAAGTTATTTTATTTCAATATTAAACCAAATTGTTGGATATATTGGTTGAACAATTGAAATCCACTACCACTTCATATATTATTGTCCCTGTCAATAGTACACACACACACACACACACACACGGTGTTGACCGAAATCCGGATCATGCGGACAGTTCGGGGATACAGCATACCGCTGGTCCTTCTTTTATGCACTCCGCACTGTGGTGAGCCAATGAAAAAACCATTCCGCTAGACCCGCCCGTACGAACGCCAGAAACAGGAGCAGCCTGGGTGTACGATAGATACAACACAACCAGGTGCGCTCAATTTGTAATAGTAGTGATTGTTTTTTTTTTCGCTTTCCAGAGTTGGGGTGGTTTCACTGCTTTCGTTCTCCCCCATTTTCTTTTTTTTTCTATCATATATGTTTCGCTTCCTCTTACTCGAAAACTGCACTCGCTTCCGCCGTGCGGAACCGAAGGGCACACGAAGGGCGGGAAGGGCTTGGGGAGTGAGTGGCGGGAGATAAACTGCGTCGTATGAATGAATTATGGTGCCATTTTCGGCCACTGCTGCAGCAGTTTATTTCCCGGACAAAACTGCCCCGTGAAATGTGTGCTGCCTCCTCTCCTACCTAGGAGTGTGTACTTATGTGTATGTGGTGGGTTTGTACATAATAACACAGGAAGGATAACGCTGGGAAGCCGGCCTGGATTCGGGCAGTGCGGAGGCAGTTTGAAGGAGTTTTTCACCTCACTCCTCCTGCGACGCCAGTATGGCAGCGGCCAAAGCAAACGCCATTTTTCTTTCGACGTGTTTATGTGTGTGCTTTGACATTTTTTACGGGCATTTGGTAGGGTAGGTGTTGCCGTGTGATGTAAGATGAAGAGTAAATGAAAAAAAGTGTTTGTACAAGAACAAGACGAAGATGAAGACGGTGAGTGTTTCCCTCTTGCCATCGCGCCATTGGAAGCTTAAGCAGTGTGTGAAAGTGTTCCACGGCATAATCCAAGATGAAACAATTCATGAGCTCTACTACTCGTTTTCCTTCTCCCACACAACAAATGTAACAAACTCACACTCTCCGCCGAAGCGACAAGAAAACAAATCCTACCCAAACGCGCCAACTGGCCAGACGTGAAGGAGTCAAGGATATCGCAACTGGGGGCGGGAAAGTTTCGCGCTAATTTACGTGCTTCTGAACGTCGCCACGTCGAGTTTTATTTCTACGTCACCGCGTTCGCACACTTAACCTCCCACATACAACACACACACACACATACGCCAACTGTTTTATGGCGCGTAATGGAGCCACTTTTATTTGCTCCATGTTTTGCCCCGGCTTACTTTTGTAGTTTCGTCCTTTTGCACTCTCTTTCCTTGCCGTGCATTTGTATTACATTTCTCCGGCCGCGTCGTTATGCGTTCATTTTCCGAGTCGGTGCGGTAGCGACGAATAGGGGCTGCTTTCCGGTTGGCGCGGGAAGTAGGCCACACACGTTACTGGGAAAATACACATAAAAACCAAAAAAATTGTCCCGGGTTAGCATACCGGATGCACAACCGCGCGTTCGAACGCACGTCGGAAAAGTGCCGTGTTTTCCCCCCATTTTTACCATTCGCTTTCCCCGTTCCCTTGCTCCCGGCCACCTGCGTTCTCCTGTTTGTTGTGAAGTAATGTCTTCACATAACCGCACATAAATGCCGTGTACTGCGGTCCGTTGTAGTGTCCTGCCGCCGTTGTCCTCGAGCCTCCCATCCGTCCGTCCGTCCGTCCAGCCAGCGCACGCCACCAACGCTAATAAAGTGCTCCTGGGGTACAATTAACCGGGGCAGTCCGCAACCCGCAGCTGCCCGCCAGCCACCGGCACCCAGAAACACTTCCGCTTTTGACACCCTGCTTAGTGTCCCCAAATTGTTCCTCTTTCTCTCCCTGTATCATTCTCTCTGTCTGTACTCCCTGAACGAGCTCCGCATAATGTTACAGCGTCACTATGTTGCACAGTCAGCAACACCCTCAGCAGTCACAGCCGTCCGTCACAGTAGCCCGCGGGGTGGAAGAAGTTAGTGCTGCTCAAGCATATCCTGCACACTGGTTCCCCGGCTCATCACCGGAACTAGCTAGCCCAAAACCGTGCACCGCAGTTTTCCTGCGGCGGGAAATCCCTTTCCGGGCTGTGGCCGCCCCAGAACACATTACCGGGAGTAGCGCGACAGTTAATTGCTGTTATGTGCATCGCTCTGCGGTGAGCCATTAGTGGAAGCTCAATTCGATATGTTGTGTACAAACAATACGCTCTTACCATCGCGCTACACTCCGCCAACAGCGCCAACGAGAGATTTAGGCAGTAAGTAGGTGCAGAACTGCAGTTACAACCAGTTTCGTTGTAAAAAAAAAGGATGACATTTGGTTATCGTACAAATTCGGTACCGGATGTAACGCGAGCTAGCAGTTTTTCTTGTATTTTGTAATGTGGTTTGATTGGAGTTAAGTTCATAAACACCACCACTCGATTAATTCACGCTGCAAAACAAATGCCTGAAGTAAACGCGTTTATTTACACCGCTCAATTTAATTCCAGGAATGCAAAATTCATGTTCCCGTCAAACAAGTGGAAGCATTTGGGTGAGAATATATTTCAACATGTTCTACAAATCCCCTAACAAACCAACCGTGGAGAAACACTCACTAGTGACATTCTTGTTCGAATTGCTCTGAAAGCTGTGTATTTCTGTGTAGCTTCCAAAGAACACGCGTAAACTATCAGCGTACCGTCCGGCCACCCTCCGAACAACTTAGCAGTAAACCCAATCTATCTAATTCTATTAAATATTCAACGCCTTCATTTACATCCACGAACGACCCGGCGCGATACGAAAACTGGCCATTTCCACGAGAAGTCCCGCTTTGCTACGAACTAATTTAACTATTCACTTTCCAGCGAAGAAGAGCGCATTGAGTGTGAAAGTTAAACGAAACCATTGCAAACGGATCTGAAACCTAATCGGATCTGACTGTAGGAACACTCGCCGCGGGGCTAGGGGAAGATACACCCCTCAGAGCACTGCCACGAGCTACGTCCGCCAGTAGTGGTGGTTCCATTCATCCTGGCACAAATGCGCGGAATAAAGTCGCAACAACAAAACGGAGGACCGTGGCGGGACGGCAGGGGGGGGGGGGGGTGGGGGTGAGGTGGGAATCGAAAATATCCTTCAGCAAGACAACCCCGAGACAGCCCCGAGCAGTAGCTCTTTTGTACGACTTAAAAGCGCTGTTAGAGCTGTACCATGGACATGTCGGAACAGCACTAGATACTCGACAAAAACCCGACATGGCAAACGACAGCGGAACGGCGAGAATGCTGGGCGCGCCAGTGTCCGCCAGAGGGATGAAGGATGTCGCTGGTAGCGAAACTACCCTTTACATGTTCGGCGACTGCTGGCGACATCGTGGCGTTCGTGAAAGGATTCACAAGACGGCAAAAGGAAAGCGGACGGAGAAAAAATAAAATAAAAAAAAGACCAGATTGGCTTCTGGCCTGCACCGGGACACCACCAACACACGCCAACGGGTCTCTGTGGGAAAAAAAGGGAACTCCGATTTCGAGCGTGTAACAATCGCGAAGGAGTCATCCTCGAGGCGAACCCCTCGGGGAAGTGCGCCAGAAAGAAACGGGGGAAAACTCTGGGGACAGTTGGGTGGATGGGAAGTGGACGCCGATAGCTGGGAAAAGCTGGCGAGGTTACAGTTTGACGATGAAAAACTGGTCCCAATCGCCACAGCCTGCCTCCCGGCCGAGGCAGCAGCAACACAGCACGCTTACGGACAAGAGATGTAAAGGCCAACGCAGCGGTTCAGTTCAGCTTACCAAACAAGCACAGCGTCATGTTGGTTGAATGCACGACACACGAAGACGTTGGCGCAAACGACGAACTACAATGTCCCCGTCCCCGGCAAACGGTCTGACAGGACATTATTTAATTGGGAAATTGGTAGAAAGTGGTTTTCCCTCCGACTCATGGGTGGGTTGGGTGGTCGTCGGCGATGGCGCGACGAGATACTGTAATCGAGCGCTAATGCAAAACAGCCAGCGATTATTGAAATTGTTCTTTGAAAGCGATTGTTCTTGAAGTAGGACAAGTCAAACAAGCCAGCAATGAAATTGTTTACTGCTGACGTGAGTGGAATGTTTAATTTCGATTTTCGGTTGAGTTTTTATAAGGATAATTGGAAACTTGATACCCTTCCATAATCAGCTTCCTCCGTTGATATCGTATAATTTGTTTATTATTTTGCCACTAGCGCTGAAGGAACTACTTAGTTATTGATAGGTATATGCTGCTCTGTTATTCATAAACCAGCAAAATTCGTGAATGGAACTCCCAACCGTGGGCTTTAGCCGTGGACTTAAAATAGAAATTCTTCAAAACATGCTACCAAAGCTGCGGATGAAGCGAACATTCTTGCAGATTTCCCAAATACTCAAGATGTTTCCGTCAGCAGTAGCTACTGCAGCATACCGGAGAAGATTAAAGGGATGATGGAATGGAGAATTAGAAACGTGGAATTCTTCGAAAGCCTCCGAGCTCCCAAACATTTAAAAAAAAACCCCTATCCGTGAGAGCTTGTGAAAACTGACAGCAGCACCGAGCAACAGAAGAAGATGGCCAACGGGGTTTCGCATGGGGGGGGCATCAAGGCGCAGTGAAAGTCAGGAGTGGAGCTGTGGCGCGATAGAGGACAAAAAGCCCCAAGGGCAACCGACCGAAACCTCCAGGGAAGAATGAGGATTAAATCCCCCACGATGCCGATGGTGCCGCTCGACGGCGAGGACGAAAGTCCGTTGGATCGCTTCATTTAAGTTGTCTGCCCCAGCCGCGCTTGTTTCGGTATTTTTGTCCTAACGAAGCTAGCCGCCGACCTCATGAATGTGAGACAGTACCCAGTAGGGCACTGGGATGGATGCTCGACCAATTAGAGACCCTGTGCCATTTTGCTTCGCCCTGAATCGAACCGTCGTGGTCCGTGATATTTTTAACCATCAGCCTCCGGACCGAGAGACACTGTAAATCCCCATAAATCCCGGAATTATTTCTTCGAGAAAATTATTTTCTTCACCCTCGGTTGCGTTACTATTTTCTCCACTTTTTCGGAACAAGGTCAGGGACGGGGACAAATTGTTACTAAAATATGATCTAATTCTGTTAGCATTGATACAAAAAGGATTTCCCTTTCGGAGATTTTGAAAGCCGCTTACTACACGAAGAATGAGAAATAGTTTTTGAGGATTTTCAGATTTTATAATAACGTCTTTTTGTCGCACAAACCGGCGAACAAAACTTCACTAGAATAGGACAGAACGTTGACAAAAAATCCACAAACTGTTTCACACTCAACCATCCGCACTGATTCCGGAAACTGTGCGCACTCTCCAGTAAACCTGGTCGGCAAGGAAAAGTACAACAAAAAAGTGTTTTTCTTATGCAACTTCCATTCGAACTCCACTACCGTCACTCATTTCCAATTCGTGATTCTAGTTTGCGTTTCAGCTTGCGCTAAATAATGAACCCGCTCTATTGGCTTGGCTGGAGTTCAGTCTGACCTGAAGCATCGGCGGAGATTTTCGCTTAATCCTATTGTGCGAACCCATTCCCAGAACGAAGGACCAAGAAATTGACAAACAAACAGTCCAAACAATGGAACAATCCACGCAACCCCGACCGACCGGCTGCAGTCTAAATGCTGCTGAAGGGAAGAACAAAAAAATACCAACATCCTTGGCGCAAGGCAAAGCTGGCGCTGGCCGAAGACGCTGGTTGGGAAAGTAATTATTTGTAGTGCACAGAAAGGCGGACCGGCAAAATCAATACATCTTCAACCACAGTGGAGTAGGATGTAGGGAAAGAGAAGAAGGCAGAGAGAGGGAGAGTGAGCGTGAGAAAGATATTGTGAGAAAAGAAGTGTCCCGAAGAAAATTTGCTCTGCACACAACTAGTAGCAGGCGTTGGCGTCGTCCTTGCGTCCACCGTGCACTGCACAAAGTGCTGGTTTTAGTTTCTTCGTGTTATTTCTACTTCCCGAAACACACGATGGGCAATTAATGAGTTCTGGATAGATTTCGCCGCGAGCCACGGAGGGGGATATGCTGCAGGAGGCAGCTTCATGTGGGAAGCGCAAAAATGGCAGAAGACGTTGGCAATGGCTTCCAAGCACACTATCGATCCTGGTGCTGCTGCTGCTAAGACTAACAATTGGAAGCGGAATTTATCGCCAGAAGATTGTTTGATTTGCCCTCCATCCATCCAATCCCCCCCCCCCCCCCCCCCACAACGTCAACCACACTGTCCCCCATCAACATCGCGTGGGAAGTAAACGTCCCACACTACTACAAAGGATATTTTTCCTTTTCCTTCCGATTTAATTTTTTGTCTTCTTCCCGAGCGAGACAGTGAGTGGAAGTCTTTTGAACAGATGATTTTTGCTCAATCAGACGCAGGCAAAGTGTCCCACAGAGAACCCGCCGGATCTTTTAAAACGGGCCGGCAGCGGGTGGCAAGGGCGAGAGTGGGGGGCGAGGGGGGACTTGGACTGCATCCGTAGAATAAATACACCATTCGCGCAAGAAATGGGAGCAAATAGAGTCCAGTAGAGCACGTTTCGGGGTATCCAACGCCGCCGCCGCAACGCTTCTCTCTGTGGCAATGCGGCGGCCGGTGGAAGTGCTGGTGGAAGCGGTAGAAGTGTGTTTGTTTGTCCGTGCGCCTCTGCCACTCTGCAAGCGAATGCATCCGCCGTCTGGATGGCGATGACGACGACGACGAAGATCCTTCTACGGTGGAGGTACTGCAGACACGACTGCGTTTGCTGCGGACGAGGCTTTTGCTCGCTTGGCTCTGAGGGAAAAGTTGCGGGCTGATGCGAAGAACAGCGCCAAGGATTTCTGTCTACTCCCGTTTCGCTTCCGTTTGCAGTGGACGGCTTTTTTTTTTGTTTATCCACTATTTCATTTCTAGTCGCCCTGCCATCGCCCTCGTTGGCCTACGTCGTGCCTATGAAAGATTGCATCCCCTATCGCAGCACACCATCACGCAACCGGGTGATGCGAAGGGACGTGGGAGGTAGGGAACACGGGAGCGGCCGTCCCACGCGTTATCCTGATGCTGCAATCGGCAGAAAGCAGGACTTTGCGGTAAAACAAACCGGAACCGGAACGAGCATGAGCATAGAAAATGTTTGTTAGCTTATGCACTGCCGCGGAATCTTAAGTTTCTCGCTTTCCTCTTCGCGGCTGAGTAAGGGGGAAAAAAAAGTCTCCATCTTGGAAGCGACATTTTCTTCCTTGATGTAGATGGTAAGGAATGCCCTGTCCTGTGTGCGGCTATGTGTATGTTCAAAGCACTCGTCAGCATTCCTGTCGTGGATGTGCGCTACAGATCCTTCACAATCACCATCCCTAAGTGGGTGTATACACTTGCCTACGCATGGGGAAAACACCCTTCAGTGACCTTTTCATCACCATTCCGCCTCTTGAAAACAGCCGCCCTAACAGTAGAGAATAATGTTGAGTGTAGGCCAGTGTAGTGTACTAAAAACAATTTAAAACAAAAGTTTAACACAACAACAAAACACACGGCAAACTTAAAACGGTTGTGGCGGAGGGGATGGGTTTTTTTTTCTGTTCCACGAAATCGAGCACTATCGTTTTGTAAAGAGTGCAATTCTTACTCGAAATGGAAGTCATTTGTTGGAAATGGAAGCCAAATTTTAAATGGAATCCTCCCCAATTATTAGAAGCATGTAGAGGAACGAAAAGTAGCGCCGTGTTTCGCAAAACAAGCAGGTGATTTTGTTGTTGCCCCAACGAGCTCATACAATAAGCATAACAGCCACGTTTCACCCCTATCATAATGTAGCACAAAGAGCAATAGTAGAGCAAAAACTACTGTTCATTGTCTAGGCTGCACTACATCATTACCAGCAGCTACTCGGTTCAGTCGAGCACTAGGACAAAAAAAACACGACTCTCGTTTGCACACGAATTTAACACAAATACGCCCCGCACTCTTGCGCCTGATTGTGACACGGTGTAGGGCGCAAGGTGGTGAATATCCTGAACCTGCACCGAACGTGCTGGGACGAATGGAGCACATGACTTTGTTTAATTCGAGCTGCGCGGAAAACGTACGTGTTCGGTAAGTGTGGCTGGAGTTTGAATAAATGAATAAGGGAAGAATTGTCCTTGTTTTTCCCCGTGCCCTCGGTAGCGCAAGCACGCTTTCTTTCTGCAACTGTTGTCGCTGCCGCTAATGGCATCATCAAAAAGCGGCATGTTCGAGAGTAGCTGGCTGGCCGGAAGAGCTTGGGCACCGTGAATGGTGTGACGATGCCGTATTCCATTGAAACTCCGCCGTGCATACGAAACGGAATGATAGAACGAAAGCGAAGCGACAAAAAATGGTGGAAGAAGTTGGAATGATGAAACTAAATTAGCTGCCTTCTTTCGTTCGAAAGTTTTTAAACTTATTTCGAAGTTCAACAGCTGAAAAAGAAAATAGTAAATGCATACTATTTTTTTTCGTTTCTCCCATTGTTCAACTTGTTTGATAGAATTATTCACAGTTTTTACGATCAAAATAGCAAAATAGGGTGGTTTTGTTGTTGTTGAACCGTTCGATGTCGTATGTTTCACATTTCTAATAAATGTACAGCATAAGTGCGTTCAAACCCACCCTTTATCGAGGTGCAAAACATATTTGCTGGGAACATCGGAACCAGCACCACGAAAACATAAACCGTATGTGGAAACGATATTTTCATTCCATTTCAGCTTGGCACGATCTCATATGTTCTCGCGAACGTAATATCAACTCATCATCGACTTAAGCGCGACTTAGGGAGCAACTTTTCCATATTCCATATAACTGCCATCTAAAAAAGGGCAACCGAACTGCAGCGATTCTGAATCGGAGGTACGCACCCTAGAAGCTACCACAAGATATCGCAGAAGCAGGAAAAATAATAAAGAGTAGCGAAATCGAATGCGCGCAGGGACGATAACGGAAGTTCTGACGAGAAGAAACGATAATCCTTGCGGGAACAGCAGTAAAACGACGCATCCGTTTTTTTTTATCCTCCTTTAATGTTAGTAGCAGCGGAAGTAGAATGGACGCGAATGCGGCGGAAAATGCACGCATAAAAACTTGTAACCATCAGCCAGCCCAACCGGCCAACAGCACATTCGCAAGGCTATCTGCTCAAGCTGCTGCCCGTGTGTTAGTGGTGATGAAAGCCGGGTTATTGAAAAACTTTGACGTTTCCCAGTTATTCGCCGGCGGCCATTGGCACTGCGGCATGGGGCGTCGATGGTACTAGTGGGAAATATATCCACGTACAGTTGTCCTTGTGTTTGTGGGTGTCGAAAAGTCGGTGGTCGATAAGGGAACCTAACCTACCAATAGAAAGAAGGGACACCGGATCCTGGCGCGAAAGTTGCCGGCGAACGCGTGGCGGGTTCTTAACGGGAAACATGTAAATGGGATAGAAACTTATCATCCCCACTAAGACGTGCTGCCACATGGTGGCCCTCTTAATATCCTCTTCCCGTATGGAAAAAGCCGTTGGGCATTCAACAGGGCAGATGGGAGTAACAACAATGGGGAAAAATAGACAAAAGGCCGAAAATCATCGAAAATGAGATGAATATTTTTCATTCAAAAGCATATAAAAACTAAAAACAATCTGATAGGACGACGCCGAGGGCGGCAAATTAGGTTAAACGGCTTACAACGGGGTTGAATGTGTTTGCACATAGCAGGAACTGACCGAAACACACAGAAAAAACAGTACTTCATAAAACGATCTTTCCGAGGGTCGGAAAAAAGTCCCAACCATGAGGGAGAAAGGATTTTCATCATCCACCGGTTATCCGTCCGGGGACTGTGGCTCATTTTTACGATCCTTCTCGCATTCGTGGGAGCTGGTGTGTGGGGCGCACCCCACGCGCAAAAGATGATTAGGGTTGGCAAAGAGAAAAACCCCACACTCGAGCCGTCCCGCGCGCCATCCCCATCGCCCACAAAAGGACGTTTGAATGGCGGAAAACTTTCCCATCGTTATCGTTAGCTCATTAGGCGCTGACCGCTGCCGCTCCTGCTATGTTCCAGCGTTTTCCCGCCAGATAACGGACTCCCACACTTTTTCAATATGTCTACAGCTTCCCTCCCTTCCTGTGTCCCGTGCCGGAGTCGTGCGTCCCAGGATACAGCGGGCCAAACAGGCCGTGTTTGTATGCACGAAAGCCGCCCCGAGTTACGCAAAATGTGATGAAAATAATGCTGCCGATGACGGTGATGATGATGGCGGTGGGCTCAAAATGTGCAGGTTAGGGACGCGGGACTTATGCCGAGCACCAGCTCCCCCCCGGGCATCCCTCCCATCGGTCGGTCAGTTAGGGGGCAATTTTAAGTGCCGAACGGGGAATAATTTCCTCTCGGCAAAATGTACACTTTTTTGTCGTCTTCCTTCCGAGAAAACGGAATGAAGTGTCGATTAAATTGAAACGTGCTCGTGCGTCAGACCCCGTCAGACGGCAGAAAGGGGAAAAAAGAATGATTAGACGGGAAAAACATGAGACAGAGTTTAAAAATGAAAAAAGTGAGTAAAGAAAAATACCCCAGCTCAATGAAAGTGTTTTAATAGATACTTTAAAAAGTGGCCTGGAGTTTCTCGAATAGCGCAAAACGAATGACACATGATTATAATTAATATTGCTCAACCCTCAAACTCGACCGTGTGCTCGAGTAGATTCACAACGATATGCCATAAATAGACAATTCGATTCAAAACTCCAGCGTCGCCACATGAGCATCTCCCTTTTATTTCCCTCTGAAGACATGATATAGCCCCATCCGGCATTAGGCAACTGGCTGAAAGGGATAATGATGACAAATCCCTCCGCAGTTTAACTGTAGAGCGGAATTCGCTCACACGTAGAGGAGTGCACCTTCTGGTAACATGCTAGCACCGACTGTACATGAACCATACAGTCCACTCAGCCCGAGTAACGGGGTTTAGACCGGCAGAAAAGCGCATACGACGACAAATCCCTTTTGTCCGATAGCGCTGAGTAGTAGGCCAACCGAGGAGGCAAACCGAAAATACGGGAAAATTGTTCAACGAAAAATAAAACAAGCATACTTCCGGTCGCACTAGGAAGCCGGTGGGGGGCGCAGCTACTGCTGTTTGTTCGCATGCAATTGCATTCCATGTCACGTAGTGGAGATTCGTATCGCAATCCTCTCTATCTTCCTTTTTTTTTGTCGTTCTTTTTCCCCGTGCTTTCGGAATGGGGGGGCTTTTCTCTAAAAGCTTTCCATCATGGGGCTCGCCCGGGAGATGGAAATGATAAAAATGCACCGGTGTCCATTCAACCGACCAGCACCGACCCGCAGCGGGGAGAGTGGAACCATGCATTTGGTTTGGGATGTTTTGTATGAAGCAGAAGCGAGAGTGGAAATCGGAAGCGAAGGGGTAGTTTGTGGCCTGATGCTAGATTGGACTACGCGAGAGCTTCAGGGGGTTCTGCTCGTTTGCATTTCTGTAGACAAAATTAGGGACAGAAATATATTTAAAAGCATCAAAAAACAGTGGCAAGATAGTTAGGGCACAGATTGCACATGATTCAAAAGAAACTGTTCTTGTTGCAACGGACCTTTATCCACCGCCGAGAAGAAAGGTGTAAATAATTCATAGCATCCAAACAAATTGGTCGAAGTGCTCGATAGGTGGCTATTATTACCAAAATAGTAATATTCATAATAACCCGTTCAGAGCAAAACTCACCAATTCCAATCAATGGTTTACATCAAGTAGTCGAAAAGTTCTGTGAAAGCCTATCTAAATTATGGCTAATTTCAACGAATTGAAAGTGTGAACATTAGCGCAATAATCAAAAGATAAGATCGGTGGCAGAATACTTTCTTCGAACTATTTTTTCCGTCAGTGGAAACTTCTACCCGTTTCTAATTTTACAATTGATATAAACCTGCGGTAGCTAGAGCTTTCCGAAATGATAACATTACTGGTAGTAAAAGAAACAGTAGCACTCTCGCACTAAGCTGTGCCATTTCCTTTCCGGCGATCGTTTGAAATTTAATTGCCCCACCAAATAATTACACTGTTAACGATGAAATCATTGCACAGAACGGAGAGAACGGGTTTTCCGAGAGTGTTCAGAAATGTTCTCCCTGCTCCGCCGCTCGCAGTGCTAATGAAAGGATGAAAAGTTATCGTCGGGTTTTTGCTGCGCCCAAGAAAAAGCCGGCGGTGCCGCGGACGGGTGGGTTGACATGGAAGGGTTGAGCGGGGGTTGGCTGATGAACATTTTCCGTTTCCAGTCGATTAGCGTTCGATTTGAGAAATAATCAAACGCGAACATAAATGGCGGTGCGGTTCGGGGGAAGAAAACGAGCCGTTGTCTTGCTTTCTAGCAATTTTCCGGCAGTCTTTTGGGAAGACTATCGATTTTTGCAAGTGGCACTGTAGGAAAAAGCGACCGATTGCGGCACGAAAGGAAGATTATTTCCTTACCGGCTATATAATGAAGTGAACGGAGGTTTTGCTGGCATCGGGATTTAGCATGATCCTGACAGGCATGGGCCGATGCCAATCGAAGGAAACCGGTGATCTTTCCAACGGCTCGGTGCGGCATTGGCATTATGAAATTGCTTGAAGAGAAAAAAAAAATGGCACACGATTTGCGGAAGCGTTGCTCGCTGGTGGGCTTCATCAGGCACAATCCGTTCTCCAAAGTGCAGATAGAAAAAGCATAAATGTTCTTTCCTTTTTTAATCAGACTGTTGTAGGGCGAACTTTTGCTCATACCGATGCAATTGAAGCGCTATCCACGTACGATCGATTCCGGCTATATCGTCTCTATTTCAGCGATGATTTTTAACTCATGCCAAAAGGTTACGCCGTAGCACAAGCGCCAAGCGATCTCGTTCAGTAGAAAATCTTGAACTGCAGGCTTCCGGGTCGTTGCGAAAGAAAAAAATGAGAAGCACAATTGCTTCATTTTGTTTCTTTTCGAAAGGTATGGGAAAATCGATGTGAGATATCGGTTTAGCGTACAAGATTTACAAGCGAAAAGTAAAATCGAAAGCTGAACGAGCTAACGAACGGTGCTACGAAACGCTGCCATCCATAGGCCATGGATGTTCGTCCCGGAATATATATTCCAACGACGAACCATGCACATATCGCCGCATTGCCAGGATCAGCCTTCAAGGACCCCGATGGCCCAAACCGCCCACAGGAACCAACACATTAATCCCGAACCGGCTCCGGGGGCAGATGCCAGCGCGTTTCGGCTCCAACTGACCGTTTTGCCCTTTCAAGGAAGGGAAAAAAGGGACGGCCTTAATGGTCGAAACGTATGCGAAAGGAAGCAAACGCTGGCATGAAGGTGAGGACGGATTCTTTGCATGTATGAGAAAACATTTTAGCATGGGGTTTCATTCACGGAAAAAGTGCACCCTACCTCAACCGTATTTCTCGTTAGACTCTCTATTTTCCCATACTGTTATATTTGTGCCGATTTTTTCACCAGCCGAAGCGGTTTTTCGCACACTCGAATGCAGAACGTCGATGTACGACAGGGCAGTAAGAAGACCCACATGAAGCAAGGCCCACCCCACCGATTGTGAGAAAGCGATCGGTTTCTCGCTCGGCATTACAAAGAGCTACTACTACCTCTGGCGGTGATGGGTTTTCCGCTTGATGTGGTCACTGTGCCGTTTAGAAAGGACTTAACGCGCAAAACAGCAACAGGACCTCTCACGAACAAGCCCCAACCGACTGAAAGAGGTTTCAATAATTTTTTGCTGCTCGTTGTGCTCTCAATGGGGCAGCCATTTACAGTCAAAACATGGATTAAGCGAATTCCTGGTTATAACGCAGAATGCCAAATAATCCACAGCAAATGCTAGATTCCCTTTTCCACACCGGCCATTCAAGTCAACAGAACCCCAATGCAGAAGGATATATGGTGTACCAAAAATACGGCGAAAGGATTTTCTAACAAGGTATTCGTTTGTGAACACTGGAAAAATGTTGGTTCCTTGAGTTTCTTTTTTTTTTCGAGCTACCTCATATATGATAACGAAATAATCGACATCTAAGGTGTACCCCGGAAAAATTGATAAAATTCATGCCTGGTAGGATGGCAGCAAGGATTTGCACGGTGCAATATCATCGACTCTGGAAAAGGCCAAAAGCCTATCGCCTTAACACTCGTGAGAACCATGGGCAAACGACCAACTGTAATTACATATCCGTACCGGGTTGCGGGAAGTGGACCGGAACACTCGAACGGTGCGAGCTTCTCTCCGCAGCCGAACGAGGGCGTAGCCCACCGAAAGTGTTCATGAGCGAAACTAAACTCAGTAATTGACGTTTTAGCATTTCAAAGGGAATTCCCAAAAACAACATACAAACACACACACACACACACACA
This sequence comes from Anopheles plumbeus, assembly GCA_034621735.1. Taxonomy (NCBI): domain Eukaryota; kingdom Metazoa; phylum Arthropoda; class Insecta; order Diptera; family Culicidae; genus Anopheles; species Anopheles plumbeus. The sequence continues at coordinate 15,240,828 of JAOEFI010000006.1, forward strand.
CACGGTGACTCCTGGAACACAGAACACAACCCCACACCACCGGGCCTCTCCCGTGCCGGAGAGGAAAGCGTAATAAAGCATCCGCACGGCGGACGAAGCCAGCACGTCTTTTGCCGGCTGAACCGCGCTGCCAAAGGAGTGTTTCGGCGAAATTGCTAATAAAAATGTTAATAACCGACCGAACCAAATGCTGCCCTGGACCGGCACGAACCGGCGACCGCCGGGTGCCACACCAGCCACCCCCGCCGGCCATAAAGGGTGGGGGCCCTAGCGCTGGGAAACGGGGCCTACCCAGCCGCAGATTAATTGGATCGGATGCTGTTGGTTACGTCAATAATGAGAAATATTATTGCACGTTTACTTTTGGCTAGAAGGGCACACCGAGAACTCCCCCATCCGTACCACCCACCCCTCCTAGCTTCAGTTTGTTTGTTTTTGCGAGTAAAATAAATACATCCACACCTCGACGCGCAAATGTTCCTGTATTTGTTACAACGGACCGATTGTTTAGGAGTGCGAAAAAGTAAATACATTTGTACATTTATAAATGTGCAAAGGGGGGTTTTTTGTTAGCCCACAATCATGTAATGAGGAGAAAATCATAATCGACTAAGTCAAATCGAGCGATTTATTTTGAATGCTCTTCTTTTAGTTTCCGTACTACTACCCATCCGACCGAACCCGTTCTAACTATAATTTCATGGCATACAGCTTTTGCATCCGGTTCCCCCCTGCCGTGATGATTTTAATCGGATCTGAAACGTCGGATCTAAAAGCTCGAACAACACCGAACCGAAACCAAAATTGTCATCCGGTTTCGTGAAAAGGAAGTGAATATCATCACAAAAACGGAAACATCAAAACGAGCCTGCAGGCTAAAAAAGAAAAAGGGGGAAATCAAGCAGAAACGCGTTGGACATTGGAAAGTTTTGCAAAAAGTCACCAAACATTTGTGAACTCAACCCGAGCGGGTCTATCATTCCGCTCCTATCAGTTCATCCGTCTCCTCACCGTCTCTGCAGAATCCCCTTTTGCCAACAGCGTCAGTCTGCCCCCTTTTCCTACCGGACGGAGCTATCGCTAGCATAATTAGCTTGTTTCATTATCAGAACAAATATTTCATAAGATAATTACACTGTTAATTATGTGCCGCGCAGCGTATCGCCCATCCGCCGAGCGGGGGCGGCGAAAGCTGGCGAAAAGCAAAGCGAGAAGAAAGATTAAACGAAAGAAAGAAAAAATATATATATATATATATTATGTGGAAACAACACAACCCCCGTCCCTACCGGCCATTTTTGCCACTCATTAGCCAGGCGGACCGCATCGGGGGGTAGCTGGCGACACTGTTCGATGGTCAGGAGAGCACTTGCACTCTACCCCGAAGGAGGTGGAGACATCTTCCCGACATGGTCTTTGCGAGTTCCAGCAGCGTTAGGAGCAAGAAGGAAAAAAAAAACAATGTGTCAGGCGAAGAAACTTTGCCACCGACATTTTACAGCGCCCCTCCCGGCGCGTTGCTAAGCCGCAGAACACTGCACCGGGAGGTGACGTGAGTCAGACGATGACGGTTCAAAGGAGGAATCTCCGGGAAGGAGGAAGCCTGTCACAGCAACACCGCAGAAAAGTCATGCAGCCGGCAGAAAAGAAGTTGTCTAATTTTCCTTTTCCGCTGAAAGTTTTCTTGTCCGGCTGGCTAAGTGACTTCTCCTTTCCTTGCGACCAAACAAAGAAAAAGAAGGAAAAAAAGAAGGAAAAAAAAAAGAAAAGAAACCCCTAGCGTCGAAGGAGCAAAGTTTTCCAGAAGCTGTACGCATCCTCGACCTCCCCTTGCCGAAAGAACATTAACACTCGAGATGTTTCTAAATAGGATTATGCAAAATGCAGAAGCTTCTCTAGGGAAAGTTTCTTCTCCCACACGAGCCGCCAGCGCGGGCTACCGGAGAAGGCCACCGCAAGCTTCACAGATTTGTCCGGCAGAAAAAGAAGAAGAAAAAAACGAGGAACAAGATGCGCCATCGATCGGAGTTCGACCAACCCCGAACCGAACCCTTCCGCGTTGGGCAGTACTGCGGGGAGGAGGAATTTGATTATGCAACGCCCGACTGTTATTCCAGGGAACATTCGGTCTCCGCTAACACTCCGCTCCCGGCGACATGCCGGGACCATCTTGACACTTTCTTTGACGCCATAAAATGGCGGAAGAAATGGTCGATAAAACCACCGGTACGGTACATCAGAATGCCAGAGTGTGAATCGAATAATTACCGACCGACGCGGCACGGAGGCGATTCGCTGGAGGCTGCCGCAGTAGAGAACGGGAGCAAGAAGATAAAATGTCCAGCGGTACCAGCGGCACCACTTATATGCACCGACACACACGTTCGCGACCGTTTTGCGCCAACGATAACGATTACGAAGAAAGTGACACCTTGATTGCGCTCCACCACCGTCGTCGTTGTCGTCTTCGTTGTCGTCGCCTCCATCAGCTCCATGACAATTGCTTGTAGATGTTCTCACTTGAAATGGCGTTGAAAGCATCCAGCCCAGAGCTGGTGGTGAGTCCGGTTCCATGGCGCGTTGATGGCACCGCTTGCGCCACTTGCGCAGATTGGACAAACTCGGCCCGGTTTGCAAAGTGCAAGAAGAAACCAGCAGGATGGTTTGGGAGGGATTCCTTCACTTTTCCGCGGCTGCCACGGTTCCGCTGTACCAACCACCACATACTCACACACACACACACACACAGAGACACCTCTGGTAAATAAACCAGGTGACAATGTTGCCCAAGTGGGCCCCGCGAAACCGTACAACTGCTCGGCCCCACCGACCCCAGTCGTCGTCGACGTCGTTCCCAGCTGTGGAGAGAATTTTAATGACTTCAAGCAAAGCAAACGGTCGCAGCGCCTCGTCCTATTTAGGTAGCTGTCAAGGCGTGTTTATGCATGCGAAGATAGTGTAACCCACCAACCGCCGGGCCCGGTCGGGCTATTTTCCCACCTTACCCACCCGCCGCGGTGCGCTTCCGCCACCTCAAGCGTCAGAACGAATTGCATTTTACCGTGAGTGCCTGGAATGCGGTTCACTTACCTGTGGAAGAGAAAAGAGGGGAAGGAAATGTAAGTAAATGGACGGAGTTTAACTGGTACAATCAAATGTTCACATAACATAACTTTTAACGCTCGACTACAGAAGCACTTCGCTTCGTGAGGGTTTAAAAAGAAGTACAATCAAAAGGCTGGTTCACTTAGAACGATTCCAGGAATGCTGGAAGTCATAATCATGCATGCAGCCTCAATTTCATGACTCATTTCCAACATGGAGTATGACTACTTTCATGAGAAATTTCATCAAAAAAATGATAATTTGCTATATCAAACCGGCTATAATAATACAATGGTAGAACGCCAGTATTATCCACAGGAACAGTTCCTACCTTCATATCGAAGAGAAGGAAAAACAAACGGTTCATTTCTAGCAATAATTTCTATTGCAACTCCCATGCCTCCTACAATGTCCTTGTGTGTTGGGGCGCATTCCCATGGTCGCGAAAACACAATTTGTCCACAAACACACCTAAAGCTGTCGTAGAATGTTGTCGTGCGATTATCGCCAATAAAAATAATTCTAATTCAAACCACTGTTCAGAAAACAAACGCGAAAAAAAAAGTCAAATGGAACGAGGCGCTCGCTAGTAAGCATGCGCTTTCTTCGGCCAGTGTTTTCAGTGAGTCCTACAACAGCAACTACTACCTCTACTACTACTACTACCAGGAGTTTTCTTCTTCGACAGTTTTCCCAAATCCTCAAACCACGTATTACGGAACCTTTACCGTGGCGTATTGGTCCTTCTATGTCGGTTCTCGCAGTAGCATGTGTGGGCCAGCTTGGTCGGCTTTAAATCAAGCAAGTTTATGATGTTCCCAGCTCCCCATTCCCTTCAACCCAAGGGCTACGAAAGGCATACATTCTCCTTGAACCGTTGACAAAGTACGTCCGTAAAAGCTTCTCGGTCGAAGTATACAAACCGAAACTCATCCTCAAACTATGAATCACAGTGTGCAGTGCTGTTCAAACAGAGGCGGAATGGTCCGATACTCTCTCTTTCTATTGCTTCCAACAATTCATATTACGTTCTGCTTCTACATCCTATTATGCACAGATTTCAACTCACTCGGAAAATCCCTCATTTAGATTTCAATCGCAATCGTTGAGCCGCGGGAGGACTGCCATCCGTGCAGCCCACACTAGAGAACGCAAGATGCAGACATACTCCGATTGTAGTTTTTTTTTTTATCGACTTGCCCCATGGGAGGGAGGATATTATCCTCCTATATTGTAAAATATTATCCGCAGTAGGAGCCAAAGGTCTGTCCTATTTGATCCAACTAACCCGGGCAAGCAACGTTCGCTCGTTGGTCCATTATTGCTCGTCTGAAAAGCAGACTTTCGCCGACCGAAAATAGTTCAATCTGGTCAAAGATCATTTGCAAGAAGAACTGCGAAAAAAAAATCCGAATCCATGCTCGGTTCAACTACGTTCTGCTCAAGCCGGGCGGTGAAATGCACAACCACGTTCTTCAATATCCGGCCACTATGCAAAAGCTAGCCAGGAGGGTGGGCCGACAAGCGTGTTTGCTGCGACTATCGAATGATAGGCCGTGGGAAAGAAGGGAACTCGGTTTTGTTCGCCACCAGCAACGAAGTATCCCTAAGGTTAGGTCACAGAGTATGTCTGCTCTGTATTTTCCACACAGGGGTCATATGGACGCCGCACAAGGTTGTTGAAAGTTTTACGATTTACCCTTTCTAGTGTGGTTCTCTTTCGCTCTTTCTCTCTCTCTCTCTCTCTCTCTCTCTCTCTCTCTCTCTCTCTCTCTCTCTCTCTCTGTCGTACTATTTTTCCCTTTTTTCTAGTACTGTAAAAAAGCTTGTACCCATTTCTTGTTCCATAGGCAAAATTGCATGTTCTACGCGAGACGGTTAAAGTATCCTTCGCTGGTTCTGTAGCATTTTCTTCTCTCCTTCCAAGGGGCTCAGCATTGCTTATTTATTTCTCCCCTTCACTGTTTAGCTTTTTATTCCTATTTCAATATTTACGATAATTTATCAGCAAAATAATTCACCGAACAACCTTTCTGGACACAGCCAATGGTACGGAAACGGGAGAACTCCAACTTGGCCCCGCCGGGCGTTCCTCATTTGCAACATCGATTCACGACGCCCGCACTCCCAGAAGAGCCGCACCACGCGCCGTATTGTTTGTTTGCGCCTCCGCGGGTCACAACAACGACCACACCAACGCGCGGATTCAATCACCTAGACCGTGTGCGGGAAAACGGGAAAGCATTATAGCCTACGGACCTCGGGGTTCCCCCTTTTTGGTGCGCCAAGGGAGTGATAAAGAAACACAACGGCCACAAGAAGCAGCATGCGGCTGTAAAATATGGCTCTTCCCATATTAAGGCACTTAAAGCTGCTTTCGTCCATACCACGCCAACTGACAAACCGGGCTCCCAAAGCTCGTAAACCTCCGTCAAGGACTCGGCGGCCCCGAAAAGTCTCCTGCCCAGCGTGGGGCCGTATGCATACATCAACTCCGCCTCCATCGTGGAGGATTAGAGGAAACGGGATCCACGGTTTTTTGCTGTTGTTTTCCCCTGTTTAGTTGGCCGGACGGTTTCGCCACGAAAAGCTGCTGCCACTCACCAAAACAACAAGCACACACAAGCAAAAAAAAAACAAAAAGCATCCTCAGTCCTACTACCTTGGCGAAGAAAAACCAAAGAGCTGCAACCCTCCGTTGGGTTGTTTGTTTTTAATTTGATTTTTATTAGCGTCGATAAAAGGTCATCATAAAATATGCGCCATGATTGCGCGTCCCACTTCGCGGGCGGATCACTCGTCGTGGCGAGTGTTGGAATGGGGGAGGGCACCGTGGATCGTCCGAAAACCGCCGAAATGAAACTTTGTTTTCCACTTGTTTGGGCTTTAAAATGGGGCAGCATTGGGGTTCGCGTGTTTCCGCCGCTGACTCGAATGCTCGCTCGTGACTCCAATCGTTGCTCGGGACGATGTTTTGATCGCTGTCTTTAGGGATCACCGTGCCCTACGCCCCTACGCAGGCATCTGGTGACGTCCGCATCTGCCTCCCCAATCAAGGGAAGGCTCTTTATTTAGAGAAGGGAAAAAAGCCTGAGAGCTTAACGGAACAAAATCCAACATCAAACATTTTGTTTTTTTCCTATGTTTCCCGCTCCAAACTTTGCCGCTGTGAGAGCATGGACGGCAGTTACGCTGCACAGAAAAGGTCAGCGGGGAAAGCCTTTAATTGATATTCATCCAGCGTCTCCGTAATGCCACAGCCAAGGATTATGAGGTCACGGTCAACAGAACAGGTATGCAAGTTATTTCCGGTGGTAATATTCTATTTATAAGTACATATCAAAAATAGGCAAAGAACGGCAGCGAATGTCGGTCTCGAGTATCGAAACAAGCTGACACATCGTGACGTAGAGATGTCGTAGCAGTGGTTCATCTTTTTGGTCTATTTAAAAACCCTCTCTTGGAAATTTGAATTGTCAACATGTGGCTCAGTACATATCTCTAAACATATTGACATTTAGCGTCCCTAGATGGTGCTGTCGAGAGCTTTGGGAGATGTATCAGATCGCCCACAACAATCATCGAAATGCGTTCTTCCCATTCTCCTTTCATCCACTCTCTATTTTTATATCAGTCTCTCTATCTCTCCCTTTCTCGTTCTCTCTAACGCCCTTCTCTTTGGGAGGAATCCTCATGCGAAGAACAAATTATCTAAATATTTACTGTACTACAAATTGCAGCCTGGTAAGTGGCTTCCCAAAGGATTCGTAGAAAATATGCCAGGACAATATGATTTCTATTTATTATTGCTTTAAAAAAATTAATGATGAGGATAAGGTCCCCCCCCCCCCTCCCACGTACCGCTACGTGGTTTTGCAATGCTCGAGCAAGGGCGCAACCTAATTCTTTTCCGACGCTTCAGAGATGTGTTTTTCAAAACACACTTGTCTGTCAGGGAACGCTTTGGAATTAAAACAACGGCCGTGAGAGAAAGAAAAGGAAACAGCAATAGATATATTAGCATAATCCCATCGGCCCAGGTGTTTCCGTGCTCGCTAATGGAGTGGAGTGTGCTATAAAGAATACTGAATCACTTCCTTTTTGCCACCGCACTTCAGACGGCACGACCAATGGTGTCAGAAATCTGTCACACTTTGACACCGAATTATGCAAATTTATTTGAGACATACCTCCGGATACATTGTCGGAGGCATTGATTTTGAACAGTCGTGAAAAAACAAAGACGCCGACTAGCAGACAGGGAGGAAAAAGCTTCTAAAAAATGTTATCAACATCAGGGCCGCAACCAATCAGTCATTGGCCACGCGACACGCGCCTCTTGCCACCAACCGCGGCGTAAGTCTACGGGGTACCCCCATCCCCCCGGGGGAGTCCATTAATCAAATCGTCACCACGCGGTGGACAAACAAACCAACCGGCGGTGGAGTGAGAAGAGGTGAACTTGTTCCTTAGCCGTCCGGCAAAACCACTCCACTTTACTGTCACTGCCAATGTGTGCTATAGGTCAATATTTGGGAGCATGGTTATGGGCGGTAGGTATTGGTTAATGGTACGATTTGTTTCCCTGGTCTCCCTAGTTTTTCCTGGCAGAATTTTTCCTGCCCCACATGCACATAATGACATCGACTGTCTAGCACGGTTCTTAGCCAGCATATCAGCTAGTAAATTGATTCGAGTAGTTTCATGTGCCAAGGACACGGTCTTTTAACGCACAAGAAAAATGTCTAGTCAGTTAATGTCAGAAATGTTTCTGGTTCCTACAGACGAACTGCAACTGGCGCGTTTCAGTTTAATGAAATTCATTTCCTACTACTTCTCCCCACCACACAATGATTGTTAGGCAAGAAAGGGAACACATTTTAGGGCGAGCAAGATAAACTGATATCGTGACGTGCACGAGAAGGTGACAACAATCGCCACATGCCGCACCGGCTGTCTCCATGCTGTTAGTACTACATTTTTCTTCAATTTAATAACAATTTGCTTAACACAATCAATTGACACCAGCGACAACATAATGCTCACTGTCGAGGGTGTGGTCCCGATGGTTCCGTCTCCACTCTAGCCAGGAGCTCCAGTACGGCGAGCATGAAGAGAAATAAAAAGGAGTTGAAACCGATAATGGTACAATTTTTCCTGCTTTCAACAAGACCCACTACACCCACTAGGACCTGAACGGCATACCAGAATTAATATGTTGAGAATTGGCAAGTATTGCAAGTACTCCGTCGTGCGACGAAACATTCTGGACACGTCCACACTAATTGCGGTCACTCCCGACCCATGCCATCGTCCTGCAGTACACACTTTGTATTCTCCATTCGCATTCTGCCGGCGAGCACATCTCTCGCCTTGCATGGACGCGAATGATCGATCCGAGGTTATGCCGCCGGACCCACATTGCCACCAGCACCAAAAACCGACGGCCCCTTGGCCGATGCGAATCGATCGATCTTTCAATTAAGCGCAAACATTCGCCCCCCAGCCTGCCACCAGCAGGAGCCCTGTATCCTGCCCCTTAGCCCAGGAGACGCAGTTTCTTGGGTCAGCATTGAAGAGTGGTGTAAATTAGAATTAATATCCCATTGTTGTCGGTGGCCGCTGGCGCGTTCCTGGCAGCGTTGCCTGACAGTGAGCGTCACAGCGGGGGCCGCTTGAGACGACGCGGCGCTGGAAGTCATTCAACCGACGCCTGGAACGGGAATGGTCTAAATGTGGATGTCCCTCCCCGGCCCTCGGAACCATAGTTAGCCTTGATGGTCATGGTTATGCCCGTATCTAATGCCCCCGGTCCGGAAATAGTTCTGCTTTTCAACAAAGGCACTATTCGACGGCGAAGGATATTTACCAACTGCATCATTGTTGTAACATCAAGAACACATCACCGCTTTAATTGCACCGATAGATAGCACGCTCAAAACTCGTTCCTCGGTCGAGCATTAAGTGTCCTTCATTGCCTGATTGCCTGTGCAAATGGTAATGAGCACAGCGGAATTGAAATTTCCAAATCTACATAATCATTCGTCTGAAGGATCCGTTGGAACATGGTAATTAACAAAGAAAACATTTAATCGCCCAACAGCTGTTCTATTAAAGTGAATCAGGAATATGTACACACTAAACTGTCCCTAAACTTGCATCTTGAGCGTTCATTGTGAGCGCTATAAATCGATCTAGAAGTAATCATGCACTGAAAAGAACAATTTATGCTTTAGAACAGATAGAATAAAGGAGGGAATAATTTGAACTTGACTTCCTTTTCTCCTATCCCAGTATTACGTGTTTCCCAAGCAACTCCTCAAATTACATTCACGCTTGGGTTGGCAAAAACCGCATGCCGCGGGATGGTGTTGTTTGCGCCATCACAATACATCACAAAGGCGCCCTTTTATATTCGCACC